>JAODKE010000001.1:3705890-3727119 GCA_026779605.1 Mormyrus hasselquistii
AGGTCATTTCACGTTACAGTACGCTTTGAGGCAGGTCAAAAATGGCAGGTCATTTCACGTTACAGTACGCTTTGAGGCAGGTCAAAAATGGCAAGTCATTTCACGTTACAGTACGCTTTGAGGCAGGTCAAAAATGGCAGGTCACTTCACGTTACAGTACGCTTTGAGGTAAGATTAAAAATGGCAGGTCATTTCACGTTACAGTACGCTTTGAGGCAGGTCAAAAATGGCACGTTATAGTATTTTGAAAGATCACAGAATGGCAGGTCAAAAGTGAACCGTGTTGTGGAAGTCAGTCTAAACTGACATTGGGCTTGTTAAATAACAAAACATGGTCAGACTGAAGGCTACTACTCGACGAAGTGTGGATTTTTGGCCTGAAGAGCCGCTTCTTACCAGGGCTGTGTGCTCTTAACACCACAAGACAAGTGACAAATGTGAAAAGTATCCCTTGAACCTGGGGCCGTTTTCCCAGTTTTTTCCTGCCGCCGAAAGGCGGGAGGGGAAAAAGGCAGGCAGAGTAACATTTCAGCTCTGGTTGCTGGAGGGACATCTGTGGAAGGTCCTTAAAGCGGTTACCAGCAATGGCTGGCAGCCACAAGGCAATGCTAACAGGAGAGCAAGAAACCTGACCTGCAAGCCAGACAGTCCAGCGAGGGACACAGAAAGTGAAGGTAACAGCGGCCACATACCGTCCTCGCTGGTGGGTTCAGCCCCCCCATCCTGCTCCACCTCCTCCAGGGTGCCGTGCTCACTGTATGGGCTGTCACTGCGGGCAGAGGAGGGAACATGAGGGATGAAAAGCCTGCAATCTGACCTCGAACCCTCACCCCCCCACAGTGCGATTCTTCTGATGTCAGCTGCTTCACTTTTTGAAAGTTACTTTACTCACTTCTACACTGTGAGGACATAATGACCGCAAGTTCACCCACTTACACTTATGTATCTTCAAAGCAATAAAAAGGGGAATTCCCTGTCTGCATTCAGAATTATACCCCCCAGAACCCCCGCACCCTCGGACCGCGGCACCACAGCGACGAACCCGACGGCTACCAAGTGTCACTCGATAGAGCCGCATTCGTGGATCTGACAGACCTTCATATAAAGACAATCATCTTCCTCAATATACCCTCAATTCTGACACTGATTCGTGTCCCCAAAACCCCAGTGGACTGTGACCTCCTTATTGCACCAACTCGGGATGGAACCATATATTGTGTTCAGCATGGACTACTGGTTGGGGGGCCGTGACAGTTTGACGGGTCTCGCGGAGCCACGTCACATGGCAGAGGAACCCGCCAGGCTCGTTAATTATGCTCATTTGTTAGAGCTTCCCCGTGGCACCTTTCCATACCAGGCTTTCTCTGCATGGAATAGTCATTAATGCATCTAGCAAAGCCTATGGCCTTTTTTGCATGAGAAGCCTCAGCGTGAAGTCAGGAATTAACAGGATGTGATTGTGCACGATCATTCTGTGTCTGGGTGGCAGAGAGCTGGCACAGCTTTGGGGTGATTTCGAGGGCATCTGCCCCTTCCAGTACCCATTAAAGCTTCACAATCAGAGACGGGAAGCTACCAAAAAGGTGGCCATTTAAGAAACTCCCCGTTGGCCGCCTCGCCTACAGGGGGAGGACAGCGCAGAGACGAGCTGCGAGGGGTCTCGTGTCAGGCTGAAGGAGGGTGCCATGGCGATAGAGAGAGAGGCAGGCACGTCGCAGGAAAGCTGCGCTCGCGATTTGGAAGATGAGGATTCAGGCGCACAGCTCTGCGATTACTTTGCCAGATGACTTCACAAAAACAGAAAAAGGCCTGGCGTAACGATGACATGACGACAGTTGTAATTCGCAGGTTTACACAAGCCAGCTTGCACTCTTCACACATCGCTGAATTAACTGAAGATATGTCATCGTTCATTATAAACGGAACCAGTTACACATACTACATCCCCAGAGATCCTTCAGAAGTATGTGTACCCACAGCCCTGGATGAGGATTCCAGACAAGAGCCTATGGACAGCACCTCCATGAGGCTGGAAGGAGCACAGCAGCAGAATGCAGATGTAATACTCTGTTACCACTTGCTCAGTCCCTGTCCAGTTCGCTGGGCCCCCGAGTAAGACCCTTAACTCCCCAAAAAGCTCATGTAGCATCAGATCAATGGCTGACCCTGTGATTGACCCCAAGTTTCACTCTGAACTGTACACATATGCGTGTAAATCTCAAAGGATATGAGAAGAGAGGAATTACAATGTAACTGTACTCATACATCCGAAAATGGCAAATAAAGCATTTAATTTTCTTGTCATTTCCTTTGATTTCATGACCTTTCCAGAGTGGAGCCCCCGGCCTCCTCACCAGTAGTCACCACCAGCCATACACTTCTCATACACAGGCCCCTCTAGCTCCTTGGCGTCAGGAAAGATGGCCTCGTGGTGGATGATGATGGTCTTGATGACCTCGTTGACTTGCGCCTGGCAGGACACCTGGTCCTGGATGTCGGGCGAGGACATCAACGTCGGGCCGAAGCAGATCGCGAGGTTGTAGGGGTCCATCATGTTCTCATCGCTGTACTGGGAGAGACTGCGGAGAGGAAGGAGCAAGATGGTCGCTTTATGGAAATGTCTCCATGGCGATACGCTCCCTTGAACAACACGCTATAAGCAGCTGGTGGTTACGAATCAGAGGTTCTAAGATTCTCACAGCGGTTCATGTGACTGCATGACTACCCATGCCTCTTCATTCTGTAAGCCAAAGACCACTGATGACAGCCCCTCCGCCCAGACACATGAAAGATGCGACTCATTCTTGTGGCTGGAATCCTCAGTACCCATTCAGCGCTAGCTTGTCCACTTCCTCCAATTAACAAGAGATACCCTAAGGCAACCCATTCTGCGTGTAATTCCAGAAACTGGCACGCTGCTGGACCTCAGAAAGCTAGATTCTGCCATGCCCAATACCACCCATCCCGGCCTGTCCAGACAACTATCCTGACTTCTTGTGCCCCTGCCTATGCTCCACACATTCCACCAACGTCCCACCAAACCAAGCCATGCACCACCCATAATCCATCCATGCTGCAACCAGTCTACCAACGTCCCACCAGACCAATCTACAATGCACTGCCCACAGCCTGCTCATGCCCCTCCCACTCCATTAATGTTCCTCCACTTTCCCATAAGAAATTGGGAGAGCCGCCATGAGGCCAGACTTACTGGTTGAGGAAGGCGAAGAGGTAACGCATGACCACCAGGACAGACCTGGAGAGGGTCAGGAGGATCTTCCGGATGTACAGAGCCCTATCGTACAGCTTCTCCATTCCTGCAGAAGAAATTAGCCCCGTAAACCAAAGCACACATTTTTATATCAGTTGCTTCAGTTCTGCCAGTTTGCCATTTAGGAACAGGAATGTCCCAGTCTACATTTTGAACATTCTCATCTGTCACAGTATGATTACTGTTGCATAAAATTCATAAACGTATGTACCCTGAACATGTTTCAACACTGTTCTGTAACGTCAAATGGGGAAATATGCTTTAAATATTTTCAAAACGTTATTTGAATCTTTTAAAGAATCATCGGCGGTTGTCAGAAGCTCTTCAGACCCAGCTTGTTCGGCAGCCTTGCTGCGTGCACGAAAACAGAGGAAGGAGACAAGAAAACAGGGAAACATCAGACGTTCTACCTGGCTCAGAATGGGCCGGAATGACCTTCAGGAATAATGAATCATTTTAGATGGCCTATCATCTGGGTGCAGATACTCTGAAGCAGGGACAAGCCAGTATCTGCTGCTGCACACTCATTCACTGACTTCCGATCCCACCTCTGCCCAAGCTGGTCAGGCGGCTGTGGCTCGGATGGGAACTCTACCCTCCGCTCTTATAGCCCAGGCCCAGGTAACTCCCAGACCGCTGCTATGTGGACATGTAGGGAGATGGCTAAATGGGAATAAGAGAGCTAAAGACACGCAGTGTGTCACATGGGACAGGGTGGGGACAGACTGAGCTTTAAAAGCCCTTAGATAGAATTAAATCACATGGCACGCACGCTGCACAAGCTTACTACTGTCAATAAAAAAATAACATATGTATACATGTATTCATGTGTTGATTAAAACAATGTGAAAAACTGCAAATAAAATGGCACCTATAAATGATAAAAATAACAAAAAAACGAGGAGCAGAGCTGTGTTACTTTTTTACCTTCTGGGAGCTGCTTTTTAAAAACAAAAGCACTGTCTATCAGCGACGCAAGAACAGGAGCCGCGGGTGTGGAGGCGGAATCCATAGATTTGAAAATACGCTGGTTAATTTCTCAAACGGCAAAGTGCCATGAATAAAACATGGATAAAAAACCGTCCCAATGAAAGTCTAAAAAGTGACCCCGTGTGACAGACCCCACGAGCCAATTAACCCTCCAGCATCACCCAAGGCCCCGCCCAGCCCAAGAGGGCGGTGCGATAAGGGCAGGGTGACTGGAGGGAAAACGCTGCGGCTCATTAGTGCGTATCATAAGACCACCCCCCCAACACCAACTCTCAGCCCCCACTCCCCTAGGAAGCCCATTTACATGCGACACACTCCGTGGAACATCTCAGCCTGCAGAAGCTGGGACTCACTTTGACAGCTCTTTTCTCCTGGGAGACGGGCGGTGCGGCTGCCTGCAGGTCTGCAGCTTCACCTCCATAAAATTCAGATCTTAAAGAGCGCTTTCCGCCAGCTGGGAGAGACCTAAAAATAACCACGAGACACCGGGTCCACCTGCCTCCCTGGGGAGCAGCTCTGAAGACGTTCACCTTACATGATCACCTTGCTGAGGTCCTTCTCCGAACAATCTCAGGCTTTTTAGACCAAGGTGCACTTAGTGAAAATGCTTAAAAAGCTCAGTGAGCGGGTCTGGGGAAGTACCAAACCGTATTGCCGTGCACCAAGAGCTTGCAGGACTCGCCCGACTCTGAAAAGGAGTGTCTATCAAATCCCAGACGCTGTCAGCGGTGCCCCACGAAGGCGCGGGCAACTCAGGCCTGCTGTCGAACGTAACATACGAATCACTGCTTGGCATTCATGGCAAAGCCTGCTCCAAGCCACCCACAGCAGGCAAGAAAAGGTCAAGACGCGGCCTGCAGCGAATACAGAATGAGCGTGGCCGGCCGCTCCGACAAAGCAGCTTCAGACATCCGCTCTTCCCACTTGTGTCAATCGCGCGATTATGTGCCTTTTGCCGGCACCTCTCCGCATTTCTGCCGCACAATTACAGGGTCCATCGAGGGCCAATAAAAATGCCTCGGTTTGCTCCAAGACAAACGCTCGGCTGTTTGGAAGCTCGAGGAGAGACACGGAGAAAGACCCAATGACGGCAAACGGACCACGACTCAAGAGCCACTTATTGTGTTGAGGGTGGTACGGAGACACTTTCAGTCCATGAAAAAGGCTCATGCCTTTCCGATTCCCATCTGCCACAGAGAGATGTTTAACACGGGCCCACTCACTGACGGTGGAGATGAGTTCGTTAAATCGTTCCTTGGGGAAGAGCGGATTCTCCAGACCGCGGAAGTACAGCTTGAGGACACCTGCCACGGAGTTCATGTCGTGGTTGTTCTCCTCGTCAGCCAGAGGGTCATTACCTGAAAGAGAAAACAGGGGAATTTACCTGCGTTAGACCTGCCACTCCGACTAAGCCTTTAACAACACTTGAAGTCAGAGTCACTGACAGAGCAGAAAGGATTCAAACCAGCAACCTTCAGATCACAGATACAGCCACAAACCACTACCCCATGAACAAAAATATTAAACGACCAGACATAGCCTTCCAAGATTTAAACACATTCTTCCTGGATTTAAATATCATTTTTATCTCAGGGAGCACACAGATTTTAAATATTGATTTTTTTAAAAAAAGGGAAAAAATTATCAAATTTCCGAAGCTTCTCACCAGCATTACTAACTAGATTTTGAGAACATTAAGCCCCAAACGGAAGCAGGCAGCTTTTCTTTTTCAGACCAGAATCACACACCTCTCTCGAAGGAGTTCTTTATATCATTGACTTCCACCTGTGAGCCTGATACGCGGAATATCCCTTGATGCTGGAGACCTAGAGGGAAGACAGGAGCACAAGACAAGAAACGTGTTAATATAATAGAGATACTTCAATAATCCTAATGGGCTAATTATTTTTTCACCTACCCTATCTAGTTTTCTAGCCTGCGGTTCACGCCGCAGGGTCAGCCAGTGCATAGCACCCCTAGAGCTGAGGGCGGTTAAGGGCCTTGCTGAAGGGCCCACGGACATGTGACTTATGCTGAGGCAACCGTGCGTTCACAGGCCTGCCCACCAAAGCACCCCCCCCCTCCTTTGTTCTTGAAACTTTCTGAAGAACACAACTTGACCAGCGACATTGTGGAAGTCAGGTGCTACAGTATAAATGGTTTAAGTCTCCAAAGTCTAATAAAGTGATAGCAAGCAAGAACAGCAGCTGTCTGCCTAAGGGTCTTCTACTCTGGATTAGCTTTTATAAACTAAGAGGGACAGTTCAGTGTTAAATTAGTTCAGAATTTAGATCTGGTGCCTTGATGGTAAAGTTCTAGTCATAATTCACTCAAAATGTTCATAGTTCACTAGTTTCTTTCCTCATAAGGGCATTTACATTCTCCTCCAAGGTCTGGAGTTATTATTATGTACTTGAATCATGAGGCAACACACAGTAAACAATGTGGAATCTGGGTGTAACCAAGAGGAACAGAATTCAACACTGCAGTGCCAGAAGCAGGAGATAACTCAGCACATCGGCATCGCAATCACAGCACGCCAGCCTTGAGGCGTTCCCAGGCTGATGATACCAGGTGCTGTCGCGTGACGTCAACATGTTTACATACCCCTTCTGGCGCAGTGACCGAACAAACAAGAACTCACCGTAGAGATTGATGAATCGAATACAACTTTCAACCACACGAGGGATAGCTTGTCCAGAGTCCTTAAACAGAGAGAAGCCCATCACATGCAGGTACAATTTTTGGCAGTAATTTAACATATGATGTCGTAGTTAGTACCTGCAGTCTAATGCATGAGTATGTGCATTTAGCAACCATTTCATAAACAGAATTATAGGCTTTCAGAAAACATCTGCTTGTAAAGAATCATGGGTCATAATTTATTTCCGTAGCACATTCAAGCATAATAGTATATTGACAAAAAAATGAAGGCAGAGGTGAAATGAAAGCATTCTATTCAGTTAATATTAATAAGACCGTATGGTGGCTGTATACTTCAAAAAGAATCAACATTGTTTTAGCAATGTGAAGTCGTATGAGCGGCGATCACCATCGCCATAGAGAACCCAAGCCAAACTTTTTTTTGTATGTTCCGAATCCACCAATATCCACATTTGAAAAAACTTTCTGTGCCCTCTGGGCTTCTGGCGTGACACAGAACAAACAAGGTAGTTGTGTCGTTCTCACCAACATGTTCAACTTTTTGTTTAGACATCGTCTCAAGCATACGACCAGCTTTAATGTATCTGGAATATTCTATAGCGTCCTGTCACAGAATGTCATTTCACCAGAGCTCAGGGCATGTACATCAAGCATTGATATTTAGGTTACTGGGCCTTTATGTTGTTTTTTTAAACAGTAAGGCCAATTGTGACAAGAAGGTACCACTGCCAGCATAAGCAGGGGGGTTGGGAAGCACCACTGCCAGCATAAGCAGGGGGGTTGTGACTGTTAGTCACCCCCCTCCATTGGAAGTGTTAGAAAAATGTTTGAAAGCCATCGAATTAATCTGTTAATGTTACACATTCAGATTGTTGCCATTATACAGACACATGCACAGAAGCCGGGGAAAAGCTGGGATTAAGGGCAGAGCAGCCGGCAGGAAGCAGGAAGACAGGACGTGCAAGCCCCCATACGATACCTGGTGTCGGGTGTGCGAGTTCCGTCGTCCACGGCTACGGGTATGGGGTGGGGGGGGGGGGGGGTAAGGAGAGGCAGAGGGAGGATAAACAAGTGAAACTAACATCAGATACTCTGTCTCAAGCCACCCAATGCAGTGCACACACTGCACCCTCCGCCCGCTCTAACGACGGGATGCTCATTCAGGCGAGAGTAGAAAGTGGAGGGGGGCTGACGCAGTGGCATCCCCTGGCCTGGGGTGCGGAGGCTGCCCGCCACTGCCTGCTGCTGCCAGGCTGGCTGAGGGACCAAGGGGAGAGCAGAAACCAGAGGTCTGATGCCTCTCTCCTAGTGATGGCTGGGGGAGGCCCAAAACACCCCCACTCTTCCTATTCTTAACACTCCCCCCACCAAGCCTCTTTGGTTGTCAGCTATTCATGCTCCCCTGGAATACTGCCCCAACGCCACACTGAGCTGTAGCTCTCCCACATGGCCACAAAGGGCGGCTTAACGATCGGACCTCGTTAAAGCCGAAGAAGCCGATCATAACGAGGAGGCGGAGCCACAGCCATCTCGCTTCAGTACCCTGACTGACGTCCTCATCACCAAACAACTTAATGTGAAACATAGAGTGAGGCCTAGACTAGAGGCCTGAAGGGTACTGGGGGCAGGCCGAGAGGCCTACCCTTTTAGCTTCCCTGAAAAACCTCCATTTAACCCAAAGTTGGCAACGTGCACCACAGCTCATTCGGAGCTAAGCAGAGCGAGCAAGCCGGCAGTACATCCTTGATCTCTCACTTCCTGCAGTAGTACAGCAGACTGTGGCATAGGGAACTTCCATATTTGGGGCATACAAATTGTGTCACACGTTCAAGGTCACAGTAAGGTCACACCCAGCAGGAAGCAGATTATCCCACGGCAACAACAAAAAACAAATCATCATTCACAAAACCTCCATGTTCAATACTACAGAGGAGCAGGCAGATCACTATCTACACGCCTGTCATAAAGTCATATTTGTTCTTTAATTTTATTGAAGAATGTTAATTTTGGCAGAAAGTCTAATTATTCTTGGCCATGATGGATTATTTTATATACATCCCAGGATTTCCAACACAAATGCCATCGCCCAGGATCATCATCCTGAGGACCTAGAAGATCAAAGCCTCCCGACAGCAGTAGCTTCTATGCTTGGCATGTGACACAGTGAAGCGTAGGGAATCCTGAAAACCAAACGACATTTAACAAGAGCAAAACGCCAGAAATGTTCCTCTTCCCTGTACAGGACCAGCCTGAGGATATCTTCCGAAGGTCCATTCCCAGAAACGTTCTATGAACTTCACCACTTTCTGCAATGGGATGACCTTTGTGTAGGAATGACCTGTTCTAAGTGTGTACCCATGCGTGACTCATGATTATCACCACTACAGCTGTACTCTGAAAAAGAACATTCTCGTGATGTTGTTACTGAGCTAGTCTTAAATATAGAATAACACAGAACTTCACAACGAGACAAACTTTGGAAAACGCTGAGAAATGGCTGCTGGCCTACCTTGTGGTCATGTACTCCGCACGGTGACCTGAGAAGAGAAAAGAAGAGGAAAGGTTGAGCCTGGGGTGCTGCTGGGAAGGCGGCAGTCTTCGGGCACACGCTCACTAAAGCACGCGTCTCGCCATCTGGTTACCGAGGAGATGCCGTCCCGCATGCATGCGGTCACACACTGACAGCAAGGCGAGCTGAAAACTGGTACAACTCAGCGCAAGCCTGCTCTCCGCTGTGTCTAGACCAATGGCACCGCCCTGCACAGCCGGCCGGTACGCGGGGCGGGAGCCTGGCCACACGGCCATCCGATGGTCACTCTCACAGCCCTCGAAGGAGCCAAGGAGTGCCTGCTGGTTTCCCCGCCATCTTCACACGCGCAGTGTGGCAGCCCAGTGTGACGGACGCCACAAGGAAAAGTCTCAACGCTGCACCTAATGCTTTGATTGTGAGGTCGTACCGCTCTGTCGAAATGGGTGAACGAGGAATTATTTCGATAGCCAACATAGTGATTGTTGGTTATCGATGCAGAAACTGCAAAAATATAGTGTGTATTTTTGATATATGCTTTTGTGAAACGATTCAAGTAAAACGATACTGCAGAATTAATGCTATGTAAGAACAACTGTCAGTCAAGTCAGGTGCCCGTGACCACGGTGAGGACAAGGTACTGAGTGCCACGTCAGCAGAGGGGTTCCCCAGAAGCTCTGCAGGCAGGTACAAACCCGAGAGCATCACAGCAACGACAATGGGAAGCCATTGCTCCACTCACCCTCTCCCAGCGTCCTCTTCAGCAGGTCATGCTTGGCCTGAAGCTTGGAGATTAGACTGCTACTCTCCAGATACTCGCGGAATTTCTGTGGGACATCGCGGAACAATTTTTGTATCTGGTTAGACTGTCCTGAGGAGATGGTTTACTAGCTGCCCCTGTGCTAATAAAGATCTCATTTGGGTGGCTCTGTTACAGCACAGAAGAGCAGGAACAATCTCTCAATGATCTCCACATTCTGCCAAATAACAACCAAATAACTAGACTAAACCACAATATTAATATTGCAGTTTGTGATTCATGCTTTTCTGGTTAACATATAGAATATGGCTTTTCTTTCAAATTAAAGGGAAACGTTAATAATTTAATTTCTACAGTTATTCATGTCAGTGATCAACTGCAGTACAGCCCACAATCCATCAGGGGGCGCTCACCATGAAGTAGAACTGCTCAGTCTCCTGTTGGTTGGCTCTCCTCTTGGCGATGCTGGGTTTGCTGAGGTAAGTCTCAGAGACAGTGGACTTGACGGACTCCGTGGAGCGGCTGTGGTGGAAGCTCTCAGACACATCGTAGTCCTCGATGGTCACCATGTCCTGTATGGTGGTGAGTGTAGCTTCCGAGGTTTTCTTGATCTGGGATCGGAGATCGTCTGCATTAGCGCACATCCACGAAAACGGCTGACAAACCCTCTACGGCATTGTTCAGCCCCAGTGCAATTCAACACGACATGCTGACCCAAGCTAGACTGGAACAAGCAAATGGCACCAGGTCTAAAGGCTAGGCTTTGTCACTGGCGTACTCAGAGCTGACGCGCAAATACACTGGAACCACAACCTTTCCTGACTTCCTAAACCTTTCATGCCTAAATCGGGGAAAAGGGAAGAGAGATAAGCTCCACAGGAAGCAGTCTCCTTCTATGTTGACAGAATACTTTTCTGCTATCCTGCAAAAATAATCCTGTAAGAACCCACCACACCGAACACAATGAAAGACACAGCACAGGAGCAGGAGCTAATTCTAATCACAGTCAGGCTGGTGTGATCCCATCTACTGCACCATGCGGTCTTGGGAGGTGTCAGGGTGGTGTGATCCCATCTACTGCACCATGCGATCTTGAGAGGCAGCAGCAGAAGCATGCCAATCCGCACAGGGTGAAATCGCCGATTGCTTTGCTGGGTACCGTTACAGTGGGTTAGTGCCTCCTGTTCCACACTGCGCAAGCCTCAAACGGAACCCACCGGAGAAGACAGGCCTCCTGCGGCTTAATACAGGGTCAGGCACCCCTGCGGTAAAGGGAATGGATGCCGTCTCGCTCGTGCAGTGTCGAGCCTCAGGTTACAGCAGTCTTAGACAGAATTATGAGGGATTAAAGTCTAGTTCATACTTCATGCTTTCTGCATGCGCTTCCGGTCCGCGCAGGAGCTTGTGTTCATGCTGTGGATGTGGACGGTTGTGTTCGGCGCATGGGCGCATGCGTACTGCAATAATATTCCTCCAGACCAGCAGAGGGGAGATGTCTCCTAGATCTGAATGAAGCTTATGCGAAAGTAGGATTTATAACTGCAAGTTTCAAGTCTTCTCTGGGTTTTGAAACAAAAACATAACTTTCTTTTGTAAAACTACTTAACTGATGTCGGCTTTGTCTCACAAGCAATTTGGACAGTACAATCCTGTTATAACGGACTTCAAGGGACCTGGGAACAGAGTCCGTTACATCCAAAGTCCTTTATATCCAGAGTTGCTGTTTGCCCAGAACACAACTACAGGACACCATTTACTCATGCTACACCCCAGCACACACACTTGTGGTATATATTACTGTACTGCACATGTAGTAATCCAACTTTACCTGACTGTTGGACGTATATATGGCCTATAAGTGGTTATATATGTATGACACAGTAGTATCCTTGACCTAATTACTTACTATATCCCTCCAGCTGTGAGTCTCGTCTGCCGACACACAGAGTGCCTGGTGATGGACAGCCACACAGACCAATCAGGGTTGCCTGCTGTTAAGCTATGCCTATTTATAGAGCGCGACTAGTAATGATCCCGCGTACGTATCTGCGCTGGATATCACCGGCACGCCACGGCCCTGTAGGCGGAGCCTGCATGTCCGTTATAGCCAAACAAAAACTACAGCTAAAAGCGGCCCTGGGGACCAAATTGTTTGTCCATCATAAGCGAGTCCACTATAACGCGATTTTACTGTATGTTTAATCTTTACCTCTGCTTGATCACATTTCTCAATGAAAGCACTATATGATTCTTGAGATATCAACGATTTTTGGGTGGAAATCAAAAACACAGGTGGAATACACGGACCTCCTAAGAGGTCAGGAGGGGAAAATATTTTCTGAAACAGTTTTGCATCCCATCGCAATAGTTTTGCATCCCACCGCAATAGTTTTGCATCCCACCGCACTTGCCCACTTGCTGCAACGTGACGGCAAGGATGACCCTATATGACACGTGGAACGTAAAACTATTTAAAAAAAAAAAACACTCACCCTGACCGCTTAGGGGTTCAGTAGTAATATATCATTAATCGTGAACAAATATAGACGAGGTTATCAGAACTAATGATATTTATTGTTTTCAGCTGAACAAATTGAAATAAAGTTTACATGCATGCCACATACTGGATATAGTCAACTTTGGCCACGCGCAGCCAATGCGCAAGGTTTCCACTAGACAAAAATCTGGGCTACATGTGGACTGACAGCAGCTGTCCACATGCAAGGATCCACGCACCAAACCATGGGGAGACTAGAGAGGTGCAGAGGATTGAGCCAAACACACAGATGATATTCCCACAACTGGATGATATTGAGATGATCAGACCCCAGGTGATGAGTCCTTGTATAATCTTACACATCACACCACCACTGCCTTCCGAAGCGACTGACGGGCTCATGAAAACACGAGGGGAAACTGGCTGAGAAGATAATCATCCGCTCAGATCCATGGAGCCGTGAAGAGGATGTGACTCTGAAAGCCGGCATTAAGGGGCATAAACAGTAATTATCTTTAGAACGTCGATGACTCCGCAGTTTGCAGATTTTCGGCAGAGTTTTCTCAGCAGAACGCTTATGCCTTGAACTAAATATGCGATAGATCTAGTGCCGTGCAATGCTGACAGAAATGAGGTAGTTATTTTAGAAGCGTATAAAGGTGCATCGGCGTTTCGACTGAATCTATTCCAATTTTGCCTTAGGCAGCTAAAAGTACAGATAACATAAGGAGAAATAGGGAGACGTACAAGGCAATTCTACTGGAGATACACCTACAAGATGTTCCCCCTTGGAATTACCACCATGGATAGCAGCCCAGCCCCTCCACTACAGCCTCTCCGAAGCACATCATCGTTCCCAAAGGACCTGGAGAACCATCCTCACTGTAGCTCAGACTCTTGTTTCATCAGGATCTCCATGACCTCAGCACTACTCATCACGACTCAGATCCCTCATACTGATCAACGTAATCCCTGAACTTAACACTTCTCACTTTTCAAACGAGTTTCTGGACATACTGGCCTGGACCGCAGCAACACCAACCCAACTCAGCTCCCATAAACTCCACTGTGTCTCAATGATTCAAAGCTATGCGGTTTGTGCCAGACCCCTCCCCCCACCGAATCTCCTACTGGTCAGAGCCCCATCAGGAAACAATGTCTGGACCCTGACCAGACCTGCACTCTTCTGAAAGCTGACCTGACACTGGCTTTAAGCGAATTATCTTCAGCGCACTGGAAGGATTGCATTGCTTCACTAAGTGTAGCCTGTAACACGGTTCACTCCAATTTCCCCTTAAAAACATAATCATCGTGCCAAGTGCGCTCTGGGGGGGGGGGGTGGGGGGATACCTAAAAACAAAAGCTTTCCAAAGGTCTACGGAAGGTACTTGATAATCTATGACTGTCTGAGTTTTGTGGCTAAGCCCATAGAGCGGAGAAGTCCTCCTGTACGCTGTACCTACAGGAGCTTTGCAGCCAAGAGGAAAGGACACACTGATGTTTACTCAGAAAATTACCATGCAAGCCACATCTTCAGAGCTTATTGAATAAAGAGCATGCTGGCAGCAGATAGCATAGCATTGTATGACAATTCATTGTCATAAGACCCCCCCCCCCAATTCTAATACACAAATACGTGAGAAACAAACTGAACTCTGTAAAAATCAGCCAAAAGTCCCTTAAAAGATTCAACTGAAGAATTCCATGCAGGCTCCAATTGTTACTCTACCAAGAAACTGAACAATGACAACTGTGCCTGTCACTCAAAGAGGTAAGAAACAAGTAAACATATCCTGTAATTCCTGCTGCTGGAGCAGGGATCAGAGGCCACGACAGAACATCCCTAAAAGAGCGGGACACAGGGGTCTCCGAAAGCGGCAGCATATCCGACAGCCTTTCAATGCCCTTGCTGTGGCCAAGTGTGCAGGAAACAGCTGTGCTTCTATTGATAATGACAAGGGGGCTTGGCGGCTGTAGCCCTCGCTCCCCCTGGCATGGCTAACCATGCGGCTCCTGGAATGGGCCTCTCCCTCAAGAAGGCCAGGTGGTGCATGGACAAAGACCTTTGACGAGCCAACAAGATATCTACAGAAAATGAATGGGGGGGGGGGGGTGAAGGCTACAAGGATAACAAGAAAAGGAGGGATAAAGTAACACAGATAAGATAAGCTGAACCTGTAGAGTTTACCCAGAATACTGCTGGGTTCACCTTCCCCAAACCTTCCCCGCTTTGGTCTCCTGCTACTGCCTAACAGGTGGGGTTCATCTCAAGTTCAAGGCCTTGGTACTGGCATACAAGGTTGCCAAGGGAATGGCACCATGTGTGCAAGATCCTATCCAACTCCCACACTTTCTAGGTCACTGTGTTCCTTTACATCAGACTACATGACGGTTCTAGGTCTGAAAAGGTCGGAGAATGGAATCCCATCGTTCTGAAACCTTGACCGTGGGGAGGCACAGCCTTCTCCTCAGACTCAAGACTGAGGCTGCAGAATCATCTCTGCTCTTCACAATAGTCATCAAAAACCCTGCCTCATCCAGAAGGTTCCTCCCTTGGCTGCAGTTGGCATCTGCATAGATATAAAGGTCTATCTTTAGCTTAGTGTTGGCTGCACTGCGATAAGCTAGCATAATATAACCTCCTCCCTATATCATACAGTAATAGTTTTGGATCCCATACAGGTACTGAGATTTTTTGCGCTTACTGATAACATGCTTGCATTGATGTCTTTGATGTCTTTGTTGTTTAACGCTCCATTTATTAGCATCGACTTGCAAATCACTTCGGAAAGAAGAATCAGTGAGATAAAATGAAAGCCCAGCCAATTCTGTGCCAGGGAACCGCATTCCGGCTCTAACACAACACGACGGTGAGCGGGTAACATCCAGGAACTTCACAGGCACTTCAAAGCGTCTCGCGTGAATAGCTGCGATTTCCAGGCCCGTTATCTAAAGCCACGATCCAGGCCTGGAGGCAGCATGGAGACGCGTAGACAGAGCATGTTTTGTTTTTCTCAAAAGACGCGAGACAAGGCCTGAATCAACGAATTCAGGGGAGCAGACAGAGTTAAGAACAAGGGTGAGAATAGTGATGCAACAGCTCTTCCCTAAAGGAAATAACCCTCTTCCCCCCCACCTGCCTCATCTTTATTTAGCAAAAGAGGCATTGAGTGTGAATGCCAGCTGAAGTCCGTTACAAAGTTTGATGCTAGAGGGAAGAAGCTTCTGACTAGGATGCAGCTTGTCATTAAGGGCATCGACAGCTGACAGAGAAATCGGCAAGAATTGGGCTAAAGAGACGTGGAGACGGCGTTGTCCTGTTCAGCTCCCGCTCCCCAAGGGGACAGAAGCCGTTTAGCAGGTTGGTAAGCTGAGCCGAGAATCTCCTCACCCTGAAAACTTATCCCCTGGCTGGCTTCCGTGGTAGACAAAAGCCGACATTTAAAAATATTAAAAAGTACTCAGTGAAGCAAAGCACAAAAAGTCTGAAAAATAAATTGAAAAAACAGGTGCTAAGCCTGCTGAGGCTAGAGATGTCAACTGCTACTTCCTTTTAAAATGTTCATTTTAAAAATAAATTTAGCAGCAGCAGCTGGACGACAGCTTGCCAGGTAACATCATTCTCGGGTTTGCGCAGGGCAGTTTTCTGCAGAGGTGAAATGTTCAGCTGGTCAATTCATCACTCCTTTCCCAGAACTAACAGGCCCTGCTTTTGAAGCAGATATAGAACCCAGCGCTAACTGAAGCCACTCGCAGGCAGATTTGTGATACGGACAGTTGATTTCTAAGAGGCAAGTGGCTGATCTTCCCGAAAATGGGGGTCTCGGCCTGAGAGAGGTGTAGATATGGCCATAAAGGAAAGTAGTATATGCAAGTATCCCTACTCAGGCATCTTCAGGGAAAATAAAGAAAATGGTTTTCGTGTTTTTTTTGCTGGGTTTACTGAAAAGGGCTGTTCCACCAGAGTAAATGGGAAAACGGAGGAGTGACCGGAACCGAGGTCAGTTCTGGAGGGTCAGGACCCACCTCTTCACTTTCGATCTTGAGTGTGGAGAGGCGCGACTGCAGCTGCTGAAACCTCAGCAGGAGCTCAGCGTGAACCTGTGGTTGTGCTGTGATCTGACACACCTGACAGGAAAAGGAGCGCGTCACCTCACAGGAAGTTGTGTGTAAATACAGACAAACAAAACTCAAGTATTGGCTAATATGTTCCAAGAAATCTCAATTTTTATCACAGAACCCGGAACAGCATCTTGAAAATCCAAAAGATGACAGAAGCAAAAATTCTTTTTTTTTTTTCTAGTCAGCCAGCTTCATGCTCAGATCAACAGTCATGTGACCTCAGTCTCAGACTGACCTCGTCCCCCATGTGTGACTGGAACTCAAATTTGGAGGGGGGGCAGAAAGCGGTGGGGTACATCTCCATGAGCCTCTGCCGGTCGCTGCGGGGGTCCAGGTTGTCCACGGCGTTCTCAATGATGTCAAGGCCCTCGTGCCGTGACGTCTCCAGGTTGTATTCCGCCGAGAGGTAGGTGCGAAGGGCACGGTTCAGGCTGGCGTGATATCCCAGGTCACAGCACTGCACACAGAGAAGGCCGTCATGCTCAAGGTGAATAGCATCGCGCTCAGGGGCCACAGAGATCACTCGTAAACCGTTACTGTAGGTGCCGACAGATATGAATTGAAAACTGACCCAGGTTAGATTTGAAGTCAGAATGTTTTATTATGATAACAAATGATGACACAGACGGTTTTTGATGTATAGCTACTGGGGAAACTCCTGACCTGACGTCACGTTTATTTCATTTTCATGATTGCTGGATTTTGCTACAAATCTCCTGAAAATCTTTGTTTTTCAAGATCTTTTTTGGTGCGGAGTTCAGTGTGTTTTTTTTGTAGGCTTTGCCGAGCAAAACCAGCATTAAGCTGCCATCTAGGTGGAGCGCAGAGAAAGCATCTCCTCATGCTCGGGTGGAGTCAAAAAAGGGTCTACTGAGGCTGTGGCGAGAGAGAACGGGTGCAGAAGGTCGTGTAGATCATCTCCGGCTGGGCAGAGCGGCTCAGACTTTCACTCAACCAAACAATGTGAGGAATGGCAGCTTAGAAAAGCCAGTTAAGGTGCTGCAGGCTCTCAGCTTTCATGGGCAATTCTGGGAAACTGCACCTTCACTTTGGCGCTGAAAAATAACATCCCAGAGAGATTTCCAGCTGGATCTTAAAGGGCTTCTGAACAGACAGTAAGTCGTGGTAAGTTGCTGGGGTGGGGTGCTGTATATCTGACTAAAATGCAGCATTATGCTGCCATCTGCTACTGGCTAGTGACAAGTGACAACCGAAACTGGACCAAAAACTTACCGAAATTATATGGCTGTAATGAATAGATGAACAATAAATTCCCTGACTAACATCACTCTCCCTTCCATCCAGTACTGATCAACACATTGGGTACCATTGGTGGCTGCCTAAGGCGCCATCTTATTCAGCAAGCCAATTTCACTCATCTCAGACAGGGGGCACCAGCACTGGATGGGCTTTGAGAGTTACTGTACGTGTCTGTATTCAACAGCCATGGATGGCTGTCTAACTCCGGCGATCCAAGCACTCACTGGTCTACCTATCAATCCCTCCTCCAGCATAATTGAGGTGTATGGGCAGACGGTTGTACACGCTGGCGTGCCTGAGACAAGGCCTCATGCAAGCAACCTCTATGACCATCTGCTTGCCTGAGGTGACCCAAGAACTGTAGAACTCCACTCTCCTTACCAAGAGAGGCACTGTACAGTGAGGGGCTTGAAACAGCTCCCAGAGTGAGGCATTCGTCCTCCCGGGGTGCCCCTTGAAACAGGATACACTTTTCACCCATGGTCTGCCTATACCTCGCATCCATCAGCAGTCAGTCCCATAAGGAACTAGGGTTCTTTCAGGACAGATCTTCACCTGCAGGCATGCGGCCTTCACAGAAGACAAACACAGCAGACCTATGTTTCACTGGATGCCCAGACAGAGCTACAGAGCCTCGCATCCGAGCAACGGCTGAGGAAGGAGCACCCGCCGAGACAGAACCTTCGAGGGGTCAATGACTCTGCTTTCAAGCCACCGCCCACCTGCCGTAAAACTTCTCACTCTGTTTACAGGAGAACACAACCACAACTTCAGACAGTTTCAGGTATTTCATGTGAAACATGAGGTGAGCACCACCACCTCCAACCCCTCCATCCCCCGCCGCCCCAAAGTACTCACGTCGATCAAGTCGGACAGGTCGTGAATGTAATACTTGAACACGGAAGAATTCGTGGCTTCCAGAGTCAGCAGGTATTCGTTGCGAGCTTTGATCAATTTCAACTTGTTCTCTGAGTATTTGGCTTGTCGCTGCAGATCGGGGGAGAGCCAGAGGGGGACAACAGTGTTAAAACTCAAGGTAGGATCCTCCCAGGTCATGACAGGATGCTGTGGACTGCAAGACTGACATCTGCCGGACACACAATAGGGAAGCTTAGATCATCTCCTACGGGGAAGTCAGCCAGACAGAATAAACACCACCCCAGCAGAGTCTACTCAGTCTGGAAAGGAAGGGGGGGAAGAGGATCAACCTACACAAGCCAGGCTCTACTTCCTCTTCTTCAGCCATGCCCCCCCCCCACCACCCAGACAGACGGACCCCACGGACAGTAATTCATGCTGGGCATCTCGTCACCCGTTCTCTACTTCCAGGAATGGTTTGTAAAAACTATGTAGCTATGACTGCTACATGAATCATCAACAGGACACAGACTTTGGAAACCAAAGCCATTTCAGACTACTCATTCTAGACTCCATGCCTATCATGTGTGTTTGTGCAGGAATACATGCTGAAAGTTCCCGCGTCAGCATAAAAAAAAAAAAATAAGACACTAATGCCGACAGGAAGAACAACAATGAGACTGGCATGGAAAGTTCCGGTTCTGTTAATGTGAAGCTATACAGTTCCCAAATGGTACTTGGCACCTAGTCCTCCATACCTTCTCTTTCATCTTCTCGATCTTTTTGGTGGAGCTGCGTCTCTGGTTCTTGTCCTCCGTGCGCATGCTGAAGGGCGGCTCCCCGGACCGGCCCACCTGCTTCTCAGCCTCCTTCAGCTTGCACTCGGCGCTCATGCTCTCCGTGTGGTACATATGGTACGTCTTCATCACCTGAGCACAAGCGGGTCACAGGTCAAAAGGTGTGGAGCCACGAGGCTCCAGGAGTGCAATGTGTAACCAGAGGGATTAACAGACCTCAAAGGGCCTACAAAGGGACTAGAAACATCTCATCATCTCCCCTAGAAACCGGAACCCGGGTTGCAGATATCGGTGGAATGAAAAACAAAACTGCCCAAGTCTTCAACAGGAGCGCTAAAGTGGGTCAAGCTTCGACTCTGCGGTTCCTGAGGGATCTTCTGAATGCGATGGAACCCCTTGACATGCTGAGCTGTTGCACGGCTTCTAGAGAGACCAGAGCAGGCAGATGACAGACGTCCAAGGAGCAGGAGGTGTGGGGGTCACGCCACTTTCTGGACATCGTGCTGTAAGACTCTGCACACAGCGGGTGATGAAAGCAAAGCTGTGCTCTTGTCAGCATTTCGCTGGGGTGAAATCTGTGCCTTGTGAGGACTCAGTGCCACCAGGGCCAAAGGATTTTAAGTAGAAGCGGAGGGGAAAAAGAATGTGGTCTTTAGGAGACATGCTGGGAAGGCCTAGAGCACTCCTTCATCCAATCAGCCTTCGTGTACCGCATCACGTGACCTGGGGAACTTGACTTCAGTGATCATGAACCATATGCTAGCAAAAATAGGCAGCAGAGCCAGAAGGCGGTGATGATAGCACTCAGAGCTCTGGTGCTCAGCACTGCTGGAAATAACAGACCTCATTGGAAACTGAATGCAAAGGATCTCCAATGGAAAAAGCCTGACTTGGCTGTAAAGCTACACAGCACATGCTGAAGTATGGAGAATGTCTCCGCCTCTGCTTGGCCCTGGTGTAATCAAGCTGCAGAAAACTCTCTTATTGTGTCTCTTTTGTCCTCTTAACAGGAACCACATCACTGGCCACGTGGCTTTAGTGGACAAGTGACCTTTACACCACACTCCGCACTTACTGCTTTGGAATGGGCCGAGTATTTACTTTCCCCCTACTTTTAGCGGGACAGATTTAGCAGCGGACCAGGCCTGTTATTTGTGGGCTGACAGAAGCCCGTAGGGGTGTGGCGGCTTTCTGACGCTACCACGACGAGCAAATCGCCCGCAGGCTAAATCGGGACGCCATGGATTCTCTCGTAGGAGCGCCACGTTAAAAATGCCACCTTCCATCTGTCCGTCTTGCAGACTGCTGTAAATCATCCTCAGAAAGACACGGCGTCCATCATCCAGCAGAGAAACTGAGCACAATCGTTACCATGGTTCCCACCTGGAGGGAGTGCTATAAGGAGATGATGCTGCCTGGTAGCAAGGGAACAAGGTGATGCTGCCTGGTAGCAAGGGAACAAGGTGATGCTGCCTGGTAGCAA
>JAODKE010000001.1:3779083-3801631 GCA_026779605.1 Mormyrus hasselquistii
CTCATCGTCGGACTGATCTCCTGGCTAACGAACCCCTCTTCCGGACCACGACCACGACTCCTGCCTGACGATTTCAACGCTGGTTACCTCGGCGAGCCCCGGCTCCTCCCCGCCGCTCCGCTCTCCTACGCGGAAGCGGGGATTCCCTTGCCGAACCTCCTTTGCCCGTTGGTCTCATTAAAACTCACCTTCTCTCGCATTCCTGGATCCGTGTCTCCTTCCCTGACCAAGTGTGACACACAGGGTTGAGAAAAACAGATTTCTGTGGCAGAAATCACCAAAACATCCAAAGTTGTTGATTAGCCAGCCTTGGAATCACAATAGTCTGGGATAAACGGCTAACCAGCCATGCGCACAGCCCACTTAGCTATACAGGGAACAAGGAGAACTTCGGGAACCGTGAGTGGGGATAAACCTAGTAAAACGCAGGGGGCAGAACGGGGCGACCAGCGCCACCCACTGGCCAAATGGAGAATCTTGGAACAACTGACAGAATGGGACAAAGTAGGGACTGATCCTGCTGATAGCACCATTCGTTCCAGAATAATAAAGAACAATCTTTTCCCATCCTGGTTTGGCTGGTTTCCATAGCAGTAAAGCCATATATCACAGACAAGGACAATCAACACATGTGAACTTTAACTTTTGCAGTCTGTTTTTTATTTCCTTATATTTTCAAGATACAAAAGTGATTATTGAAATACATTATAAATCTACAGTCAGTCCCATGTTATTATAGAAAGTGCAGTACTCAAGTACGGGTGAAAACAGGCTAATTTATGCTGTCTGGAATCAAATATCTTCCACATCAGTAATTCTTTTAAAAAATTCCACTCAGTCCAGTCAGTGTTGTTTTTTTTTTTTTAATCACCTTTATGATCTTTCCTACATTATTCATTTATTTTACCCTTAAGAAAGAATCCACCATAAATTATTTATTGAGACATCACTTTTGTGTGCCATTTGGACCATTAACATACCTCATTCATTATGTACAATCGACATGCTGAGAAAATCCTGAGAAAATTTAAACTCCTTCACTCAACCATCTAGCAGTACAACATTCCGGCTATAGATCTTTAATTACGGCTGGTGTAGCCCACTGACGATTCACAGAGTTCACTTATGACCTGGAATGGAAGCAGAGCTCAGATCATTCGGATTTGTCTATCTGCGTAACGTTTTTTTTTTGTAACAAAAGAATGCGATTTACTTTCAGGACCCAGGTTAAACTGCTCCTGGGAA
Organism: Mormyrus hasselquistii; assembly: GCA_026779605.1. Taxonomy (NCBI): domain Eukaryota; kingdom Metazoa; phylum Chordata; class Actinopteri; order Osteoglossiformes; family Mormyridae; genus Mormyrus; species Mormyrus hasselquistii. The sequence continues at coordinate 3,780,329 of JAODKE010000001.1, forward strand.
TTGCGGTGGCTCAGAGAGGAAAACCATTCATTTTTGCTACAGAAAAAGAGCCCCAAACATCAACATCACTTATAAACATCAAATTCCTAAAACATTACATAACACTGCCCGAAACATGGGGTCTGGATATTCGTAAAAATGGAACTAATTCATACATCCATTCATCTCAGAGCCACTTGGCCTGGGAAAGGCTGCGTGGTTTATCACTCCCATGGTGGAAGTTCAGGACACAACAGTGGTCATTTCCCTTGGGCGTGAGAGCCACTATAGTGCGGTGCGAGTACCTGTGCATACAGTAATTACACACGGACGCACAGTGTGCAATATGTCACAGGCATCAACATCCACGGAGCCCTGAAGAGGGCGGGGCGGCAACTTATTTTATATGCATATATGGTGATGGGGGGGGGGGGAGGGGGGATCAAGGAGAGATCACTCCTATTTTAAATGTCTCCTCTCACCTGTTATTCCTTTTACTTTCCAGCCTCTATACTCAGCTGACAGACCGGCCCTCGCTTTGGTCTGCTTCTGCATGTTACCGCACTCATACCACCGCTTTGTTCTTGCTGCAGCTCGCCTTTCCGTGCTTTTTCACTGCTCTAATTATCGTCCGCATGTTATTACAGGAAACCCAGGCCTGGGAAAATGATCTGGACGAGTCGCAAAGGCACAATCTGGATCCACGACTCGTTTCCTTGGCAAATTCACAAGCTGCGTGATGGCCTTCAGACTCCGATCCAAGTACAAATCCAAATTCTGAAAAATAGCAAGCTGATCGGGCATAAATTTGAAAAAGCCACTGGTTGCATAACAAGATATAATACTTGCAAAAAATGGAAAAGAAAAACACAATTAATTAAAAATGAAAAAGTTCAAATTAAACTAAGTTTTAGTCCCCATGGCGAAAGCGCGACGACAGCAAGCGCCTCCCATTACCACTTACAAACGTACTATTGACGGTACTACTGTTGCTATGCACTTACTGAGCAGTATAACTTCATTTTGTCTCCCCAGTTACCGTCTGTATTCCTGGCCCTTCCTGAACCTCCCGTGCCTCCTGCCAATCCTCCACTCCAATGACTTGTGTGTGCCGTCCACGTCTCCGGATTGATCTCCAGGCTTACCGACACCTGGCGTCCCTTCATCCGACTACGACTTTGGAATACTTTTGGTGATCGGATCGGACAGATATTGGCAACGACCCGGACTTGGCTACTGGCGACTCTTTGTATTTCCCGCAATAAACCTGATTGCCTGTATTTTGGTGTTTGTGTCGTGATACACTGCAATTACAAATTAAAAACTGAGGTTACTTGCACAAATGCCCTAAATTAACACACTCATATCCACACAGACTCATGGGGCTCAATTTTGACGATCTAACACAAAGTGTAAATCGCAACTAACATTTATGCGTGTGTCCAAAGCCATTTCTCTACTTTAACACCGGGGGGAAAAAAACTTTGCGGCAGCACATGGCGCAAAAAGGTTGTCTTAAGTCTATTTATTCAGCATCGTCCTGCCTAAGCCTTTGAAGGTGAAGCAGGCCTGGGGTGAGGCAGCATCAGCAGACCAGCCACGCAGTGCCGAAAGCGGTATAATCAGGGATGAATTCAAACGATACGTGCAACAATCGATTGCGGTGCATAAATCGATTTTATGCGCATTTGCGCTTATATGAAAAAAAAAATTATATTTTAATCTTTATATGTTAACTCTACTTCATTTGCGCTCTGCAGGGTAAAATGCAAGGTCAGCGGTTCAAACCCAGCCTCAGTACGTCTGTGGGTCCTTGAGCAAGACCCTTAACCCCCAGCTCCCTGGGCGCCGCTATGGGGGGCTGCCCTTCGCGGACAGCTTGCTTACAAAGAGCAAGTTGAGGGAAGCGTAAAAAAGAATTTCCCCACAGGGACAATAAAGTGATGATGAAAACAAGCACGCATTTGCGCTTTTACAGACAATCAATTGTCGCACGTATCGTTTTAGAGGTGAATGCGCACTTACGTACCAGTTACGTCCATCCCCGGGTATAATGATGTAAGAAGACGGGTAAAACAGAAGTTCGTGCTGAACGAGCACAGCGGCCGGGAACTGGGACTTAATTATACTTGTATGTCTTTTATTTTCATTTTAGGTCTGCAGTTCGAAAACTATAAATAAAAGTGCAACCGAATTTCAAACAAAACACAACCTACAGTTTTTAATGTGTTTTTCAATGTTCGAATTCACTGCAATAGGGCTGTTATTTTTCTACTTGTCACAATTTAGGTTCCTTACCAGGCTAGAGACGATTCAGCTCTTCTGCCAGCTGATCCCTCCTTGCCCTGCCGGCAGACACTCCTATGTTCGCATCGGCACATTCAGTTCATTACCACGCCAAATAAAGCCCTCTAATGTGTCCAAATTTACGTCCAAAAGACATCATTCACGCATAACAATTTGACGCAGCATACAACATGCCACAAAGAGTACGACGACCTTCTGAGGGCTATATTGTAATGTTCCACCTGATGTATTCAAATATCTCTTGTGATTTTTGGTTTCAAATGGCTTTTGTTGGTCAAAAGGACAAAGTCCTTACACTGCATTAAAATAGATATGTGCCGACAATTCGCACAACCACGCCTGATCAAAAAACGCAGCTCTGCAAGCAGACAGCAGCCGCGAAATCATTTGCTAATTTGACAACGTGGCGCACGACGTATTAATGAGCAATTGGCCGGTACGAAACCAGCAAGGCCAGTTTGCGTCACGTTTTACGCCAGTAGAAAATATGGCCCATGAACTTTAAGGCACATTCCTGCTTAGTTCGGGAGGGCTCTCTGTCACGGGCATTTTCAGCCATTTTTGCACACTTTCTGTAGGTCTGCATTTCCGAGACTTTGCATAAGGGAATTACCCATAGTTCATAGTATTGTGACATGAAACATGGGGTTACCAGGGGAACGGAAATCAGTCCATTTCTTTTAGTTATTGCTTAATGATGCTTCTTTGACAAAAAAAGAGCACATTGATTATCTGACAGTTGCCTCTCGTCCACTCTGGAAGACAAGAGGCGGCCAGTCCCTTAAGCCCTGACTGTGAAGGGAGTGTAAATCTTAAAATAAAAAGTCCCAAAACCACAATAATACAGAACATGTTTTGGCATTGCCAAGGTAATACGTCACAACGCGATTTCCTGTTCCTATTAATGCCATTTTGAGTTTCTGAAGCCTCTTGCACTCAGTCCCTTAACGGGTGATGTCAGTTAAACATGTGAGGGTTCAGGGCTTAGACATTGCGATTGGGCCATGGTATCTTTTCAGCTGTAAATCTTGTATGTGATGCTCCAGCATTTGCTGTTTTGCATATAGTGTTCGTTATACTGCAGAGTGCAAGCCTATTAGAAATTGTGATTATGAAACCTAATCACATATGGATAGATGATCATGGCAAGGCTGGGACAGCGTCTTATTGACGTCGCCATTCCGAAATGTCCAGCGGCCCGGCAGCATTCACCACGGTTAGCGTGACAGATTTGCTGATTTACTGTTCATAAATACTGAAAGTGTGAAATGAGTCATGAAGCACTATCATACTTTACGCTCCCGACTTTGCATTCTTATGTCATTAAGCATGATTGAATGAACTACAGAAGACCTTTCACAGTATATATATATTACCAGTGCAAGCTGTTGCCTGCTAATCTCGTTAAATTAGTTTTGCTTTTCATGGGACAAATCACTTATGACTGAGCATTATTCGCGTCGTTTTAGTTCACAAGCTTTTAGTTTTGTTTGTTCCGAGTTACTTTTTGCTTTTCAAAGTGAATATTCACAAGACTGAACAACAGCCTCTCCTGCCAACTCTCAACCTAGTAAATATACAAAAAAAACTCTGTTACCCTTACTTAATTGTATCCGCCTGCACGAAATTCAAGAGTGAATCACCGATTCATTTCCTTTACGGTCGTTATCCTGGTCGTGATATTAAAACTAAGCGCCACATCGATCAGTGGGAATACAGGGCACTGCCTGAGGAAAATTACAGCAGCAGACAGTGAGCGCTCAGCAGAGAGTCATTTCAGAAGTGTTTTAGCTGCCAGGGGTTTCTTGTTTAAATGATTAGTGTAAATCACACAGCAGGTTCTATGGTACAGTAAGGACGCTCTGACCTGTGAAATGAGTTTCTAAGAGCCGATCCACATGGTACGGTGGATAAATGGAACAGCGAACAAGTCCAGTATATTGATTTTTAGTGCAGTCAAGTTCAGGTGACGATGGGGGAGGGGGTGGGGGGGGTGCTGTTGCCTCACACTTCCTTGGTTACTTGAGCCGCATTAATACAATCCGAGGCCGCGGGGCTATCCGAGTTCTGAGGGCTCCTTACTTTGTTCTATGATTGTTTAGTTGTCGATCGATGGTCCAGTTGTGCGACAAAGCGATGCAGGGCACAGCGCAGAGCCTTGTGAAAGATCAACAGACAGCGTGATTGTTCAATATGGTCTTTGTCTCATGATCACCATGATTTTAGTGGAACTCAGTTTATCGCTGATTCGACGTTCGCGTTAAGCTTCGATGAGTTTTTACTCAGTATCTAGAACTGTTTTTCTTTAACATAGTTTTTATACTTTGTGTATGGAAATATTTCATTTTGCTAACAAGACAGCTGTATCGTTAGAACGAATGACAGATGATGTGGTAAAATTCAGCTTTGATCTAAAGAAGATTGTCAAATACATTGTAGTCATTTACATTTGGAGCTGGTGACCTTAAAAGAGGTTGAAAAGCTAAACCAACGTTACTTTAATAGTCTATGAAATTATGCATCTTCTAGTTTATTTACTATCACTTTTATAAGTGCAATGATGATTTTTATTGTTATGAATTGATACTGGCACCCAGTCGAGGTTGTCCTGGTCTTTTATACCCTGTGTTTTCTGTGACAGACTCCTTCTGTGACAAAAAGATAGATATGAGTTTGTATGGAAAACACCCCATGCAATTAAAATTGTCACACAACTATGCAAGAAACAGCATCCATCAGCATACAGAGAAGCAGTGTGTGGGCTAAGGCTCAGTGTCTGTGTTCAGAAGGTTGCCGGTTCGAGCCTGGCTTTGGCGGAATAGTCACGTCTCTGGGCCCTTAACTGCTGGCTCCATGGAAGCAGGTCGCGGCCCTTCGCCATCAGACTCGCTCTCATCTACATGCCTGTCACAGGAGGCAGGGAAGAAGACGATTTACCCGTAGGGATCAATAAAGTGTCATTATTAATAAAAGAGTCAGAAATCAGCAGAAACTATTAAGTTACCCGTTATTGCTGCCATTATAGTGACACTAAAAACACTTGTTTGATTTGACTTCCTTTGCTTTGGATGCCCTTATCTTCAGGGCTGCAGAACACCAGCCACCATCATGTCTACCTTTATATGTTTTTAGGGTTTCCTGCTTCACAGGCAAATATGTTAATTAATCGCTCTGGCCAAATTGTTGGATGATACTCTTCTTAAAACTAAGAAATAATTGAATTATAGTAATTTATTTAAGTAATTCATTATTCCCAGCCTCAAGTGTTAACTCTTAAATGATAAATATCATTACTGTAATAATTGGATCTGTCTGGTCAGTTGGACCTGGGTCTGTTTTCAGTGTAGCTGCACCAGCACAGCAAATACAGATAAAACACATACATTCAGTATGAGTTATGAGTGAAAAACATTTTAAGGCTTGCAAACAAAAATAAGTTTTTGTTGACTTCATAATGCAACACGAATGATCCTGTGTGTACCAGCTGTCTCCGTCCCTCCTACCTCAGAGCCCTGGAAGCGATAGACACCCAGATTCAACTGGAGAGATGGACAGTAAACGGCCTGCGTCATTCGGAAAGAGGTCTGCATCAGCTACGGTAACTAGCGCTGCTGGTTCGGCCTCCTAGGTTGTACTTAGCTTTTTACTTATCTGTGATTCCTGCTTGGCACTTGATTCCAAGCGCTGATTTACTCCGAGCTCCCTGAGACTGACAAATCTGAAGAATGCAGTGAAGTTTTACGACATTTACAAGCACCTGAGAAACACTCACAATATGGTTTTACTTAGCAAACCAAACTTCGCCTTTTCTCTTCGGGAGAAACCAAAGATACTTTCCATGCTTGTGATCGTCAAAGCTGTTTCTTTTCGTTTTCGTACTTAAGTGATACACTGTGCTTTTAAACCCTACAGGTATCCTAGGAAACCATGATGTAAGTCAGACAAAGGACTTTGCCGTACATCTACATAATCTCCCTCTGAGACTAGTGCTTGTTTCTCTGTATGCCACGATCCCAAATAAACCAGATTTCGATGTAATATTCGATGTAATTACTTCGGTTTTGATGACACATAAAATGGTCCTGCAAGGCCGTTCTTGGTAGGAGCAAATCGATCTCCATAATAGCAGAAGCAGTACTTACCGTTAAGTCTGCAATCAAATGTTCATAGTTTTAGAAACTGCCATCACTAAGTGGCAGGCATGGAACCAACAATAAATAAATGAAACACATTTCTCAGAAATTAAGGGCTGTATCCTGAAATACAGATTTAAAAAGCATAGACAGGTATAGACAGCATCTTTGTTAAGGTGGAGCCCCTAAGTAAATGGAGATTAACATACCAGAAGGTGAGAATGAGAAAGAGTTTAGTTGGAAAACAACTTTAAAGAATTCTTATTTTCCATAAAACGTACAGGGACAGAGAAATGAAAATGCAGAGCTTAAGATGCCGCTTCAGGGAGTGTAGATAGGGGAGCCTCTCAGGAAGTGTGATGACTAAACTCCACGGGGGATTATGCAGGAATAAACGACTTTCAGACAAGCAGTGTTTCTGTTCTGGATGTGGAGCGGAGTCAGGAGACCTCCAGTATTCAGCTACTGACACACGGTCTCCTTTGCAGGTGGAAACAGCATGACGCCAAAAATGCACTAAATTTGAAATATGTTCCCAATCTGCCAATGATACAGGCTTTTTACTTCATGTTATTTTAAGCATCACCCAAAGCTTTCAATGCGAATTCTTCATTTGGAATAATTCTAGGCGTCAGCTGAAGATGAGACACAAAGACAGGCCGATATATCATCACTTCACGTTGCAACCATTCGACTGTCAACATTTTCATTATGAGGCGATAGTCGTCTTCCATACCGATCTGGCACACGTGACTTTAGTCGTCTTCCATACCGATCTGGCACACGTGACTTCTGGCTTCACTTACCCACCCCTGCAGACACCCTGCACTCCTTTGACTGCAGAAAGACTGATGAGGTAGCTAGTATCACTTTCTGCCATGTCCACATCCAGACAGGCTGCTGCTACTGGTAGTGATGTCATGCGGGTGTGTCCGGGAGGAAGGGGAGGGCACAGCCGGTATCTGGACAAATGAGAGTGCTGCTTCCCCGTCATGTGACCCTCTGCAACATCGTTTTGCAGGTCAAGCCTTCACATCACTTGTGTTGATAATCTTGGTATCAGTTCTTGTTCCATGCCTCCTCCTTGGTTCCTAAACACTTCCGCTTCCCTTACCGGCACCCTGACCCCCCCTCCCTCTCACCCCCAAAGCAGCGGGGGGGGGGGGGGGGGAATGGTTACCACAACTCTAACCATACAACTGCACCCCGTCACTACACTCATTTAGGAGATGCGGCAGCATGTTCTGTTAACCAGCTAGTTAGCTACGATCTTCTGACTAGTTCCTGAAACATCTGGGGGGTGGGGGTAGAGACCCCAAAGTGATTTTTTGAGCAGGGCCCCTGAAACAATAACCCGGCTCCCCCCAAAAGGCAGGGAAAGAATAGAAACCTTCAGAAAAGGAGAGAGAATTTCACCTTGAGAACCGGAGACAGGTGCTTGACCCCAAACTGCGTTTCCTTCACAAGACATCCAAAGGTGGAATATTGATCTTTCATGTAAAAGAACATTTTCCAGGCTGAATAAACACCAAATACGTAAATGCAGAGTCTGGTTTTCATGCTTGAGTCTGTGAATCAAAGCCAAGGTCTCAATCCATTTAAGCAATCACCCATTATGGATCATGGCTTGGGGCAGTCTGGGATGGTGTTCAGGAATGTACTGTCTGCTGGATGGGAGACCGAAGCTGGCAAGTATCTCTGAGAGAAATATTCAAAAAAAGTGTCTGTTTCCAATTAAGCCATTTGAATGGAGATCTTGTGGTGCAGTGTAGATGAAGATGAAGGTCTACATGTAACATACTGCAAGCAAGGGAACAAGAAAAAAGTCCAACTTAAGATCGCTGCAGGTTGACATTTGGTCACTAATTATACATTTATCATTTTAGTTATTTTCCGTTAATTTAAAAACAAACAAACCTTTGTTTCTTTTCTGGATCTGGAAGCACAGGTCTTACTGGGTGTTGGAGAAGTTTCAGAGCTCTCCTTCAGAGGATCCTGATGTTGCTTCTTGGACTGATTTAATTCTTGGCTTTTCCTTATGCTGCTTATTTATCTACACAGCAATTTTCATAAGAAATAATTATGTGAAAAACACACGCACACATACACACATACGTACATACATACATATACACATACATACATACATACATCACCCATACCACTTATTTATAACAGGAACACAGAGAGCCTGAGATCTGCCCCCATAAGCACTGTGCACAAAGCAGTGGACACCCTCAAGGAGAGGGACCACTGACTAAAATGACCACTGGCTTTTCCGCAAACGAAAGTTGCATAAAACGTCATATTACACTGGTGACTCATGTTGATATACAGTAAGCAGAAGAACATAACTAAACAGGAAAACCCCACAGCGGCATTACCTGAGGACAAGGGAATTCCTCCATGAAATGTCTGGTCTGAAATTGTTGCTATGAATACCCCAGGATCTCAATTTTTCACAGGAAACGCTGCTGCTCAGGCATTTTAACTACAGTGCTGGTCAAATGTACATACTGTCCCTTGACTCGTGGGGGTCACCATGACCGTTTCCCAGAATCCTTTGGGAAGCTAGTGTCTAGAGGCGATGGAAACACAGGGTCATAATGGCACTTAATCAGAGGAACAGAGAGGAAGCATGAACCTTCTACAGGGTGATTTCCCTAAAGTGTTCCTTCTCAGTCCACACATCCATAAATGCAGTCCAGTCTTTGAGGAAGCTCATAACTAATTCAGGAAAGAGCCATTTCCACAATTAAGATAATTAGTCTGTCGGCGCTTAAGACTGAAAAGATAATGAGAGCCATTTTGGGACAAATGCAAACACTGAGGATAATGTAAAGCAATCCAGACACACACTTATGTCAGGAATACATCAGCTGGCCTATTGAGCAGATCAGTGTCCTTCTGTCACCGTGATCCGTATGCTTAGCTGTTAAATGGTCAGCATGTGCTGAACTCACAGATCTCACAGTGAAATCCTAATCAAAAGTTATTATGAGTTTTTTAGGCATTTGATTAAGAGGTAAGAGAACAGACTTTAATTATTACTGCATTTTTATTGAGTCAGTTATTTAATTGTCAGTAATTAATGTTTTCATTATTGTTCCAAGCCCCAGAATGAGTAAGAAGTGAAAGACTGATCAGAGTGGATATTGAAATAAATATTAATCAGAGTGAAGATTTATTGGATAGATGGTTTGGTCAGGAGTAAATGAACCAAATTAAATTTATTTACATATTAGCACAATTGTACTGGCAAAGGACCTGGAGCCGAGACGATAGTGTGGTTCATGGCTTGGCCAAGTCTATTTTGGCAGTATGTGGCTCGGTAGGTTAAAATGCTGGGGTTCAAAAGGTTGTGGGATCAAACCCCACTTGTGATTTCAGTGTGGGGCCCTTGAGCAAGGCCCATACTCTTCACATGCTCTAGAGTCAGCCTGATCTTGCTTTCATAAGAAACTAAAAATGTCGATAAAAGAAACACCAATGCCAAATAAATAACTAGACTATGACACTTTGGTTAATGTGAGCTAAATGGTGAACCTTCCATTTGATGACTCACTTCCAAGGTGCCAAACGACAGCTATTTCTGTATAAGACTGAGTGAAAGTAAAAGAGAAATTTAAAAGGGAAAAAGGACAAAATCATCTACAGGCTGAGAGTGTAGCCTAATCCCAGAGAACATTCCAGCGTCTGCACATCAAAGTCAGCACTCCATATCACCCCTCCGTGTCTCCAGTGGCTCCGTGTCTCGGCCTCATCTCACGTATCTGCTGTGTTTTATTAGTCTGCCCACAGCTGGAAAAAAGTCAGTAATAAAGACAAGACTTCGATATCTGCAATAAGGCCGAACAACAAATCAAAGTGTGTGTGTATATATTTTACTCTTTTCATTTTCTTCTTTTATTTACTCTATATTGACAAGCAGAAGTGGGTAATTATACATTTTGTCCCCTTTTGTCTCAGATGAATAGATTGATTCCACTTGGAGCTATGCCATTAAGTCAGGTATAATCAGTCATTAAGTTGTAAATCAATTACCTGTCATGCTTCTTTCATTCTGCCCTCTCGTTGACCACGCCCCCTCGTTAACCCCGTGTTCACCAGCTGTTTCCTGTTGCCTGTCATCAGTCTGTTTGTATTTAGTCTGCGTTTCAGTTTGTTTCCCTATTCCTGTCATTTTACATTATCTCTGTTCAGAGTGGTTTCCCCTTAATAAAGTCATTTGTTTGTGTCCACGGCTACCTTTTTCCTGCTTCCGGGAGGGAATCCTTAACAGAATGACAGGACTAAAAGAACGGCTGCCTCCCTTCAGTGAGGTGTAACACCTAGAACTTTTGGATGAGGTGGAATACTGGCTTGCGGAACCCAAGGTGAAGGGAGACCCCGTGGTGCGAGCCGTCGCTCACTGGTCAAGGGAAATCCTAACATGATTCTCCCCTGCCGAAGATCCGTGCCTTGTGAAGGAGGTTCGGAGACTTTTAACCCGGCTGAGGAGCTGGGTAGCCGAGGATATGATCCGGCAGGCAAGCGGAGATTATAGTCTTCATCCTTTTATTCCATGCGAGCTGCCGGACCTCGCTGCGCCTGTTCTGGGAAGAGCGAATCGGGGGGAAAAGCAGCAAGGGAGAGTACCGCACATTTCCTTAGGGGCAGTCTCCATCTCCACTATTCTCCCTGCGGGGTGCCGAGAGGAATCCGACCCGGCATCATCTGTGCCCGAAGCCCACCTGCCTGTTGCTGCTTCGCCTGCAACCGGAGCCAGACTGCCTGTTGCTGCTTCTCAACCCCCACGTGGTAGACCCCAGCCAGGACCTCAGCTCACCATATTCAGGAGGGGGAGAGGTCACTTGCGCAGGGGTTGGTTCCCACCCGCCCTGCCCCCTGGTTCGCCCTCGGTCCTTGTGGCTGAAGCTCGAGGGGCGCCTAAGGGTCCTTTGGCACCTGCTTGGTGGTCGCCTGTGGTTCCCCAGGCTCCTGCTCAGCGGTTGCCTGCAGGTCCTCCTCCGGTGACTCGTCGGTCATCCACAGGTTCCCCCGCTCTGACTCGTTGGTCGCCTGGGCCGGCTGTGGCTGTGCCTTCGCCTGCCGCGGCTGCTGTTTCTTCTTCCCCTTCACCATTGTCCCCTTTGTCTTCCTCCTCGCCTCCTTCGCCTGTTCCTCAGTCTGCCTTCTCTCCCTCTTTGTTGTCCTCTTGCTCCTGCCTCGCCATCGCCGAGGGTTCTTTCGGCTCCAACCACACGGTCGCCTGCTGCCCCTGCGGCTTCCGCCTCTCGCCCACTGGGGTTCCATCAAGCTTCCTTGTTTCCACCATCCTCTGTCTTCCTGTCTCTTCTGTTTTGTGGCCCCTATGTCTGCTTCTCGTCCTTCCATTCCTTTGTTCGCTCCTGGTCTTTTTATTCCTCCTGTTGGTGTTTCCCCTGTGTGTCCTTTCTTGGAGCCCCTGTGTCTGTCTGTTCCCGGTGGTTTGTCAGTAGTTGTCCTGCTTCTTGTCCCTGTGTCTGTTCTGTGTGTCAGTCCTGCTCCCGGTTCCTCATTGATGTTTGTTTTTGTTTCCCTGTCGGTTCCCGGTCTCGTCCCTTTGCTCCCCTTGGTGTGCGTGTCTTTGGGGGGAGGATGTCATGCTCCGTTCATTCTGCCCTCTCGTCGACCACGCCCCCTTTGTTAACCCCGTGTTCACCAGCTGTTTCCTGTTGCCTGTCATCAGTCCGTTTGTATTTAGTCCATGTTCCAGTTTGTTTTCCTAGTCCTCTCATTTTACATTATCTCTGTTCGAAGTGTTTTTCCCCTCAATAGTCATTTCTTTGTATCCACTGTAACCTTTTGCCTGTTTCCAGGAGGGAATCCTTAACATTACCAATGAGAACATAAATGAACTAAAATGATCATTTTTCTCCTACTATTTTAGCTACCCCTGTTGTATGTACCTGATACAGGTATAAATGTACAGTTAGTCTACTGCCTTTTCAGGTCAAGATTGGCCCTCTGGAAATATGACTACTTAACAGTGGACAAGCAATTAAATCAATATAGATTAGGAAATCTGCTGAAAGCTTTCATTAAAAAAAAAGCTAAATGACAAATTGCAGTAAATCAGCACTGTAGATAGCAGGAACGTATGTCGGGACTGGCACTGCATGCGGAGTGAATCCCAGCCTGGTGCCGTATGCGGCCTGGAACAGGCCCCAGGCAATTCAGGAAGCTGACCTGGATACTGTAGGTAATCAGAAGATGGAGGGACAGACAGACAGACAGACATGACACAGGAAACATGCATGTTCCTCCTCAGTCAAAGATGATGAAACTGCCTGTAAGGATGCAGACGACTAAACTCTGGGTGACTCAGTGACCTTTGCTGCTGACGCTGCCTCTGCTTCTCGGAGACACACTTTGTGCAAGACTCTCTGTATTAGTCACCCGCTAAGAGTGTGCGAGTATCTGAAAATGAAACGGGAGCTGTAACAGATAGACAGGGCGATGAGGGAGACCCTGTACGAGTGTGAAATCCTATTACACTGTAGATGAAGCATTACACCCCCTGTGGTAGAGAGAGATTAATAAAGTTTAGGGTGGTTGTACAAGAGCTGGTTCTCATGCGCTGGTAACTCTGCTGCCCCCTGGACTACAGTCGGCCATTAAATGCCCTAACAATGACTAACAGAAAACAGAGAGTAGACAACCCTTTTTCGCATGCCTTGGGGAGAGATGCTAAATGTCACTGTTTTTTCCCACATTGTTGCAATCTGTTGCTTGTGAATGTTTATTAATACACACATTCTGATTCGACAGCCTCCCGGATTCGCGCGCAGATCACGACAGCGGCACTCCACCAAAGCACAGAGTCTCTCATTTTGATTAAATTGTCTATATCTAACTTTATGCTAAATAAACAGTGCTCCCCCCGTCCACCAGGGGGCAGTCATGCAGCTGGATGGGGCCTCATGTGACCTACAGGTTTCCTCCAAGAGGATCTGCACAATCAGAATCATCCTTTACCATGTTGTCACGTCGTCAGTAAAACAATTATACCCAGACGCAAGATAAGCATCAAATCCAAATAAAATGTCACCCTGTGTGTGTGTGTTGCAGTCCTTATGATACACACAATGATATGGACGGGTTAGTATACAGCCACTAAAAAATACAAGAAAATCAAAACAGCTCCCCCTAGAGGCCTGTAAGAACCCCTGAATCCATGAGTGTAACTGACCTGGTATTTGGTCCTTCACCCTAATCAGCTGTTCACATCGGCCTTTTCAGAACCAGCTCTGCTGGCTCCCACTGCGGCTACAATTAAAGACAACAGCTGCATCTTTAACCTTTTCAGACTAATCACGGCTTTTCTTTCTCTTGACTGTACACCTGTTAATTGTCACATGAGTGAATAAAGTCACCCTTTCAGCCATCAAAGAACAATTTAGCATGATTACGGAGACAGTGCTGGAGTCAAGCACCCCTGATTGGGCAGTACCTCAAAAAACCTCAGTGATTATCCAACTAACGCTTACCTTTTTAAAGTGTATACTATTAATCTCATGCAAATGTGATCTTTGTCAAAATATAATCAAAATTATAATAGGGATGTATAATTATGTTATTAATGTGTCTTTCATTATGCATAAATGAAGATTAATGACTTCATCGCTCAGTAAATGTTACGCAACCATAAAAAAAAGTCTCCATCAATAGCTCTTTCACCAGGCAGGAGTTTATCTCCAAAGCTTTCACCTGCCGCACCTCCACTAGACCAGCTAGAGCTCCAGCAGCTGGGATTTTGTCCCTTTTACTGGTGTCCCATATTTATTGGTAGCAGAACATTGACTAGACATTTGCTTATCACCTCTGCTAGAGGTCGACTGATCGATTGGGTGGGATAAAAAACAACCGACTTTTAAGCATTTTATGACAAACATCATCGGCCGATTAATCGGACTACAGTGCTGCTATAGTGGTACTGATGTGCACAGAAGTGGTTTATCAGTACCTACGGTAGTGAACCTGCGTGACAACGGAATTCTTGCCGCTTACATCAGGTTTAATTTATGAATAACGTCACCGCAAGGTTGGAACTGTCTCAGTTTTTGAACATATTGTTTTGTTGGCTTTGTCATAAATGGAATCACAAAACACCAAAGAGACAGGACTGAATGTGGTTAAATTACTGTTATTGTTATAATTTTTTATTACTTTTAAAATGCTGCATGCCCTTGATTAAAGTGTACTTAATAATTAGAGTTAAATTATTATTGTATCTATGTTATTTATGCAAAATAAATATTTAAAGTTAGGTAGTTGTGTTACTTATTTACTTAAAAAATAGCTTAATATCAGCCCTCACCCCCCCAGAAAATCGGCACTGGCCACTGAAAAATCCTTATTGGTCGACGGCTAGTTCCTACATTGGTGGCTGCAAAAGCTATTGACCAGTTTTCAAAACAAATGCTAAATCAATCACTTCCCTGGGCAAATTCTAGCTCAATCATTCCTTATCATCTTAATGGCAGTAGCTGAAGCCCTCGTTCTCTCCGCTGCTTTACCTCCATGGTCAGGATTAGCTGTCAGTATCCATAATCAAATCATTAGCCAAGAGGGCTGAAGCATTTTCAACAATTCCTTTCACTCTGATGTCACCTTCTCTGCCAGTAGCTTCCATTCTCTGCCTTCTCTGCCAGTAGCTTCCATTCTCTGCCTTCTCTGACAGTAGCTTCCATTCTCTGCCTTCTCTGCCAGTAGCTTCCATTCTCTGCCTTCTCTGCCAGCTCCGGTTCAAGCTTCCTTGATGTTGCAACACAAAACCCAGCATCAAAAACTGAGAAGATACAGATAAGGCTGCGTTTTTTCAGGCTAATATATTGTGAATTATGGACATTGTGTCCTTAATAATAAGAACTCAGATTCAAGTTTCTCCATGGAAATTTGTCACAGGCCAAAAATCTCTGGCCAAGAAGGTTTCTTCTGGGGGTTTTCAAGTCACCCACGGTTGGGTTGACTCTTCTGATGGCAATGTTTAGTTTCTCTCTTTTCCAAGCCCTTGCTTGGATGGGAACATATCAAACATCACAGCAATATTATTTTTAAGCAAACTTAAGCCGTGTTAAATTTTCAAGAGGGAAAACTCAGACAGATCTCACTTTACGTTAATATGGGAATGGAGATGCTGATCGCTGGGCTCACAGATTTGCTGCAGGTTAGAGCTTTGAGACTTTGGCTCAGTGCAGGAGAAAAATCATGCGATCCGTCACCAGAAGCCAGTACTCTTAGGTACATGCTTCTCCACAGACGATGAATCTCTGAGCAAGCCAGAATCTGTGACTTATAATACGGATTTCTTTTTCGAAATGCGATTTTGGTCCTTGAGGCGGCTGCCAGAAAGCAGTATCATGGAAGCATCTCAACCTCTGATCAACTATTCTCAACAAGTCCTCCGTCCAGGGAAAAATAACTTACCTTTTTTGTAAACATCATAAGAAAAGTAAATATTTCGCAGCACACGTTGTTACTGGTCCTACCGGAATGAGCATTCATACTGGTTTTGCCGTAGCCACTGGAGGAGAAGCCAGCATCATCCACGTGCTGTCCAATATCCGACTTCCACGTTAAACCGGCGGAAACTCTGCAGTTCCTGCCAGATGTTGTAAATGCGCAGGAGGCCTTGCAGAGGGGAAGATCAGTTCACAGCTGTCAGTAGTGATTCAAGCAGCCTGTTAATCACTGGCAGCCTCAGCTCCCTTCAGCAGCCACAGAGAAAAGGAAAAAATGACCACGTTGTTTTTGGTTCCCTAGGTAAAAACGGAGATGCCCCCATTAACATCACAACACTTTCTGCTTTGGTTCATATTTTTAGATTTCTAAGTATCCTAAAATATCTGCTGCTAGACCCAAAGAATAGATCTATGTAGGGTGATTGTGATGTTCAAGAGAGTCAACTGGTTCCAGATGTTTAAGTATGAGAATATGACTATAAACTCTGACACTGGCAACACAAAGACCATAATTGCTGTGATTTCAACAATCCAATGTGCCCAGAATCCCTACAGCACAATAAAGTGTCTGAAAGACTTTTATAAGCATCTTGCTTGGATGGATCGCAGTCAGAATTGGACCTGCTATGCATTTCGCTTGGCTCACATCACCAGAAAACTATGTTTTTCCTACTGATGGTCAGTTCATTAATTAAATAATGCATCGATTGCTAAGGCTCACCTGCTTGTGGCACAGATGAGGAGCCTGTCTGCATTGCAGTAGGTTAGCAGCCATACTGCCTGAGCTACACTGATGCCATTCCGATGAACCTCGGCAAAGTACTGGGCTTTCAAATGGTACTGAAAGAGGTTCGGACTGGACTGGTCAACTGGTTTCCACCTGTAAGCCAGAGTATGGTAAGTGGGACATTGTGCTGCGTAGCCCTGGGGTTTGCAGTTCGCTTCTCTGCTTCCACGAGAATAAGGTTTCTCCCTCCTTGATTAACAGCCAGACCAGTTGTAAGACATAAATAACTCATAAACCATTAGTCTAACTCTTAAATCATTAAAATGTAGTACTCAGCTTTGGTTATTTACTATTACCAATTCATCATGGAACCCAGAACTATGAGATAATTTAACATAATCCTGGTATTTTATTTTTTACTTGGACACGTGACATAAAATCAGCATGTTGGACATGACAAAACAATTACCAGCTATTGAATTTCATTGTCCTTTAAAGCTCCCATTTCAGCCTCATTTTCAAAGGCTATTAGGCAAATGTCAGGAATATCTCAAACCACACAAACACGTTCTAGCTATCTTTGTGCTTCTGATTACGTTTAGCTTTGTTTCAAACAGACAAACAACTTCACTGAAAGGTTTGGTCTCAACGGTCCTTTGATAAAAGTGGGCTTCAGTGCAATATGACACAAGGGAGACAAGGAAATTCTCAAAAAGCTGAAGTGACAAAGATTGAAAGTATTTGTGGGTCAATGATTTGGTCTCTGATGTAGTTATTTAAAGGACCCAAAAGCAAACAGCTGTAGGAAAGAACAGTATAAAAGTTTTATGGAGTTGGCTGTTAAAATGTTTAAAATGTTTTTTTAGGATGTTGCCTGTCATCAGAAGGTCAACGGTTCAGATCCCGGGGTCAGCAGAATGGTGACACTGTCGGGCCCCTGAGCAAGGCCCTAAACCCCAAACAGCTCCAGGGACTGGCTGACCCAGCTTTCTTAAAAAGGCTATGTCACTTTGGATAAAAGCATCTACTAAGTAGAAGCAAACAAAATGGTAATGTGAACGTGAAGCGCCAGCTGCTGTCGTGGTGATTTAACAAGTGTGAAAAGCTAAAAGACAAATGAGCGCCGTGGAAAGAACATCAGAGTGGAACGTGCAAAGGCAACATTGTGCAGGACTTTAGCTAAAGCAGGGGGATGTGCAGGAAATGAGATGTACAATAATCTGATGATAAATCATGGAAATGCAGCCACATTAAATCAATTTCACATACAGCCTGAATGTAATTGCTCCTTGTGTATTTTAGACATGGCAAAAAAACAGCACATTAATCAGTCAATCAGTCAAGAAGTCCTCCAGTCCCACATTGTGACGGGGGAGAGATTCACACCCCCATGACGAAACATCATGTGACATTACAGCTGGCTGGGAGGCTTCTCTCAGGGAAGGAATCACTAAATCCATTAATTCCTTCTGTTGCCCAGGATCACCTGCCACCTGCACAGTCTGGGACTGGTGTGAAATTATGACAGATGTCTAGTTTAAAGAAAAAAAAAAACAGGGAAGAATTATTCAATCAAAGGAGAGAGATAAGGGTGTTGTTTCAGCGATAGCACCTGCGACTCCTTCTGCCGCACACACTGTTTGCAGAAGTGACAGTTTCAAAGATGAAGATCACAGCTTACTTGCCCGCTAAACTATTGATCGTACAATTGCTGACAAATTGCACTTTCAGTACTATTACTGACACATTACTGGAAAGGAAGGCAGATTAAGATAAACCCGCTCACCCGTTTGCATCTTCCTTAATTTTCAAAGTCCTCGCATTTCCATTCTGCTGGGACTGTCAAAGAAAGACAGAGTGACTTAAACTCATGCAACTGCAACAAACTCATGCCAGTTCGTCTATGCATTTTAACAGCCTTCCATAGGGCACTTACTGTACAGTCAATACTATTATTACAACATAACAGTTACAATGACACTAATCTTTCTTTTCTACTTTTAGTCTATTTTTCTAGTTTTGGGTCACTTTGGGATCCTATTGGTTAAGACTTATCCTTTAATTTGTCATAGTTTTTTTCAGTAATTATGCAACCAAGCAGTGTAATAGAATTATAAATTTATGTTTGCCTGAGCAGTCGCACTCGCTGTATGTCTGGAACACGTCTGGGGATAATATATCTTGCTTTTCCGTTTGTGCCCCCAGTGAACCATATTTTAAAAACTTATTGCTTTTCTTCCAGACTGAGAGCGAACTGTTCCCAGAACGACACTATGATGCTTCCACTGGGTTTCAAAAATCATCTTAAGGACTTTCAAAGATAAGGATTGTATTAAGGAGGGATTAACGAGGCACTTCCTTATCTTGCCTTTGTGTCTGTCCAGCCCAGGTGCTAAACGCTTTTGCATCACCGTTATAGAGAAATCAAAAACTGAGGATGTTTGTGCATTTATTGATTATATGGATTAGTCTGTCTTAGAATGTCAGTACTTCATTGATCAGGTAGTTTTGCATATCCCATCTTGCTCTCCATGACACACACACACACACACACACACACACACACACAGATACAAAGACATGTGTCCCTCTTCGTATCTATGTGAGTACCGTCTATTAATTTCTATGGGAAAACCCCTAATTCCAGCAATGACGACCGTAACCTCTACCCAGGCCTAACCCTTAACCATAAGTACTGTAACCAAACAAAATACGGGATTTTTGACATTTTTAGTTTTTTCATTGCAGTCACAGATTTTTTATAAAATTGAGTTTCCAACATCAAAATGACAGGCTTTTAACACTGTAGGGACTACCAGACCCCCACAGTATAATTTCTACATAATACACACAAAAGCTCATTCCAAAACTCAGGGTAAGCCACTGTCTGGTACCTTGCTCTAGGGCCCAACTTTGATTTGATTTGATTTCCTCAGCCAGCAGTGGGATTTGAACCCATGACCTTCAAGACATGGACGCAGACCCATACCCTGCCTAGCTTCAGTTAATAATTTGTACTCTTCTTGGGCTCTGTTAGGATTACAGATATTTTACATAAAGATGGCAGTGATGGTGTAATGGAGTAAGACGTGGTTAAAGACACTCCCATGCAGGCTTAACTTCATGGGATCTATTCCCAGCACCCTGCCTGCTCACCTGGATCACTCCAGGAAAACACAGGGCTTCACACAGATAAATTACAAGAAAACAAGCGGGCGACAAACTGAGCTTGGAGTCCTGAACAAATGGAAGTTGGTAAACCTCACCATGGCAACACCTTATTAGGACATTGCGCACCTACAGTAATTCAGGGAAATTTTCCGATCATCCCAGGAATTTGCCACATCATTGTGGGAGTGGCGGAGCTGCGGGAACAGCACGTTTCTGTGTGTGGCGGCCGCACGGCCCGTTATTCTTGGCGGTCTGGGGAACGGGGCTGCTGGTGAGGAATTCATGCACCATTAACCAGGGAATGTTTTCTGTTAGGGACCATGTGAACTTTCCATTGTCACACATTTAACCACCATCAGACACTAAATTTGTCTTTCCAGACTCAAAGACTTCACACAAGTATCTAATATATAGCAGTTACTTTCTTCAAACATTAAGTGTTATTATACTCACTGCCCAATCACTTTAACATGTTTAACCACTTTAACATGGTGCTGTAACCAATCAGGGAAGAGAAAAGCCAGGGGTGTTTCTCAACATCAAGAATCCAAAGATCGTTCTTGTGGGCTTGGCAAGACTGGTCTTGCTATCTTGCCTCCCAAGAACAAACTTGCAATGAATCATGGAATTTGATTGTCAAGGATGCAACCAATGCATTTTTGAAAATTTGGGGCAGGGCAAGAACAGCATTTGGTGATTTTTTTACCATTTACTCATGAAATGACATGATTTTCATGTGATTTATGTGATTGGAGACCTGGTACTCCGGCTGATTTAACACGGAGAATCGCCCAAATTTCGTACTCAGGTAGAGTGGCATGGTGGTGCAGTGATTAACACTGTTGCCACATAGCTGTGGGACCAGGGTTCAGGCTTCAGTGTGGCTCCATGTGTGGGTCTGCATGTTCTCCCTGTGGCACCACAGTGTTTCCCCTGGGTGCCCCAATTTCCCTCCACAGTCCAAAAACATGCTGAGACTAACTGGAGTTGCCAAGCTGCTTGTAGGTATGACTGGTGTTCGCGCGCCATCCTGGGTCGTCCCCTGCCTCGTACCCATAGCTTCTAGGATAGACTCCAGGACCCCCCCCCCACCACCACCCCAGATTTTGGTCATCTGTCCTGGAAAAGAAGTAATTTCATTGCAGGACACGGAATGTCTTGGAACCTGAGCTTTTCGTATACGAGCAGTAAAACACTCTCAGACTCGGTCAGAGCTACAGCCGATTAATAGAAAGAGACTGTGTGCTTCAAGCTCTGATTTAGATTTCTTCTC
Source organism: Mormyrus hasselquistii (assembly GCA_026779605.1). Classification (NCBI taxonomy): domain Eukaryota; kingdom Metazoa; phylum Chordata; class Actinopteri; order Osteoglossiformes; family Mormyridae; genus Mormyrus; species Mormyrus hasselquistii. Next base: position 3,801,404 of record JAODKE010000001.1, read on the forward strand.
TACTGGATAGGTAGGACTCTGTCTTTGATTACTTTCTGTCTTGGGCTCAGTTGAAACTGTTGTAGTGTCTGCTAGTTTCTGTTAATCAGTTATTTCAGGTAGTCAATTAAGCGTAGTTTCGGTCACCCTGAAGGAGTGAATTAGGGGTGGGTGTCATGAATTGGGTCATGACAATATTGTTGTTACCGCATGTTATGCGTATTAAATGTTACCCAATTCATAAGTTAA
>JAODKE010000001.1:3807431-3818596 GCA_026779605.1 Mormyrus hasselquistii
AGTGCTTCCTTAAATCTAGCTTGAAATGTTCTCCCGCTAATTTCCACCTATGGCCACGAGTTCTTGTATTTGAACTACTTGTGAAAACATTGCGTGGCTTCAGCGATTTGACGGCTCAAAGTACAGTACAGTGCCGTAGCTAGTTATTTTAATTTTACCGTATCATTATTATTATTATTTATGCATTGTATTATTGTTTTCTGACATACCTACAAATTTGACTTAGGGAATGGGTCTTGCTGGTTTCTTATAGGCTGCCTGGAAGCCCATCACCTATCAGACTACAAACCTAGTAATCTCTGTCTTCTCTCAAACCTGCAGTTCCTGCTTCCAAACTATTTACGCCATATGACAGCATAAGCCCGCTGGCCCGCTGTCAGGGACCGGGGGGCCTGATTTAACATGAGGTGCATCGCTGGGAATGTTTACTGACCCAGATCAGAGATGGGTCCAACCCCACCTTCCCCCTAGACAGACTCTAGAAAAGTTATAGGTCAGAATTTCCAAGATATTGTAAAAATGTTTGCAACCAAAGAATTTAATGAGCATGCAAATTGAGTCTGAAATAAACTGGGCCTTAAAACGGGGCCTCATTAGAGGAGAGCCGTGTGTTTTTCCCGCTATTCTCAGTACGGCTTTAAAATGCGGTAAATAATCACAGACACACTTGTCAATGAGATACTTGTTGATACTCCCCCAGCACTCACTGGGTACGAGCATAATAAACGACTTGCATCCATCTGGATACGTCAAACTTGTTTACATCTGACAGGTTCCAGAATCACACATCTGTTTGTTTCGTAAAAAAAAAAACTTATAAAAATGCCACATTTGGTTTTCATTTGTCATTAGACTACAGCTGACATCCATATTGATCTTTTCTTGAATAGATCAAAGTATTAGTAAATGCTTATGATATGATACTTTTGGGCTCGTTTCATATACTTTTATCGCCCATCTTTTAATTACAGACCCCTGAGGATTTGGTGATTTTTGATATATTGGGCAAAACTACTCTTGCCTTCACACAGGAAAGAAAAGATGTTTGAGATGAACTGAGTTGGTTTTCATGGTATGACAGTCTTCAGGATTGCATCTAATTCCGTGCTTGTGCCATATTTATTCATTGTGTTATGCGGGTGCTGTGTGCCGCTTCAGAAGCTTTGAAATCCCTCAGCGACCTCATTAACTCTCCTTGTCTTATCGAAGCCGTTTGCTAAATTTGATTTCCAATGTTGCGCCAGTCAGACGGCCTCAAGCAGAACAGTCGGCATCGCTTGGCTCGGCAGATTGTATCCTACTGACATTTCATTGTCAGTTCAACCTATTTGAGCAAAAGTGGAAAGTAAAGACCAGGAAAAGAGAGACGAGGTGTTTAGAGAGGGCCGAGGTCACGAATCGAGCCCAGATACTCCTTAACTCTATAACAGGAGTCTTTGATAGTAGGGACCATTACTAAATCCAAGACAGCCTCAATTTTCTGAGGGTATAAAGAGCCACAGTATAAATGAACATCTTACGTTCCCAGCCTGTGACACACACAGAGCACATTAACAGGGCAGTTTATTTTTAAACTACTGGAATATTTCTGCCACCAGTTGGATATATTGATGTAATCAAATTAGAGGACTTCTGGGTTTTAGATAATTGACACAAACGTAATTTTGTTGCTATTAGAACAGGCAAGACAAAACTACAACATGAACTATTATTAATTAAAGTACTTTATGGTCGACCAGAATAATGTAATTAATCACCCACTGGATTGTGGATAAATGCAAAAGTTTCACTCCATAGTTCAACCTCCCATTTTGGCCATAGTCCTATTTGCCAATCTATTAAAAAAAAGTACTGACTTTTATATGAAATGGCCACTTATCCAGTGGTCTCCAGAGAGATTTGCATTTTCTGGAAAAGCGCGGCAATGTTAGTACAGCATGATTGGGCATCATTTTGGAATGTTTGCTCGTGTGTGGATGACTTTCTGGGAACATTTTTTTATAAATGTGACATTACAAGTGTAGCGTCTCCTCCGAAAGATGGTCAAGACTTAACTGATGGTTTTATTTTTTATTGAGATTCTTGCGTTAATTAAACAATAAACCACTGTACCAACGTAAGAGCTTGTGCCGCTTCGGGGGGCGCAAATCAGTTTGTGCTCCGCTTATTTTCCTTTACGTGATATTACGCACGTAATATCAAAATAAAAGTCCCTCGAAACAAAGTAAAACCTAGGCAATATAAATTCACAAAAAATATATAAAAAATAATACCTTAGGCATATTAAATAATACAATATTTCCTAGTACAACAAAAAAAAGAAAAATTGGGCCATTTACAACAAGTGTCACCATATTCAGCACCAGTGTCCTGCATGCACTGTTATTCCCGCATGCACTGACTCATCCTCAAGCTCCAGAACTTTCTGTGAGCCTGAAGGTTTCATGGCAGAGAAAATGCCTCAAGTTTTCCAGTATATAAAGGGTTTTAGTCAAAGTTTATGAGTCTTAACATTCTTAAATTAACTAAACCAACCTGGGCTTCTTCACCAAGGTCCAGGAAATGCCACTTTATTAAACTGTTGATGAATGTTATTTTGATTACTTGCTGAATAAATGCTCACAAAGGAATGAAGAAATGGCCATATATTACAGCAGAATAATTCATCTTAATAGTCAGCTTTGGCACTGCAAAGCTCAATGGGCTGTAATGAAGCACAAACCAAGCAGCAGATACATTAATAAAACATGCTATGAGAGACTTAAAACTCCCGATTCGAATTACCCCAAAATTAGCCAGCCGGTCTTTTCATGTTTTTAGTATAGTTTAGTTTCTCTGATAGTAATGTTTAATATTTTATTTATTTTTGCAATGATGTGATGATTAATATTTCCTTCCTTCCATCCATCCATCAATCCATCCTCCAACAGTTTATTAAGCACAGACCCTGCCTTTTACCCAGAGCAGTATCTCAGGGAATCACCCTGAACAGGGTGTCAGTTTTGAAAAAAAATAATTATGTATTCAAATTCTTGGTATATTACGGTCTGACAGCATGGAGTCAGCTGCTATTAGTACATGAAAAAAAATTCAAAAGTCTTTGAATTAAGGGATGAAACACCAGCAACATAGAGAATGGATTCGAACCCGCGACCTACTGATCGATCATACGAACACAGAGCTAAAATGCAACTTAGATACTACATAGCGACAAACTTATGACAGCAAATTTGCACAAGTCTGAAGCTGAATACATCATCTGCTCATTAGCTAGTGGCCATACTTACATATATATAGAAAGTCAGGATGAACACTTTTACAAAACTAGCGGAACAAGCATCATTTCCATGTATCTCCAGTTTCACCCCTGACGTCTAATATACAGCAGATGCTGATAACCTGGGTTCCAATCCTGCGGAGAGTCCAAAAGCCATGAGTCAGTCAGGCTCCAAAAATACTGCACAAGGTCCACACTGACTGAATTCCAGCAGCAAGGTCACAGCGGAGAGTCATTCCCACGGAGGACAGAATGGTTAGAATCCGCTTCCCAGCAATAACCCTTAATTGGGATGCTAATGAACTTTGCAAGAAATTACAGGAAGAGAGGCGCAGAGGCCCATCTGTGCTGGGTTATTTTACCTTAAAATAGAAACAGAATATCTTATTGGACGAGGTCCCACACAAGTACTCAACTGATTTGTTATGATATGCTTTTATGATATGATATTTTAAAGGAACTGTTCCGCACCCAGTCAAAACACCTTTGAAATGCATGACACTTTACAGACTATTTTCCTTAATTCTTATCTGAAAAGACAAAGAAACATATTGTATTAATAAAATACCCATATACGTGGGAAGACGTTCGGTATAAATACTGTTTAGAGGAAAACTTTCATTAAAACATGTTGCATATCGGTCTGGCTCAAATCCTGCATGCAGGGATTGTTGAGCTGCAGAGGGTAATGGACTTCCAGAGTTAGGTACTGTTCACTTGAGTGTTACCTGTGATGACTGGGTCTTCTGCAATGTAATATGCAAAAGCGAAGATCCCTGATCACAGACCTTACAGCTCAGCAACGGTGGGTCCAATTTAAAGGGGTCCTATAATACTAATTTTCACTGTTCATGATTTTATTTTTGGGGTTTACTAGAACTGACGCTACAATGTTCCAAAAACACATTTTTTTTTTCTCATACTGCACATCTCTTTTCAGTCTGTTTACAACTCTGCCTGAAACGCTCTGTTAGAGTTTTAAGACCCACCCCAGATGAGCACAGTGTATTCTGATTGGCCAGCTTGCCCTACACAAACCACCCCTGTCTTGCAGCCTGATCCTTGCAGGTAGGCAGGCATTACAAGGTGACCTCACCATGTCACGGAAGTAAGGGCTGGAATTGCAATGAGGCGTTTCAGGCAGATTAGAGAAGAATGGTTTCTGTGGTGAAAGATACTCAGTTTGTTGTGGACTTTGGGTCTTAAGAGTGTGCATACTGTTTACATGCACATAAAGCTATATAACACACTAAAGGTATGGGGAAAAGTCTATGCTAACGTTTTGGAGCAAATCAGAAAAAAGGGACATGCAGAGTTCATAAAGAAATAAGCATCTCAGTTGCATTTAATCAGTTTTACCATTTGGTAAAATCTGCATTATTAAATAGGCAACAAAACATTCTTACTATGCATGATAGACAACTAACATTCAGCATTGGTTTTATTGATTTATATATTCCAATATTAATTAGACAGAATCTAAGAGGTGTGTTTACTGAAAAGGTAAGCTATGATGCTGTTTACAGTGTATATTCATGTAATATCCAATAATATCCAATTCCTATTCAGATTTTGCTTTTATCTAAATGTGATTGTTAGTCGACTGTTATTAGACTGTGCTGTAAAAAAAGGAATGTATATTAATTAATGTTAATTGTGTGACACCTGGTTGTATTTACGTTAAACTCTGCATGTGACTAGCCATCCAGTTAAATTGATCACACATATGTTTCACATGGCATTGATTTAAAGTTAACTTTTAAGAATTTGTATTATAATTACATAATGCAGTAACAAAGGGTAATTAGAAATAAAGGCCTGTCTCTAATACAAGCCTGCCTCAAATAAAGGCCTGACTGTAATACAAGTCTGCCTCAAATAAAGGCCAGTTAATTCTGCAGCTTTGGTAAATAAAAGTCTTCCTCAAATAAAGGCCTGCCTCTAATACAAGTCTGCCTCAAATAAAGGCCAGTTAATTCTGCAGCTTTAGTAAATAAAGGTCTTCCTCAAATAAAGCCCTGCCTCTAATATAAGTCTGCCTCAAATAAAGGTCAGTTAATTCTGCAGCTTTGGTAAATATAGGCCTGCCTAAAATAAAGGCCTGCCTCTAATACAAGTCTGCCTCAAATAAAGGCCAGTTAATTCTGCAGCTTTGGTAAATATAGGCCTGCCTCTAATACAAGTCTGCCTCAAATAGTGGCCTGCAACTAGTACAAGTCTTCCTCAAATAAAGGCCAGTGAATTCTGCAACTTTGGTAAATAAAGGCCCTGGCCACTATTTTTGGAAAGAAATCATCTCAGAAAAAGTCCACCCCAAACCTCCCATGTCTCCCAGCTGACCTGCTATAAAAGCCTCTAACTAGGGTGTAGCTAGAAATTCTGCTCTCCCCCGCCCCGCCAACCACCCAATTTAACATATCCAAGGATCTCGGTCAAGTGTTGTTTCCCCTGAATCTGACAGGGTATCCATGCCCCTCTGACACTCCTGCCTTTAACAGGCTAGTTTGTGCAAATCAGAGGTAGTTCAGTTCCATAAACAAAGACATTTGGGGACACAGACTTGTGATTATTGGCTATAGCAATTAATCCCTGATCAGGGTCACGTGGCACTGTTGTAGTACCAAGATATTTCTCCGGTTATCATCTAGATTACTGTTAAGTGAGCAGATGCAGAACAGAATGTAGCCATTAGCAATTGTAATGGTGCTACTGCAGAACAGACATAACAGACATTTAACTAATGTGCTCAATGTTAGTACGTAGTAGTGCGTAGAAGGGTGGGACCACAGGGAAACTGGCACCAGCTGAAAGCTAATTGGTCCTGGAGTGCCCCCTCCCCTGTCACTCACCGATTCAAAATGTTGTTATTGGCTAATGATAAAGTTGGTCCCGGTGCATGAATTATCAGCCATCTTGAAATCCTAGCATATCAGTGCTGTACCTGCTCAGTACTCTTGGAGAAGCGACACCATTCTGTATGTTATTCAGAATACCATGCTGCTTGTTCTCTCTGCTAAGACATGCTCATGACAGAAGGCTGACTGTACCTGCCTGAATGCTGTTTTTTGTACAGATATTCAACATACAATGCAGCTTAAAAGGTGTTTTTTCAGAAAGTTCCAAAAATTGTTTAAATCTTTATTTTAACATAAATGTATTATTAGTGGTAGAGTTTAACATTTACTGGCAGAATAAAGATGATGGATGGATGGATGGATGGATGGATGGGACTTTACTCTGAATTAATTCACAAATAAACTATCCATCCATCCAACCATCCATCCATCCATCCATCCATCTATGCACCTGTTTTTCCTATGCAGGGTCGCAGGGTCCAGAATCTACAATTAAACTACTACATGTCACTTTATTACTTTTACTATTATTATTATTATTATTATTATTGTTATTATTATTATTATTATTTAAAAGAATGCTGTTGTTCTCGAGTGTTAATTGATCAGTATCTTTAACTGGCACAAAATCTTAAGAAAATCAAGGCTGTCCGCTTTCTGGGAACAGGCAGCCATTGAGGAGAAAGACGTCCGTAAACATTTCCGGCTGCCTCATATATCGCCTGCTGATCTAATAGGCGGCACCATCAGTGTAAGAACATGGCGGCTTGCCGGCGCTTTACATATCGATTGGGGCCGGCATGATGCCCAGCACTCTGCTCATTCAGGACCGGCAGAGAAGCCTGTGTTTATAAGTGACACGCCTCTGTTTCTATCACATTGCCCTGTACTCAAATGCACTCAAAGCTGATCCCCTCAAATTTAGAGATTTTTTTTCTTTTTCTCCAGTTTTTATTGTACATTTTTGTGTGTACTCGGTTACATATTAGCAATAATTCACTGTGAAATATCAGAGAAAAATCTGACTGCAGAATACAGTTATTTTTTGAGTACACCTTAAAATACGAGGTGCTGTTCTGTCCCTCCTGTCCAGTAATTCAACTCTTCGTGTGTCAACTCTTCTGCCTGACTGCTTCTGCAAACGCAAAAATGATATATGACATAATCCCTGGGTATCTGAGAATGCTTGCTGATAGTTCTGCAGCTTTCATTTTATTAATATGCTCAACGGAAAAAAAAACTGGAGAAACTTGACTGTGCACAGGAACTTCCGCATGTTCTTCTGGAGAACACCAGTTCTGATCAGGTTACTGCTCCCAGATGGATACTGTCCTGCTCTCCTTGGCACTCGCTCCACAGTTAACTGCAAAGAAGTCAACATGGAAACGTTACAAAATGTCCCAAGCTTAGCGCAGATACAGACTAAGCTCCAGTCTGGCTCGTGTTTACTTGACACACCACAGGCACACTGAGCACCCCAGTGGGTAACCGTGGGAACTTAACACTGTGCCAGCTAATCGGATCATCGATTAGCACGAGAGCACGGCCACATGAATAACAGCAAGTCGCCAGAGTGTTCAGATTTAGGTGTCGGATTGATAGACTTTCATGATGTTTCCCCATTCTCCCTCCTCCGTAGGTTATGACAAAAACAGATTTGTTGGTGTTTATTAAAGTCCCAGCTGTGATGGTTTGAGACCTGCAGCCTCTGCACCACGATCAGCAAAGAGGTTAGGACTTCTGACAAATAGTGTCATTGTAATACAGCACAGGACACTCAAAAAAAGCCCCCAGTAGCCGGAGGTCTGAGCTGTATGCAGGACGTCGAAAGGAATACATTTTTCCATAAAGCCTGTTTGAAAGGATTTAAAACTGCATTATTACCACAGTGGGTGTTTAATGGCATGATCATCCATCACTCAAAAGAATTATGAGTTCATATTACCTTTTTCTTAAATAGATCCAGTTTTACTGACAGAAGTGTCAAAAAAGCATGACCTGTCACTCTCAATGTATTTCAGAGTAACAATTATGACTGACATCCTTCAACTGAGACTTCGACTAAACCTAGCTAATTACGTGAAATATCACAACCACAAATAGACCAATGACAGTGATAGGAAATACATCATATTAATAGTCCAGGCAAGTATTTCCGCAAATTGCTAACCTCTCTCTGCCATCTGTTCTTGTTTTTTATAATAGCTTGCAAAGTGTTTTAGCTAGAAAAATATGGATGCTGTCTGTTCTCATGTAACAGATTTACATGCAATAGTTATGTCATGTTCTTGCAACATCAGTCATTCTTAAAATTCTTTCAAGGGCATTTTTCTCTCTCAAACCGAGTGTCTGACAAAATAATGTAATAGATAAACATGAAGCACATAAAAAAACAATGGAAATAAGGCAGCCAGGCAAAGCCTGCGCTCTTTTATACATTAAATTCAGGTATAGCATCCCCCTTAAAAGGGTTACCCCAAGGAGTCCAAAGAATTTTCCGAGGCAAAAACTCAAAAAAACCCATAACTACATTCCATCCTGTCTGCTGTCCTCATTTGTGATTTCAAATTCTTGGTACATTGGACTGAGCTTCTCTGAAGACGCTATAAAAGCACCATTTATGCCATCAAAAGCTGAATAATAAAGATTTATGCAATTTTCTTGCTTCATCTGAATTCCCTTTCATTTCCTGATTTGAGGAAGCAGTTTACTCAGATCACGCAGAACACCCATGCATGGATAACCACTGCATTTATATTTCAAAGCAAAAGTCATTTTCGAGACCAGGGAGCTTAACTAAAAACAACAGGTAAGAAATCAACACAACCGGCCACTGCACAGCTAGTTAAATACGCAGAATAAACAAACAAACAAATAAACAAAGAAGAAGTGAGTTAGACATGTGGACTGGCGCCCCGGCCAGGGCGCTCCCTGATTCCTGCCTGGGGTAGAGGCCACTATTGGCACTATTCTACAGGCATACAGGACCGGAGCCGTACCATGGAAAGAAACTAGCTACAGCGCAATTACAGTGCAGTTCCAGCTCACTTTGGTTTTCCACTGCAGGAGGGTCGGCTCCGTAAAGGCGTCGCCAGGTTTGGGGAATGACAATGACGTAAAACAGAAGAGATACTGATTTATTGTTCACATGGTGCACAACGTGATTTACTGTGTGCTGATTTCCACCAGCACATCTGGGAGAATCACTGTGTTATGTTAGCATGAAACACTAGCGGAATACGCATTCGCTTATCTGAATTTGCACTAACCATCCATTCTGTTCGATTGTTCAATAGTGCATTTTAAGTAGTAGATTGGACATTTTCAAGTTCCAAGTTATTGGGAATGCATCAATACAAATTGATGTGCAATACTATTTATAATGAATAATACACAAAATATGGCCGATTTTTCTTCAGATACTCCATATTGACACAGATCACTGGCATCTCTGTGCATTTTGACCAATCAGATGATGGTGACACAGCCAGCTTGGTTTGGTCACGCTTTCGACCCTGATAATGTCAGCGTGGGTGTAGCTCTGACACAGCTCCGATAATTTACAACGGAAAACCGTCACTTCACGGTACGGTTCAGATATGGCTCAGTTCTCGGTGACATAGTGGAAAAGCGTTATATGTGACCCTGAACAAGATAAGCAGTAACGCAAGATGGAAATAAGGATGATTAAGTTATTTGTTTCATATATCATCATGTGTTTACATGCTGTTGTACAAGTGCACATACAACCAAGCAGTTCTCACGCAGTGAAGCCCTGACTAAGAATGTACCTCGCATAAACAAATCTCCCACACTCCCACATATTTCTTCAGCTCAAATGAACAAAAGGTCTTCAGAGCTCACAGCTCAGATGCTGCGACAGACAGAGCAGGGAGCGTTAAACACAAAATGTGGCTGGGAATTTGTATTCAGGATTCATTGCCATTACTGACCTTCCTCTTGTGAGGGGGCAGATGTCCTTCAGCTGACGCAGACAAAGAATGAATCGTAGAGACGGCAGGAAGCTTCTGACAGAGCTTATCGCTTCGTCATCCAGGACTGCTGTCAGGCGGACAATGGTGCAGGCTCCTTATGTATGCTCTTAAGCTTGTATTATTCATTTTTTGTACTGTCAGCCCATATTATACTTGGCAATTTTGCCGACAGAGAACATCATAGCTTTGCGCTAATAATGCACAAACACACTTTTGTTCAGGTACAGGAAGTCATCTGTAATGTAGCTTTGCGGGTGACATTTAACTATAAAGACTTACACATATGATTCCTAACCATATATGCCGAATTGTCACAGGTTACCTTTGCATGTTTTCCTCGTGTCATCAGGGGGTGTCCTTTGAGTATTCTAGCCCCCCCAAAAACATACTGAGGTTAATAGGAGCTATAAGTGTGCCTGTGTGTGTGAATGGTGTGTGTGCGTGTAATGTGTGTGTGTCTGTGTGCGTGTAATGTGTGTGTGTGTAATGTGTGTGTGCCTGTGTGTGTGTAATGTGTGTGTGCCTGTGTGCGTGAATGGTGTATGTGTGTAATGTGTGTGTCTGTGTGCGTGTAATGTGTGTGTGCTTTGTGTGCGTGTAATGTGTGTGTGCATTGTGTGCGTGAATGGTGTGTGCGTGTAATGTGTGTGTGAATGCTGTGTGTGCATGTAATATGTGTGTGTCTGTGCGTGTAATGTGTGTGTGTGCATTGTGTGCGTGAATGGTGTGTGCATGTAATGTGTTTGTGTCTGTGTGCGTGTAATGTGTGTGTGTGCATTGTGTGCATGAATGGTGTGTGCGTGTAATGTCTGTGTGAATGGTGTATGCGTGTAATGCGTGTGTGAATGCTGTGTGTGCGTGTAATGTGTGTGTGTCTGTGTGCGTGTAATGTGTGTGTGTCTGTGTGCGTGTAATTTGTGTGTGTCTGTGTGCGTGTAATGTGTGTGTGTGCATTGTGTGCGTGTAATGGATGGCAAGCGTGCCAGTACGAACACAAACCTGATTTTGTGGCGAAATCTGAAAAATTGTACACAAAAT
>JAODKE010000001.1:3828394-3847482 GCA_026779605.1 Mormyrus hasselquistii
GTGCGTGACGCGTTCAGCACATGACAGGGGCCCTTGAATACGTAACATTAAATAATTAAAACAGAGGTTGGAAAAGGATGCCTTCTGAAATAGCTCTGTGGGACGTACCTGACTGAGTTAGGCTCCTTACTGAAATTCCTACGGTGCGCTTTCGCACTGCATAATAGCAGCTATGGATATGCTCGTTTTTGGTCTGATCCTCCTGGCGTTAATGTGAAAACGGTGCGTATCACCGGGAAATCGCCATGTATAAAGCAGCGCAGCAGTATCTTATTTTAAACGCGGAAAAGCGAGGGGTAGACAGACTGATGTGGCCCCAAGAATAGTACTCTTGAGCGCAATATTTAATCTCGATTTTAGCAGAGTGTCCAGTTTCCTAAGCTATGGGCTTCAATTCACCGTGATAAATAAGCCCCATACTAGGAATATAAACCTCGATGTGCTCCTGTTTAGAGTGAAAATGCTGCTACATAAGAAAAATCTAAATGTTTGGAGTATAGTAGCCTACGTGTTACTATCACTGTATCCCCTCCAGACTTAAGACGCCGACATCTATGCGCCCATTTCCGTTCCGGTTATTCATCCTTAAAACAGACTCCCAGTCCGACAGACGGAGTAAGCCTACGTTTCGGTGTCTGTTAATCAAAAATGACATCGCTTTCTCTCAAAGTTTTCTCAGACAGCAAATATATATTCATAACAAGTATATAAATACAATAGGTTAACCTCTCAGTAAAGCAGTTTACTAAATAGTTTCAAATAATAAATAAATGCGACTAATATAAACAGTATATACGCAATACGGTGAAATAAAGAATCACGCTAAATCGCTATAATTTCAAAAATTTGACTTAAGCTTGCAAAAATAATATGTCTTAAAATTCCTGGTAGTTTATTAAATATTGCAACACAGAGTAACAAAGAAAAACATTCACCACTATATGTGCACGATAATAGGCTATATGCATGAAAATGTGACACAAATTATATAGTTAAATATCAAATATATTTGTAAACGCGTATAGCCTAATAAGGATGTGGCACATAGTCTCCTGGACCAATTTAGAATGCATAAAGGTGCAGGAACTTCTTTTCTCAGTTTTAGGAATCTGGAGCGCTATAGTCAGTTATGCAATATAACATTATTCGCGGGCGTGGACAGAGTGGGCTTGGCTACCGCTTTGCAAGTGCTTGTTAAGCGCTATTTCGTCTTTTGAAGCCCTGCAGGCTCACAATGCAGCCGCTGCTCCGTATGGTGGGTTTGCGCGCAGCGCAGCTTGTGATAGGAGCGGCTCCACGCTGCCACCGCGAACACGGCACCCCCAGAGAGACTCTGCCATGCCCCGTGTCGACCACTCAGGCTCCACGCTGAATTTCATGGATCAAAACCGGAATCTGAGTCTCGGAGCAACGCCAAGCCCAGTCATGGGAAACCCCGGCAACGGCAGCACCCCGAGCAACGAGAGTGACCTGTTTGGGAGAAACGAGGAAGTGGCCAAAATAGAGATCACGGTGCTGTCAGTCACTTTCGTCGTTACAGTTATAGGGAACGTAAGCGTCTTATTAGCCATGTACAACACAAAGAAGAAGATGTCACGGATGCACCTTTTTATCAAACACCTAAGTCTGGCCGATTTGGTGGTTGCCTTTTTCCAGGTCTTACCCCAGCTCTGCTGGGAGATCACCTTTCGGTTTTATGGACCAGATTTTCTATGCAGGATCGTCAAACACCTGCAGGTTCTCGGTATGTTCGCCTCTACTTACATGATGGTCATGATGACCCTGGACCGCTACATCGCGATATGCCACCCTCTTAAGACCCTCCAGCAGCCCACCCGAAGGTCCAACATCATGATCATCAGCACATGGATATGCAGTCTTGTCCTCAGCACACCACAATACTTCATATTCTCTTTAAGCGAGATCAAAAACGGCTCTGAAGTGTACGATTGCTGGGGTCACTTCATTGAACCCTGGGGTGTCAAGGCGTATATTACATGGATTACAATAGGCATCTTTCTCATACCGGTATCCATCCTGGTGATCTGTTATGGGTTCATCTGCTACAGCATTTGGAAGAACATCAAATACAAAACTAAAAAGAAAAGACTGGAAACGTGCTCCAAAGGCGTTATCGGGAGGTCTTCTGTCAGCAGCGTCACCACTATATCCAGGGCCAAACTGAGGACAGTGAAGATGACTTTTGTCATCGTTCTGGCTTACGTGGTCTGCTGGGCTCCTTTTTTCATCGTCCAGATGTGGTCGGTTTGGGATGTGAATTTTTTATGGGACGGTACGTATCAGAACTACCAAACAGTCACGAGACGCGCTTAAAGTCTTCATACTTCGTTTATTGTAATGGGTTATTAATGAGTGAATAGCTTAAATATTACAACTACGGGCATTTCGTGGGAAGACGACCGTAAAGTGAAATACTAAGCAGTACAATAAGCAGCCTATATAACACTCTGAAGAGAGGGGGAAGTCTAACCGTGATGAAGTACTTCGCATACACTATTAAATTTTGCTTTCCATCCAACTCCATCAAACTGTATTACAATACATACCGTAGCATTTACATTAGTTCTTAATTGGGGTAAATTAAAATAAGAGCCACTTGCAAGTTGAACAAGTTCGACGATGTCGGTTTCAGACGCGGTGTATGGTAAAGACGCAAGATTAAATCTCAACTGTTATCATAATTTGCGAACCCCGCTCTATCTGCATCATAGCGCAAATGCGTTTCAGCAAAAGAATTAAATGATGTTCCACATACACAAATAAGCCACATAAATTTGCATATGCATAGCCTATGTTAGAATAATTTGCAATAGCGTTCTGTTGCATTAGTATATCCCACTTAGGCTGTGTTTCCTCCTTGTGTATGCTTGCAGACTCCGAGAACACCGCGGTCACGTTATCGGCGCTGCTCGCCAGTCTGAACAGCTGCTGCAACCCCTGGATTTACATGATCTTCAGCGGCCACCTCTTGCAGGACTTCGCGCACTGTTTTTCGTGCTTCAGCAAATCACAACACAATTACAAAAAAGAGGATTCGGACAGCAGCATCAGGAGAACTACGATCCTAACCAAGATCCCCAACAGAAGCCCAACGTGCAGTTCGGCCACCTGCAAAGACTTCGACGTTATACCCAGATCGAGTAGGTCAGTCCCGCTGGCCTTATAGGTGACTCACTATCCGTGTTTATTTATTTGAAATGCATAATAATCGAATCGACATGCGGTCGAAAACACGAATGTATTGAGAATATAGTGTCGTGTTTTGCGTTTTTATAATGTTCCATTGGTGCAATTTTAATATATACTTAATATATATACCAGTCTTTCACCAAAATACAAGGTACCATATAGAAGCATACTTCAGACCTATACACATAAACATGGCCTTTGAAATGAAAATTAAATGAGTAGGCTACTGCTCCACCCACGAAAGTTGTTTGTAGTATTGACCGACAACATTATAATTAACGCCATTAACATTTGATTTAGGTCAAACTGACATGAATCAGTGGGCGACAGCTTGTTTTAGTGAAATCATTTAAGGTCTAATTGACAATAAGAACGAAATAATTATATCACAATTCAATTGGCCATAAATATAACATCCGACATTCTTCTAGCCGAATTTTCCTGACGTTGCAGTAAATTATTTCACTAAACTCTCAACAAACCTAGTAATGCACTTTTAATTGTAAGGGCGTAAGAATGTATACGATTAGGCAAACTACTATGCTTAATCCTTACACAACGATTAAATATTTACAGTAGGCCTCCCGATTATGGAACACAATGCAATACGTTACTGCTATTGTTATTAGTCGTATTTACTTACTTACTTGGCTTGCTTTGTGTACGTGGCCCTGTGCTTTACTGGTTTAGTACTATTAACAATCTTGCAATAACAATAGTACGTTATTAAGCAAGCGGGGTTTTTTGTCATGCATATACTTTACGAACCACAGTTCCATGTAAATGTAATTATTTCCCGATAAATCAGTTACGTTATAGTACACGAAGAAGTTTATCTGTAACTGGTTTTGTGCGTGAGGTGTAAGAATAAGGCTTTCATCGCGATAGCGTATACCTCACCTCGTCTCAATGTTCTCAGCTGCCGAAGCATCTTTTCCATGCACAGATCTGCATAAAGCAGCCATTAGGCCTAAACGTAGGCCCACATAGTGGAGAAGCTGTTTTTTGTTCTCATCGAAGACGTAGAAGAATTAAACAGGTTACGGGCTTAAGACTGTTGACAACGAGTCTTAAATCATAAATCATACTAATTTTCTCAAAATGAACAACTCATATTTAAATTCCTGCGTCAAACCACTTAAATTCCTCAAATATGTATTACAGTGAAAGACAAATTTCGAAAACTGTATATACTCTACATGAAACGGAACTTTATAATGTGTTGGTATAAGTCATAGGTTATGAATACTTTGTAATACAATGTGATCTGTTTTTTCTTGTAAACTTGTAAATAACTTGGAAATCAAATGACTATACAATAAAATGATTAAACAATACCTTGTGTGTCTAGTTTTGTAAGGGCAAATGGCAGTAAAATTAGACAAAATTTAAGAGCATAACACTAATTATGATTTTATTAGGCAAGAAATTACATTTATTCAATCATTTGAAAAATTATTTTAAAAATTATACAGCCATGAATTCAAAGCCATCCTTCCTGTATGGGTGTGTCTGAACATGTATTTTAAAATAGTAAAACTTTAATATTTATATAATTCCAATAAAAAATGTTGCTGTATTTAAGTTGCCATATTTTAGTTGCCCATTTCCTTAAAAAAATGATGTTTTCTCGCCAAATCATGTAATTCAGCCACTTAATCCCGGAAAGGGACACAAGGGCAGCTGGAGCTTTTCCCAGAATGCACTGGGCTCAAGGCAGGGGTACACCGTGGATGGGATGCCAGTCCAGTTCGGCTCATTTAGAAATGCCAGTTAGATCATCTCTAGAAGGTGGGAGGAGTTGAAATGTGGAGAGTGGAGGCAGGATTCAAATCCCGAAACCATATTGAACATAGCACTTCATATTTCTGAATATGATCCCTCCTTTTGGATTATGACTACTTTTTAACAGTTACAACAACATTCCATTGTCCATTTACGCAATTACTAATCAGGCGTTTATATACTTTCACATAAGAACATTTACCATCATATTTATTACTGTTTCATATTTATGTCTTATATAATTAAATCCTGTTTGTTACTTTTTTCACCAATGAGGAATGAAATTTCATCTCAGTGCATGACCCTTGACACATACAGCAGAAATGACAAGTTACTTAGAATTTACAATTGTTCATTTAGACAACATTTATTTAATATTTAATTTATTTTACTACAGAATTGCATTTTGTTTATAACTACTTTTTTGACTGTTGAATGAGAGGGAAACCGGGAGGTAAGTGGACAATTCCAACACCATAGTACTGAAAAGTTTGAAAGAAAAATAAGCAAGAACACCTCGATATGTGTAGAATACATAAAAAGCAACTGGGCAGAGCGAACCACGCTAATTGTTAGTTATGAGCCATTCGCCAACAGCTTTTATAGTAAGATGCACATATTACAACTAGAACCAAAGGAGCAAGAAATGTTGTATGCTGAAAAAGGACATGAAAAATCAGCATGGAAAACACTGAGAGCAGCACAGACACCAGCAGCTCATTGGCGACATGCGTAGGGGAAGTGGGGGCTTTTCTAGAAACAGTTTGATGTATGCGAACTCAAAAAAGCAAAACTGAGGAATTCTGAAACCATACATCATAGAGGGCAGAGAAAAGCCCCTCCGGAATGATAAAACCCTCCTCAAACACAAAGATAAATACACAGCGCAATCCTCCCACTGCAAAAATAAACACCCTCCGTTCCAAGTTGGTCTTCCCCTAGGAGGCGAGAACCAGTGGCACCCGGGAAAGAAGCACACAGGACATCTGTGGGACGTTCCGTTCCGGAGAACGAGGCTGAGGAGATGCTGTGCGGGCCCCGCACATCTGCACCGGTGCCGTTGCCATCGAAGCTCTTTCGGCCCAATCCTACCCGGAAACCTTCAGATGATGGAGAAGGTTCTAACTGGAAGACCTGGCAGCCAATAAGAGGCAGCATGCCCATAACCACTTAAAAATAATTCGTTGCAATAAGGGAAAAAACACTTGGTCCAGTCAGCCAGTACTGAAATCTACCCAGTAAGTTCACAAAGCAGGATGTCAGATGTTCCTTAGTCTTAGTCTTAAGAAAGTGATATCAAGTGATATTTTTCGGTATCTTTATGAAAATGGCTCTGCCTGTCTGAGTGGTAGGCCATATCTGGAAGACCCGATTTTGCCAAGCTCGACTTGCCCCCTAGTCAACAAGGGATGGGCTTGCATTTCACTTCTTTAACTTCACTTCTATTGTATGACATCACCACATTGGTCTGTTTTTTCTCAATTTCAGATTCAAGGCTTCCAGCCATCAAGCTGGGGGCCTATGGGTGACTCAGCGGGCTGAGTCTCTGTGCCTGTGATAGCAAGATCTCCACTTCATATCATCATCATCATCATCATCATTGTGGAATAAACACACCCTTACATTACTCGATACAGAATTTGCAGGTGAGCATATTTCTATGTTTTGTATCTATGACATGTCCCTTGAAAAAGGCATACATGATAAAATGGGTATTTTACAAATTGGTGCACCTATCACGGCTTAGACTGGGGAAGCAGGAGCAGAGAGTCGAGGAATCGGGAAACAAGGCATTTATTGAAGGAAACCACACTCAGGAACATAAGACGTCAGAAGTTACAACATTAATGACCGGACTGGGGAAAACATACCTAAAGCAGACTTAAATACACTGGACTAATCAACAACAAGAAGAAACAGCTGGTAAACATGTGGATTCCACACGAGGCAGCGAGGGGCCGTGGCATACAGGAGGATTGGATGAGCAGGGCATGACAGCACCTTGCAGAAAAGGCTTCAATTTGGAATTTGGTGATCAGCGGTCATTGTTGACACACCACAACACACAGTGCACAACAATGAAATGTGTCCTCTGCATTTAACCCATATGTGACATCGTGACATAGCAGGGGGCAGCTAATTAATGTGGTGATGACATACAATGACAAATGCGATTGGTTAAAGATGTGAAGTGCAAGCCCCTCCCGTGTTAACTCAGGGACACATCTAACTTGGAAAAATCAGGACGTGTGGAAGACCTGAGCGGGGGCTAAGATGAAGAACATTTTAAGGATTTGGAACTGGGGTGTAATATCCTATTGATTGCCCCCCCCACCAATTCTATATCTGGATATCCTCTTAAACTGGAATGTTCATTCTTTCACCTTTCTGCCCCACCTGTCTTTGTCCTACACAGGATGGCGGGGGTCCTGGGCCTAACCCAGAAACCAAGGAATAACTGAGATTGGGACAGCAGGGTGTCTGAAAATACACCAGCGTCCTGTTTCGGTTACCGATGCGCGTTTAATGCGACGGGGTCAGACGGGAATGGACGAAACCAGGCGGCGGAAAAAGTGGGAACTGTTTGTCATCTGAAGATTTCAGAAAACGAAATGAATATGATGGAGAGTGTTTGTCTGAAGCCAGACCAGGACAGAGTGAATGTCACAGAGGCGGCGTCGACCAAAATGAGCCGAAGCAGGAGTCTGGCACCTTCCTCACACAGGAAAGTTCTTCAGTTTGTACCAATATAAAAAAAACACATAAACTTTAGGATGATCCACAGGATGAGATCACTGGAGTATAGTGACCAAGACTGGAGAAAAGCCTTTTTCCACTCTTTAAGCAAATGTAACGAGTGGACAGAGTCCATCACAGGATGTCTTCACTAACCTC
The DNA here is from genome assembly GCA_026779605.1 of Mormyrus hasselquistii. Lineage (NCBI taxonomy): Eukaryota > Metazoa > Chordata > Actinopteri > Osteoglossiformes > Mormyridae > Mormyrus > Mormyrus hasselquistii. The sequence goes on from JAODKE010000001.1 coordinate 3,836,285, forward strand.
CAGGTGTATAGCACCTGCTGCTTGCACCATTATATCCAATTGAGTTTCCATTCTAAAATGTTTATATATATACACACACACACACACACACACATATGTACGTACATAAATACTTGTGTACCAAGCTACTGTGCAAATTTACACAAACCACACTTAAGGTTTATACACTCAAACTCACACAATCACATGACAAGCTATACGCTGTAAGGTCATACCCCGCAGGACTAAGGCAGTCTGTGCTCAGTCAGTCAGCAGAACGGCACAGACATTTATCCTGCCTGTTTTGACTGGACACCAAAATCAGCTCAGCAGCCAAGATTTGAAAAAGGCATCCTTTCTGTGAGGTCTGGGTAGGGTCACACTCCCAGCTTGTGCTGGTTTTCAGATGTAGACTAAAAAAAAAAACTTACATGCAAACAGGAAATACAAACAGGAAGAATGGGCCTCCTAATTGTACAGGGGAATTACACACACTGTGGCATGAGGTCCCTGACATTTCACCACTTTATTCCATACTGAACTTTAGGGCTTCTGTAACTGAACAAAATAGAACACTATGCTAAAAAGGTAAAGGTTGTGGGTTCAGATCCAACAAGCTGCACTTAAATTGCAACCCTTCCCTCTACTGTAAGTTGCTTTGGATAAAAGAAATAGCCGATATATGCAGCAGCACCCAAAAACAGCAAAAAACTCTCTGCTCTCTGCATCTCTGCAGATGCTTAATACATGGGTAATTCCACGTCAAATCATCACACTTTCAGACGTCGTCGTCACGGATTTTAACGAAACTTGGCATTAAGGACTCCTTACACCCCGCAAACTGCCTGTTCCGCTGGCAGAACTCAGGCAGACGGTTCCGTCGCCTGATGTCCGGGACTGAGGGACTCAGGAAGTTTTTCCCCCAGGCCATAAGGCTTCTCAATTTAGATTAACTCTGGTCCTTCTGTACACTATGTACGATTGCACTGAATGCACAAATACTGCACATTTGCACTATATTTCAGATTTTGCACTATTTAGTTAGATTCTTGATTTTAGATTGTATATTTGCATTGTATATTTTAGATTATATACCTGGTTCCATAGACTGTATTTATATACTGTAATTTCTCTTTTTTACTCCTACTTTACTTCTTACCTTCTCTTCTTTTTCTCCTATTTTTTGCACGGCCAAATAAGGGCAACACAGAGATACATTTCACTGCATGTTGCACTGTATGTGACAAATAAATCTCTTGAATCTTGATTTGGTCACATGAGTAACTTGAGGGTGTGTCTGGGATCAATGTTGTGTGAGATTTAAGTGAACAAAATTGTAACTTTTTTGGGGGGGGGTTATGATTTGACTTTGACTCTATATTTATCTTAATGTAAGCTGCACAGGAATGGTTCTTATATTATTTCAAAGCTATATATTGAATAAATAATATGCCCCCATATGAATAATTCCTATGTAATAACTGATTGAAACATTAAAAATTCAATAACAAAAAAACCTATATTTCAAAATTGATCCATTTTTTACTAAAGTTCATAAAGATTGTAATGTCATGAACATCTCCAGGAAAATGTCTTTGGTCTTTGGTTTTTAAGGTGTTGCTGAGATGTCTTGATGTAAAGGTAGCGTCACGTGGTTTCATATCACTAGTGGGCCTTTCTAACGGCAGCCAAACTGACATGAAATAGTATAACAAGCACATGTGTAAGTAACAACAATAATTAAGGTTAATGCTACACTGAGATTTTATGGAAGCTTCATTAATGTTATTGCAGACACCTGCACTTGCCATAGTATTGAAAAGGTCCACATGACTAGTAAATATGGCTAATAAATGCCCTGCATTCATCACAGGTGAATGAGGTGAGCAAATCGGTCCAGTGTAAGTGAGGGAATCACTCTCCTTTGCAGGCAGCTAAGTTTTGTTAAAAACCGTGACGGTAATGACCCACGTCCAGAGAACTCACCTGACAGAGGGAAATCAACACCTCAGAAATTCATTTAAAAACAGCGTACGTCGTATTACAGGATGGAATACAGTACAGCCAAAGCTCTCCTACAGCTACACTCCCACTCGTCTTACTGTACTTGACATTTTATCTTATGTGACATTGACCCCGCATGTTACAGAATCCTGGGTAAGTAGGAACTGGCCTCATTAGAAACTGGCCTTTGAAAATTAACACACACACGGAAAATGGACAGACTGCTGAAGAAAAGGTAGTAATAAATCTGCGTAATAGCAATTCATTACTGTGGCTGGTGGATGGTGTTTAAAAATTAAGTTGAAATTACACAAAAGGATGAGGGATTTTAACAGGAAAGACACAGAGGCTGCCGGCCTGTAATGGCGACGCCCGGTTTGTGGGAAAGGGTGGATCGGAGTTTGGCTAAAACTCCCCGGTGACTGAGTTAGACCCCCGGCCCGTCACTCCTGGGATGCGTCCCTGCCACAGGCACCAGGCCCACAAAGATAAAAGGGCTTTGGTTAAAAAAAGACTTTCTTTTCAATGAAATGCTTCCCCATTTCCTGGACAAAACTATTATCATTACCACCCCTCCACCCACCCCAGCTTCAAGTAAACAGCTAATATGGTTGTCATGGTGAATCTTGCCCATTCCACTACACCGCTGCATGTCCTGCAGGCCCCTCCCACTATGGTGCATGTGAGTCACACAGACTATTCATCCGAAGAATTGTTTAATGGGAAAAAGACACTGAGCTCCACGACCACAACTCTTGCTCTACAAATTTCCGGCGCGTCCTGGAGATGCGCAACACACTCCGCGGCGAGCAAAGGCCATTTCTAAATGCTGATTTAAATTTTCCATGGGAGTAATATAAACCATCGAAAAACAAGCGCCGAGAGCTTTGAAACAGGCCCACTTTAATAGATACCATGCCTGTGGTAATCGGAATAAAATGACATCTACTTTTATTGATTTCTGCTTCTCGTACTTTACCGCAGCACTCAAACGCAAAATGCAGATACTCACGCAAAAGAACGTCGGTAAAGTTAGTTTGCGGTTCATTATTCACGTTGCAAACGACCATAAAAACCTTATATATACATGACAAATTATGATTTATAGTTTCTTGTGATAGTCCTAATGCGTGAATTCGGAAAATACAAATACATTACGTAAAAACAGTCTTTAATGTATTTTACACATTTATTTTTAGCTCTGACTAGATCCCCAGTCGTGAAGTTGAGTTCCAGTGTCCATGCTATGCAGGAAGGTGCAGCCAACCTTATGTACTGTAAGCCATACATCTCTTACTGTGACACCGGCCCAGCCTCCTTCCCAGAAAGGTAATGTGCCGTGTTCCTATAGCCCGTGTCTGTTTTTTGGCCGTCCTGCAAAAGCCTTATGCAAATGTGCACTTGGTATACACAGTGAAACACACACTGAAGTTTGTTTTTGTAATCAAAAACTGCCTTCATTTGGCCAAACAACCCACTGAATTCCTTTATATTGCCATACTCTGTGCAGACAGATGCGGACCGTAATTTGGAGATAGCACTCTGAAGATGAGACGCAGACCACGTCCACATACTTGGCAAGGTTCAGAAATGAATTATTTAGATTGGACAGTTACCATGTATACCCACGGCAATAGAATGCAGTCAATCATAAATTAAACATGAACTAAAATATATATTGCATAGTGAACGGCAATCTTTTTGTTTGACCAGAAAACTGTGGTGTTATGATGAACAATAGAATTTATTTCTTGTCACCGACTGCTCCTCACCAAAATCCAGGTTCTTGTTCTCCATTATTCAGATCCGTCTTTCTAAACGTGCAGTATTCTGTCAGGCTTTGATGAAGCACAATTACTAAAACAGAAATGCTACAATGGTCTCCTCTCCAAACTGGACTAAATTACCAGAGAAGAACTGATGTTACTTGGAACTTATCCAAGATTTCGTTGAGAAATACTGATCATCTCAGCAATGATGCAAGGTAAATGTGATTTCTTACGCAAGTGTGAGATGAAACATGTGGTGTTGGGGAAGTGGTTTATGTTAGGAGGTCGTGTTTAGGGGGGTCTACAACTGTTTTTTTTTTTGCTTTCATTTTGACTGGTCAGAGCCTGTCTATGTCAGCACTGAAGGAAACACATTCATGTTGCCAAACACGTTCATTCTGCCAAATTCGCATGCAGGTCTGCTGTGTTCTGCAGTTTTGTTTTTATGAATTTTAAATAGTTTTAAACCCACCATTGCATTTTGGTTCCCTGGTGCCAAGGGTGTAGGTTTGCGTTTAAACACTGGTAGAGAACAAACCCCCCACTCCAATAAAAACACATAGTACTCCCTTAATATTGGCAGGGAGGTGTCCCAACTGTCCCGACCCAAATCAACACCCCCACCTGGAGTGAGCTCCGCCACAGCCGCTTACAGGAGGGCCATTCGCATACCCAGTTTTAACGTCACTAAAAAAGACTTCCATAACTTTGCTGTGGCTTTTTTCATATCAAATTTCTCCGCGAAAGTAATTCAAGTATTTAGCTACACACGTGTAGCATAATTAAGTCTTTTTATGATCTAAACGTGAAGTTGATTCAGAACGTTCTTAGAGACTACCACACTTCTTTCATATATTCCGGATTTATCCGAGGTCAGATGCTTCACCGACGCGGTTATTTTTATTTTGAGAAGCTAGAGCAGGGAATCTGATGTATATATTGTCAATGTTCTAGTCCAGCAGTCCCATATTTGGCCGAAATGGTTGCAAACTGCAATATTTTGCAGTTTCAGTCATAAGGGTGCCCATCTGGTCGGAGCTGTCCAGAACAAATTCCTGCCTTGGGCTCGCTGAAGTCCTTTCTCAGACATTGTCGTGCATAAGCGGTGGCGAGTGGACTATTAACAAGGGGGGGGTTTAGCAAAATGTCATCCCAATTGGTTTCTGACCTCTACCCCCGTTGAATTCCAAGCAGCCTCTTTCCTGGGCTGTGTCACTGGAGGAGTGTTTGGGGGGGTTGGGGGCGGTTTGGGACCCATAAATGATTTCTGTGAGAACCGCGGCATGTAGCTGATAACACGACAATAGCATCTATGTTATGGAGTCGGGGTTAGCGCTTGTGCTTATGTGCTGCTAAGCTTGCTATTTTAAAACGCTATCATTTACGTATGAATTTGAAATTGTTCAGTAACGTTCTATGTGACTGTCTTCAGAACTTCTATCCAAAAAGGAATATACTCTGGGATTTTATTTTATTTTTAGGTTTTCTGGATTTTTCATTGACATTAAGGTACCTTGCTTAATAAGCTTTTTTAAGCATCGCTTTATTCTGTGGCGGAGGGAGACTCGACATATCTAGGGGACTGACTGTAAGGGAACAGCTGGGCGTCTCCTGAACATTGACTCTTTTACCCATGAGTGCGGACTTTCCCCAGATCAATCTCAAATCTCCACACACATGATTCCCAGCACATTAGTTAATTTTATTAACCTGCTCTGTTCCCAGTAATTTCTGACAAATTCAGCTAATCCTGTTTTGGAATTATTGTCCTCAGTACGTAAGGTAATATCCCTTTCGCAAAGGGACAAGGGGACAGACAGTGTAAGTACCGCCTCATGGTAGCTTTCAAAGGCCGACATGGAGAAGTCCGCTGACCTGCGGTGCTTTACTTCCCCCTACTGGTCGGCACCGTGTTTCGCTTTCTGACTGCAGGTTTGTTCCAGCCGGGTTCTCAGTAGTCGCCGAGGCGGGGATACGACGTCCGCGTCTCTGTCATGGGCGTCGTTAGATCCGATCGCTCAGAGCTACAGCCCCAGGTATTTAAACCCCGATGCCAATCTTCCTTACAGAAAAAGTCAAGCCTCTGATCATTAAGATGGCTAGTAGCTCCCCTGGTCTCCGATCTCGCTTGTTGTTGCAATCAATTTTAGCTGGTGAGCTTCAAATATTAAATAAGTGCTATTAATTTTTCTTCACTTGACACTTAAAATGAAAACTTAACGACTACTAATACCATTGATTAACTTTAATTGATGTTCAGCTATGGTATATAAAAAAATAGCATCACATTAAACTAAACTTCATTTCTAACGCGCAGTGTTATCATGAAAGAAAGAAAAAATCTATCTACGTAGCAGCTTGCTGTACGGTTAGTTTGGGGTATTTCAGCGGGTCAGTAACCCCCCCGTTCAGGATGGAGCTGAAGCAAACGCGGCATTCTTTCTCTTCTCCTCGTCTTACTCTTCATTTGGCAGCTGGTAAGATTCAGATGCAGGAATCTATGGTGGAAATGACCTGAAACGTGCTGCTCGGACGGTGACCCTTACAGTGTTCTTCTGCAATATCTCACATGGGCCAGCAGTGATATATCACTCCAACAGAATGATGCAAGTGACAATGTTAGGAATGTAAGAAAATGTAAGTGACAATACATCACAAGATAATAGTATTGTTAAGCAATAATGTCTAATAATTTCAAAAACTTATTTCTAAATCTGAGACAGACTGTCATAACATCACGTTCCGTAGTTCAGTCGCCAGATAGAAATAAAAATCATGGTTGTATTATACAGCTTTACAGGATTTTTGTGCTTAAAAAGCTTTAATTTTCCCATAGTCCTATAAAATAGACTAGGTAGAAATTGTAATTTTGAAGGTGTCAGTATATTCATTCGGATAAAGAAAACAAAAAAAATACACAAGCTCTTCGGTGTCTGTAGGCTGACACGCCTGACACTCCAAATATGTATTCAAACGATGTTTTCTGTAACACAGTCATATTGGCCATCAAGTAACATAAAATCTGAGGCTTCCACAACTATGGGTGTTTTGATATTTAAGACAAGTTTATCATTACATTCATTTATTCATTTTCCAACCCGCTTTATCCTACAAACCGTGTTAAATCACACGACTTCAGTGCTTTTCCTGGACGTGGTCCTCCTGAGATGTTCCACCGAATTCCAGCAGAGGGCGCGAATGCAGAACTGGGAAAGAGATCGCCTGACCGTTTTCAAGTTATCAAGGTCATCGTGTTTCCGGCTCTAGTGTATTGTGTCCGGTTTTGTTAAACTGTTCAGATAAATGAGTATTTTATTTCTGCCAAAAGGACATTTGCAATGCATAGTAAAAAAAATATGTGTTCACATCTGGCCTTTCAAAATCAATAGTTGCTTTATTAGTCACCAAAACAATTTTCAGCTATTTCTGAAGGTCCCATATATTGGGGGGAAAAAAGTCACAGTGCTTCAACTGGGGTCTGATGCACTGCATCCGCACAGCGTAGCTAACACTCAGACAGGTCGATGCATCTTAATCCTGGCAAGAGCAGCTGTCCATCTGTGAGCTCATCCCAGCCTGGACTCTCTGGCCAATCCTAGGGCTGAACCTCGCAGCCACGGTAACGGGTGGTGACCCCCTCCTCTCACGTGTATAATCCCCACAAGCTGGCATGGTGCGTTTTGTTTGTCGTGTTTCCAGCCTCAGAGTAGGTCCGGTGACAGCGACTGCTTTATATCACAGGTAGCTCCTTTTCCATCTCCCTACAGGCCAAACCATCTGGATCCATCTGCTTGGGACCTCTGGCTCCTCCCCTAATATATAGTGTTACATACATGGATTGTGGAGTTTCTGCTTTTACGTTCCACTTTCATGAACCATTCAAGTTCTATCAGTATTGTTTTACTGTACTTTGCATTTTTCTTGAATCAGGAACACTTATCTAATAAATGCACAACCCACATGGAATTACTGCTCTTTATCGTATTGATTCATCCAGATACTCGAGCTTACTGGTCCAGTCAAACGAGGTTTTATTAAACCTCCAATGCATCTTCCCCCTGACATGACAATAAACATATGGGACGAGGTTTTTCATGCATTTGGAACGAGACGACGAATGAGGAAGTGGGGAGAGATGGGAAAAGCGGAAGTGGTACAGTGAGCGGCAGAAGGGGCCACACGTAGGACCGGGTCCCTAAAATGGTCAGTAACTGTTTGGATGCATAGAACCTTTGAAATTGGGTGTTTCGTAAAATGAAAAACGCGCATAGCGTCATTCTTTTTTGAAAGTGGGCTGATTTTGATTTGCTTTAAAGTTTGAAGGCATTTTATTGTGCTTGTTTTTCACCCTGAAGCTCCTCTAATCCTGCGAACATGTTATTAGAGTTCAAAGCCACTTCTAACTGACCCACTGTAGTCAGGCTGTCGGGTTTGCAGACTGGGAATTTCAGCCCAGGTTAGAACTACGTGCTCTCACTCCCTTTGGACATCAGACCACGACCAAAAAGCCCATGTCATGGGGGGGAGGGGGGGGCAGGAATGTCTGCATGTAGAAATAAAAGCAGGGGAACCATTTGTGAGCTGTTCTTTTGAGGAGGGATTTCTCATGAAACAAGCACAAAGTGTTCTTCAGTGTTTCTCAACCTAGTCCTCGGGGACCCCTCTTTGCCCCCCACACAGCTCCCAGCCAATCAAGAGCACCAAATACCTGGCAGAAGGGCCCCCACACAGCTCCCAGCCAATCAAGAGCACCAAATACCTGGCAGAAGGGCCCCCACACAGCTCCCAGCCAATCAAGAGCACCAAATACCTGGCAGAAGGTGCTGGGAGGAAGCAGAAACGTGGACTGTCTGGGGGTCCTCAGGAACTGGGCTGTGAAATAGTAGGTGTATATAATCCTGACAGGAGGGTGTTAGAACAGGGTTTACAAGACCCATTTAAGCTGTTAATATAAATCCTCGTGGGCAGAAAGAGACCTTTCTTAGGCAAGGAATTTTTTCTCCTAGGGATACCGGATATTCCCCCAAACCAGATAGATTGAAATAACGCCCAAAAGTCCTCCTAAAATGAGTAAGCTCTGAGGCTGCGATTGCAACTATAACAGAACACAATACACTTACCTTCTGCTGTATGGGAGAAGGTGAGAAGGGAACAGTAATTACGGCCCATTGAACCCAGTGCGCTTAAAGACGGCAAGGATTGTAAAAGTTAAATGTGACATCATGAAAAAAAGCGCCTGCAAAAATAACCAGGTTCCAGGAATATGCTGCTTAACGTTTTGGAGAAACGCCTCTGGCAGTGCATAAACAAATTAGGGTAACTTAACAGACGTAAACATTGCTCAGGGTCCAGTACGAAACGAAAGCTACCTCTGACCTACTGCTGATAACAATAAGCGGCTCAAGGAGGCAGCCCTGCGACCAAATCCAGAAACCGGTCCGTCACATGACCGCGCATATCGGACTTTATTTCCGCGTTCACCGGGACCGGCCAGCGCTGCAAGACACTCTAACCCGTATACTTGTGCTCCGCTCCACCGCCGTAACGTCGCCGCACTGGGGGGAAATCTGGGGAAGGGGAGCCGGGCAGTCCGTCGCTCAGATCCACGCTGCAGCAGTAATATGCTCACACGGGTGAAATCTGCGGTTGCCAATTTCATGGGAGGCATCATGGCTGGTAGCTCTAATGGTGATCACCTCGGTGGCTCCGACTTACCGTTGAGATTCCCGTACATGAGACCGGAGTTTCTCGGACTGTCGCCGGACGAGATAGAGTGCTCCGCCGATCACATTTCACGGCCCATCCTCATCCTGAAGGAGACGAAGAGCCTGCCATGGTCCACGGGATATGCCGAGTAAGTGCTGCACAGATCGGCGTGCATGACCGGCGCGTATGCAGCGGATGCCGGAACGTCAGGCGGTGCAGCGCCTTCCTTGCAAACGGCGCTGTCGGTTCTGATTGAATGGGTCACAGGTGGAAATGTGCAAAATTAGCCCCTGGTGTGAGGCGTAAAATGAAATTAACAACGGAAGGAGTAACAGGATAAATAATAATAATAAAAAATCAACATTTGCTGCAGACGGCGAATGCATTTCTCGTTTCGTTTAAGGGAATACCTGCGTGTTAGTAATGCCGTTGATCGTGACATAGTATTTATATTTTTAATTTCACGAAATGTAATTTTGTGTGTACACTTATGAAAATGTCAGATGCGCCATATGCATTACGTATTCCAGTTGGTAGGGAGGAGTGCAAACTGTAAAAAGAGCAAATATTAAAATGTCGATCTAAAAATATAAACGTATTCACTGCCGGGATAAACAAATCTGGATTACGTTGTCCTTATCTTGCATTTATGTTGAAGTGAAATTCGTTATTTGATATTGCACAAATCAACAGTGCAATGAGCCGACTTAATAATATATATATATATATATATATAACAGCCTTTGACTTGACAGAAAGTGTTATAACCTCAAATCGGCATGTAAAGTGCGTGAAATCCGTGGTTCGTGACATCATCCATCACTAAGTCACGGAGGAAAAAAATCAGGGCCATGACGTCAGTGCGTGTAGCGTATTGCACGCAGAAATATGTAAGGTGTCCATTCACCGCTGTTGGTCTTGGGTACATTATGCTGGAACAGAATTATCCGGTACAGGCTTCCTCGTTTTAAGTTAACGTAACTGAATCCTGTTTAAATGATCAACAAACGTACCTTTCCTCATGTTCAGTTATTCTACTGATGTAATTTCCCCGCAAATCTGCAAGTTTTAGCCTGTTGTGAGCAGATACACAAACGTGAATATTTTTACTGCTGTCATCAAGTATATTCTTACTGTCGTTAAATTTAATGTTGCCTCGAGCAAGAGAGGGAGAAACGAAGTGCGTTGCAAGTTAATTTTGTTCTGGCGAAAAGCAGTTGTGAAGAGTGAGCCAATTGTGATCCACAGAAAAGGAATTCAGGTGTGGAATGGAATCCGTGGTGCAAAACAGGAAATAGGATTGGAACGTCAACAGATAATGTCATTAATACTGGAGAAAATGCACTTTTCTTCATCTGAATGTGGAATCCGGACCAGATTTTGGAAAGAGGAACTTGAGTGTCACGTGCTCACCACTGCTGCTGCAGTTTCGCACCAAAATCTCACTGTGGTTAGAAGAAGAAAAAATCGAGGCATTTATTACTATTTATTCCTGTCGTAGCTTCCAGGAGAGGAATGGGAAGTGAGAGTTTCAGTGCATCTAGATTAGAGAAGAGCAGATGGGGTGGGGCTGAAGAGATCTAAGGGTGCACTCAAAAGGCCGCACAGCTCCAGGCTGGGCACTCTTGTAATAACAAGAGCAGTCGTGTGTCTGTGCCCCCCCCCCCCCCCCCCCCCCCCCCCCCCCCCCCCCCCCCCCCCCGCCCCCCCCCCGCCCCGCGCGCCCGCCGCGCGCCGCCC
>JAODKE010000001.1:3848460-3880015 GCA_026779605.1 Mormyrus hasselquistii
CTGCTGCTCAGTGTAGCTTCTGCCAGCAGAACCACGATTAAAGCAGGATTTAAAAATGCAGATTTGTTTAAAAATATAGAGCGGTCTGTTAATTTTTCCAGAGCTGTACGTTATTGCATCAGGAACCAAAACTCAGTCCTTATGTGATCTGATGATGCGATTTTCTCAAATATATTCCGTGGACTAAGTGAATTTTGGAAATTTGCCCTTCATTTTCTATTTCAGGATTGGTCAGCCATGTCCTGATGGCCCTTGGCTCCTGTGAGCTACACAGATGTGGCGTGCTTATGGAACACGCTCCACATGCGGTTGGCGGGGCCAGTCTGCTTCTGCTGCACCACGTGTTGCTAGCTTACGCATTGGCATCCCGCGCCACGATGGGCCGAGTGCCCTGCCCAGCAGATGCCCTCTCCACACGCGGTGCCTTTCCACGGGCCACGTAGAACACTTCCCTACTGCGGCCGCATGCCAAACTGCCTTCTCTGTAATTTCAAAAGTAATTTCATTTTAATTTCTGTTAATTTGTGCGAGTGTTCCTCAGTCTCAGATGAATTCATTTCATACCTGCATATATAAAACTCTAATCTTCCAATGGGGAAGATAAAGCAGTACTTTTATCTTCAAAGGAGACGAATGAATAGGTTTGTATTCATGTGTGTTGGAGTTTTTTTTTTTTTTTTTTTTTTTTGCTCTAATTTGAATGAGATTTTAGGTAACTGGTAGCTTTGCCCCTTTTTCCCCCCTTTTTAAAAAATAATCAGCATGTCTTTCATTTTCCCCCTTACCTTCTGACATTGTCCCATCCTGGGTGTGTTAAACAGATGGCTACAGACACCCAAATACCTGTACTTCTGCATTCTGAAAGGTAATAGCACCTTATACACTGAATTGTGGACAAACATGTAGAGCCAGAAGAGGGTCATGTATGCTCTGTTTGTGTGCAGATGGTGCGCAAAAGCTTTGGTTCACCCGAATGTTTGTTGAGCTGACATTTCGCCCAGTAATCCCATTTCCCATTAATGATTCATTAATATTCAGTTATCGCGTGCAGTGCCTGCGTGCTACAGGTAGCTCTCGCTTTCTGAGCTTCCAGTTTACAAGTTTATATCTTTGTGAGAATTTTCTGCAGCAAAAATATAAAGATTAAATTTTCCATATTTTTTTTTAACAAATTGCACATACCTGTAATTCAACCCGTGCTGCCCAAAAAACGCCGTTCACAGCCTGGCAAAGTTTTCGGATAACTTTGTGAAATATCTGACTGCATGCCTGATTTGTACCTTACAAGTCTGCACATACCTGGCATTACACTTTACGGCATATTTTACGATGGTGCCTGACTTGTACCACTTCGTTTCACGACCCAGCCTGATGCCGTTAATACACCAGGTTCATTTTACTGTTTGTAAGCTACTCTGCCAGCTCAGAATGGGGTACATGAGGGAGAAAACGCCAGATTGTGAACGTTACAATTTTAGTAAAAAATTTCTTTGTTTAAATGTGTGTTTATTTTTGCTTGTTAATTCTAATACGTTTGTTTTCTATGTTTATTTGGCAAACATTTATGCTAACTTTTTTTTTGTCTGGAACCAAAGTAATCATTTTTATTTCATTTCTATGGGACAATCAGAATCAAAATACCTCCCTGCCTTATGAGCTCTCGATTAACGGGCAGTAATTTCGCTCGTAAAGTGGAGAACTACCTGTATTTAAGAAATGTGGGAGCGCAACACTTAGCTACAGTGCTACTCCTGTCATTAATAGACACAGGAGCTATAAAAACCCCCAAAAACACTGGAACTGAGCTGCATCCATGCGGAATGAGCTGAGAAACTGCACCAGTGTTGTTCATAATGTATTACTGGGTTACAGGATTGCTTTTCTATCTGTTCTTACTGCGAAACTCAAGCCAATCAGCATAATGTATGCCTGTCTAGTCTTACTGATCATGTACCAGTGAGCAGTCAAATGCTATTGGTACACTTCAGAATGAAGCGGGCGTCCCCGGGTAACAGAGTGAGGGTCTGGCGTGGTCACATGTTGACCGACCGTGGTCATGTGGTCAAGATGACCAACCACTCATAGAAGCAACCAGATAGGGGTGTAGGAACTAAGGAGGATGGGGGCGGCTGGTGTCCCCCAATATCAGACTCTCCTCTCTCCATCTCTCTTCCCCTTACAGGCAGGTCCTGGGTTGTGTTTGTGTCGTGTTTATTGTGCATGGCCTGTGAACACTAATTAGTGTTGGTGTTAGACAGCAGTGTTGGTGTTTAGCTGCGCGTGTGCGCTGATGCGGCGGGATGGAGGGCGGTGACACTCATGCCCCACTCCTTTGTCTCCAAGGGAACCTGTAGAGATGGTCGGTAAGGTTACATGAAAAGCAGTCTTGTGATTACCATTAGTAAATACCTTACTAATACAGTAGACAAACGTGTAACATAAGATTGAACTTGGAATTGCTAAGCAAGATTAGGTACAGTCTGAGCCCTATAAAAGTAAAATTCTGACAAATGTTCTTCTTTTGTTCCGCTGTCCAGTGGGCTGTTTGTATCAGACACTACTCTTTGAATGAAACAAGACTCCATTTGCTTATTCATTATGGAATATAAGTCCCAAGTTGCCATTGGCTGGGATCCATGCTTCCCTGGAGAGGATTGTTGCGCTTGGCTCTGTCTTGATTTTTCATGTGCAAACCCCTTGAGGTCCAGGTCTGCTGGGTGTCTGGTTGGCAGCAGAGCCGATTAGACACTCTGCGGCTTAAGGGAGCTGGATCTCCTCTCGTTTCATGAGCTGGCTAAAATCTCGTGGCGAATTCCACACAGAAGGTCTGTAAGGAGACGGCTGCTGCCCAGGGAACTGTTGGTTGCTGCTCTCAGTTTCATTTAATTTCATCGACGATTGTGGCAGGCAGAAGCCAGTTGGCACGGAGGACCATGAAAGTTGGGTCGGTCTGGTTCTGCTTCAGCATTAATGTCAAACAGGGAGCACATAAGTAGAGGTTTTTTTTTTGTTTTTTTTTTTTTTTAAAAAAAAAAACCTTTTAACTCTGAAATGTAAGCAAGATCAGACGGTTCTGAGACTGCATGACTTCAACCTAGGAGAGTCTGGGAAAGCAGAAGTGAAAAATCTCATTCTGGGAGAATCTGGTGACAGATCGAGCTTTTTTGAAGGTATTTGTGTTCCATTTTTTTTTCCAGAACTGTAACTTACTTGAATGATGTTTGTGGGAAACCTGTGTAGTGACAGAATTCAGACATGGAGGCAGCTGGTGATTTGGTATTTGATGGGTGTGGAAGGGAAACGCGCCGATGTTCAGCACCAGCATTCCTTCCCCAAGCTTCTGCCCAAGTCTCTTTTATACCCGAGTTGTTTTCCAGAAAGTGGCACAAGGTGAGGTTCCTCCTTACTTTGTAACTTCTCTGAAATTATTCAGGTTGCTAGGATACGACTGGGGGGGGGGGGGAGCAGCCGTTCCCACAGACAGCCTACCAGGTGACCTTTATCAGTCTGAGGCTTGACCTGTTGCTAGTGGTTGCTAGGGAAAGAGGCCTCGTGTCCTTGGGCATTCTTCTTTCACAAAGGGCATGATGGGATATGTGAAAAGCAGCACTCCAGTGTAACTGTACTTGTGCAAATGGTAAAGGAAGAACCATTTCTCTTCATACTTGTTGATTATTAATCGATCATTAATAGTCTTTACCCAAGGTGATGACAATATTGATTACGATCTTAATTTGTACTGATCAGTGGTTTACTTTGGGGCATGCTTTGTGCCTTTTTTTTTTTTTTTTAAACATAGAGCACCATCTTGTGGGGACAAAAAATACAGCTAATGGTTCATAAAGCATCATTTTGTCCATGACTACAGCACACATTGCACCACTGCCACTGTGAGTATCCATGGTCTATGTGATTGTCGCCAATAGGGTGATCAACGCGGGGAAGAGCACGCTGAACGAGGACCAGGCCTGTTGCGAGGTGGTGGTGGTGAAGAGGAAGCCCGGTGTGTCCAACACTCCCAGCAAGACTCCCGCTTCTAAGAGGAGGTCCTCACTGCCTAACGGAGAGGGTCTAGGGCTGAAGGAGAACTCTGTAAGTAGCCCACATTTATTTTTCTGTACCTTATCTCAACATCCCATAGCCCTCGTGCCTGTCAATCCATGGTCTCCTGCTCTGGAAGCCTCACCCTCATTTCCTGCGGCACGGCTGTCATTCCTGCCTTCTCCAGTTTCCACACACTCCCGCCGTCACATTCTCTGGATCTTCCCCTGACCTCCGATTCACCCCACATTGACGTGTTCCAGACCAGCAGTCATGTCAGACAGATCACTTTGCGATTGGTTTGGCCTCCTCGAGGCCCACGCATGACCAGATCCCCTGAGTCATCTGCTGTGCATTAGCTGCTTTGTTCAGTTTGCAGCCGCTGCGACAGGGAAGTAGTAATGCTTTTCATCAGGAATAGCATTTAAAGGGCACGCAGTCTTGCATCATTTCATCCTAGTCAGACTCCGTGACCTGGGTGTGGATGTTTGCGTTGTGCCAGACGGAGAGTAAAATCTAACATTGCTCAGGTTATTGGTGTAAAAGGAGATGATGGGGCCATTGGTCACCGAATTAGAGCCGTCTGAAGCTTCTCCTGGATCTGAGGGTGTTTCTCTTTATGTGATAATAACTGTTCAACTGTTGTTGCTGCGGTTTGGCACCGACTGGGTGACTTGCTTTGGGAATGACGTTTAGCTGAGTAAAATCACCAGGCAGGAGCTTCGCAGGAGATCAGCATGAAGGGCAATCAGACTAACATTTGGTCCATGTAGTTTATTGCCGGAGGTGAATTTGTTTCGGGTGATGCAAGAACAAAGAGACACGCAGCCCAGCCTGTGTTCCGCCAAACAACCAAATGTGCCGCTATGGATACTGAGAAAACTTTAGGCCGGTTTCTCTTGTGGATAAGATGGGTCTTGTTTGTTTGGAGGGAGTGTGAGGATGGTACCCCCCCTCCCCTCCCCCAACAAGAGAAACATGCACAAGTGGAAGGTTAAAGTGATTGGGATGCAGTACCTGTGATTGTAAGGTCTCCGGTTCATATTCCAGTGCTTTCACTGGTGGACCCCTGAGCGAGGCCCTTCACCCGATTGCTCCAGGGACTGGCTGACCCTACGGAGTCCTGCTCATGGTATAACGATAAGAATTACACATACTTTTTAATATATCATGGGGATGAGTTAATAAAATATCAGCATGATTTAACTAAAAACGAGGGTAAGAATTAGTAAAACGTGCCCATGATTTACTACTTCGTGGGAACGAATTAACAAAATATGGCCACAATATATATAATTTTATTTTTTTTTGTTTTAAACGGGCCCACGTTTTTAATATTTTGTGGGAACGAATTAATGGAATTAATAAAACATGGCCATGATTTAACTAAAACGAAGGAACTATTTATTCAAACGTGGCCACGACATATATAATTTTTATCATTATCATGAGCTGCGCTCAGCATGACACTGCTTTCTCAACAGAAAAATGCACATCGCTTTTGATAAATGTGTCTGCTAAAGAAATAAAATATAAATTAGGTCATTCCATATACAGAGACGGTGAGAGTGACCGACAATTTAAGCATGAATATCTGCGGTGAGAGATTCCCTCTTTCAGCGTGTTGATTTCGGTAATTGAAGCGCTCTTAATCTAATCTCTATAGTCTTTTGTTTGCTCATCTCATGCTGGGTGAAGATCGGTAACAGAAGAGCCTGTTGTTCCTCCCCGCTGTGCAAACACTCATTTATCTTGTTTACCGTTTCGCTTATCCCCAAGGTCGTGGGTTTCGGTCTGGGCTGCACGGTGCCGTATTATGGCGGCTAGGCTAAGCTGACTTCTGCGGTCCTACTCTTTGATGCTTTATGCATTTTAGTTACATTTCTGTGATTCCGATCGCCGCTGTTGATGTCAGCTTCCTGTTTCCTTGAATCCGAGAACAGTATTGACGGTTTGACAGGACCGACGCTGGAAACTGCATGCTGGGTTTCCCGGTTTCCCTGTCTGGTATTGGGTGATTCATCCGCAGCCACAGTGTGATATAATCACGGCTAAACTGACTGTCACTGCGGTAAGGCTACATTTAGGGCTTTGAGGATAATTGTGAGTCCAACTACTGTATCATTTACATCATATTTAATTTATTCAAGTGGATGCTTTTCGCCAAAACCACGTGTAGTTAAAAATGCAGAGTCAGTCAGTCCATGGAGTAATTGGAGATTAAAGGTCTTGCTTAAAGGACCAACAGTGACATCACTTTGCCATTCATAGGATTTGAACCAACAACCTTCCAGTCACAGGCCCACTGTCCTAACCTGCTGAGCCACAGCCCACTCCATGTGCAAGGCTGCTTTTGATTTGCCTGTTTGCACGTTCGCACAGGAGTCTGAGGGGCTGGCTTTGCACTACTGGGCGCTCTTCGACGGCCACGCCGGCTCCGGAGCGGCGGTGGTGGCGGCTCAGCTGCTTCAGCACCACATCACCGAGCAGCTGCGGGACGTGCTGGACATCCTACGGAATTCGGCCCAGCCCCCGCCCACCTGCCTGGGTGAGGAGCCTCCCAATTGCACGCCGAGCTCCCACCGCACCCTCACGCGCGCGGCCTCGCTCCGGGGAGCTGCCGGCGCCCCTGGCTCGCCCAACACCCCACCCGCTCGCTTCTTCACCGAGAAGAAAGTCCAGCACGAGAGCCTGGTCATCGGAGCTATTGAAAACGCCTTCAGGGAGATGGTGAGTCCGTCCTCCGACAGCCACACACTGCATGGTGATGGCGCCGGTTCTGCTAAGCCTTGCCTAGTACCCGTCTAATGAGAAACCTTTGCTCTCAGTGCCTCCACAATACCGGTACCAGGAAAACTACGCACCCAGTGATTCTAGAGAACTTGTAGTTCAGCCATCAAAGGCTTACGGACTCCAGTGAGGGACCCTTGTGTTTTAAGTAACCCGCTTCCATAATTCACTCATCTAGAGTTTATACCCATCTTATTTAAAATAAATGAATGTGGAATGGTGTGGGGTTAACGACCCCCCCCATCTGGACTGGATGCCCGAGGCACACTGGAGGGCGGAGGTGACCGCTGTAGGGAAATCACAGTCTAAAGACCCATAAATCACATGTTTGAAAGTGCCGTCTCTCGCCTGTCGAGCCGGTGGCTGTCCACATCCATAATGGGCCATAATGATGTCACGTAATCCTACTGGGAACATCCCATTTACCCATAAAGTCACTATAGCTGTTGTAGGTGATTTCTGTGACATAGACGCACAAGAATTTCCATTTTCTTCTGCACAACCACTAAATTTGGAAACGTCTGTCCTGAAACTTGTATCAGTCTATGTTATTTAGATAAGTATAAAACAATGCGCTTTCGAATAGGGATATAGAAATAAAATTCAGTAATAATAATAAACAGGAATGGACGCTAGATGGCAGTGTGACTCAACAAAAAACGTTAGTATCAGGTTGCAAAATGTTATCCCCCGAAATACTGCACAAACATGTTGGAAATCGGTTACCCTGGCTGGGGATATTTTTAAACAGGGGCATATGTTCTTATTCTCGTTTGCCTCATGCTGGTTTTTAATGATTCATGAACCGTGCAGTCGTGACAAACGGAATACAGGGAGGATCCGCACCAGGGCGGCCCAGGCGCAGACTCTCGGCGTTCACTGCAAACAGCAATCATCCATCTTCCCTCCGTTTGTCACCTGTACCGTTCGTCTGTAAATTATTCAAAATGTAGTTTATGCAGGACAATGGCAGCTGCAATAATTGAGTTGGCCAGATGCCAAACCAATGACTAATGAGTCACTGGCCAGTTTTGATTTGCTGCGAGTGCACTAATGTTTTAAAGATATTTTGATGGTTTGGGTCCATATCTGAAAAATACTGTTGCGCCCCCAACCCCTCCCCCGGAACTGTTGCATGCGGCATTCGGTTCAGACAACTGGTTCACTGAGACACAACTGAATATTTTCTAAAAAATAGATATACAGAGAATGATTTAAGCGCAGTGACCCTCAAAGTGTTTTTTCGAGCACACGGATTCGGCAAACACAAGTGAAAAAGCTTTTGCTCATAAGCAGCAGATTTAACACGGAGGATGAAACGCAGGGAGCAGAACACAGATGTTTTTCCAGCTGTAGTTCCCCCATAGTGACAGCCACAGCAGGATGTTACATCAAAGCAAAAAAAAAAAAAAAAAAAAAATCAAAATTTGTTTTTTTTTTTCTCCAAAAATTTAACAGGATGTTTTTCCTCAGAATTCAAACTTCCAGCACCCTCATTTAAGATTTTGTACAGTGGATGCTAAGGGTATGATATTTGAGGCATTTGTCACCCTAACGGTCTGCTTATTTATAGTGGGGTTGCTTTTTACGGTGATGGAAATGAGCGACGCGTCTCTGTACCCAAGAGGTGCTGTCAGATCCCCCCCGCAGAGAGTCTCCCCTCCGGGCCCGCAGATCTGTCCTCTCATGCCTGGTCTTGTACGTCGATCGCGGTGGGAGGTTAGAGGGACCTGGGGGGATGCGGCAGTCTAGTCTGCCCCCCCACTACTAATCAGTCACTCGATTCAGTCACCGAGCGGCAGAAGCTCCACCCAACCGTTGCTCACAAATTGCCGCCACCCACCAGCCTCTTGGGGATGGGGCTTCTCTGGAGAAAAGGGGCGGCAACCTCAGCTCGGCTTTGCGGGCTGGCCCGACTCGGGATCTCGGTGCCAATTCCATTACAAACGGGATCCATTAATCCTCGCTCCCCCTCCCGGCTCGGTCCCGGGTTTGCGTCCAAGCTCCGGTTTAAATGCATTCAGGATGATTCCCTGAGGTGACGTTAAATGAGACCCGTGACATGCGTGCTAATTACATACCACTGAAACTGGACCGCATGTCAGATCATATCATGACTGGTCTTATGGAATATATTCAGGTTACCAACAAAAAGTAAATTTGAATTGTATTTTTTCTGAATAATTAATTCAGAGATTCATTAAAAATGCATACCGTTAATTAATGTAATGGATTTTTCATCTTTTCTTGGTTTAATTAGCATAATTAATCTATTTAATTAAAACAGAACGTGATATTGGTTAACACACTTCTTAGCGCAGTGTCTCTGGCTCCTTGTGTTTCTGTTTGCCTACTGATAACATTTTGTCTTTGTATTTTTAAAATATCACTTCTTCCTCTTCCTTTTTAATTTATTTCAGACTTTAGTATGATGAAAGATTATAACCAGGACCAATAAAAGTGCAGTGAATTTATAACAGAAATCTGCACGCGTGATGCTCTTGTTTGTGTGTTTGTTCATGAACGTTTGTGTGTACATGGCCACAGGACACGCAGATTGAAAGGGAGAAGGCCATTTACAACATCTCCGGCGGCTGCACGGCGCTGGTCGTGATCTTTCTGCTGGGCAAGCTCTACGTAGGCAATGCCGGAGACAGCAGGTATCGGGCACGTTACCCATAATCCTCCCTTGTCTTTCACGGCCAAATCAGTTTAGAGCTACATTGACTGATGGGGCAGACTGTCTTCTTCATTTTGGTTACTGAAAAATATAATGATATATTTAAATCAGTGTTTCTCGGTCCAGGCCTCAGGAAACCCCAGACAGTCCACAGTTTTGCTCTCTGCACACCTGGAACACCGAATGTCTGGTACTGCCGTATTAGACCTGGGAGGGAGCAAAAATGTGGACCGTCTTGGGAGTTGCCGCGGACTGAGCTAAGAAACTCGGGTTTACATAGTTTAATAAAACGTTTGTTGGTTTTGTCTGGTTTAGAGAAAGTCTCCTGTGTTTGTACTTGACGGTGAGGTTTATCGCAAAGGCTGTCATATGTGGCCTGACTGCATCAACGGCGAGGCCGTGTGGTCAGAGGAGTGCCCCCCGCCCCCAACCCTGGCCAGTGGTTGCTGCTGTCGACCACAATCCAGTGGCGTCGAGGCCCTGGATCTGCACAGATATATGAGCCGCCCCCCCAGAGCCACGACACCTCACCACTCCCCCTGCCCAGGACACAAAACCCACCTCAACCATGTTCGATAACCCAAACCAGGGAGCCCCCAATCTCTTCTTGGTGACCCCGTAGACCTGACCAATTTTACATCACACAGCCTGCAGTGGGTTCTGTGCTGAACCCCAATGTTGTCACACACAAGGTGTGACCCGTGTCCCCGGTTCTTCTTTTGTAAATAATTCCCTTGCTTTTGTTCAGCCGTTCACCTTGACTGTAAATGCCCCACCCCCCCACCCTGGAAGTGACTGGCATTTCAGAGCTGCCTGCAATCAGCAGGTCGGCAGGTATTCAGCTCCGTGAGCCTTGCAGGATCACACATGCTAAATGGGCAGGGGCTCGTATCTGCAGGCACAGACCGACGTGCTTTCTGTCACGTTGCAGGGCCATCATCGTCCGTGGCGGAGAGATAATCCCGATGTCCACAGAGTTCACGCCCGAATCGGAGCGACAGAGGCTGCAGTTCCTGGTGAGATTGCCGGCGGTGTCCCTTTTGCGGTGTAGTGGGGAGGGGTGACGCGCTCCCTGCCTTGGTCACAGTGACCTCAGCATGCATGTAAGTGTCAGGCTCAATAGCGTACTGACCTGCCAGAGGTGACAACAGTGATACTTTATCAATCCCTGTGGCAAAAGTCTCTTTTTGCCAACTCCATCTTGCTCTCCATGGTATGGATGATGAGCACATGAACTCTAACCCACCGAACCACAAGCTATTCGATGGCAATGAGAACAAGCGTGTCTGAGAAGAGTCTCACATGGCGCAACCTTGTCTCTCCCCCCTTCCCCCCAAAGGCCTACATGCAGCCCCACTTGCTTGGCAACGAGTTCACACACCTGGAGTTTCCCCGACGGGTGCAGAGGAAGGAGATCGGCAAGAGGATGTTATACCGGGACTTCACTATGAACGGGTGGTAAGCCTCTCCAAAATCACCCGCCATACTCCAGCATTATAAATAAATCAGGGCGGTATGTTATAAATAATGTAACGCAATAGGCCCTTCCCACCCGCGCATCTGCAGCCGCGCCTCTGCAGCCTCACATCTGCCACGTTGTGCAGCGAGCTGGGTTTTCCCTTGACCGCTATGCGTCACGTCTGCTCGAACGGGTGTCACCGATCGGCTCTCTTTAAGCCATCAGACACCGTGATGCATATTTGAGCAAATCCAGCTTTATGGATGTGACATTTACACTGATATTGGCAACAAAATACCTCAGAGCACGGGCAGGCTTAGAATCAATGAGTCGATTTGCATATCTTTTCATGTAACGTCTTGGGCTGAATATCGGCGCATCTTCAGAATTTATATATGGATTCACATGTTAGAAATATGCAGCGTTATCAGCGTCGTGGGTGTGATATCAAACGGACCTTTTCACAGAATCACATGTATGTTGCTTGTTGTTCATGGTACCAACATCATACTCAAAGCAGCAGCGGTATTGCAGCGTGACGTCTGTGTGTACCTGGTGTTCGGACCGCAGGACCTCCCGGTGAGGCTGTGGAAGGGGCCGCTGTGTGGACCGTCCTCCGTGCGAAAGCCGTATGTGCCGGAGCCGTGCTCTGATGAATAAGCAGTTTCCAGTGCGAGACCTCAGTCTCACCCCACGCTCTGCAAACACAGAGGGATCAACGAGTAATTCAGCATCTCTCAGCCCCTTTTCCATGTTTCATTACCATGGAATATGGCTGCGCAGCTGTGCCTGTTCAGAAACCCTTCTCTTGATAAACATTTACATTGTAATAATGATCGACCATTTAAATGTCATGTTTAAATCAGTGTGACTGACTGGGGGCGAAATGTCCTAAATACGGATTCTCTTATTGAATAGTTTTCATTTGTAAGATTAAACAGAAAAATCATGCATTAGATAAAATCGGCTTGGGGGTGATACCGTCATGTTTTTTAGCCTGTACGATCACACGTCTTACTCAGACCCCGCCCCCATCGTCTGATTGGACGCCATATGTCACGTACACTGACAGCTGCTTCTGATGTCGGTACACTGTGGACGAGTGGGAAATTAACTAGTCTAGCATGTTGGCGGGTGGGGGATAGCCCTGTGCTGGGGGTGTGTGTCAGTGAAACACCTCCTACTCATACCCCATCTGCGGTCCGTCGCACATCACACCTGAAAGCCATGAGTATAATACATATCGAGGACACCGTTTCCTATTTCAGGACTGACAGGGTCTGGCTGGGGATCGCATCAGCCAGACACGAATATTGAACATGGATGAGGTTCCACCGTGACAGACGAGAACGGAAAGGAAACCCTGTGAGCAGAAACACGTGTGCATCAGGCCACGAGAACAGGAGAGCTATGTGTTTCGGAATGCACATGAGAGCAGGAGAGAGATGCGTTTCGGAATGCACACGAGAACAGGACAGCAATATGTTTTGGGATGGACAATGATGTGTTTCGAGACGGACATGAGAATAAGATAGTGATGCGTTTTGGCACGGACACGAGAACAGGACAGCAATGCATTTTGGGATGGACAACGATGCGTTTCGGGATGGACATGAGACAAGGATAGTGATGCGTTTTGGCACGGACACAAGAACAGGACAGCGATGCGTTTTGGGATGGACAACGATGCGTTTCGGGATGGACATGAGACAAGGATAGTGATGCGTTTTGGCACGGACACAAGAACAGGACAGCGATGCGTTTTGGGATGGACAATAATGCGTTTCGGGACAGACACGAGAACAAGATAGTGATGTGTTTTATGACAGACTCGAGAACATGACAGGGATGCGTTTTGGGATGCACACGAGTACAGGACAGCAATGTGTTTTGGGACGGACATGAGAACAGGACAGCGACGTGTTTCGGGACATGAGAACAGGACAGCGACGTGTTTTTGGACGAACATGAGAACAGGACAGCGATGTGTTTCGGGACGTGAGAACAGGACAGCGATGTGTTTCGGGACATGAGAACAGGACAGCGATGTGTTTCGGGACGTGAGAACAGGACAGCGATGTGTTTCGGGACGTGAGAACAGGACAGCGACGTGTTTCGGGACATGAGAACAGGACAGCGATGTGTTTTTGGATGGACATGAGAACAGGACAGCGACGTGTTTCGGGACAGACATGAGAACAGGACAGCGACGTGTTTCGGGACAGACATGAGAACAGGACAGCAATGTGTTTTTGGACAGGCAGCCAGTCAAGGGTCAGGGTTTTGATGAGACACAGAGGCTACCTCATTTTATACATAATGCAGGGGACAAGGAATGGATGCAGCTCTCCAGCACTCCTTCAATCTCTCATTCCCCAAACGACAATTTTATAGTATCTCTAGCTTCCTGCAAAGCCTTACTTTCTTTTTGTAGACAACTCATTAGTTCAGTTCATCGCCAAATATATTTAAGCTCTCCTGTTCCTAGTTCACGTCTTCCCTGACGAAGTAGGCTGCTCAGTCAGTCATTTAAGCTATAATTTGTCTGGAACAACCAGGAAGGCGCAGACGGCCGTGACATGGCGCAGACCGCGACGCGAGCCAGTAATCACGGCGGCTTATGAATTTTCATTGAGTGGCGCGGAGCACCGGCGGGATCGCGGTGCCTCCGGAGCAGACGGCGGGTGTGGGCAGACGGCGGGGTGCGTAAGAGCGCACCGCCGAGACATGAGGATGTAGGTCGTAGCGGCTCGTTAGTGAGGCCCGCGATAGCGAGGAGACGGGGCCTCGCGGTTCATTAGACGGGGGGGGGGGGGATGTATAATTAAACACGCTGCTCAACTTAAGAGAGCAGCAGAGATCCAGGTATTTAAAAAAGAGCAGCATATACAAGTGGGAAGAAGCAAAAGCAAAAGAGACTATAGATAATATACCGTGTGTATGTATATATGCACATATGTATGTGTGTATATATAAAAAATACATTGTGTGCATATATATTATATACTGTGTATGTTTACAATATATGTTTATAATATACTTTGCACATATATATATATATATATATATATATATATATATATATACACACTGTGTGTGTATTTGTCTACATCTATATATATAAAAATTCCTTTTTTATCCCTTTTGCAACCTGCATTTAAATTGACCAGCATTCTGGTGGCAAAATCTTTTGTTCTTAGAATGTCAGGGACACTTGAATGTCATTCCGTTTCAGGGACTCAGGAAAGACTGAGGATGTGTCTGCATCCCCGTATGTGTCTGTGTGTGTGTGTGTGTGTGTGTGTGTGTGTGTTTGTATGGGTGTGTCTGTGTGTGTGTGTGTGTGTGTGTGTGTGTGTATGTGTTTGTATGGGTGTGTCTGTGTGTGTGTGGGTGTGTCTGTGTATGTGTTTGTATGGGTGTGTCTGTGTGTGTGTGGGTGTGTCTGTGTGTGTGTTTGTACGGGTGTATGGGTGTGTGTGTGTGTGTGTTTGTATGGGTGTGTCTGTCTGTGTGTGTTTGTGTGGGTGTGTGTGTGTGTGTGTGTGTGTGTGTGTGTGCACTGGTGTCCCAGTTATACTGCCTGGCTCCAGGATGGAATGTGCCACTGCTCTTCGGGGGGGGCACCGCAGTGATGGATGTGCCGCAGTGTGTGTATTCTGCATGCACAAGCGCTCCTGGGGCGAGCGGCGAGGACAGACCATGCGTCGCCGTGACAGTGATCAACGGTTCCTTGTCTGGTATTCCTGAAGGCAGCTCTCACTCTGTCAGGGCCCCCCGCCAGCTTCCTGGAACAAAGGAGCAGAGAATAAACAGCATGGCAGCATTAGGGCTGTGCAGATTAACAGCCTCCTTTGCACACCCTTGAAATAACCACACCCCCAAGTTTGACCACACCCCCAGTTTGGCCACACCCACTCATCCATCAAGCCTGCATAGGGGTGACAGTTCTCTGCAGTTCTCTTCATAATAAACTGGAGGGGGCAGTTTGTACAGCAGAAAATTATATTCTTCAGCATGTAACAAAATCAAAATCATAGCAGTTCTTCATTTGAAGCAGCTGACGGTGTGCAGTGACACACCGACCTTGCATCAGTGCGGGTATCCCCCATGACGGAGCCGCAGGAAAGTAACGCAAGGTCGCCACACCTCGAGAGGGTCTCTGACTGCGGAAGGAAAGACCAGGTAGAAGCGTTCAGCTGTACCTCAGCCTGAGCACATGAGAAAATGACTGTGGTATGACATGATTATATTGATTATTAACCTACAAAAATTATAAAGTACAGTAAAAGTGGTAGTTCTACTCATATACAGCTAAGGGTGAAACCCAGCACATTGAGAAGTTATTATGCATCATTAAATCAACAATAAAATGCTATTACTGTAGCTCTGCCTCTTGTTTTTCATGCACAAATTATCTCCAGCTTCTCACATCTGGCTTTTTTTTGTTAAAATACAGAAATGAGCATATTTCGTTGTCGCTCATGCTATGCCCGGAGGCTCGTTGTACGCAGAGAGGTGACGACTCCCATCCTCTTAGCAAACGACCGGCACGCTGCTTCCTGGCGGGCTTCAAATGGATGGCTTGTTAACGCGATTCCATTAAAAAAAAAATACCCTAATTATTCTCAAAGCCTCTAAATATAGCGTTTTAATCCGTTCAGGCATGATATGGGGTTAGTCACTCTTGCCTGAAGCTTCAGCTGTCTTGATGTCGCCGAAGTGACTCACACGTGTGTAGGAGGGACTGACTTGAAGATGGTGTCTGTCACAGTTTTCTTTTGAGGCTGGCTTTGAACCGGCGACCTTGTGATTACAAACACACAGGCTTAACCCACTGAGCCACAGTATCAGTTATCTTTCTGTTATGGAATGCAAGGTCCTGGTGAACCTGTGATATATACAGTTTATTTATTTAGCAGATGTCTATCAGGTGTTTTTGTCTTGATGTACATCTTTGAGGAAGCATGGTCTTCCAGTTCCTGGACCTGTTGGGGATTAAGAGTCTGGCTCAAAGGGACAACAGTGACATCACACAGCTGACTTTGGTATTTAAACCAGTGACCTTTTGGTTAAAGCCACATATTGCCTCTATATGTTTGACTACATTGGCTGGAAATCGACCTCAACTGAGCTGCTTGCAGGGCAGCTGTGCTAGGTACTGTATCACCAAGACACTGGGCCATGGAGATGCTGCTTCATTGCAGGCTACACGCAGTCAGAAGAAATCTTAACTCCCATTTGCTGTAAGACAAACATCTTCAGGCTGTGGGCTTAACCAGGAGATGCCGGCAGAAACCCTTGTGAACATAGAAGAACGTGCTAACTGCACGTCCGCAGAGCTGGGCGCAGCTGTGAAGCTGCAGTTCACGTGAAGCCTGGGGTATCTCTGTGGTAAAATGGGAGGGCGCTGCTTTTACCTGAAGTGAAGGTAATGTGGGGTCATATCACTGCTCCTGCTTCACATTTGTGTTGCACAGACCACAAATAGCCCTCAGAGCGTTGTACGTTTGGGAAATTGGGACCATTAGACATGATGTAAGGCCGACACACTTCCAAGACGGCCTGCCTGCCTGCCTGCGTCCGTGCTGGTGGGATGGCATCTTGGAGGTGATTGCTGGAGCAGGTATTAAAGCGAGATTAATTTCCTTCAGTCATGCTGTCAAAGCAAGTTAATTTCAGGCTCTGCAGATGAGGAGCTATCGCAAGTGCGTCTGCGTTCTGTCGCGGTGCCTCTGGGGAGCCACGAGGAAGCCCTTTGATACGGTACCACGGGAATCTCCAGCTTCTAGGCACCTTCTATTGAAGGATGAAGGATGAAAAGAAAGGGACCCTAGATCGGCGGGTGTTGATGTGGAGAGCCGCGAAGGAGAGCCAATAGCTCCTGACCCGGCGGAGTAGAACTGCTGACTGTGGAAAAACGCGCAGCGTGAAAGCATATGTTCCCCTCCGCTTCCTCCAGTAGCCGTGTGCTCAGTGCTCCTCTCTGTGTGGCCTGAGCAGAACAGCAAGGATAAAGATCGCATTGTTGTTTTTCTTCCCCCTCTCGTTTCCATCCCAAAGCTTGTAAAAAATGACGGCGAAGACAGATGAAGTAATCAGTCGCCATTTTTTTTTTTTACGTGTTTTACGCCAAAGCCTCGTGAGAATGTCCCACAGAGAACCGGCAGCCTTTGGATCAGCGGAAGCCTGACTGCACCAGCGCCTTTCAAAATCTGTCAAGAATTTTTAGAAGAGAACGCAGGATGTTGAGAAAACAGAAGTCAGACAAGGGTCTATAGACTGAAAGCCTGAGCTAAATATCAAGTGACATGCACAGCGGCTGCTCTGGGAAGGCGGCGTAATGTGAAACGGCTGTGAGCCGCTCGGATCGTTCCCGAGCTTCACGGCACAGAGAGAATAGTGCGACATCAGTGATCCCAAGATGGTTCACACGCGGGCGGCACCGCCCACCTGCCTACCTCTGGGACAGCCGGGGGCAGGCAGATGGATGCTCCATAATGACTGCCAGCCTGGTGCCACTCTCATGCATGAAGCCTTCATCACCAGCTCTAATCCTTAATCAGGAACGATCGGGAAGGCTGATCGCTTCATTAATCACCCATGTGAGCAAGTGCAGGCAACCCTTCATGGCTTACGTCGTTTAAAATCTATACGCAAAGCAGAACAAAGTCATGAAATAGGATCAAACGCACATTAGCGATGCCGTTTAATGTGAAATTCTCCCTATTGCTGTTCCTTTGGATTAAGTCGTTACTGACATGACGATTACAGGCTTCTGACCGGTCGTTAACAAAAATGACGTCGGGAAGCCAAGTCTCAGTATCCTGACATCTCCATCAGTGTGCAGAGGTCGCGTAGCGCCAGTCAGGAGCGTGACGCTGTTTTTTAGCGGAATCGACAAAGCGGTTCCCACGGCGACGTCTCCTCGCAGAAGCCGCCCGTGCTACCCGATCTCAGATTCTTCACCCTGTTAGTTGCCATGAATTATTCACGCTTATCTGCGCTCTCGCATTGATCTCTTAGGAAAGCTTTTTCGGAAGGGTCCGGATGCACGTATAGCCACATGGCACATGCAAAATAAGTCTGCCGTGAGCAGCGCGGCGGGACGGCCTGCATCGCGGCTTCAAATCTGTAGCGAGAAGTGCGGCGACCGTCCCGCACCGTTAGATGCACCAGGGTAACCGCAGTGTTTCACGCAAGTTTTTACAGAGTCCTGTCCTCCCACCAATCCCCCACCCCGCCAATAAGAAACACTGCAAGTCTTTGGGGGGGGGCAGGGAGAGCAAAATGCCATTTTGCTGGTGGAGCCATAAAACAAAAATGCATTAGCGTCTTCTCCTTTCTCCACACAGGGCGTATAAAACCGTCGATGACGATGACCTGAAGTTCCCTTTAATATATGGAGAAGGCAAGAAGGTAAGAGCATGAGCTGGATGGCAGAATTACTCTCTTGGCCTTGCATGCCTGGCGGAGATCGACACGCCTGTGGGTGGCAGTCTATCAGCCGCTGTCACTGTCACTTATCTGAGCCCCAAGGGGACCTGCGGACGGGGCCACATTTACCCCTGCGGTCAATAGCTCAGCATAATGGGAGCAAACTTGTGGTGTGTGTGTGTGTGTGTGTGTGTGATGAACAGGGATAATCAGCCTCACACCAGGTACAGGCGCAGGTGAAACCCACATTATGCTAAGTTCAATCTTGCCAGACAGCACTTTTTAGGGAAGTCTAGGAATACCTTAACAGTAACACTGAGAAGATGAATATTATTAGGCAGACTGTGTTTACATTTGCATTCATTTTAGTTGTTTCATTTAGTAGATGCTTTTCTCCAAAACACTGCACAACTGAGACAAATAACACAATACAAGCTGTCAGGGACTCAATATGGCTGTCAGGGAGGCGACTAGAGCCCAAGTGTTACTGCTGTTGGAGCAGGAGCTGCAAATCTACCATCAGGAGGAGTCGGGAAGCAGGGAGCGATCATAACTGTGCATCTGCAAGCAGCAGGGTTTACAAAGTGCTGTACAGACATCGAAAAGAAAGGAATTAAAAAATGAATAAAATAGATAGATAGATGCTTAGATAATGTAATTAAATGCCACCAAAAACACAGGACTTGGACACATTCTTGGTAGGGGACTTTAGACCTGGTCTCGCTGGTCTCCGTAGGGGACAGAAACACCTGCCACACAGACCCAAACCTAGTGTCCTCCAGAGGATAGGGGGTTCCTTGACAGCTGTGTGCTTATAATGTACTATTTTGGAGAGGAGTGTTTACTAAATACATTACTGTAAAGTAGGTTTCTGATCTTGGGTGCTGTAGGAGCATCGCAGTGGGACGGGCTGCCCTGTAGCGCTGGGTGGCAAAGGCACACTGTCTCCGTGGCAGCGAGCGGCTTTTCGGCCACGAGCCACAAGCTCATCGTTGTCTCCGCATCTGTCATCAGTTCTCATCTTTCGCAGTTTCAGTCAGCTGACTGAGAAGGAAGCAAACAGGAGTTTAACTGAATTACAGGCTGCAATATGAAGTGAAATAACATGAGAAGCGAATCAGGACAGAGCTAATGACTGGCGTCAGAGAGCTACTATGCTGAAACACAGAAGCACTGAGTGGAAGTGTGATCTCCAAACCCCCTGCTGCAGCTTCACAGAGCAGGCTGGCCCGTTCTTCAGTACCTTCACTAAGTTGCTATAAGCATTTAGATAAAGATCTGAAAGGAGGTTTTGGGTTCTGGTCTTATAGAGGTATTGAAAAACATACTGAGATTCTGCAGTGCAGACGTTTAGTAAGGCGTACAAATTACAAAGGCATTAATCTACCCGGATCAAAGTGGCAGCTGACTAATTCTGTATTATGGCCTTACTGAGGTGAAGAGGAGCAGCTGGGTGTGGGGGTGTGGGTGTAGGTTTGGGGGTTTGGGTGTAGGTTTGGGGGTGTGGGTGTAGGTTTGGGGGTGTGGGTTTAGGTGTAGGTTTGGGGGTGTGGGTTTAGGTATGGGTGTGGGTTTGGGTGTAGGTGTAGGTTTGGGAACGTGGGTTTAGGTATGGGTGTGGGTTTGGGTGTAGGTGTGGGTTTGGGGGTGTGGGTGTAGGTGTTGGGCTGGTACTGCTGGGACTTGTGAAGCGAGGGGGAGACAGACAGGGGGCGGGCGATGGAGCTCTGTAGCAGGAGGAGGAGGAGGAGGAGGAGGAGCACTTCAAAGCCCATCGATGAGGCGGCCGGGCCTCCGAGTGAACAATTACTCCCAGGATGCTCTCCCCCCATTTTTGCCGCAGGAACTCCTGCTCTTTGAATCCACCTCCCCCATCCAGATACACACATGTGATCCTCAAGCTTAGCACGGCTCCCAAACCTCATTTGTTTCTTATTTGATATATTTTCAATTAACCTCATTCCTAGGGCTGAATGGCATCACCGGCTTTGGCTGCTTTCTGGTTTGCCTAACGAATCTAAACAATTTGTACAAAGTATAGAAATAGGTGAATGTTGCTTAGGAGCAGCCAGAAATCAGAGTATTACAGTAGAAAATTAGAGTTGAGCATTAACAGCCCTGTTCTACCGTATAATACGTTGCTGTTATTGTTTTCACGTGCCTCAGCAATGCTTTTTTGGAACATATTCCACTTCTGCTGTGTAGTCAGCCATGTACACATCAAATCATTTGACAAACTGCCAAGTGGTGATGAGATGGTTCAGACATAATAAGTGTATTTTGAGATGTTTCCGTTTTTTTTCCCCGGTTTTTCCCCAGGCTCGTGTGATGGCCACCATTGGTGTCACCAGAGGCCTTGGAGACCACGATCTCAAGGTTCACGATTCCAACATCTACATCAAGCCCTTCCTGTCCTGCTGCCCGGAGGTATAACCTTTCCTAGCAGCAGCTTATAAAACAGAAAGTCACTATGGATCAGAACGTCACAGTGGATTGAAAGTGTTACGTTAATTTTAGAAATGTTTGTGTCATATATTTAAGCTTGATTTGATCTTCAAGGCATCATCAAGATTAATGCTAGACAATGCTTCTAACCAATCACAAGTTAAAATTTCAATTTCCTTGACACTTTTATGTGGTCCACTCCACTGGCATGCAGACGCTGATAGAGGAGCAGGGGAAAAACTCTCAGGAACATTCCAAAAATTAAACTAAAATTTAATTGTTTTGGACTAATAATTCTTCCCATATTTGGTCATTCTGGGCAATGTAGAAGCCAGTTTTTTACTGAATATTAAAATAATCAGCTAATGCAAAAATCTTGATATTAAATTTTATTTTTTATTCATCAAAAGGTTACATTTTTTTGAATTCGTAAAAGCATAATTCCAAATGACTACCTTTAACTCACACCTGACGTAGACTTTTGAACTTTTTTTCTACATGGGGGGTTTCATCATTGTTGTAAGTGCATTTATGCTATAAACATGAAGCAGAAGTAAAAATTCAGTCTAATTATAGTATCCGAATCCTTGTTTGTCACAATAAATGAAATCTATTCTTGTCATCAACCTAGAAAACAGCTGCTTTGGGGTCATAAACCTATGACCCTATGGGGTCATAAACTAGCTTGGTGCTTATTCTACTTTAACGTTTTTCACGATGAGATTTTTTGCAAGTTTATGACCTTCATAAACGTCATTTAACTTATATTGCTCCAAATTCATGTCGGAAAATAATAGATAATAGTATGGAGTGTATTTGCTGAAAATAACATTTCATGTAAAATGTTAACTTTTGTACTAGAATCACTTGTATAATTCACAAAGTGATGCATCTTACTTGTTCTCTGTTTATTCAGAATCAATTTCTATTTATTTTTCAGTGAGTACCATTTATCCAATTAGTTAAATTGAGTTGCACATATTACTTGTACAATCCAATCAAATTCAGTCTCATTGGTCGGACAGGGGGGGCACATTGAATGCATTTTTGGCTAAACTCTGTGTATTGCCCCAATCCTTTTTTTTTCAAAGATGACAGAAGGAGAGAAGTTGCGACGCAAATGTAAAAACTGAAAGCAACACAGTTCAGCCTTAAAATAATAATTTACAAAATAAATTCCCATATTTTCTGTTTTCATTCAACAAAAAAGGCCGGAGCAGTTGTCCCCCCCCTTCTCCTGTACATGCCACTGGTCCCCCCCACCTCTGTGCATGATAGTCTAATCTCATGATCCTGATCCATTTCTATGCAGAATAACAGATTGATGACTCATCTACGACTTTCATTTAGATTTACGACACACGAATAATAAATGGTCGAGCTTATGGACTGACTTCTGCAGTCCAATGGTCAGATATGGAGGGAGCGTCGCCAAATTGCTGTATTGGGTCCTTAGAAATATCAAGCAACCACTGGTTACAACTAGACTTCATAAGATCACAATTCACCAAAATGCATCGCGATTCCCTCGGTGATGCCTGAGTCTCTGGCAGAATCTCTAAATTTGGGGAAATGTACACAGCACGCATGTTTTGTAGCCTTCCAGCCCTTGGGGAAATCAGACCTGTTAGAGACCAGAACCGAGGACTGTAATCACTGATTTGAAATTTTCGGCTGTGAACAGGAACTCTGCCACTACATCAAACCTATTTCCGAGTCCATATGTCTGAATAGCGGGTAAACGTTACAGTCTGAGCACGTGACTTGGCAGTGATATTGTGTTACGTGACTGAGTTGACGTCCACCGATGTTTATGGAATGTTTGGAGTTACTTGCTACCTGTTTAGTTTAAGCAGAACATGCGGCATAACCCCAGTTTAGGCCTGCAATACCCCAGACAGATTATGCATGTGGTGACTGTAAAAGCTTCACGCAATCTCCTGTGGGGAAAAAATTATATTAAATGTAGAAGAATCACAGAAGAGACACTGCAGGAGTTGTGACAGGATGGAGGCAAGGAATGACCTTTCTTTACGATACACAAGAGAACCTGCTGCATCGCCTGCACTTTGGATGCTGAGCTGACTATGATAATATAGCTTCTCACACCAGAGAATCGAAGAAATGCACGGTTGCACTGATCACCACTATTCGCTCCCCTATTGCGAGTGGGTCCTGCCTACTGAAGATCATTCTTGATGTTTAATTCATCGCAGTTTTAGTTCAGTCATGGCCGAGCACCGGCTTTTCTTCTCTCTTTCGAATACTTTTCTGCCTCTTACAAGGCCGTCCGACCTCGAGAGATTATGTAAGTAGCCGCGTGCGTGTGAAGCACGTATAAAGCGACGGCGATCCAAAGTGAATATATCTGTGTCAAGAGGAACCAGGGAAAGTCATCTTTTTTTCTGATGTTCGCCCTGTGTGCAGACTACGCTTAGGGTTGAAGAAAGGGCCAGCTGGCTTTGGAAAATACTTTTCTACATGATTTTTCATCACAGGTGTTCTTGGTAGTACTCCTACCTGATTTTGGATGTAAATCCATATTTTCACTTATTAAATATGTATATAGATATATATATACAGGTCCCCCACTCAATAAGCTTACGGAGATTTGGGTCATTTTCACGGCCTTTGAGCTCCACTGCACTCCAGCTATCGCCGTTAAATGATGCTGTTATTTGTGGGAAGGCGACGCGCATAAAATGTTGGCCTCCAGAAGAGAAACTAGAGAGCGCCGTGGCGATAGCCAGAGTCATTACTCACACGCAAAGCAGCGTTGCCAGCATAGCAGAAAGGAGGTCGGAAAGGGGGTGTAATCTTCAATTTCTCTGAAGCCGCGCGTCGAGCCGAGGCAGTACTGGCAGCAAGAGGGGGTCTGGGGAAATTTGTATGAGGGCTGCATAACACAGAGGGTGGGAGGACGAAGATGGGCCTGGTGCTGTTCTTATAAGAAACGTGAACAAAAGTCATATCACAGCCTCCCTCCTGTCCTCTGCAGTAATGGCAAGGAACCCATTGCGTATAGTGGTTCACCAGCGTAGCTGCTGATTGAGTGAAAATCCGGTGCAGTCAGCAGTTTGAAAGAGGATACCATTCATTTCACAGATGGCTGTATAAATTGAAGTTTCCATTCGCCACAACTATTCATGGAACCAGTGCCACTGGCCAACCCAGAGCACTTAAGACCCACGCAGCAGAACCACAGATTGGATGTGAGGCCCAGCTATAATGCTGACTGCTTGCCCCACACTGTGGATGAGCAGGACTGCTAGCCTAAGGGGTCACCCACTCCATCTCTTCACCCCTCCATCCGTTCGTCCGGAGGATAAAGGGCTGAAACCGATCAAAACATTACAAGCGTCCACCATCATCTTCAGCTGGTTCTAAACTTTGCTAACCATAGAGCAGTATAAGCGATAATACTTAAATTATGAAACACAAAAGTTTTAGCAAAGAATAAAATGAGCAAAGTGTCTATCCCATCTCCCCCAGGTGAGAGTGTATCCCCTGACACAATATGAGCATGGAGCTGATGATGTCCTGGTACTGGGCACAGATGGCCTGTGGGATGTGCTCTCCAATGAAGAAGTAGCAGAAGCAGTTACCAGCTTCCTGGCCAACTGTGACCCGGATGACCAACACAGGCACGTATTCTGCTTGAAGCCCATGTACCCCACAGCTACCAGGAGTGACCTGGCACAGTGCTGAACGAGCATTTACTTCTCAGTAACTTGAGAGCTGGCTTTTGTTTTATCTGCTGAAGCTCTGTGATGGATTTCACTAGCAGTGTTTTCCAACTATATGTCATATGCAGTCATTTTATGAGCTTAAACCACAGGTTTTACCGCAGCTCAGCAAAGGGATCATTTTAAGCTTCTGAAGCCCAGAGCTGGGGTTGAAATTCAGTGCTCACCAGTTTCAGCAGCGTTCCTCACAAGGCACTGCACCACCTAATCCAAGGCTGTCTGTAGCTTCAGGTTTTTGAGACTTGTGCCTGTGCCTTGTGATGAACTGGCATCCCATCCAGAGTTTACCCCAACCACATACTCCGTAGGGGGCTTCAAGACCCTGACCAGGATCAATCATTAGAAGACAGATGTTCCATGTGCATTTCTTGTTGTCTTCAGATAACTTAGGACTAGTCTTGTTTGCTATATCAAATGTTAATCTCTTGACATGCCTAACCCTAACCCCAACCCTTCTCCCAGGTACACAATGGCTGCCCAGGACCTAGTGATGAGGGCTCGAGGAGTGCTAAAGGACAGGGGCTGGCGGATCTCAAACGACAGACTTGGGTCTGGAGACGACATTTCAGTATACATTATCCCCCTCTTTTATGGGAACCAGCTCCAGTAGATGTGGAAACTCCCTGCAGGGATAAGGGTTCCCACGCCACCCTTCCCTCAACCTGAAACTCCCCTTGCACACCTCTCAGTGCTCTACTGTAAATGATAATCATGTTGACTCTGAAAACCCAAACCTTCCACCGTCATCCATAGGGTCACGTGCTTGAAGACTCATCCAGGTCGTCGGAATGTGTGTATCAATGTGTATCAAATGGAAGATCTCAGGATTTCCAGACGTCTTCATTGTGTGACCGTCGTACGCACAAGTAGACCGGCAGTGGCCAATGCTGTGGGATTTCCTTTCCCTAATGCTACAAAGAAACCATGGATAAGTTCTAGAGGCACTGCTAATCAAATCTAATTTTAATCATTAGCTCGCTTCAGAGCTAGTGAAGAATTCTTGCAGCTGTTCTCACGTTGAAAGGGAGGTACCGCTTAAGGTTAGTAACTTTATGATGCACTAAGACAATGATGAAGTGGACGAGATGGGGATTGGGAATCTTAGAAAGCTGAACAAGTTGAAATGGCACGTAGTTCAGTTTTTATATTTTGATACTCACCAGTTTATTATTTTGTAAACCTGAAATGTGTTGATATGTCACTTCGGAAACGCTTGACACGAAGCTCTGCCTCGTGCGGCTTGGTGAACGAGAGTGTCTGACAGTATAAATGATGCATGAAAGATCCTGGATAGGAAAAGCAGACATCATCTCTATGACTCCAGTTGTCTACATGCAGAATTTGGCTTTGTTAATCCAGGGCTTTTCTGAAGGTGTTCAGAGAACCCTGTCAACTTTGCTCTTTAGTCCCGAAAGGTCAGTTCTGTCAAATTTCATCAAATGCTGGGGAGTCACAGATTCACACGACGCGAGAGAGGACACATTTAGAAAGGGAATGGGCATTTCTGTACCACCTGCTTCTAGTTTGTGCGTTGTTTTATTTTTTTTATCTTTTCTCACAATAGTATGCAACACATATTGGACTGGAAATGACCAGTCTAGCCATCTTCTTGATACAACATTCAGAAGATATAAGGTTTTCTCCGACGCAGTCTTGTTATTGTGGTGTCAAAATACAGTAACAGTCAAAATCTTGGACCCGGTGAGTCAGCTACAAAGGAGTGTGATGCAGTGTTGCATCACGTGATCTGGCCAGCTGACCTAAACACAATACGAATGGTTTGGGAGGAGTATGACCTGAGAATGAAGGAAAAGCTGCCAGTGAGTGTTTATACGCGGGAACTTCTTCAAGACAGTAGGAAAAGCATCCCAGAAAGCCACTGGCATGGAGGAGAAAGTAGCACCAGCCAGTCCCTGAAGCAGTTGGTGTTAAGGGCCTTGCTCAAGGGCTAAATGGTAGGATCAGTCTGCTGACCTAGAGATTTAAACTGGCGACCTTCTGAGTCTCAACCCACAGAGCTGTCCCCTCCCCCCCCCCCCGCCATTTTTTTTGTTTAATACTTTTTTGGTCAGTAAATAGTCCCATATACAGTCAGTGGTGTTGCAACACGTGATGATATATCGCAAATCTATTCTAACGCCACTGATATATTAGAACCCAAGCCCAATACCATGTGGAATAGCGTTTGTATTTGCATGTTTTTCAGTTGGAGAGAAATGCACTACACAAACTACAATTTGGTATGGTCTTAACAAGAAATACTAATTACACACAAAACTGGCTATGCATTAGCTAAGTAAACGATAGTGATGTCCAATTCTTAAACTGATCACTCTTCTGAAGCGGTTCTTCAGTGAATCTGTTGAACCGGTTTTCAAATCTAAAGTGATCTGTTTGTACATTCATGCATTGCACAAGTACTACTTGCATTTGTGGTATTGTAGCATGACTGACTATGTTATTTTGTAGTTCAGATGCCACTATTCTAAAACGTAGACAATAATACAAATGAATCTTTGGATAGGCGAATCCAAACTTTTGACTGGTACTTTAAGTCATAAGTGGTTGTTTTGGAGTCAAACATACAGTAGTTGATGCATTCAAGCTGAGAGTTCACAGTTGGATATGCATTTGAGATTAGGTATCGAAAGAAAAACCTCCTGTCGGTTCTGATGTGGTTTTTCCACAATTATCGTCTTCCGGTTTCTGGTGGGAGGTTCTTCGGACTTAGAGAATTTGATGAGATAAAGTCGCATGTTTTAGAGGTAATGGTGGATAACATGGCTGGTCCCTAGAAGAGTTCTGGGCAGATGATCAAATAATTTAATCAGAATCTTCTTCCAATATTTGTGAACAGAGTTTTTAAATAATGAACAATCACGAAAGGCACAGAAGGTAAATTCTGAATTATTGAATTCTCCGAACTCCCTTGCATCTACCTCACATCTTTTATTCATTTTTTTTCCCTCCTTTAGCCCAAAGAATGTTGGGACAAAGCCTACGACTGAAACTTTATCAGTCTAGCTGTAAAAATTGGTTCTAGGTGTAAGTCGCCTTTAAGTCAGCCTGCAGGCACCTCAGACACATGGAAGTTTTGATATCTTCTGGAATGTTCATAGATCACAGGTCAGTACTGAAAATGGAATACACCAAGGCATGTTACCTATCCCTCTTACGTAGCTAGAACCTTAGAACCACTAAATTACCTTGTTTGATAGGTTTTAAGAAATATGTGCATGGTCGTTCCCATCACTAAGGTAGGTGGGAGAGCCAAGGTGAAATCCATCCTGCTTGGTACATTTTGGGACATTTCCTACAGTCGTTAACTCCACAGTACGGTGCTCCACGCTAAGCTGGTGACTGAGCCAAATGAATAAATTGTACTAGTCGGCTCTACTGCTGCCTGCTTCTAGTCTGACTAAAAAAGCTCAGGCTATATCCTACACACAGCGCCATTTTTATCAGGCCGTAGCCAGCTGAACGCCAACTGCAAGTCAGACCTGAAAAAACCCAAAGTATTAAATCAAGGATGAGCATGTTTGAATTGTACCTCATCTTTAAAAAAAAGTTTAAAAAGTTGACAGTTAAGTTATGAAAAAAAAAACTCAGGATTGTATGGAAATAGTTTTAAAAAAGAGATTTTATATATATTAAAACTCTTCAAGCCATGAACATAACATCTGAGATTTGGCCACTACCGTTAAGCAACAAATTTTTTTGAGCAATGGGGCGTGGGGGGTACTATTTAAATAGAGCTTTTATGGCTTGTAAGCTGGAGGTAGCAATCATTAAGCTGTATTGGTAGGTCAGGACCTTAGAGAAGGGCTCTTCTGTAACTTACATCGTACCAACAAGTCCATGAAAACTCCTTTATTGCAATGCACTGACATTTTAGGACAAACATAGGACAAAATCAGATGTTTTCACTTATTTGCAGATAGTAAAATCCAGAAACACAATTAATGCATGAGCATTTGTATAACACTGTATTGTTTTAATGTTGGTTTTGTGTTTAGTGTGTATTATACGTCTTCAACTGCTGAGAGTAATACCGTCCACGATACTGTAATTCTCTTATTGCAAAAGCCCAGCAGAAACTTCTCCAAGACGTTCTCTGTTGAGGCTGGGGACCGCAAGCCGTCTGGGCCGTATTTTCATGCCTCCATCCCCTGCCACAGTTCTCACATGGCCTTTTCTTCACACACACCCCTCACACGCCGCCGCTTTTCTTCCTGGTCTGTTTAGGAGCCTCTGGGCATCTCATCTATTTTTTGTCGTTTTTTTTTTTTTTTTTCCTGTGTCTGTTCTGAATAACCCCATCATGATTGCTGCGCCATGAATAATTCCTGTAATGTTTAAGGTGCAGTATCCTTACACTGTGATAATCGTTTGGCTTTAAGGAAGTTCTGTTAGTGATGGAAGTGAGGCTTTGAGTGCCAGGGTGCCGGGGAATCACCCCACCCCACCCCACCCAAAGCCTTAGCTCCACCCAGGAACACGAGAGTCCTTTTAAACTCCAGATGAGTCCTTATGACTGTCATGCCGCTGCCATTTCGGCTGCAGATTTGTAAAGCTCATTTTCCACTCTGATGGGGGTGATCGTCATGCTCGGCGAGTGATTTAGTACACTGCACGAGGGCATTAATCAAGAAAATAGCAGCATCTCCACAATCTCCTGCAGTACAAACTCATCCTAACTTTCCTTTTTGCCTTCAAAATTGAATTGTTCTCTACCTTTCAAAGCTGATTTTTTTTTGTCTTTAAGTGTAATATATGTATTGATTAAAGATCTGTAAAGAGCTGTAAAGATGTTTGAATACCGAAAATGATTTTTTTGACTGGCATCAAAGTCAAATTCTCCTGTGTTAATGTGTAATGTAAATTTTGTAACCAAAAGGAAGCGTATGAAGTCAAAGGGTATTTTTAGTGTTTTCGCAATTTAAGTGCAATGAAAAAAGAATCTAGCAGTTTCAGTGTCATCTTATTTTCCTTTTAAAAAATATAAATGCATTTCCTTGAAAATCTGTCATTGTGAGTTTATGAGAGGTGACACGCTTCGTGTGTTTAGATCATGATTTCTGAGTCCAGTTTCCTCAGAAAAATCCTTGGAATTGAAACTTGTGGACCATCATTGACCAGTAAAAGGGAAACCAGATTGAAATTATAATGACCAATTTCTCGAAAAGGCAAAAGTTAAGGCCCTGGAAGGTTCAGCAGTGTGGCTGATGATTGACATCTTTTTTTACTCTCTTTTGTCACACCTCGTTCGTGTGGCGGGTGCCGTTTCCGCACCTCTGCACAGACAGCAGAGAA
Organism: Mormyrus hasselquistii; assembly: GCA_026779605.1. Lineage (NCBI taxonomy): Eukaryota > Metazoa > Chordata > Actinopteri > Osteoglossiformes > Mormyridae > Mormyrus > Mormyrus hasselquistii. The sequence goes on from JAODKE010000001.1 coordinate 3,878,372, forward strand.
ATGTTTGTTTTCAAGGTTGACAGCAAGTCAGACACTGAAAAAAAATGCCAAAGCTTAACACCATCTCCCCGAATGTCACAGCAAAAGACCCAGATATATGAAGCTACTATGTGCACAACACACAGGTCATCCATTTCCATGTAGTTTTGAACTAAGAGCTATCGTCAGTTAAGTGTTTGTATTCTGGAACTAGACATACCACTAAGTATCAGCCGGCAATTACAAAGGAAAAGCCAGGCAGCTTATGAAAGTTAAATTGTTTTAAAGTCTCATTGAAGCACACAAACCATTTCCATGTCTGCAGTGCACCAAACACTTAAGGATGACATTTATGGTGGAGAACAAACATGAATGAACGTCCTGTTTGCTAATTAGATTAATGCTGTGTTGACTGTAGTGCATTTTTTCCCTCAGCTTGCATATGAGCAGAACTCGCCAAAGCATCCAGAAGCAGCACCTTCAGTCACTGGAAAATGTTTGGCTGAAGATCGGGTAGCTTTAAGCTGATTTGTACAGTGGACTCTTCCAACAGCGATCCATCTCATTTGCCTTACAAAGTCAAGGTGACCTTTGGATCATATTTAATCTTCCATTCTAAGATGGTTTGCCCCTACACTCACCAAAGTGCATTTTTTTTTATCTGTATGGATGGAAGAGCGTTTGACTTTGACACCTCAGGGACTGCAAGGTCAGGAGGCTCAAGGGAGGGCAGTCACTGCTGCTTTCTTCCTGTAGCTCTGTGAGCATAAACGCCCCAAATAGCTCTCAGCTCTAATCTTCATGAGATCCATTATAAAAAAACGACAGTGGTACCTTGGAACACCAACTTAATTCCTTCCAGAAGGCTGGTGGAGTTGCAATTTGGTCGACGTCCAAGTCGAATTTCCTCATAAGAAATAATGCAAATGAATTTAATCCATTCCAGACCTCCAAATGATTGCCAATTTAAACTTATCTACCTACCTAATGAAACAAAAGTATTAATAATCAATATAAAACTAATAAATGGGTAAAAAAGCACACATACAAAAGCAATAAATATTAAATAAATGACAATCCCACACTCCAAAGCGAGATGCAGACACACATTAAGTTTCACTGTAATTTCCGTTTATGTTCTAGTTACTCTCACTGCTTTCGTTTTGGTTTGATGCTATCACTGCAAACCTTCTTAGGGGCATGATTACATGTATTGTAGATGAAGCACAAACAATTCAGAAATGCATTTCAATCTCTACAAGTTTTAGCTTGTACTGTAAGTTGAGTCGTAACTAGATTTTTCGACCTAACCATTCAGTCCAAATTGGTAAAATCGAACGTTTCTCGACCCATACAACTTTTTGCAGGAATGGTTTTGGTTGAAAACGATTCAACAGACCCATAAATGTCAGAGTTGGTCAAGGTGAGAGGCTTGTGAGTTTTTTCTTTTTATAAGTGAATTTTGATGTTTTTTATCAATATCCACTAGTATCACTGCATGAATTTAAACATGCATCGACTACCTGATTGCCAATAGCCTGCATTTCAAGACATAGATGCAGAAATTCTCAACATACTTGCAAAAAGACGAGAGGTGTTTTTCCAATACGCGTATTATAGAATAGAATAGAATAGAATAGAATAGAATAGAATAGAATAGAATAG
>JAODKE010000001.1:3882790-3893286 GCA_026779605.1 Mormyrus hasselquistii
GCCGGGGTGTCCTGGGTGACCGTCCACGGCCGGACTGCGGAGGAGCGGCATCACCCGGTCCACCACGACTCCATAAGGAACGTCAAGGACAGTGTCTCCCCAGGGGCGAAATCAAATATCTGCAAAATTAATGACTTTCCTTACATTCCTCCTCCCTTGTGTGAAGGAACCTTATTAAGCCAAATACCTTCTGAGAGAAGCATTGAACTTATGGACAACAACCCAAGTCGAGGTATACAAGCAAGAGGGGAAGAAAAATTTATCTACACGTTTGCACTTTATTTCAGGGGTTAAGACAACATAAAGTTTATGTACATTTTTGGTAACAAAGACGTGCGTACACATTAACGGTGACAATACTCTGACCTTATTTATATATGTATTATATTATTTATATACGTAGTCGATCAAATGTTTGAATGCATTACAAATATTGCTACAATGCAGGCCAATTCATAAGTGTAAAGAAAGGCATCATTAGGTAGATGGCAAAATCCAATCCAGGAAAAACTCCCCGTGTAGAGAACAAAAGGCAGCTTGGTCAGGGTCCACCCGTCCGCAGCAGTTCACCAGCCCTAGCAAGGCAGTAGCTTGCGCAGTCATCTCCGTAGCGGGCAATGTCACAACCCAACCAACAGCACAAACTACTACCTCAGCCAGGACGTGGTGCGGTTCGCGGGTCCGGCGCCGTGGTCCTCGTCCGTCCTCCCGCAACCACCGCGCTCCCCCGAAATCGGACCCTTTACTTCCCGCTCCTTGAGACTCCATCTTTAAATTCCATTCCACATCAAGCATACCCGCTCCTCATAAGTGCCACAAGAAAGCCCACCCGATCCTCCAGTCTGACCCCACAAACCCCAATATTCACCCACTCGTCTATCCGGACGCCCCGTGTGCAATACAATGCAATCGGACAAAAACATTCAGAAAGCCCATGCAAAGCCATGCATCTTACACACATACAGACCGAATACTGAAAACACCCGATGCTACAACCATCGTTAAACATGAAATACTAGAATAAATTAATTAGCTGGTTAAATATCGATGTTATGACTAATGCGATGGCTCAGACAATCCAACCTTTCCAGTAATCGCGGGTCAGTGATGCAGTGGACAAAGAAAATATCCGCACAGAATTTTTTTTTATGCATATGTATTGTTTACCGGTTTCTAATAGCAAACGTTACGTTTGTTGGAGGTCGGCGGTGGTCTGTCTGCCTGTGCAGCGGACACGTGTGTCAGCCCGGCTCGCATAAAGCCGGCGAGGGTCCCTACGTGAGAGCCCCCCAAGCACAAAGCCCCCCTCACAAAAAAACAACATTCCACATATTTTAAACAAATCTGCCTCTGAAGACGAATTCCCGTTCAATTATTTTTATGTGAAAAGCATATTAGAAACACAATAAAGAGCAATTCGCTGGACAGACATGCAGCTAGCATTTAGCCTATAAAAATACGTAAATGGTAAACGTAACATTAAATCATGAGACAGAAATCATTTTAGTCTTTCAACGAGTCTGGGTATCTACCACTCCTAAACGAAAAGGGTAGCCATTACGCAAATCAGCAATTTTAATAATACAGCACGGCGACGTTTTAAATATTTCTGAGCCGATGTAACATAATGAGCCCGAGACCAACACCATGATTCCTGCCCACGAAGGCGCCACAGCTTAATCACCTTCCATCCTTATTCAGCTACCCGCCTCGCAGTACTGCAGACCGAGCACTACATCCCGTCGGTAGGCGCACAGACCGATCACCCACGCCCTTTGGGATGTCTTTTTCAGTCGGCACCCAGCCGCCAAGAGCGGCCCCCTCCCCCCAGTGGCCCCGACAAACGCCGCCTCCTCCTTCCCAGCGCGTCCTCTCCGCCCCGCATCCCGGCTCTTCTGACAGCGCTTCAGAGTCCAGCCTGAATAAAATTCGCGGGAAACGTCAGACTTGGCGTGCGAGATCACGTGGCACACAACATCCGGAGTGGACTGTGGGAAACATAGTTTTATGCATGTACCGGGTTGACACGGAGCTCCTTCCAAAAGAGAGATTCAAGCACATTGCGCACTACACAGTCAAGACAATTTAGTGTATCTGATGATTCTAGACATTCGTATACCATTTCTGCACAAAATATGTAATATTCTTGTTCTGCTATATTTTTGAGGCTACAAATCAATTCATTTCACTAGAACCGACCTTCAAACAGTTAAAGTGACCAGCCTTAATGTTTTGCAAAATTGCATCAGATGGATAAGATGCTGGGCTTAGTTTATTTAATAACTAAAATTATAGCATACAATGTTGCTTTTCTCATATTTTTGTACATATACAACAAAGACATACCATGAACACAGAAAAGATTTATACAGCTTTTAATTTATTTTACACACAAGTACATCCCAACTTGGGTTCGATGAAAATGAAACGGAATGTTCCAGCTCGCACTTGCGTAAAACCCTTGCTTCTGAAAAAGTGCACAAAGGACTTTGTTGATTTTTGCTTATATGTAAAAAAAAAAAAAAAAAAGTAATACCTCATTCTTAATTACATGATCAACACCGTTACCACACACTGTACACGTCCAAAAACACTCGAGCTATACTGTAGCAGGTAATGCAGAGGTTACACTCAGCTCACTTGTAGAAGAATAGTCACTGATGTCGGTCAGTTTCACGGTCAAACGGGGCCACTCTCGTGCACAGTGACGATGCATGGGCCGGACTCACGTGAAACTCGTCCACATGCGTGATAAGTGCTTGGACAGTCACAGCCCCACTTGCCCTCCCCTGCTGCACCCTACTGCAAATGACACAGATTGTCACGACTCCCCGTTTTGCACTTTCATCACTGGAGGCTGCATGAAGTCTTTGAAGGGTCCCAGCGCCTCCTTCAAGGCCAAGCAGACCTCGGGTGAAGAGCATATGATACACTCCACCAGGGTGGGGTAGAGGGCAATCACCTGAGCCCACGTGTCCTCATCAACTGGAGGGATAACCAGGGGTGGGGTGGGGACAAACACACAAGTTCTGAGTTACGAGATTTGACACCTCTACTTTAACATCAGCATTTCTTTGTGGGATTCCCTCTCTCTGAATCACAGGATGCACCACAGCATTAAGACTACACAGAGAAATACAGGCCACAAACTACCACGAACCGAACTCCTCTGCATTAAGGGAGTCGCTACTTTTTATGTGACTCGACTCACTGTTTTCTGGCTGGGTCTTCCTGAGTGAGTCCATTAGGGTGCTAATGGCCTTTAGGACGAAGATGATTTCAGTCACTTGCTGCCTGGAGGTGAAATAAACCCACATCTGGCTGTTGAGTATACGGTGCTCACAGAAAGCCTTAGGATGTTCGCTTAATTCTGTAAAAATGTTGCAAATTTATTGGTTTCATAGCAGAAGTCCATTGACAAGTAGTGTTTAACGTACCTGCACATATCTTCCACACAGACATTTTCTTTTTAAGTGTGAATTATTTTCTTTTACTGACTCCTTCAATTCTGTTCTTGGCATTTCGCTATTAATTCTAATTGTACTCAATGGCTCCCAAATGGACGCTAAACAAAAATATTTGGTGTTTTGTGTTACTGCAAAGATGTTACTAATTAACATCTAAATTATAATAATTAACATACTAAATCAACTTTTTGGACTATAATTTGAGTTTCAACTTATTAATACTTGAATGTTTTAAATGAAAAGTTTAAAACTACTGGTTGTTTGTAATGTGAATTATATATTTGTATACATTAATGATTTTTATTATACAACCAATAAATTTGCCATATTTTTATTGAATTAAGCAAGTCTCCCAGCACTTTCTCTAAGCACTGTGTGATACATTTAGATTAAGGTGTACACCATAATTATTACTCCCAGAGGAAAACAAAGTATTAACTTCCAGTGCAAAACCCACATGCAGGCTGCACCCGCAGCCTTGGCATGGGCTGCGACAGACTCACCTGGGCAGCGGGCAATGGCCGCTCAGACGCTCGTCCTCCACGTAGCGCCGCAACACGTCCTGCGACCTCTTGAGGAGAACGGAGAGGGCCACGCGAGAGATGTAGCCCTCCTGGGGCGTGGCCACCTTGCCGCTGAAGGAGAAGTGCAACAGGGTCTCGAAGCACACCTTGGAGAAGTCTTCCCGCAAGCGGACGTCAATCTCCGCCTCTGTGAGGGATTTAGTCACGGGATCGGTTCAGAGGAATGCTGGCTATGTTCAGCTGAGCGGGGTGTTAAGCAGGACAGGACAACCAACCGACCTGTTGTACCACACCATCTTGTGGGTATGGGCAGTGATCCGCAAGAACTAGGCGTTTCAGTGAACTTTCAATTGTTTCAATTGTTTAATTGATAGTATTAACTGGACAGCATGTGACCTCATGTGACCTGTGACATGGGTGCTAATTAAAACGCATCCCCCTGCCTCTCCTTACCTGTAAACGAGGAAGACTGTGAATGAATGGATCCTCTATTGAGCATCGCCATGATCTGTCCGACAAAATCTTTAGGGATAAAACTTGCAAAGGGCAAGATCTCCGTGCTGATCAACTGGACCACCTGAAATATTTGTTGCATAATTATAAAAGACCTTGACCGAACAGACTTAACGCACAAGAATCGGAATGATCAAACAGGTAAAAGAAAGAAAAAACCTGTACCTCAACATCTATCATTTCATTCTTCCGGAATTCCTGACTCGATAAATTATCAGGCGGAAAGCTGTGAAATGGAAAGAATGCAGGTGCGTCTGTAACGACATGTATTCTATAAGCCAGTTACGCAGGGTCAGTGGGCGTCCCCTCAGCACAAACAGACGACACCGATTTATGCATCTCAACTCGTACTGTCAAATGTTCGAGGTCCCCAGATTGCCGCTCGAAAAATAATGACCAACTCATCAGTTCAAATCAATGACAATGTTGGCTCTGGGACGATACCTTAAGATATGCACAAGTAAACATGTGGTCACAATTTCACAATTTGACCTTGAGGCATGAAGGATGATACACAGGGGTCAGACAAACGGTACCACACCCTATTGTTTCATGGAAACACACCAGCTTCGATTCAACTCCCAAGCCGCATCCTGCATGGTCTGCCGTCACAGCATCATTGCAGAGCGGGCACTTCGATTTTAGGCAGGTTGCTGAAGCCTGAAGTGGTGAACGAGAGCCAGTACCTTTTCGTGAACAGGAAGTCTTCGAAGGCGGAGGCCAGTTCGGGCCACATGGTGTCAAACTTGCTGGAAGATGCATGCTGGCGTGCCACCGGAAGGCCTACAGACAGCACCTTCAACAGAGAGGCCACCGCCAGCTTCCATGTGCTCTCAGAAGGGCAAGCGTACTTCAGGCCTAGGGGGATCCTCAGCGTCTGCAGGAAGCGAGAGTCACCAGGATTATCAAGCACCAGGGATAGAGAAGGAGAGTGTGCATGAGAGAGAGAGAAAAACCTACAGAAGCTGGCGAAGAAAACTTTTTTCAGCAAACGCAGCAGAAGTCAAAGTTGCAAAGAAAAAACTCTCTAGCGTGAGATTTTAATGACTTGCCAGGAGATTACAGAGTGGCACGATCAATGGCAGAGGTAGGACATGAGATTTTCCAGCCCTGGAAAGAACATGTACTCAAACCCTTATTAGTCGTCCAAACCTTTCCGGCCCTCATATTGACTTTACCTTTGAAAGTCGTACTTCTCACTACTTATGTGCCCATTTAACCCTATTTGAAGCTGTATGATTTTTCAGCGAAACACCGGATTCACGGGAATTGTCGTCTCTATCCGCAGTATCGGAAATCACAGCCAAATTAGCAGTAGCTATAACTATCTTTACTGAGGAGCTGGCTGGTTTTCACTGAAGTCCACATTTCAACCAAGTTCAAACAATCTAAAGGCCACATTCATGGTACAGAGTAGCCTGTACTTCAGAAGCACACCGGCACCGTAGGGTTTACCAGTGCAGTACCCAGTTCTCTACTACCTGCTAATGCTTCTAACATTAACATTCAACATTTCTCACACTGAGGATGGAGCACTTGGCCTTCAGTGACCAATACTTCTGCATTTCTTTATTCAAATCCCAGATCTATTCATTCAACCACAGATCACTGATTTGAATCCTTCTGATTTTGCAGTCCTACTGAAGCAGAACCTCACATAGACAATGTTCAAAAAGAGCCCCATGAGTTTCATGGAGGCCAACCACAGCAACTGAAGCACTCGTGATGCTTACAAAGGCAGCCACATGGTAATTCTGGTTGGAACACTGATAAACAGGCTAGAAGAACAGCAACACACACAAACCCAGACCTGCACTGTCATCTCGATTTTATAGTCCAGACATAAAATGCAAGACCCACTCTTTCCTAAACATTATCCCAGCAACCATCTCAGAAGACATGATTTTGACTGTTGTGGCTTACTGTTGCTAGATTCTGTCACGCATTGTCTGAAACATTATAGTCTCTGAGGATACACGCCTCGATGCATCCACGAAGTTCCTTCCGAAGAGTGTTAGGACTGGCCTGTCAAAGCTTCAAGCCCTTACCTTGATGATGTTCTGCAGAACCTTCTCACTCACAACAGCCTTGTGGCAAGCGGTCTTCTGGTACAGTTCCACCACGATCTCTAGGGACCTCTCAGCAAAGGGGACGTAGTTTAAGGCCACCCACTCGGCCTGTGGATGAATCACAGAGAGGTAGAGAGAGACAGCAGACTTCAAAACAGCAGCCAACTATGCTTTCCCTTCCCCTGGAGACAGCCTGGAAGATCAACATGACCAATATTTCCACAAAGACGCCACCATGCATGGACGGCCCATAACAAGACTCAGATCAATGGGGGGAAATATAATCACAGACAGGAAACACTACAGCCATGACAGGAAGTGCCAGTTACAAGACACGATGTGTAAACTGTGAGAAAGACCCAACCATGCAGTTAACTCTCCCCCCATTCATCCATCCATCCATCCATCCATCCATCCATCCATCCATAATTATTCAAGTTCGGAGGCTATTAAGCTGAACTGTCCAGAGGAAGTGGAACTCACCGGTGCAAACAGTTGGATCTAAAAAGTCGATCCGTTGTGTTGTCAGAAAACAGAACGGGAGAGAATTATACATCTGTTAGCTAATTTGCCTGAAGCAACACGTGTCGTGTGTCTGTTGTGGAAACGGCCACAACACTATGTTAAGACATATTGAGTATTGAGTCATTAAGATTTAAGAGCAGAATCATCCGTTAAGGTAAAGCAGTTTATGCCCACACACCAAATTGATTTGAGCACTGAGTACCGAGTACTTTACCAGCACTCTAGCATGTCTCAGCCCCCAGTACAGTCCAGCTAATTTTCTACGCTATTGAAAATTCAGGGCTTTAAATATCGTGTCTGGACGTCAGCTTTAAGGTACTATACGAATGCTTACATACACCCGCACTTTGGTAAGCAGATTAGAAGAATACCTTCTTTTGAATACCTTTATAATTTATCTTAATTATTTAAGATACTATGAATAAACAAGGCAAAAAAATTTTGAAGGACAGTCTGTGGTGTGTCGGTACTTTTTGCTGTTGAAGTGCAAAGCATAAGGATACACTAAATTTATATAGATTATTAACTTTTGGGTATCACAATATGACTCTCATTCATACTTTAAATTAACTAATAATTTGCTTGACAAATTGTGGGTGTAAGGACACATCCCTACAAGTACTGAAAAGCCGGCATCCAGACACACTGGTATGTTGGTCATCTAAAACCCTGAAATTCAAAACTACAGTAAAATTAATAAGAATGTGTTATTTGTAAATTTTGCTGCCGGACTCAATTGCCCACCCAAGACAGCAGATACCTTTTCTGATCTGACAGTACCAAGAAAACCAAAGAACACATTTAAGTAACTCTACAAGTTAGTTCGGGACAGATGGAGAGACAGGAAAACCAAAGGAGACCAGCGGTGGAAGAACTATCTGAGAACCGAGTGCAGGTAAAGGACCCACCGATTCCACGTCTTCTCATCACCAGCAGCGCACCGGGTCCTGGCACCGAGGAGGAGAGCTCACCTGGTTGTACTTGGCGTTGGCCACATGCTTGGTTTCCAGCTTGCCATACTGGGGGGGCTTGCAGGAGAACTCCACGAAGCGCAGCAGCTGCTGGAAGACGGCGGGGTACATGGCCTGCATGTTCTCCGGGCCCACACAGATGGCCTGCGGGGGGCGCAAGATGCACAAGGTCACCCTTAAAGCTGATTTACACATCGGCGTAGAATCTACGCGGTACCCTACGCTGTAGCCTCTGCTCTAGCCTGACACCTGGAGATGTGTGTGTCAGGCCACGGTGTAGCATACGCGGCTACTGATGGTGTAGATTCTACACAGAACTAAAATCAGAACAAAAACCACACCAGTTTAATACAGATTCGTTTGTTTGTTTATTAATTAATTTATATTTAGTTAATTTAATGAGCATTTAGTTAATTTTTGCCTAATGGGAAACGTTTGGGGCAAAAACCACCCAAACCATCTAAAGAAAAGATGGATAAAGACCTTATTTAGATATAAAAGACACAAGCAGTGGAGAACGGAAACGACCGTCAAATGGGGTCAGTTGATGAATGCTGGCTTAACACACTTCAACGACTAACCTGGCCATATGAACAACTGTAACATTTATGAAAGGCCTCAGAATAAAAGCTCACATATAAAATCAACAGATACAAGATCTTATTCAGCAACTGTTCCCGATGTCTCCTAGACCACTGGCACTGTATTTTTGCATGTGATACTGTAGGGAGTTCAAGGAAACTCATGTCATTGGCTATATCTACCGCTGCTTGCTGTACTGCAGTGCATCTAATACTGTGCAACTTCGATTTGATTCAATTTGGTTTGAGGAAGAAGCGGCGATCTGAGTCTTCCAGGATTTTAGAGGATACCTGTTAATGATCAGTAGACAGATAATGGGCTTTTGTCTCTTTGATACAGCAACAAAAAGCAGAGAGGAGGAGGGCCACATACGCTGTGAGCAAGACGGCAACCCCCTCCAGTGTTTGACAGTTTAAAGGAGCGAACATAAACACGGAGAGCGGGTTGTGTAAACACATCCTGGCGTAAACAGACGCGGGACGGCCAGTGTCCGGCCATGGGCTCGCCCCCACCTTCTGCAGCACGTCCAGCGCGGCCAGAACCACGTCCTGCAGGCTGGTGAGCACGGCCTCCGTGTAGGACGGCAGGATGAAGGGCGAGGCGTCCGAGCTGATGGGCACCGACACGGCGCCGTGCAGGATCATGCCCAGCTTCTGCAAGTCCTCCATGCTGAAGCTGGCCTTGATATGCTGGTAGAGGGTGGGAAAGATCTGCACCAGGGCGGTGAGGAAGGGCTGGCTGGGGATGAAGGTCAACTTGTGGCCGGGGCCCGGTGGCCGCGTGCTCTCCAAGCCCGTGCGGTACCACGTGTTCCAGGCCGCCCACCACAGGGCTGAGTCCTCCAGCTCGTCAGTGGGGGGTGGGGCCTGTGGCTCCGCCCCCTCGCGGTGGACCGGCCTCTCGGCCGCCGGGTCGGCTTGTGCCAATGGCCGGCCGGGTATGGGGGTCGGCATGGTTTCGGCGAGGATGGGTACGCCCATGACGGCTAGGGAGTCGGGTCTCTCTGGGTCCTTGGCGGGCGTGACGATCTGCAGGATCTCCTGGAAGCTCTTGAGTGCGGCCAGCGAGACCTCGTTGTTCTTGCTGAGGGCAGCCGACTGGATGTGGTCCAGCAAGACCTCCCAGGCTTTGCAGAAGTCTCCTGTGAGGCACATTTACATAGCTGGGACATGAACTGGAAATCTTCACGTTTCAGTCAGACGCCCTTACTGCCAGGCCACCTGCTGCTGATCTAAGTCCCTGCCTTTATCAGAATAAAATCTCGAGCGGGGCCAAAGGGGCACTGGCTGTAGCTGAAAGCTGATTGGCCCACGAGTGCCTGTCACTCATCGATTCAAAACATTGACCATCATTGGCTAATGAGATAAGACTTAATACATAAATCCAGGCTGGTTGATTTTTTGGATCGTCATGTAAATCAGTGCCCAGACTTGATTATTTAATATAACTGCATTTTTAAAAACTAAAATTTGCAAAAAAAAAAAAAAAAAAAAACAAAACCAAAACAAACTATTTTCAAGAAGCTACAGGTTTAATCAACATGTTTAAAATAAATAAGTTAACAGCTACATTCATTTTTGTTGTACAAAGGATCGAAAAGATGGACTGTGCCTTTCAGCACGCAAGCATATCACTTTTTAATCTGTTTATGTGTAATTCTGAAATCGTTTCATTAGGTTTATGCGGCAGAGGTGGCCTAATTGTTAGGGACATGCACTTGTAATCAAAAGATTGCTGGTTCAAATCCCCGCACAAAATACCACCGAGGTACCCTGAGCAAGGCCCCCCTCCCCCGCCCCTCTCAAACCCCCCTCCCCCCCACTGCCCCCCGGGTGCCGGATGGGG
>JAODKE010000001.1:3900066-3910716 GCA_026779605.1 Mormyrus hasselquistii
TTTGGTGACTCTAGATAACCTCGGGACGATCGCGCGCCTCGGCGGCGGCGATATCTCATTCGAATGTCTGCCCTATCGACTTTCGATGGTACTATAAGTGCCTACCGTGGTGACCACGGGTAACGGGGAGTCAGGGTTCGATTCTGGAGAAGGAGCCTGAGAAACGACTACCACATCCAAGGAAGGCAGCAGGCATGCTAATTACCCACTCCTGGGATAACTGTGGCAATTCTACAGCTAATACATGCAGAAGTTACTGCAAGGGCAGGGGGAGGAACAAATAATCACACCTGATTTTAAAAAAGCACATGTAGTGCAAGGTAATGTAGAACATGCTTGAACATGGTGCCCCCTGCCTATTTGGGTGCCCTGAAGGCCACGGGGTAGAAGGGGCCCGTGTTCTTACATAATACAATTATGGAGGCATTTCAGGCAGAATTTACTTCTCAACCATTGACTGGTGAATTTGGGGGTGCTGTCCCTTTAAGGGCGCTTCAGCTTCCACCATCACAAAACTAAGTTAGCTGCTATAGAAATATTAATAAGAATAAAGTCCAGTAATACTGCAGCAGTCACGTCCAGGGCCGTCATGCTCCCTAGGCAGGTTAACCCCCCTGGAACAAACTAATCATGGTGAAATGTTACCTACTAGTCGCAGACTGAGGTACATTCTACCTTCATCTGGTTTTAGTGAAGCACATTGCAGGCTGACACACAGAGCAGCCCCAGTTATTCACCGCATGACTATAATACTGGGAGGAGGAGGCACAGCTTGCAGAACGAGAGTCAGCCAGAAGAGGGCAGCAGCGAGCCCCTGAGGAAATACGCACCCTTGCTGGAGAGGCTGGCCGCGGAGCTGCTGAGGACGGTGAGGGTGTAGTGTGGGGGCAGCGAGGCCTTGCAGACGGCCGTGATGAAGGCGTCGCGTGGGGTGACCAGGCCAAGGCGGCCGCAGAGTGCAGCCATCGTCAGCTCTGCCTTCAGGATGCTCTCTGTGGCGGACTCATCCGTGCTAAGGGCACGGAGGTCAGAGGTCACAGACCGTGTCTTGTAAGACCAGCCTCCGACGTGGTTACGCTTTGGGATGGACTTACCTGGCATCTAGCAGGAGGGAGAGGGCAGCCAGTAGACCACACCAGCACGTGTTCACCATCTCCTCCCACACCAGCCGGGAAGCTGGAGGCAGAGAGAAATCTGCTGATGGCCTGTTAACAACTGAGGGTTCACTGAGTACTTTACAATACACTCAGAGCGCTACACAGAAGAGACACCAGAGGGTGCCAAAGAGCTTCACTTCCTACAAAAAGACGACAATGACTGTCCGCAAACATCAGTATCCGCATGTGATCCAGCGTCAGAGGTTTTTCAGAAAAATTCACTTGATTCCAGTGAAGAATTGTGAAAACCCCCAAATTACAACCTGTACACAACTTCTTACATAAGATGCCCCTCCCTTTAGGATCAAGAGGAATCCACTAACACACCCTGCCTCATCTTGGGTTTATGGTTCAACCTGGTCCAAGCAGCTCCACCCACCTGGCTCTCGTTCATCTGTCAGGTCCTGAGTTTGGTTGACCGTCTCCTGGCTGAGGGACGCTTTGGAGCATGTCTGAGATGCCTCTTCATACTCCTCATCCTCCCCCTTCGCCTTCTCCTTCTCCTTCTCCTCCTGGGCCAGCTCTCTCTCGATCATGGAGGTGATACCCCTCACCAGGTCTAGCAGAGCACTGAAGGCCACTGAGAGGCTGTAACCCTCTGGGATGCTGGGTGGTTCCACCTTGTCTAGCATCTCCAAGCTGTGGACACATGAGGACCATCAGACACATACACATCCGCCGCTCCTGCTTTCAACCCCGCCAGCTGCAGGCCATTTCAGTTTTGTTTATAAGTTCAGGCCAAGACACCCCCTCCCTCTAAAGCCCCCTCCCAGGAGGACGTCTTCCAAGTTCTCTCTGGGAAAGGGTCTGTCTCATGTCCTAAGTGTCTCCTGAAGGCCAGCCAATCAGTGTCTGAAGGCCAGCCAATCAGGGTCCTTGACTTTCTGTCCTGTCACCGTTTCCCCAAGTGTCCTCAAACAAAACGCAAAGCAGCCTAAACAGATGGGAACTGAGCCTGATTTTCCCCGGGTTGCACCATTGCTTGAGCCCGCCCCCGGCCCCTCGGCCACGCTGGCCTGTACCCCACAGCAAAGTCGGCCGTCAGACGCGCTCAGCGCCCAGCACTTCATACTCTGCCCGTCACCATTTGTTGCTCTATTTTCTCCTTAAATGGACCCGCAGCTTCTCACAGTTGACGACTCCCCACAGCCACATGTGCAGCCTCACTCTGCGCCTAATTAAACACGCTCAGGTGCTAATTAGCTTCGTTACAAGTGAGGTGCAGGACGTTCTCGAGCAGATGTTCTCAGCACCCCTGGACAGACAGCAGCTTCACACATGGGTGAACAGCAAAATAAGCCCAGGGCAGACTGTCCCACTGGCTTTCGTTTCCACCTTTCTGTATAAATGTAGTTATTATATATTCAGATAAACACAAGGCTAAAGAAAAGGCAGACATATTGTTGCAAATATGTGAAGTGGGCTACAGGCAACACCTGTTCCAGCAAGTATGGGGGGGGGGGGGCAGGCCTGAGCCCTTATGTAGGCAAATATGAAATAAGGACAACAAGCTACACCCACTATTCTGGGAGAATTGAAACATGCAACGATGACTACAAGCCACACCCCTAACACCCTGTGAGCCTTTAATTGGCCCTCGGGGACAAATAAAGTTATTTTGAATTTGAATAAGGGACACAGGCCACACCCCTCATGTAGGCAGATATCTAACAAGGGAAACAGACCACTCCCCCATGCAGCAAAAAATATTCGATGAGAGAAACAAACCGCACTCCCTGTGGTAGTAATCATGAACTGAGGGCTACAGGCCACACCTCTGTGTTCATGCCACCCCGGGTGAAGGCTACAGTGCACTGGTACTCACTATGTGGCCTTGGTGCTCCCTTGCACGCTGACAGTCACCAGGGGGATCCAGGTACCACGGTACTCGAAGGCAGCCTGTGGGCTCAGGGCCCCGCTGACTGCCCCTGCTCCTGGGCCCCCCTGGGCGGCTGCCTGGCCCCCCAGGCCGGACACACCTGGAAGAGCAGAGCGTCGATTCGCCCGTAAGCATCGCACTCTGCACAAAGGTAGACCAGAGACCACCCCCGGCCTTGAAGCTCATGAATATTCATACACGCTCATACCCAGAATGTATCATGATTTGATCATTTCTCTGTGTCAGGAGTGATTACCGTAATGTGGGCCTCACTGCACTGATTATTCTTGAGTGTGTGTCCTTCAAGCAGGCAGAAGATAACAAACCCACTTAATGAGCCACTTAATTTCGGCAGAAGCTATTATCCAAAGCGGCTGACACGGCTCATTTTACCCCCCCACACTTCATTATGTAGGAGCATAAAAACAGAGTGAATTTCAAACAGTCTGCCCACAGATTCAGATCCTCAAGTACTACGCCCCCTGCTGCCCTTCAGCACAGACGGCGGGATGGAGGCGGAGCGCTGACCGGACGAGGCACCGCTAGGGGCGGGGCTTCCTGTGCAGGGGGTGATGAAGAGCGACTGGATGAAGGAGCCCAGGGCATTGACAATGTCCCGGAAGACCTTGGTGGAGTGCGGCTTCATGTCATAGGACTGACAGAAGGAGCTGATGCGGAGGAGAGGAGAAGAGGAGAAGAGGACTCAGCCCAACCAGCCCACATGGACCAGAGCCATAAGCCCAGGCGTCACTTAGACAGAAATTCAGACAACTGCCCTGAATAGGCAGCCACAGCTGCGCAGGAACTTTGCCACTACTTTGTTCTATAAATATTCTGTGGATGTTCTGTGAATGTTCTGTAAATGCTCTGCAAAGGTTATGTGAATTTCATGTCAATGTTCTGTAAATATGTGAATAACCTATAACTGTTCTGTACATGTTCTGCTAATGTTCTACTGATGTTCTGCTAACATACTGCTAATGTTCTGTGAATTTAATGTCAATGCTCTGTAAACGTTCTATGACTGCCCTCTGACGGCTGGACATGACGCCCAGCACACAGACACACAGAGCGGCACAAGAGTAAGTACCGTAGCAGGTGGGGCTGCACACACAGCCTGTGGATGGATTCTACTGCCACGGCCCTCAGCCACTGTGGCTTCTCCCCGTCCAGGAACTTCACCAGCAGGGACAGGAAGATCTCGCACTCAGTTACCTGGGCCACATACAGACGGGCAGAAGAGTCCATTTCAACTGTACTGGGTAGGAGGGCCGATATTAGAATTGTATATGGTGGAGAAGCCATAATTGATACAGAGGGGGGATCTTTATCGTTAGCCAATGGCAGGTTTTGAATTGGTGTGTGAGAGGGGAGGGGGTGCTCTGGGGGCCAATCAGCTTTCAGATGGGGCCAGTGTGCCTGTGGCCCCGCCCCTGCATACATCCCACACTGTACTTTATTTATACTGAAGCAGCCGAGTAGCGCTCCGCCTGGCAGAGGTCACTGGCAAAGCCTCACCAGCAGGCTGTAGTAGTGCTTGATGAGGACGGAGACGACGCGCAGCAGCCGCATGCAGATGGGGAAGTAGGGCTTCTCCGTGGCGGCAGGCGAGGCCGCGCCCCCGCCACCCTGACGGAACTTGATGTTGGGCGAGAAGAGTTTGATGACCAGCGGACACACACGTTCCTTCAGCAGGAAGCAGAATTCGGGCTGCTGCAGGAAATGGAGGTGTGCAGTCAGATTCAAAATGCTACAAGACCTTTATCTGGGAGCACAGCACCACCTCTGGGTAGGGAGGGGAAGTGCGGTTTACCTGCAGAAAAACTTCCGGGAAGTCATTCAGGACGGATTCCAGCAGCTCCAGGCCAAACGTGCGCGTCATCTCCGTCATGCCCACCAACCAGTAAGGGGCGTCAGCATTCACCAATTGACACAGATCCTTCGTGTGGAAAAAGAAAAAAAAAAAAACATAAAGAATCTCATGGGCATAGGACACAAAGCTGGAATGAGCACGCCCTCCAACTTTCAACAGCTGGTGGCGATGCGAGTAGAAAATGGCACCTGGAACAGCATGTAGGCGTCCTTGGCGCTAGGCCTCAGCGTACTGACGGACCTGCGGCTGGTGTTGCCCTGTACTGGCTGTGGTTGTTCCTCCACACCTGCAGGGGGTGCACCAGAAAAAAAAAAACATTAAAAAGATATGGGAAAGCTCAAGCAGAAGTTGAAGTGACTGAATGCATAGTTTATATTCACCAAGGCTAGCAAAAGGGGTGAGAGAGAGTGTTTCAATTTAACCTAAGAGGACAACTACACAGTACTCTCAAATATTCAATCAAGCTCTGCCCATTTAATATCCTCCGAGTGGCTAGTTGGCAGGCTTCTGCGCCGTATGCTGGGCCTCACCCCTGCTGCAGGAGACACCAGCATTGCCCTGACCTTTGAACTGCTTGTCCTCCGCGACCATCCTCTCGAAGACCACAGTGACGACCTGGCGCACGGTGGCTGCCGCTGTGTTGTTGGTGATGTTGTCCTTAGTGAAATGGAGGCGGAAACACAGGACGATGGCCTGGAGCAGAGATCAGGGAAACATCAGCAGCAGCGCGACCCTCCTAACATCAACCCCAGAATCTAATGTATGAGATCTACAGCATCAACGTCATCTCTGCAGCCAACAGATGGCGCTATAACCTGGACCGGCATCGCCAGGAGCCTCGAGGTGAAACCTCAGACCATGTGGGTCAGACGGTGGCCGTACCTTAGAGAGAACCTCATCGTGCACGACCGTGTTGGTGGTCAGCAGCACCAGCACCGTCTGCAGCAGCTTCAGCTCTTCCAGACCGTTCTCCATCAGCTGCCAGAGCATGTTGATGATGTTCCCTGCAGCGGCCTGCCCGTAGGAGACACACACACACACACACAGACACGCTTTATTCAGGGTGGGGCACCTGACTAAATACAGACCAAATAAAGAGATGGGTTGATGGGTGGGCATACAGAGAGAGAGACAGACTGTCAGACAGACAGACCCACTGACAGTGACTACTGGACCAGCCAAAACAGGAAAAAGACCTTAGTGCCTGGTGTGCAAAAAAAAAAAAAAATCACCACCAGGGGGCAGAGGTGGTGACTGCATACCGCCATGTCATGATTTCTATTCTGGGCTCCCCTGGTTTCATGAATTAAAGATCCAGTTCCGGACTGCAAGGGATCATGGGATATGGCACACAAATGCCCATGACATCACATGACAAACACTGACTCAGGTCTGCATGCCCTGGTTACTCTAGTGAATGCTACAGCTCAGCGCTGCATTTCAGTCTCAGAAGAAAAAAAAAAAAATCGCTACACTCAAACTGAACGAGTGATTTTCTGAAGACGGCCCCCGCATCCACTACAACAAAGAGAAAAAGCCGAAAGAGGCTTAACTTTCACTCTGGCTCCAAAAATGTCATAGGGGGTATCTTATGATCAACCATAATCCAGAAATAATGAACCAATCTATAATTATCCTGATATAGTCACTCCAAACCAGTGTTAATTTTGACAGCAAATTATTTAATTTTAGTCATAGTCTTTTGACTAAAATGTAATTTCGTTTCAGTCGTAATTTAGTCATCTAAATTATTTTAGTTTTAGTCGACTAAATATTATAAGATTACATGCGATTAAAATTACAGTTGATTTAGTCGACTAAAATTAAAAGCGCAAAGTATAACGTTTAAAGTTTCCCTTAGATTTCTGAAATTCATTATGTTCACCAAGATGAAGGGCAAACAATGTTAAGGGATGGTATTAAGGTCTGACTGTGTAGTACACAAATACACAGATTTCACTCTTATTTGAAACACAAACATAAGTTTATTTACCCAGAAACTGAGTACTGCAAAATCAGTAGTACCATTGCTGCAAAAATAAATTCAAAAGAAAAAGTGCACAGGGTATAATGCTACCAGGTCCGCTCTCTCTGAATATTAAAATCAGAATCTTTTTTATTCGCCAAGTACAGAGATGCACAAGGAATTTCTTTTGGTGCGGATGGCATCATCACCTAAACAAAACACACATCTAAAAGTGAAGATACAAGGGATATTTTTTTTTACAGGAGATGTGCAATGCTGAGTCAAGCATGTGGACAATATAAATAAATAAATAGATAACAGATGGGTGCAGGTCCCCTGGATCATAGAGGCCCCTCCCATATACACACAGTTATACTGATATAATTTCTCCAAAGTTCTTCACAGCTAGAATATATTACTTACACCTCCATTGTGACTTGCAATTTTATACATATGTCATTTTTGGTATTCATTCTTATTATGGTGGGTGTATGGTGTAATATTTAATTTAAAAAAAAAAAAAATCTGTAAAATCCCTTCAACAAACTTAACATAAAATACATAGTAATGTTTTGAAGTCAAACTAAGCTGTTCCTTTTGTAATTAATGGTTTTCCGTTTGAGGAATTTGCAAAAAACTGCAGTGCATGATGGGTAGGATCTAAAGGCTGCCTAAAGTCCTCATACGTCTGACGAGATAAATCAAGAATAAGAAGGTGCATGCCTGGTTGCGTTTGTTGGTCCAGAAATTAATTCAACATGTTTAAAAGTAAAAGTGGGGCACAAAAGAGGAAGGAAAAGAAAGAAAAAAAACCGTGAGCAAATTCTGTTCTAATAGGCTACTAAATGCCGCAGGCCTTCTGTTTGTTTGCAATTTCGGCAAGTAAGGCTACGTTTTTAAAAAACTGCTTTTTGTTGGATATAGCCTGATTATATGCCGTGGGCCTTTTAAATTTGTTTGTTTGTAATTTCGCCAGGTAGGCTACCTTCTTTAAACTGTTTTGTTAGACTACATATTTTGGGATGTTTTATTGTAGTCTTTCTAAATATTTATATAGTTTAGCCGAACCCAACCACTTAAGGAAGCAGCACGCTCAACTAGGTGCAGGTCCCAAGCCCGGATTAATGGGGAGGATTGGCGTCAAGAAATAAAGAGACTATCTTCACCGCATCACTGATGTCAAAATGTGGGAAATATGTGGTTGTATAAACAAATGTGTTAAATTAGGTTAATGATTCTGTGCTGTCTAAATTGTATAAAAGGTTAGGCTACATTTGAATGGGCTATACCCGGACGCATGGACGCATTATGAGAATGAGTAAGACAGTGTGTGCACACTAATTAACCTATACCCCAGGGCTCTTCAACTCTGGCCCTCCATTCCAAATCCAGGCCTTGTTTTCAGTTCTCCCAGTCAGGTTAATAATTACTGATTCTGATTGGCCAGAGGCTTCACAACTGGCTCACAGGTAAAGGAAGGCTGGAAAATCAGCAGGACTCTGAGGGCCGTGAGTTGAATAGCCCTGCTATACCCTTTTCACTTAGACAATACAACAGAAATGGATGAGATGGACAGGCAGCTGGAGGTGGAATTTTTGTCCTTGGTAAAACTCTAACGGTCTCCACACTGGTAACAACGGTGTTTTCTAGGCATAGCTAAACAAATCTCCTTCCGTCTGAAAAGGCGTAGAAAACGCAGTTTAGCTACTAAAACTTTACAGCTTTCAGTTTTTGTGAGGGACAGTCGAATTCGCTCGTTGAGTTTTTTTGTGTTCTTGCACCCACACTTTAAAACTCATTTCCTCGTGTGCAGTTGTTCTGCCACTGGCTGGGTGCAATGTGCGAAAGAGCTTAGGCACAGTGCAGATGAGTTCAATTAGTTAAAATATTATAATGAAGCTTGAACAGTGCGCGGTTCCATTATGACCGTTTTTCCATGCGTCCTTATTTAGGAGGAGGACGGCCTGAGGGCAGATGACGTTTAGGATTTGTCCTTGTGCTCAGGGCTCAATATAAAATAAAAATATTAAAATGGATATTTGTAATATTTTTATTTGCTATTGTTCGCTGTTAAATGTTTCACCTGAAATTCTCAAATATGTTCAAAGAAAAAGACCAATAATGGTCTCAGGGATTTATAACCATCATCAAGAAAAAAAATTCCAAACATTAAAAACATAACTCTTAATGGCTATCAGTGGCAGGAAGCGCAACCATTCTATTTTAGCATTTCAAATATCAAAATAATTACCCCAAGGTTACCATTCTATTAGTGTACAGAGCCAAAAATCAACTCTCCTCTCTTTTAGGTGATTTCATGTTCATTGAAGTTTGCGCTTTTTAACAACTGTATAAAGTAATGTTACCAGTTATATAAATCAACTCGGGTGAAACTAAAAAAAAAAATGTACGTTTTCAGGGTTGCCAAATCTCAAGCATCTGGCATGACACTCACACTTTCAGACTCGCGCAGTAAATCTATATTATTCCATTCAAAACATAAAATTAGCTACGTCAAAAGCCTATTTACGCGGTTAAATACAAAAGCAGACTATTTACAAGGTAAGAACTCTTTTATTTGTATGCAGACATCTCAAACTGAAAATCTCACTCCAGCCAGCTGGCCGAAGTTGGCAACCCTGCGTTTTATTTGAAATGAAAAGTAAAATGGGCTGTTTTTGCCTGAAATGGCTTGTCATTCCGTTTGCGTTGTTACTCCGACAAACATAAAGCTAATATGCAGAAAGACATCATGCTTTATAATGTGTTTCGAAATATGAGCCCATATCCTACTCTAACGGCGATTGAAGTGATAAGTTTGTATGTATGTATATTAAAACGAGACTTTATATTATATTACCGGTACTTGTGGGATTATCAAAACCAGTACTTAAATCCATGAACATAAAAATATGACATAAAACGACTGTATTAGGGTTTTATGGTTTAAGTTAAGCATTTTATTTAAAAATGCACAATTTTTACATTTTATTTTTATCTTATTTATTTTATATTTTATTTTAAATGTGTATTTTATACACATTTTATACACATTTATTTTATCTAACTTTATCTTATATCACTTTTGCACACGCGCACTTTATGTTGTCTCCTGTTACACACGTGAACTCTTGTACTTCTGTTGTCTTGTATGCAGCACCTTGGTCCTGGAGAAACGTTGTCTCATTTCACTGTACACTGTACCACATGTATACTGAAATGCCAATAAAAGCCACTTGACTTCACTTATGTTGAAATGCAGCCCTACTTTTAAGTAAATGGGAAAACATTATACATATTGGCAGTCATACATATACGTTCAGCTCAATGTCATGTGACAAAAAAATATTGCAAAAAAAGTCTTTGAATTGGACTGAATTAATTTGATTTGACAGTCAGGTATGCAATGTTGATACAACTAACAGGCTACTTAAATATATATCACACTAAATAGTTAAACAGTACGATCTTCCGGACCATTGCTTCTGGACCTCTTTAACTTTTAGTTGAAGACCCCTGACCTACACAAACTAAAAATTTAGCAAAATTTAACTAATTTAAATTAGTTTCATCTCATTTTTATTTGTTAACGAAAGTGTCAATGCACTTCATCGTAGTCCTGGGCGTCGCGGAATCATTTTTATTTATCGTCTGAAAATAATTTTTCATTAACAAAATTAACGGTGCTCCAAACAAGATCATCGCTGTACTCTGAGTAAATCCTAATCATTCTTTGATTAAACCTGTTCACCATAAAAATAATACATTGTATATT
>JAODKE010000001.1:3910816-3921900 GCA_026779605.1 Mormyrus hasselquistii
TGTCAATAAATTAATTTGATAAAGCATTCATTGTGCATATCAAACTGAAAATGATGAGGTGATCTCTACAGGACAAATATGTGTACCATTACATCCCTAGTTATGTGATTTAGTGATTTAGTCTGTGGTACACAACAATAAATCAAATACTAATCATAAGAGAGACATGCTCCTAAATGTCCCCAAATGTTCCAGATTTTGGTCCCAGGGTATCCATCCATCCATCCATCCATCCATCCATCCATCCATCCATCCATCTCTGGTATTAAAAGCATATATGTAGAGTCAGGTGCATTTCATCCATCCATCCTCCAACCACATATCAGGGTGGGGGTGGGGGGGGCAGAGGGGGCTGAACCCTGTCCCAGACAGTATAGAGCATAAGGCTGGGATACTCCCTGGATGGGATACCAGTGCATCACCGGGGACATATTCACACATATACAGTCACAAACCGCAGGTAAATTATAGATGTCAGTTAGTCTGACCCCTAAATGCATGTGAATCTCGATCCCCAGGTTTTTCGGAGACAGGGCTTCCCACTGAGCCACCACAATACGCAGCAAATATTCTTAACATTCAAAACCCCGGCAGACTCTCACCTGTACTGAACCTTAGCTTTGGCTGTGCAGGCTAGTAGCAGGTGGTAATGGACAGTGTTGGGTTTGAGCATGTGCCATGGGGTCCCAAAAACTGCTGAAAATAGCAAATGTGTACCAGTTTACAGGGGAAAACCAGAGAGGAGCCCCCACCTACCTCCGCAGATATGCTCTGAGGATTAAACTGGCATTTCTAAATGTGAACTAATGTAATACATGTTACTAGATTAGCAGATTAGCACTTCGTTCATTAGCGTTCATCAAAAGGCTATTTAATCAAACATAGTACACTGCCTGGCGAAAAAAAAGTTGTCATGTGATTTTATATAAGCAAATACTTAAGAGCCAATGTCTGGATCATTATTATAGCTCAGCAACTACATGCAGCAATAAAGTGAAGTCAGCTGAGTACCTGAATCTATTGAATGGTCAGATTACACCTCCATCAATAATAAATGGATTTTCTTCCCTGTTGGCATGGGCATATTCCAGGACAAGAATGCCAAGATTCATTGGGTTCAAATTGTCAAAGAGTAGTTCACGTATGACTTGGTCACCACAGAGTTTAACCTCATTGGAGGTCTTTGGGATGTGATAAAGGAGGCTTTATGGAGTGGTTCAACTCACTTGTCAATACAGGATCTCGGTGAAAAATCTGCAAATCTGGATGAAAATAAAGGGTGAGATGTTGCATAAACCTGTGGAAACGATGCCATGACAAATGTGTGGCATAATCAAAGCTAAAGGCGGTCCAACAAAAAATTTGAGAAAAAAAACAATTTCTCAAATTTTTATTCCATTAATCTGTGTGTTCATGAATTCAATCTTTCCAAAGATTCCAACAGGTTAGCATGTTGTGTGTTATTAGATGGAGTTCAGTAATCTGACAGCCTGTGGGACGAAGCTCCTACTGAGTTCTGGGTGGCGTTTTTTGGGCAGCGCCTTATACCTTATACCAGCCTTATACCTTATACTGTACCAGCCTTATACCTTGTGCATGGAGTTAGGCTCCATGACCCTGACCAGGATAAGCAGTTGGAACATGGATGGATTTTAAGCAGAAAAAAAGAAAAACCTTTTATTCAAATACATAATAATGGTGATGCCCCCATTTTTAACCAAGGACCACATTTATAATCTGTTGTTTTAAGTGCAACTGCTTTACATCATTCAATTTCTGGGTCAGTCAGGGGTCCATCACTGAGGATGCATGGGGTGTGCAGGGGTGAGCTGGGGTGTGCTGGGGTGAGCTGGGGTGTGCAGGGGTGAGCTGGGGTGTGCTGGGGTGAGCTGAGCGTGAGGGAGACGCTGCCCACGGCTGCATGTCCTGGCAGCTGGTGAATCACTGACCCACAAATAGCAGCGCAAAACACACAGCACTGCTGAAACCGGCTCCACACATCACTAAGCCATGAGACGGAGTTACTGAAGGCACAGACCAGAGTGCAGCACTCACCAGCAAGCTGTAGTAATGCTTGATGAGGACGAAGACAACCCGCAGCAGACGCGTGCAGATGGGGAAGTAGGGCTTCTCCACCGGAGCAGGCGGCATGCCCAACGAGACACTCTGCCGGAACTTGATGTTCAGGGAGAACAGCTTGATGACCAGCGGGCACACACGCTCCTTCAACAGGAAGCTGAATTGCTGGTGCTGCAGAGGGGAGAGAGGCCCAAACCAGCAACCGGGGCCACTACAGTTAAGGAACCACAGTCAGCAGCCTAGGACTGTGTCTCTGAATGTAGGAAGGAGGGCAGGCATTTGCTATATTATGCAGATAGTGGAATAAAAATTAAAAACTCATAAATATCAAAAAACAAAAAAATGGCATGCAGTATAGAATGAAAAGCACCAACAACAGAGACAAGAGGGGAAGAATCACCTGCAAAAAGACCTGGGGAAAGTCATTCAGCACAGACTCCAGCAGCTCAAGGCCAAACGTGCGCGTCATCTCTGTCATCCCTACCAGCCAGTAGGGGGCATCAGCATTGACCAGCTGACACAAGTCCTATGGAGAAAAGAACAAAAAGTGAATGTAAGGGCAGCACAGTACACCAGGATGATGTGAGGTTAGTTTCACTGACAATCTTGAGGTCGAAGGGCTAACCTGTAACAGCATGTAGGCGTCCTTGGCACTGGGCGTAAGTGTGGTCACAGATCGGCAGTTACTATTACCCTGCGCTGGTGGGAGTTGCTCCACAATACCTGCAGGGGGTACTGTGGAGTTACTAAACTGGAAGCTCTATAGTGGAACAGACTCACTTTCCACATGCACAGGGTCACAGTCAGACAAGCTAATTATTACATTTAGAAAATGGTTCACAGAAACATTCCACTAAAAAACTGTACATAAACTAAAATCAAGCTGAATAAACAAAAGATTAACTGCAAACACTCAGCACACCTTATATTATGGACAATCCTGTTATGTCTATCTGAGAATAGTGGGATGATGTTGTCGTCTGAATCCAAAGACAGAATGAACAGGCTAAAACACACTGTGTGCTCATCACTTCAAACAGCACTTGAGTCATACACTACTCAGTCACCTCTGTTGCGTTCATCCTCAGTGACCATCCTCTCGAAGACCACGGTGACAACCTGCCTGATGGTGGCCGCAGCTGTGTTGTTGGTGATGTTGTCCTTGGTGAAGTGGAGGCGGAAGCAGAGGACAATGGCCTGGCCGGAGAGGAAAGAGCTGCTTACCTCACGGTCTCCTCAAGTTTCTGGGTTAGCCTCTTGTTTGGGACACCTATACTGGTGCGTCTCAATAAATTGGAATATCATCGAAAAGTTAATTTATTTCAGTAATTCAATTCAAAAAGTGAAACCCATATATTATATAGATTTATTACGAACAGAGTGATATATTTCAAGTGTTTTTTTTTTCATTTAGAAGATCATGGCGTATAGCTAATGAAAACCCAAAATTCTTTGAAGGAAACACAGAGATATCAGTGCTAATTGGGCTCCAGATCACCCTCCTGGCTCTCAGCTATGACTGCAGTGAGGGTGATCTCAACCAAAAACAGGATTCTTAGCCGTAGACAAGACATTGGTGGTCGGCACAAACCTATATGTATCTTAGACAGGACCTTGTCATGCACCACCTTTTTGGTGCTTAGCGCAATCAAAGAGGTACCTAAGAGAGGACCGCAACAAGCAGCACTTTATTGGTGGTCAACACAACCGAAGATGTACCTTAGACAGGACCTCATCATGCACCACTGTGTTGGTGGTCAGCAGCACCAGGACTGTCTGCAGCAGCTTCAGCTCCTCCACGCCATTCTCCATCAGCTGCCAGAGCACATTGATGATATTCCCCGCAGCAGCCTGATCGAATAAAAGTGTTATTTATCCATAGGCCGCCTCAAGAACACAACCTCAAAAAATGGTATGAAATCAGCAGAGAGAAAGAGACCGACCTCAGACACGACCTCGTGTGACATGAGCCTCTGGATGGCAGCCAGGCACAGCTGTATGACCTTGGGTTCCTTGGTCCCGCAGCCCATGATGAACGGCTGTACAACTTCCGAGCTGTTTTCCTTCAGTGCTGCATTGGGGGATGGGGGGGCATCTTTCAGTCATACGGCACTGACACAGAATAGGTTATTGCTTGTAATTCTGGATTAGGTGCTTGTCTGTGGTTCTTTGCACATGTCTTGATGTCCATGTATTAAAGTTACCACGTTCCAAATTATTATACAAATTGTATTTAAGCGTCATAAAGATTAAATATTTTGTTTTTCAATCGAACGCATGGATGGCATTGCGTCTCGGGGCTCTTTGGATCACTCAAATCAATCTCGGACACCTGTGATAATTAGTTTGCCAGGAGAGCACAATTAAAGGAAAAACTGCTCAAGAAGGACGTTCCACATTATTAAGCAGACCATCATTTTCAATCAATATGGGACAGAAAAAGGATCTCCCTGCTGCTGAAAAGCGTGAAATAGTTGAACGCTTAAGACAAAGTTTATTTTTGAAAAACATACTGTTATCATTGGGAGGTTTGTTCAGTAACATTCGAATTATACTCTAATGGTTCATGACTCGAAAATTATGCTGATTGTCATTTGCATCTACTGGGAAAATCAGAGAAAAATATAATTTAATAATAATTTAATATAATTTGGAATGTGGTGTATTATTCATATTTTACATATTTTACATTCATAGTATTGATATCTCTAAATATGTTTGTTTGTTTGTTTATTTATCTATTATTTGCACTATGACTAACATTTTCCATGAAATAACAGTAATAACTGAAATAGATATACTAATGGTATATAAGGAGCCCTAGAAGAGCAACGGACAGTATTTATCTATTTTTTAATTTTTTCGTGAACACAATGTATCAAATTGTCTCACATAATCTAATTTAATGTTCCCACAAAATACAAAATTGAGCTCACATAATCAAAAATGCGCACACAATTTTTTGTGCTTTCAATTTAGTATTTCAAGCTCTCAAATTAATCTTGAGTTTCATTAAATGTAATATTTTGGTCATCTGTGTTCTTATCAAAAGAAAACGTGACCGCAAAGCCAGAAACTGGAGTGAAGCATGTGTTTTATGATAGTAGATTTATTGGCTCAATGCTTCAATTTTGGGGTGATTGAGATCATTTCCATTTCAGTACCCATACACTACCCCTGCAAAGTTTTAAAAAGATCCATTAAATGGCTTTTGAGTCATCATCTTAACAAGAAAAGCACCTGCAGCAGTAGACCAGTACTAAAACCATAAATATTCTCCGGAACCCGGGGAATACAATTAACAGAATATAAATATTTACGCATATAAAAATATGAACAATATAAATTACATTTTAAGACAGACATTAAAAGATACACAAAGAAATACAGGTAACCACTTAACTGGTTCCTCACCCATACAATGCTTGTGCAAAGTTTGAAAAAGATCAATGCAGGTTATACTTCTTTCAAATCATGACATACATGGTGTTGATCAATTGAGCCACCTCACATACCTGCCAGGACTTCCGTATTTCTTGCAGCGATGGTTCTGACCTTCACAATCCCAGATTCTGCTGCCTTTAAAGACAAAAAGAGAAGCTATGAACGAGTTTTCCCTCAAAAACTAGTTTCTTTATCACATGAGCACATTAAGGATTCTATTTTGACGACCTAATGCAAACTTTTCTTTTGAAACGCGTTGGACCACCGAGTGTGATTGTCTGAGGTTGGACAAATACTGTAAATGTTCGCCTAGGAAGATTTCTACAGGGTAGCAAACAATTAAACATTTTCAATTTTTGTTCAGTGTTATATGATGTCGCTTTAGACATTTCGTTATCACAAAGCCTATATTTCTGTTCTCCAGTTAACGCTCAGCAACGTGAGGTCAATGTTAATGCTAATTTGCTAATCCAACGTTACCTTTCGCATGCATTAGTTAAATTATATTCACGGGAATTAGCCTATGTTGTTATTATTTGTGTGCATATCGTGTGTATTTTATAATGTGGACACATAGTCCGGTGGTTGTTGGTCGCCAGTATTAAAAATTATGCAGTTAATAGGCCAACCCAATCCCTCTGGCAAACAGCAGTTTCGTCCAGCTACTACGGTGTCATGGAAATACATGGTTTTTACACGCTGAAAAACAATACGTTGCGTAGATTGCTGAAGCCGTGTTTACATTTCAAGTTCATAGTTCATTGTCCCATGTGTCACCAATTCATTTTGGCTTGCATTAATCTTGCTGACCGTTAACGCCAATATAACGCACTGTCAAGTAGAGTTGAGGAGAAGCTAGCAGCAGCTTTGCTGAAGCTGGAGTATTTGGTTCATGTACCAGGTACAGCTATTGATGAGTTATTACAAGAACTGGACTACTTACTATGCTCCGCATCATTCCCACCACTTAGAGGATTTGTAAGTGAGATCCATGAGCGCCACAACCTCAAAGCTGATGACTCTTTAATAAATGAAATCGCCACAGCAGTTTGCTCATCAAATCCAGTTCATATAGCAGTTGAAAACGGTGGCCCTCTTAGCACTTCGTATCAACGTAAACAATATTACAAAGAAAAAATCTGTTGTGGAACCACTTACCCCCATACTTGATCTCAAAAAAAACACACATTTCAGTATGTCCCGCTGCTAAAATCACTGGAGCAAATATTACATTGCAAAATAATTCTTGATAAGATTATTGAAAATCATACAGGACAGTAGGACCTTCAGCTTGACCCTTTGTTTGAATTCAGGTCTCCTGAAGATGGTTTGCACTTTAAAGAAAGCAGATTTTTGAATGCTGAGGAATTACAAATATCACTCCGTCTGTAGATGGACGATTTTGAAACCTGCAATCCTATGGGTACCTCTCAGAAGAAACACAAGCGTTGGGGTGTTTCTTGGGTACTAAGTACCCTGCCACCTGGCTCGCGCTTGTCACGTTCGGCGGTAGGGTGAGCGGTCAAGCAGGCGAGCAGAGCCAGACGGAGGAGAAAACGGGGTTTATTTGGGACAGGTCGGGTACGCACACAAGCGCTGAAGACAATACACATGACACTCTAATGACGGATCTGGGGAAACTAACCGAGACACGGACTAAATACAAAAGACAGAGCAAACCGAACAAGGCACAGGTGAGAACAATCAGGGTAGGAACGCGAGGTAACGAGGTGGGTGTGGCACACAGGAGGATCGTTCGGGCTGATCATGACAGTGCTCATCTTTGTCATCTATTTTTCTTGCAATACTTTGCAAAAGTGTCAATGTGAAAATATACAGTTACGGCAAAGTGTTAGAATCGCTTCTTCAACACCTTAATAATCTCGTGGACCATGGTGTGTATGTCCCTTTGCTAGGCGAGTCTCTTAGAGGTACAGTGCAGTGTGTTGCGGCTGATAATTTGGAGTCACACAGTATTGCAGGCTTCATTGAAAGTTTTTCAGGTGATTTCATTTGTCGGTTTTGCGCTGCAAAAAGTTGTGACATTAGGTCTGGCAGTGTTGCGTCTGACGCTTTTAGCCTTAGACCAAAAGACCAAAAGAGGTTCACGGAGCTCATGTGAAAATGTGAAAGCAGTTCTTAAGAAAAAGGCCCCACTGCTAATTCAGCTCCTGGCGAGCAGTGCTTGGGGGCGATAACTTGCTCTTTCGATTACAAGTGCGCTTCCCTAACCATTAGTCCACCACTGCCCCCAGATATTACCGCAAGCCTGTACTGATGTGTCGGTCGCAAACGAAACATTGTGTGCTCTTTAAAGTGAACAAGCGGAGCTCCTGCTTGTGCGCCGGCTCCGATTGAGCCCCTTTTCTCTCTATTTCTTTCAAGCCGCACGGGATTGAACTACACGATGCTTGTCTGCACTGAGCAGGAGGTGGAGGGGCGGTTCTACAGGGTGCGTTCGACTTGGGCTTTAAGTCTTAAGTCGTCTTGCTCTCGCGAGGTTTTTGTACCATCTGACATGGCGATGTTTTGCAGCGCTGGCTGAAGTCGGACAAAAATATCTCAATATAGCATCTACAAATAGATGCTCGGCACCTGAGGACTGTACACCCATCAGTGCAGTGGGAAGAAAAAAGACAAGCAAGTGAACCTGCTACTGATGAAAGTGACAGTTTGTGAATGTCTACACCGTCATCCAGTACAGCACCTCAACCACCTAGAACTACAACCCAGAGCTCTGTGAGACAGTTTATGCAAAACGCTATAACTCCAGTGAAACAGAACACAACTGATGAGGAATTGGCTAAAATGACTGCACGTGATTTCCAACCATTTTCAATCGTGAAAAACAAAGGATTCAGAACCTTTACTCATGCTCTCAATCCAATTTATGTAATTCCAAGCAGGAAGACAAAATTATCCCAAACCCAAGGGCGTAACTTTGGCTGGAACATTGGGGGGGTTGAGGTCTCCACCCATTATAGAGGAAACATGATTATTGGGGGGGTTGTATTAGCTGGTTTTGATTTATTGGGGGAGCTACAACCCCCCCCATCCCCCCCGTAAATCACCCCCATGCCAAAACCTATGTGACAGAAAATGTGCTTCACTGCAAGAGAGAGTTATAAAAGCCACAGACGTTTGCAAACTGACTGCTGGACATCCCACCGTCACATGCTACATGTCAGTTACTTGCCACTTCATTGAAAATTACAAGATGTCTTCTGGATTGTTCTGAGTTCAGTGAGAGACACACTTCTGAGAACTTAGCAGAGGAGCTGTTCAAAGTGGCTAAAGAGTGGGATGTGGAAAACAAAGTGGTTTGCTGAGTCAGTGACAATGCAGCTAACAAAGTTAAAGCAATTAAAATCCTGAAATGGACCCACCACCCATGTCTTGCACACACAATTAACCTGTTTGTGAGAGATGCTCTGACGGTGATGAAACCCACTGTGGACAGAGTGAAGGCGATAGTGGAATTCTTCCACTGGAGCACAACAGCCACGGAGAAGCTGAAATCTACCCAAGGACAGATGGGCCTGCCAGAGCTCAAGCTCAAACAGGAGTGCATTACAAG
Organism: Mormyrus hasselquistii; assembly: GCA_026779605.1. Lineage (NCBI taxonomy): Eukaryota > Metazoa > Chordata > Actinopteri > Osteoglossiformes > Mormyridae > Mormyrus > Mormyrus hasselquistii. The sequence continues at coordinate 3,919,917 of JAODKE010000001.1, forward strand.
GTGGAACTCAACCTTTCACATGCTAAAATGGATTGTGGAGTCCAAGGATGCAGTCATCTCTACCCTGGCTGTTATCAGTGCCCCTGTTGATCCTCTGAGCCGAGAGGAATAGGAGGTGCTGCAGGAGGCATGCAGGGTTCTGGAGCCATTGGAGCAGGTCACTGTGGAGATCAGTGCAGACAACTACAGTGTACAAATACTATTACAGTATTATTGTTGTTATTAATATCATTATTATTCAATTATTATTATTTTTATTAGTTGTTGCATTATTGGTATGACAAGTTTATATATAAGTTAATATATACTGCTAAATAAAACAAAGCATAATTTTAACAGTTATTCTTTACTCATTTTCACCTATGTAACAGCCTCCAAAATGCTGATCCTGTGTAAGGTTCTGCAGAGAGTGACAACTGGGTACCAGACCAGAGTAACCACAGGGAAAGTGGCAGAGTTAGTGGCTGCTCTCTGTGCCTCCATGGACAGAAAGCTTCACAGAATAGAATACGACAGTATTCTTTCAGAAACCACCATGCTTGACCCAAGATGCAAAAGGTCGGCCTTTAATGAAAACAGAGCGGCTGATGAAGCTCTTCAGATAATAAGTGCAGCATCAGCAAGATACAGGCAGCCGGCTCCACTGCCAGGGGGCCAAGAGGCAGGAAAGGCAACAGAGGAAGAACAAGAAAAGCCACAAACATCTGCAGTTTGGAGGTTCTTTGAAGAACGAGCAACTGGAGACACTACAAGAAGGAATCCCTCAGCAGATGCAATACTGGAAGTGAGATCGTATCTTGAGGAGCCTCTTTTCCAGAAAAGTGCAGACCTACAGAGCTGGTGGGAGACCAAGGCTTCAGTTTACCACGTGTTACGCATGTGATGCATGGAGACTGTGCATTGTAGCGAAAGTCCCCTCACAGAGAATCTTCTCCAAAACAGGGCAGTTAGTAACAGAGAGAAGAACCAGGATCAAGGCTGAGGCACTTGGTCTTTCTTAACGCCAACCTTCTTTAAAGACTAGCTACAGTAAAACTATTACCTGGATGCTACTTTTTTTGTTTTACACATTATTTATATTTTGTTTTGTGATTCTCTAAGCTTATGTTGTTTCACTCTAAATAATTAAAAATATAGGATCTTTTTTTCAAATTGAGATGGTTTTGTTTATGTATCTTAAAATGTATTATTCTGTACCATGTTATAAGCCATATAATTGATAAATATTTCATATAATGTATGTTTTGTTCGTTAGTAATTAATTTCACTTATAACTTTACATTATTTTTGGTAATAAATTAAAGCACCAAAAAAAAAAAAATCTGAAGAACCACTTGGGAGCCGAAAGAGCCGGAATTCCCATCACTACAAGCCTGTATGCTTGAGTCCAGGGCAGTCATATTAAAGTTCCCACTACAAGAATTCAGAGACCTCACAACAAGAACAAAAACTCATCACTGGTCAAACAGGGTTAACCAGGAACAGGGCAAGAAAAGCCAGAAGAGTCAGAAAAGGTCAGGGCACGTCAAGGAATACCGTGATGCATTTGAGACAGTTTTGACCAAAAAGCTAACATCCAGCCAAGAAAACGCTTAACTCAAAGGGCACAGATACGTGACAAATACACTAGCACATTTATCAACCTCTCTGCCACTGCAGAATGCTTTATTTACGTTTTAAATTCTGAAATTTCATTATTAAGGAAGGGGAGGTCTAAGCTATCTTGAACAATCGAGGCTTACAGGGACTTACAGAAAGAAATAGATTGTTTTAAACTGTTCATGTGTAGTTAGAAATATACGTTTTCTGCTTATTTAAATCCTTGACATACGTGCCCTTCTGCAGTTTATTTATAAAGGATCCCGATGTTGCATACGACAGCCGACAACTATCCGGATCCCCTATCTTAGAATAGAATAGAATAGAATAGAATAGAATAGAATAGAATAGAATGCTTTTTATTGTCACTGTACACATATACAAT
>JAODKE010000001.1:3969618-4005930 GCA_026779605.1 Mormyrus hasselquistii
GGGCTTCCTCTGCCGCCCCCTGGAGGACGGGCTCCCCCTTTGAGTCTGGTTAGGGTTAGGGCTTCCTCTGCTGCCCCCTGAAGGACGGGCTCCCCCTTTGAGTCTGGTTAGGGTTAGGGCTTCCTCTGCCACCCCCTGTAGGATGGGCTCCCCCTTTTTCAGTCTGGTCCCTCCCCATGTTTCTTCCTTCTTCGTAGTTTTTCATTGCCACTGTCTCCTATGGCTTTACTCACTGGGGGCTTTGGGTATAGATGCTGTGAAGCGCTTTGAGACAATGTAATGTTGTGAAAATGCACTATACAAAAATAAATTTGTTGTTGTGTTTCTAGGCCTGCCATGTGCCCTGTGGTTCCAGGCCCCTCCCCCCATCCCTGTGCTGGAACAGTAAGGAAAGATGGGTGGATTTAGGGCTGCATGATATCACATCGCTATTATATGGCTTTAGATGATGGCTGTACATATTTATCCAGACACGCTCACAATTTGCTAAGAAGATTAGTACTGCACCTAAAATATTAATGAGAACTGCATTGTGATGCCCGAAAGTTAGTAATCTGTATATATTCAATGTATCCTTATGTTTAATGAATGTGTCAGAGTTTAAACTGCAACATGTAACATCACATCACTGTCGTCTTTTTACCGCAGAATTTTACACAAAATCGCCTCTTTCAAAATATGTTGTGGCTGCTTCCCCATCTTCAGCCTCTCCCCAGTGCTTATCCCTTCCGTGATTTACCAAAGCAGTAGTATGTGGCCTTTTCTGCTAACCAAATTTAATAAACATAGTGATATGTCGAATTCATACAGATTACTAACTTTTGGGCGTAGCAATACGCATCTGATTAATATTTTAGACATACTACTAATCTGCTCAGCAAATTGTGGACGTGAGTAACCGACCGTATAGCAGTGAAGAGCCAGCATGCCTGTCATCTAAACTCCTGGTGATTATTGCGCTACGCCATATAATCGTGATCACAATAAATCATCCTATCAGACTTTTAAATATCTATCAGTAACGCTTTACATTAACTGTACCTTCATAATGCTTTTATACTTGGGCAGTGGTGGCTTGATGCTTAGGGAAGCGCACTTGTAATTGAAAGATTGCAGGTTCAAATCCCCCACCAGCATGTCACCACTGAGGTACCCTGAGCAAGGTACCGTCCCCGGGCACTGACTTAGCTGCCCCCTGCTATGTCACGAAAAGTCACATATGGGATAAATGCAGAGGACGCATTCATAAAATGTTCAGTACACCTTCATGATGTATTCATAAAACATTCATAAACATCATGTATGTGTACCTTAACAGATGTAATATACATTAATAACATTAAAATTTGTTTTTAATCTATATTAAAGCTGTTAAGGTATGTTAGGATGTTAAGGTGTACTTGCATGCTGCTTATGAATGTTCTATAAATTCATTATGAAAATGCACTTATGTAAAGCATTACCAAATTATCTATAATAACTTGTCCCTGCACAATTTCCTCTGTTTACAGTTGTAGAGCAAGTTTCTAAAATCTGGGGTAAGATTGTAACTCACTACTGTTTCTATGGATTTTTGGTTTCCGGCACTGTAACATGATGAGGAAGCCTGACTCTAATGGTCTCTGCAGTGGGGTCACTGGCTTATCGCGGTAACTCGTCGGATTTAAGGTACCACAGTTTAAATGGACTTCATATTCGTTCACTTACATTTTGCCCAGACTACCTTAAATCCGACAAGTTACCCTGATAAGCCAGTAACCCCGTTTTGTGGTACAGGGCCCAGGTCCGTGAGCAAAGCCCCTAACCTCTGAAGTGCACTAGGGGACACTGGATAAATGGCCTGAACATGCAGTCAGACTCTAGGCTTTGCTGTCACCTGTATTTATCTCTCAAAGGAGAGCATGATGGGATATGTCACAAAGAAGTGTACCGTGCAAATGGCAAATAAATCAATAAATTAATTATTTCAATTTTTAAAAAATGGATGGAGTGATCTTTGGAAATTTGCTCGTCAACTGTGAAAAGGGACAAATGGATGGATGGAGATTATGAGGGTTTTGTGGATGTAGAGTGACAGGAATAACAAATGTTAGCTGTGATAATATTCCCAGTAATTTGGGCCAGATATTTGGGCTTTGGTTGACTCCTCCTTCAGCTCCAGCCAATGCCTTTATTTTATGGCAATATCAAAACAGCCAAGCTAAAAATAAAAACAAATATGCTAAAAGATAACTGGACAGTATATTAGCTCCGGTTCTGTGGGTCTGGGTACCACTCCTGTGTCAGACACATTCCATATCTGGAATAACTCTCTTCACAGCCTAATAATTAATGTCCATAAAAATAACCCACAACTGTATACATTTAGTTTAACAAGCTCTGGAGCAATTAATGTCCATCAGTGGAACTGGGATAAAAATTTCATAGTCCTTTTCAGAAGGTAGAATAACAAACTGTACCTTGGAAGGCATTTACCCTAAAATCAAATTATAACATGCCAAACATTAATGGCAGACATTTGTAAAATAACCTTCCAGTTTTAACTACTGCTGTTCAGGGGGACTGCATTCTCCCGGCCAGCCGGCAGGCATATCACATGACCATCGCGAGCCAATGACACCTGGAGTGACCCCAGTGTCCGATATAATGTTTCATGAGATCCACTCACCGCCACCGTTCTTGTAACACAGATAGGGGAACCGCCACACGTTGCCCAGCCCGATGATCTCGCCGGCCACAGAGAGGACAAACTCCAGCTTGTTGCTCCACTGTCCTCTCTCCTTCATTTTCTTCTCTGCCTGGGGGGCTTGGGCACGACCATTGGAGGTTTCGGTCTTGGGGATGATCTCCATATCTCCTGGAGCTGCCACATGAATATCATCAATTTTCGAGAAGCGAGTCGTCGAAGGTAGAAGGTCTTTCCTTAGCATTCACATTTGGTCCCATGGTTATTTTGTAAAAATAAACAGTCTGTGCCCCTGTCGCATCTATAAATCTTAAAGATAATGCCACACTCTCTGGCTAAATGATTCACAGCCATCTCAGGAAAATCCACTTGGTTCATGTTAAAAGCCTCTGATAGTCGCTGAAGTGTCGCCAGGCAGAATCACCTACCCACCCCCACCCCCCCCTCTCTGCAGAAGCTGGGCTAAGGAGAGATGCAGCTACCTGCTTCTCTGACCCCATTTAAGACCTTGGTGCTTAGCAGAGGAACCAGGAGAAGTTACGCAAATCCACATGCAGCGATGGGATGGACTTACGATAAATGACACCCCAGAAACCTCAGTGCTTCTAAAGCTGCAGCAATGATCGTATTTCTCTTGGCAAAAGCTAAAATGGTTTTATGGTGCAGGGGCACTAAAACATAATCAGGTCAGCACCGATGTGAAGAGGTAACAGATTTATAGTTTGCTGATTGTGAGCTTAAGATGGGTCCTCACTGCCCGTTCTATGTTTATGGTAGGTTAATCTGCAAAATTGTGGTTTAAAGCCAGAGGTGGGTAATTCAAGTCCAGACCAGGATTTTGTTTCAACCAACCAGCTGAGTGCTCTGCTCTCTGACTATGACTCTTTATAATCAACTGGTTGGTTGAAACAAAATCCTGGTGCTCGTTGGAGTTTTACTTACCCAATATGTTTTGAGAGTAAAAGGAATGATAGTTGGTTCAGAAAGATAACCAATCAGATAGTAGAGGAGGTGGGGCCAAGACTTCAGAATTGTTGGTCCCGCCTTCTCTAGCTGCTTGGACCCACCTCGCCTACAATCTGATTGGTTATCTCCCTGGCAGTGAAACTCCACTTTCTATCCAGACATCCAAATGGATGCTTGTCTTCAGCTATGGTGTCTCCTGAACATGCTCCTCCCATCCATGGAGGAGCATCTTTGGATCACAATAGCCACTCTACAGAGGGGTGACAACCCCACAAAAGACCGAGATTAATTTACAGATGAAATACGTGATTAAAGACTGGCAGAAGCCTACGGTCTAAACAGCCCTGGCTGACCATCGCAGTATTTGGTGTGACGCACAGACTGAACGTAACCGTGATGTCGATTGACATGGCTGGTGATTAGAAGTCCATTAGAACTTCTCTAAAAAAATGAAACGCTTTAGACTGGAACACGCTACGCTTTTTGCAAAACGCAGTGCAGCAGAGGTCATTGCTGGCATCATGCCACAGTTCACATCCTGCGCACACTGACCCGTCAGTGAAATTTCAAAGACGTCTCTTCGGGTGACTGTCCTGTTTTCGTCATCAAAAAGCAAATAAGAAATCCTAATAGTGTACTGTCAGCGTAGGTTTCATGCTCGGCCTGAACAAAACCCAAGCTTTCTGGGTAGGGAAACATGTCAAAGTGCCTCGGTCCTTTTTCTTATATTAAACGTGATTTTAGCAGCACGTACTTAAGGAGATGCCAGCTGTAGATTGGAAGTTCGAGGTTCAGATGGGATTTAAAATTTGTTGGTGCAACGAGTATTGGTGGATTAGGTTTGCGGAGACGGGTAATTCATACCACTTGCCAGCAAGTATTTGACCATGCTCGACAAGCCCAATGTAATCGCAGGGCGATGAGTTGAACAGGTGTCAGATTAGACACCCGTAGGTATAACAACCATTATGCAGCACGTGGAAAAGTACTGGCATGATAGAATCTTCAGTGGCAAAAGACCCGAGCAAACAAATGCAGCTCTGGCAAATACTAGGCACTTTTAGGAGAGGATTTTGCCAAGAGAGAACTATTTGTATCTTAGGCAATTATTAAACAAACTCTGAGAAAACGGTCAATTTCCATGCTAGCTGGCTGCTAATGTAACTGCTGCCTCATGTAACCTCTTTATAAATGCTTTCTCTGAATCTGGTTCGCAGGTCATTTTAAGTCCTTCTTCAACTCATTTTACGGTCCTGGATAACCAGCCTCCACTGGACTTACACAGAATGCCAAACCTAGGCGGACCAGAAAACAACTCTCCACAAGAGCAATGGAAGCTCTAGTCAGATAAGAAACCTCCACAAGAAACTACTTACCTCTCATGGTGCCTGAAGGATCTGCTAACTTCCAAGACTGAACGGTGTCCCGGTATTGATCAGCAAACCTGCATGTTTGACTATTTAACACGTGTTCAGGGGAGGCGAGTGGATCTGTGAGGTTCAGGCTTCAGAATACAGCCTCCAGTGGGCTCCAATATCCCACATTCCGCCAACTGGCCCCCACCCCACCCCCCATTCAGAAATAGAAGTACACACACACACACACACACACACACACATCTGTCTCTCAGAGGTTGTCTTCTCCAGGAGGGCAGAACACACCGGTGGTCTTTGCCGTCTCGTCTCGATTGCGCAACCTTTGAACACATATTCTAGCAGGGCCCTCCCTCCGTGTGAGAGGTGGGGGGGGAGGTCAGAGAATGTCCAAATACCCCCCTCCCCCAACGCAAACCTCGACCCACCTTCATTTTCCTAGGGCACAGAATGTTCCATTGATTGCAACCGCTGGCTGTTGGTGACACAGGGCCCTGGGTTCTGGGTTCGCCCTGACGATCCCAGTGTGACGGAGCCAAAGCACAGACTCTCACGTCACTTCAGGGCCTCCAGCTTTCAGGGAAACAGCCCTAATCCTGCACCTCAGACTTTCGCAGACCTCAGTGCTGCCGTATTTCCAGGTTAGGCATTTCTGCGTGCGCGATGGCAGAGCTCCAAGAGCCAGTGTAGAGGACTACAGGAAATTTTCACATTGTCACTGCAAAGTGATGAGTCTCATTCCGTCTCAGTTAAGACGAGTCCGATTAACACTGAAATATGCTACTGCAGTCATTTGCTTTGCTATTGAATGGACGCCTTGGTACATGGAGAGATGGGGATAAAATTATTAAAAGATTTGGTGGCTAATAATTAAAGTGGCTTAAATGTATTTATTTAGACTTTAGACTTTGTCTCATGATCACTATAACTTTCACATGATAAATGTAACCCTGATTCATGTAAAAACAGCATTGGGGTCATTTATGTGGAAAACTATGGTTTAACGCCAATCGATCAAACGTGTGACAAATAAGACTATTTGATAGACATAACTGGACTAGTTATAATACTAAACTGATCACCAGACATATATGCAGCTGTATGTGAAAGCAATATCCACACGCTATAGGCAGTTTGTCCTTCAGGAATGACAGATATATCGCCTCGGAAAGATGTTCTTGCGTGGATGAGCAGATTTCTCAAAAGACACGACCCTTTCTGTTCCGTATATTTCACAGAAATCATTTTATTCTGAGGAACGGAACAATGGCCAGCACTGCTCTCTCACAGGAGGTTAAAACAGCTCCCCTGCTCTGTGTGGGGGCTTTGCTGGGGGTGTGCCAGGTGCTCAGCCTAAAGATATGCAGTTGGCTTGATTGGTGTTTCCACAGCGTGTGATTGGGTGTCTGAGTGTGGGCGTGTCTGTGCCTCGTGATTGACTGGCATCCTATCCAATGTCTACCCCTATCCTGTGCCACCAGCATAGGCGGGTTGAACTTGAATCCATGGAGAGCAGGATGTATTGTTCCCTTATCCCAGAACTCAAAACACGAGAGATGTGAACTTCTGACATGTTGTCTATCTCTACATTCCCTACTAACAGCCAGGTTAATTTATTCTTGTGCGTGTACATTTTGCCCACATTAATACATATATTGCATTGTATCGACATCTCCTCCGTTGGTATCTGGCTTTCTTTATTTAATTTCTTTCCTTCCATTTTCCCACTCTGTATTATTCTCTCTAATGATGCTGATGCCTTGTGAAAGGCGCTATATAAAAATAGATTGAATTGAACTGAATATATCATATTGTAGGTTAAAATAAATGCTATACAAAGCACAAGCAGGGTAATAAGGTACACAAGTGCAGACAGGATAAGCTGCAGATGGTTAGGCGTATTGTGCAAGAAAATAAAAAAACAAAAAACAGATTGTACTAGCAGTAAGAGTCTGATTATCAGAGCTGCTTCAATTATTTCGCAGCTCTAGGAAAAAAGCTGTTGAGTAGCTTTTGTTCTAAGTAGCTGGTGGGTTGTGCCAGATAGGGGTTTTTGGAAAAGACGGTAACCAGGGACACTGGGGTCAGCAACAAATTCTCCTGGATGTTTCCATCCTCTTAGCCAATTACCCAATTACACAATTACCTCATTTGAAAGCTGGCTTGTAATTTTTATGGTAGATATACTACACAAATGTTGTTTATCCAAATAGCGTAGCTTGTTATGCATATAGGTGACGGAAAGGGCTTTGCAGACCTTGTTGGGGCTGGATGTTCTCAGGGTTAAAATCAATCGCAAACTGCTTTCTGCTTCCCATTAGCTTTTATCGTTGCTCGTCTGGGAACGTCCACTTTCCTCCACATTCAACATCAGCTCAAACGATCTGCTGACAGATACTGCCGTTCCATTGGTCCAGGAGCATTTTAATTGCTCCCGAATTCCTCAACAGCAGAGATTCGAGGATAATTATCCCGTCCAGGGTTGTGTTGGAGACCTCCTCCCTCACCCTTCCCTTCCCAGCCTGATAGGAAGCCGTATGCAGGGCTCTTACAGGTCGCTGGTTAAGACCGCCCCTCCCCCCTCCTCGATCACAAGAAACAGACCTGTCTCCCACCATTAAGATCTCTGGGTCTTGGTGACTGCAGGCATGCAGGTACAGCCAAGGGGCCAAGGGCCCTGTGGAGACGGCTGTTGTTGCAGTTGTCTGGCCTCCGGCACAGCAGGAAGTGTCTTTTTTCACTTTTGAAACATTTCTCAAACATTCTCTGGTCTTGGTCCCGATACTAATGAAACCAGTTTGCTGTGGCCTTTACATTTCTTTCTGTTTTATGTAGATTTTATGGGTTCACGGGCACATGGTATTACACAGTACTATAAATCGATATAGTAAATCATACAATATAGAACATGCAGGCGTAGTGAGCACTCAGTCACCTGGAGACTGACGCATTCGCTACAGAAAAACAACCCTTTTGTCTTGTCTGAGAAATATTCTGCTGTAGAATAGTTAATCATATTGTTTTGGTACTTTTGGTAAACATGCACCCGCATAAATTAATAGCAGTATCCTGTTTAAACAGTGGTTACCTAAAGTGACTGTTCCCCTACAACTGCCTGTAAATGTTTGTTAACAGTTAAAACTTTGTGTAACCTATTTACTCATAGTTCTTACAAGGTAAGATAAGACTTTTAACTTGCATTTATGTGTACTGTTAAAACACTGCTGCTTTCTATGTACAATTAATTCACTATTATTACTGTTTTGCTGTCATTGAATTCAATCTAAGATGTTGTGAATCTTTTGTGAAGCCAAGGATTTCATTTATGTACTTGCGGTCCGCATGATATAAAAACCACTGTACCTGTAAACTGGATTTATTAACATATTAATAACATATTAACAATGGCTGTGAAATATCAATTGCAAGAGATACATGGCATTAGAGCAGAAGTGGGGAACCTGATCCATGGAGGGCCAGTGTGGGTTTTTGGGATGGCCTTTCAATCAGCCAATAACAGTGAGTCCCCAGGACCGGACTGATTTATTATTGGCTGATTGAGAGGCCATCCCAAAAACCCACACTGGCCCTCCAGGGATCAGGTTCCTCATCCCTTAGTGTAAACATCATGCCACATGGCATTATATTGACTGAATGATTCCCCATTTCTGGAGGATGAAAGAATAAAACAAAATAAGTGATTTTCTACAAAACACTGCCTATATTATAACAGGTTTCATGTTTGCTGGAGATTTAAGATGCATCTACGTTCCAATCGATGCCGGAATACAGCTTCATGCTTCAATATAAAGTGCTTTTTATTTTTGAATGATCCGTTTGTACATCACTTTCATTGAACTGGAAATTCTTTATTGACTTTGTGTCCAAAATACAGGACTAATTAAAATTGGGAAAATGGGTTTTATTCCTCACTGTAGTTACTGTGTGTTTGGTCTTTGATATGAATCGTAGACTGAGGCACTGAATGTCTGTATGAACTGCGCTATCAAGAAACATTTGTTACACAGTGAGATGAAACAGACATTGAGAGCAAACCAGCAGTGGGACTGTTGTGATATTTATATCTATAACTAAGCATCTAGTACATTTTGGATCAGTGTGAACATAGAATAGTGATAATCCCTGTGGGCAAATTCTCTTTTCACGACCCCATCTTGCTCTCCATGAGACACAGACACACATACAGGTGAGAGTGAGCTTGGGGGGGTCACAGTAGAGGGTCAGCTGGCGTGCAGGACTCCTGGAGCTGCGGGGTAAGGGCCTTATTCAGGCCATGGACATATGACTATGCTGTTGAGGTTGGGGTGTGAACCGATGACCTACTGATCACAGTCGTAGAAGCTTAACCCGCTGAGCCCCAGACCTTCTCCTATTGGAAGATGGAGACCAAAAGATTACAATGTATGCCACCAATTCCTCACTGAAAACTGTACTGCCTTCTTTCAAACATTGATGGAAGCCTGACCTGGCTTTCACCTTTCAACATCCTCCCTCCTGGTGGAAGTTCGGTAAAGCCCCATCTTCTTCTCCCTTTACACAGCAGAGCACATTCTCTCTACCCCTCCCTCATACTAGAACATTCTGTTAGCCGATATTGCCCAGACATCTAGATCAGTCAGACGAGCAGCATCTTCTCCCCATCATTCAACGTACCTAGGAGAGCAGCTCCATGACCATCGTCACCTGGCAGACTGCCTGCTGCTTCAACGTGCAGCTGGCGGCTGTAAAGAGATGATCACCACACCAAAGGAGACAAATCACTCCGTGGGCAGCACCAAGCGCCAAAGATGTGTCATGCTTCACAGGATTAGTCCAAAACTACAAATGGATTACTGTTCCTCATTTTTTCTCCACAGATTAAATCTTGACACCGGCCACCCCGAGCTTCTAAAGGACAGATTGAAGATAGCGGCACCCCACAGCTTTGACTAGGAAGAGTTTATTAAAGGAGATAAACAACAAAAAGCCACATCCAGGTATTTCGATGCTCAAAACCTATTTACATTATAAATATGTTCGCTACATACAACCACTCTCCTAGTCCTACGTACTGACCCATACTGCGGGGCAGGATTGCGGCTGCGGGTGAAAAGTGTGAGTGATTTCATGATGAGAACCAGGCCAGAAGACATTGCCTCTCAGCGTGGTGGAGCAGGTATGTCCAGTTTATCATCTCGATGCAGCGTATGCGTCTCATTGTGATGCGACATTCTCTCAGCGTCACACCGGATCCAACTCATTCTGGTTGAAGGGTTTAGCTCCTCTAGAGGTGACCGTTCTTCTAGAATGATCTGCGGCCACACCTGGAGGCCTTCCCTGGTGTGTATGTGGATCTCGACTCTGCACGTTCATTTAGACGCAAGTCCAACGTCCTCGTCTATCAAGTCAAACTTGGGTTTATAATTACAAAAGGAGCGCTGGGCTACCCTTGAGCTGGTCGGGCACCCTGGCATCTCTGCGCTAGCTGCTGTCCTGCAGATGTAGCTGGGCGGTGGGCGGGAGGCCCTGCAAGGAGCATGGGGGCGGAGCCTGCCCGGCAACATCTGTCCCCGCCTTCCCGGCCCCGCCCATAGTTGCCTTGCGGGAGCAGGCCGAGCAGATGTAGTCCTCGTTTTCTGCCATCTCACAGGACACGCCTACACAGACCTGGTGGAACCACTCGTCACAGCCGCCGTCACACTGCACCCAGTCCACCTGTTTGAGGACGATGGGAACACAAAGAGTCGTGTGATGAAGGAAGAGAAAGATGGAACGAGAGAATGAGAAACATGCCGGTGGCTAGAAGGCTAAAGAAGTACTACAGGTAGGTAAGACACAATCACCTGCACTACGTCCAAGTAACCGCTAGCTAGGGGCCGCTGTGTAGGACTTGCTAGGTAGAGCGATGTAAACATTTCCCAGTTCTTTGACAAGGAGCTGTTACTTCACTGCTTTCAGCCATAACACTCTCACGGCACCTTAAAATCAGGTGGAGTCTCTAAATCAGGTCATGGAACGTGGCAAATTTGCGGGGCGGCTTTTTAAAATGCTGCACACTTGCGTAATGTTAATTAATATTCCGCTGATTTAGAAATTTACTCCCAAAGCCAAGGATCTTGGTGCTATTGCTGTCATATGCTTTGCGACTCCCCAGGCATTGCTGTCATATACTAAATCTAAACTATCCAACAATAAAAGACATTCAAGTAAACATGAAACCTCTTTACGTAAAATCTGCACATACAGCTATACTGCATTTTGAAGGCTTTTCTGCAAGAGTCTCTCTCATATCCGACAGGCGTGACTGATGCCCAGCTGGCCTTGGTTACTGGAGATACTGCCACGCAAACATGCTTGGTGCCAGACCAAAGCTTATTTGCTACACATCTAAAGGCCCTTGTGAAGCTTAAACCTTCTCGGCATCATTCTTGTTGCTGGATAGGAGTTGAGTCCAGAAGAAGCTCACAGCAAACAGCAAGGCCTTGTATGTGTCTGCCGGCTAGACCTCTCACCTTGTCCTTGCACGGCCGCTGGCAGTTCTTGGCCGCGCACACTGCGTTCTCATCGTTGGAGTCCTCAGCGCCAGACCAATCGTACTTCGACGGGATGTCCAGCACCTTCTTCTCCCGCTTCTTCTCCAGGCTCTCCTTGGCCGCTTCGGCCTTGACGGCCGCCTTCTCTTTGCGCTTTCTTTCCTTCTCCTCCTTGGCTAGCCGTTTCGCCAGCTGCTTCAGCTCCTTGGACTTGTCGGGGCCCAGCTTCAGCTTCTTCTTCTTGGGCTTGCCCTCCACCTTCTTCAGGTCCTTGGACTTGGGTCGGCCTTCGCCGCCCGCCAGCAGCAGCTGCTCCGCCTTCTCCAGCTTCCGTTTGCGTTTCTTCTCTGGGTCCCGTGGCTTCAGCTTCACTGGCTTCTCCAGAACAGCGTCCTCAGGCTGCAGGGAGGAACAAATAGGATAAAGAAGATGAAGAGCAACATAGGATGGGTGACGAGAGGAACGTACACAGGTTCACAGCACTAATGATGATGCATAAAGCTGATATTCACACTTGCGCAACCAATGCACGGAAATCTCAGCAGTGTCCTGACAAGGAACACACTCACCTCCATGACCTGCAGAAAGCGTTCCTCTGAGGGCGGGTGCGTAGCCTGCAGGATCCTCCAGATGTGCTGGGTCTCGTCCAGGGAGACCTCCAGCAGGTCGCCGACCATCATCAGCTCTTCCAGCTGGGCCTTGGCCGATGGGGACAGCTCCAGCACGGGGGGCTCCAGGCTGCGAGGAACCAGGGGTGTCTTCCTCGGCTGTTTCCGGGGCGTGGCCGAGTCTGGGGGGGGGTGGATTGTCAGGCACGAATTAGGCTCATTCCTTGTGGCCTCAGGGTCTTTCTTGGACCTCGTTATGGGCCAGCCTTGTAGGACTAAGTCATGAGTTGTGTTTCAGGTAGTTTCCTCATTGTCTGGTTGTGTCACATTGAGTACGCCTGGGGAGGAGGCTTTATTTGTCTTAGAGACGGCAGTCCTGGGGGCGGCAGTTCTGGGGGCAGCCTCTTTTCAGCTGAGCTCTTACTCCTGGCTCCAGGCAACCCATTTATTGTTAGATTATGGGCAAGGACTTTAATATTATTATTACTATTATAATTAATAATAATATTTTATTGACCCCATACGGAAATATTCTTCATCTACCCCATCTTGCTCTCCATGACACACACCCCCTGAAGTGGGAGGAGTCGAAACAACCCCGAGCTCAGGATTCAAACGTAACAATATAAATTTTAACTTAAAATTAGAATTTAACAAAAAAGCTACATCTGCTGCTGTTGTGGTATAAACTACACAGAACATTTATGCTTTTCCGTTGCCTTCTATAGGACCGGGTCTGCATACAGCTCGGCTCATGTATAACTCCTCTTTAGAGATGCACTGGTCCGATATTCGGATCTGTATCAGCGCAGATTCAGACCTATTTGACGATCGGGTATTGGCCATGTGTGACCGATCCACTTCCTATACTTACTTATTTAGTTTTTGGCAATCTCTAAAAAGATAGCTCCTATTTTGTGTTAAATCTATTTGTACAATCAATCGCACATTACATTTTACGTGTGTTTTTTTTGTCGCATTCAAATCAAACGCTATCGCTGCCCCTCAGTCTTTTTTGCTACTCAGTGGGTGTGAGTACAGTGACTTCCGCCTGCTGTGATGTCATGCGCATACCCTTCACAGTACAAGGAGTGTATGATAATACGTGACGATCTGGGAGTATTTTATGCTTTTAACAGAAATTAGTAGCACAGCGATTTGCAATCTTTGTAAAATAAAGTTCTGAGAGGTGGGAATAGTGTTTAATGGACAATCGCACTTAAAGCATACGCAACTGTGCGAGATAAAAAAAACAATGGATGATTTGGGATTTGCTAACTTGGGCTGTCTTGTGAACTCAATGCAGCTTGTGATACAAGAGGGGCTGCCATCACAACAAAAGTGTAACTGCGCTGGCGCCAATAGGAGAAAAACTTAAAATTTTAAGCATTCGCCAATTGTGTATACTTGCGTTGAAGATATTCATATTGAACTGCAAATGCCTCAAAAACTCTTAAAACAAAACGTACAAACGAGGTGGAACAGTACGTTATGTATGTTTGTAGTAGCCTAATTAATTATTTTTCCATCTGTATTTACTAGCTTAAAAAATAATATATAAAGAATAACAAAGCTCTTGTATCGGAATCTATATCTTAATTGGCAGCTGTGTGTCAGAATCGGATCGGAACTGAAAAAATGTGGAACGGCCCAGCCTTACTCCTCTTTACCGTTTAAATTTTGAAAGCCCAAGTTCCTCCTTGGGTTTAAACTGTGGAGGAGCCGCACGAATATCTACATCATCCACCATTCTGCTATTGCTAAAGAAAGTTGGAAAATAATTGGCTGCTACTACACAGGATGCTGTGCTGCCTGTCAGTGTGGGAATACTTTAGAGCACGCCACCCGTAGGATTAAAGAGGAACTGCAAGGTTTCTCCACCTCAGATCCACACATATATAAATTATAAATAAATAAAAACTGCCTTGCCTTTACATACATGCACATCACTGCCACCCATCCAGCACCCGGCTTTCTCACTGATATACTGACAGATCATGCACATCTTGCATGTTCTTTTGACCTTAGCTTGTTGTTAAAGTCTATATTGTAATTTCTTGGTGTGATGGTCCTTCAGTATATCAAATTGCATTGTAATATAAACAGCTGAGGTGAACGCAAGCGAGGAGTTCTTACTCTGTGCGCAGGACTTGGACGCGGAGGAGTAAGCATGCTCAGCGCAGAAGGAGGGTGTGGCTGGCCACATGTGACTGACCACCTCCTCCGACTTGACAGGGATCTCCTCATCACAGAACAGGTAGGGCTTCATCCCACCTGAGTCCTGAGGCACATAGGAAGGGAATTTCCCATATTAACTGCGTTCTGTGGCTGACGAGGGACACTGGGGAGCACCGATGAGCATCACACCCCCTAGTGTTCAAAAGCCGTAAAACAGTCCAGGAGTACATCCAGTAAAGAGATAGGAGCTGAACGTAATGTCAGATGAAAACAAACAGGTCTAAAGAGAGAGGGGCGAGAGGTTCTTCATGCCTAAAAATATCACCTTCATGTCGTAGCCGTACGTCTCTCGAATGTCCTCGTCCGAGTCAGTCTCCTCGTCATCGTAGTCCATGGATTGGCGTGGTGAGGTGGACCTGCTGAAGCCGGCCTGCTGGAAGGTCTGGATGTGACCCTGGAAGGAAAGGAGACACATACACGGTCAAAACATGTTAAAGAGGTCGCACGCCTCAGCGCCCCCCGCAGGCCGGGGTCACACCTGCAGGTCAGGGTTGGCCGCGGCCTTCTGCAGCTCCGCATTGATGATCTTCTCTGTCTTCTCCCGCGCCGCCTGCTCCACCATGCGCTGGCTGAGCACCGACAGCTTGGCCAGGGCAGACGACAGCTCATCGGTGGCCAGGGCCTGGCGGGCGCGGTCCTGCCAGCTCATGGCCCGCTCCGTCAGGCACTGCAACGCCTCGCCTTCAGGGAGCCTCACTGGAAGCTTCTGCAGTGACACCAGCAATGACAGGATGGTCTCCAGGCGAGGGCGCCGCGAGCGCTGGCACAGCGGGCATAGGAACTTGGCCTCCTTGCTCTGCCAGGCTAGGCCTTTCTTCTGGGTGCCCGCCTTGGGCAGCGGCACGCAGGCTCCATGGAACCAGTCCTTGCAAAGTTCACACTGCAGCATGAAGCCGCTGGCCGTCTTGCGGCACAGGCAGAACTTGACCTCCTCGATGCGATCCGCCATCGCCATCTTGGCCAGGTTGGCCGCCCGCAGCGAGTGGATGGCCTCCAGCTCCTTCTGCTCCTTGGTCTTGAAGGCTGCCACCTGCGGCGAGGGGGGGGGGGCAGTGGGTTTCACATGAACACAGCTCAGTAGCTGGCGACGACGAACGGTTAAGCAAAGAACGCAGAGAAGGAAGATTCCTGTTGGTGCGGGTGGCAGCATCAGCTGTACTCTCTACAGGGGTGTCATTCTCACAGCGCGCAGCAGTAATGGAAATAAACACGAGGGGGGGGGAAGGCTGGAGATGCTGAGAGGATGACGGGAGTGCAGGACGTCGGTAGGTGGTTTCTCAGCGGGGTTTCCACTCACCACCGTGGCCGGATCACGGACCTCGTCCAGGCCGTCCTCCAGGTCGCTCAGGCCCTCCATCTCCAGGCCCCTCTCCTTCTCCAGCAGCTCCTTGACCCGCTTCCGCTTGCTCTTGCTGTTTCCGTAAACCCCGATATCCACGCGGGGGCTCAGCACCTGCGGGACATGTCACCTCGTCTCTGCGTGACACCACAGCACCTGCTCTTGTGGCCAGTGGGTAGCTGTCCTGGCTTTCTCAACTGTACGTCATTGTGGATACAGCCTTCTGCTAAATATATATGGTGTGATGTAAACCTTATTTTTTTCTATTACCCGGCGATTCAGGAAAGAAACAGAAAACTGCTGGAGAGAAGATGCGTGACCATCAACCAACAAAAAAGTACAGATTCCATTCCTGAATTCCAAATCACACCGACAGGAAAAGCGCGATCGCCCGCTGAGATCATCCGCCCGCTCGCCGGCCCTGCGCTCACACCTTACCTGCAGGAGGGTATAGGTGGAGTTCTTCTTAAGGAAGGTACGTGCCGTCCTCTCCCTCCAGGCTCGGGCGGCGGCAACCTGCGACTCCACCTGCGCCAGCGCGTCCAGGCGCACGGGGACGGAGCGTCCGCGCGCCACAAGGCTTTCCAGCTGCTCCAGGTAGGCGTAGTTACTGCCATTCTGCAGTAGGGAAACACGGCGGTGGGAAAGTGCGCAGGAGAACTCGCGCTCCCCACGGCGGAAACAGCAGACGGCTCATTGCCACCTGCCCCGTGACATTACCACTTTAAGGCAGACAGAGGGCCGATAGAGGGCAGTAGCACGTGGCAAAGATCTTGTCCTAAGGAGATGCTTTGTGGGACTCAAACTCAGAAACTCAGCTCCTATGGTAAACCACCCAGTTCTGTAATTACTGGTTCCCAGCAGGTAGGCACAACCATTTTAAACTTTCTTTGCCCCGCCCCGACCCCATTAAGGACCCTCAACACCAGGGCTGCACGATGGCACATGACAATTAGATGGCACATGTGCAATAATCACCATGGCTTTAGATCACGGCCGTAGACATTTGTCCGGACAAATTCGGTAAGCAGATTAGTAGTGCGGCTAAAATATTAATGAGAACCGTACTGTGACGTAGTTATTGTGTTTTGTCTTTAGGGGGGCAGTGTGACTGCTGTGATTTTATACTGCAGACACTGGTGTTCAAGGCGGATTTCCCACTGGGAAAATAAAGTCTTATAACTGGGAAAACGCAGCCATGTGAACAGCTGGCCAAAGCCTGAGCGTCTTCTCTGTTACCTGGATGGCCTCCACCTTCGACGTCCATTCTTTGGCCTTCTGCAGCGCATCCCGAAGGGCCAGGACGTTGGGCAGGTAGGCAGGGATGCTCCGGGCCTCCATCACGATGCCCTCCAGCGTGCCCATGCTGTGCCGCGGCCTGTGGTCGCACATGGTGTCAAATGGCGGCGAGGCGTGCGTGTTTGTGTGTGATGTATGTATTACATTGTCAGGACCAATGTCCCCACAATGTGCTCGATGTTGTGGGGACCATTTCTCAGGGGGAAGCTCAAATTTATTTAAAAAAAATAAATAAAAATCTGAGATAAAAAAAAAATAAATAAATGTGCCAAAAGTTTTGTATTTTGTTTGACTACTTATGGTTAAAGTTAGGGCTGGGTGGGGGTTAAGGGTGTCATTTTTGGGATTCGGGTTTTCCCCCATAGAAATGGATTTAGAGTCCCCACAAAGATATAGATACCTAATCTGTGTGTATGTACATGTGTGTGTGTGTGCCTGTGTGTGCGTGAGCAAGCGGCCGTCTCACCTGGCCTGCAAGCAGGTGCGCGCCTTGTCCTCCCAGCGCTCTGACACGGTCAGGATCTCCTGCAGCTCTGCCATGGCCTTCTCCACGGCATGGTGCGGCGCCAGGCCCACGCCCGAGTCTATGAGGCGCTTCATGACCTCTAGCGTGACGCGCTGCGGCTCGGCCAGTGCCAGCCGCACCTCGTCCAGCCAGCGCGCCTGCTGCAGCTCCTGCTTGAGACGCGGCAGCTCAGGCAGCTGCACGTCCAGCCCGGCGCCCAGCTCCAGCAACGCATGCAGCTTGGCAGAGTCGGGCGTCTCGTCCGCCAGGGCCGCCTGCGCTCTCTCGTGGAAGTCCTCCACGTTCTCCAGCAGCTCCTGCCACCGGGGATGGGGGCAGAATAAGCAAATCCTTTAGGAGGGTTCAGCAGGTCTACCAGATTCAATAACAGCTGCATTCCCGAGCCTAGCACGTTTGCGACAAGCGCATGTCCCTGTCACATCCACGGCACCTGCACTTAGTGCTCTCACTGCATTTTATTGGTCATTTTATGAGCATTACTGAGCCCTTTTGAGGGCTCTGGCGGCGACACTCACCTTCACCTGACGTGCCTGGACGATGATGCACGGCAGCCGAAAGAGCTGCTCCACGAAGGCCTTCAGCTCCTCCAGCATCAGCTTGCTGCGGGCTCGGCCGCCCTCCGGCCGTTGCCTGATGGGGCGACGGGGGAAAGAAATCAAGCGACGCTCACGCCAGCCCGCAGGGGGCACCACCGATCCGGAGAAGACGACCCGGGCGCTCACCTGTGCTTCTGCTTGCGGCTCAGCAGCAGCTGGGCTACGGAGGAGCACATCTCGGCCTCCTTCACCATCTCCTTGAGGCGTCGGAACAGGTTGTTCTCTGGGTACTTCCTGTCCTCTGCATCTTCCAGGAGCACCTTCAGCTCTATCAGGTCTGAACAAAACAGGAGAGTGAGAGGCAGCCTGTGGAGACCCAGGGAGCAGTCTAGAGCCCACAGAGGCCCAGTAATACAATAAGTCAGAGTGTTTCAACCTTGGGGTCGCGACCCCACGTAGGGTCGCCTGGAATTCAAATGGGATCCCCTGAAATGTCTAGTAATTGATAAAAAAAAGATTACTTATAAAAAAATCTTTTGTTCAACTAATTATTATTCTTTTAAAAATTATGATTAAAACACCACATACAATCTTAAACAGCTGTATTCTTTCAGGTTCATAAATATAATATAAATATTAGAGATGCCCTGATCTGATATTTAGATCGGTATCGGCGCTGATCCAGACCTATTTGACGATCGGGTATTGGCTATTCGTGACCGATCCATGTCCTATACCTACTTATTTAGTTTTTGGCCATCACTAAAAAGAGAGCTCCTATTTCGTGTTAAATCTTTTTGTACAATCGATCGCAGGACAGCTCTTTCCCATTTTGCGGCAGTCAAATCGAAAGCTAACGCTGCCCCTCAGTCTTTTTTGCTACTCAGCGGGTGTGAGTACAGTGACTTGTGACGTCATGCGCATACCCTTGCGTATACTCTCTCAGACGATATTCCAATTGAACTACAAATGCCTCAAAAACGCTTAAAACAAGATGTACAAACGAGGTGGGAAAGTATATTGTGCGTGTTTGTATACAATTAAGCAGCCTAATTAAATATTTTTGCCATACATTTTTTCCATCTGTATTTATTTATATTAACTTAACTTAAAAATGAATATATAAAGTATAACATAGTAAAAAGAGCTCTTGTATCGGAATCTGTATCGTATCGGCAGGTGTGTATCAGAATCGGATCGGAACTGAAAAAATGTGGATCGCATCCCTAATAAATATAAATGAGTTCAAATAAAATGCTAGCGTTCACCTTCAGCCTTGTAAAGACAAGCTCACCCAACTGGACATGTGATCAGAGAAAATAAAATGTGACATTGTTGCAGCTTTTTGCGACACGGTATAACAAACATGATCAAAAACCAATTCTAGAACAAAGAAATGTGTATGGGGTCACCAGAAATTTGTGATGTCAAAAACGGGGACAAAAAAGGTTGGGAACCACTGCAATAAGCATTCAGCTCATCAAGGTGATTAAAGGAGCAATGGACCCCGGCAGAGTCACCCAGGGACTCCCACCTTTCTTGTTTTTCTGGTCAGCGGCCAAGGCTTCGGCGACTCTCCTGGCCCAGGTGTCGTAAGACTGCGCACGTGACTTGACCCCATGCAGCATTGAGGGGAACTCATCCAGGGTGTACCGGTATCTGTGAGGCATGGCAAGAAGACAGACGGCTGACCATCACGCTGTGGCTGGGAAGTAGTGTCGACCCTGCGAGCAGCACTGCGGATTTCACTCATGCTGCTTTGCCTTCTTTTAAGTTTAGCCAGAAAACGACAGCCTGTCTCTACCACTGGGATTCAAACGACTTCTCCGGCAGCCACGGGGACAATTGGCGGATGAGACATCCATGGAGAAGAGAGCAGAGAGTAGAGTAGCAAGCAAAATAGGACAGAGTACAGCAGGGTAGAGGTACAGCAGAGTAGAGGTACAGCAGGGTAGAGGTACAGCAGAGTAGAGGTACAGCAGGGTATCACAAAGTAGGGCAGGGTAAGGTAAGGTAGTATAGATAAGAACAGAGTAAAGAGTAGAGCAGGGTACACAGTACATTAGGATAGATGGCAAAAGTAGGGTAGATAGAGCAGTGTAGATATTAGTGTAGACAGCAGACTAGGATAGATAGAGTAGGGTAGAGTAGTGCAGGGTGCAGCGTAGGGTACAATAGAGAAGGGAAGAGCAGGGTATCAGAGTAGAGCAGGGAAGGGTGAGGTAGTGTAGATGAGAGCAAGGTAGACAGCGGATTAGGATAGATGGCAGCGTAGGGTGAATAGCAGAGTAGGGTAGCTGGCAGAGTAGCGTGCAGAGTAGAGTAGAGAAACGTGCAGAGTAGGGTACAGTAGAGAAGGGTTGAACCAAGGATTAGATGACTGGAATGTGTTAGAATCCTGTTAAATTCAGCTAACAGGAAATGACTGTTTGGGATGCTTTTTCTGAGAGGTGGCCCCCTACCACCAACCTGAGGCATTTGCTGGCCAGGGGGCAGTCGCAGAGATCATCAGAGTGGTGCAGGCACACGAGTCGCTCAGGGCTGCAGGGACACGTCAGCGCCGACAGGAAGCAAGTGGTCTTGCACTTGTAGCACTGACGCTCGTCATCTGGGACTAGCTCAAACACCTCCTGCTCAGAGGACAGCACCCCCTGCAGAGAGAGAGGGGTCGTGACACGGGAGAACAGAACACGGTGTACTAAACACAACTGAAACAGAGGACAACACCCCCTGCAGAGAGAGAGGGGTCGTGACACGGGAGGACAGAACACGTTGTACTAAACACAACTGAAACACCTCCAGCCTAAATATGACACTGAGCCTCACAACAAACAAACATTTAGGAAAAACCTTCCTTACCATCTGCTGGACTGCCTCCCTGAGCCGGCTTTCCTCCTCCAACATGTCTCCCATCTCCCGGAAGACAGCGGCAGCCAGCTCCACGTCCAGGCTTTCGGGGTCAGCCGCCATCTTGCACAGCAGCTCCTCGTGTGAGAAGACGCAGTAGCGTTGCAGTCGGCGATAGTGGGCCACGCACTGACGGCCCATGGGCAACTGGAGGGGAAGGGCGCCACTTAGTGGAGGTCAGGACACACCGCACGTGTAAACCATGCAGCGCAAAGGCAGAAATACCCAGTCCGCAGTGCAGAAATTGACCGCCTCTGCAAAGTTGTAGCCCTGGTTGAAGCCACTGTGGTAGGCCCTGGGGAAGGTCACCACAAACTCCCCTGCGCACTGATTGGTCCGGAAAACCTGACGGCAGGCAGAGATGGGTCACGGCGATGTGGGAAAACAAGGAGACCAGGGGCTTAGGAAGCGCGATGTGGTGTCGTTGGACGTACCGGAACTCCGTGCTCCATGAGGACATTGGGGTTCATGATGGTGACCAGTTGATGCAGCAGGTCGGGCTGGGAGTCGAAGAGCTCGGGGGCCAGCTTCTTCATCACCGCCTCCAGCTGCTCTGCAGCGTGCGCAGGGACTCCGTACCACGTCTTCGGCTCACCCCTAGGGCGAAAATCGCCAACCAAACTAAAAACTCCAAACCCAGCAGAACCTTGATCAGACACACTGGCACCTGCAGTCTCCAGAAAAACTACTCAGCTCTCACTCATGCTGGCAGCGAATGCCCTTGCTGGATAGCAACCGGCCAGATTTCAAGCCGATAGCATGTTCCTGTAAACAACGGCACTGCTCCGACCCACACAACCCATCTGGGGTGGTTTGTGCATCAACATTAAACCAGAAAACTGCACTATGAAGAGTATCTGGTTCCTGAAAACTGTCAATCAAAGGATCCATGCCTGTGGGTCACAACCCGTGGGCAGAACCCTGCATGACCTCTGGCCTGAACCTCATATTGAGTTAAGACAGGATCACCTTGGACAAACGCCAGAACGACACTGGGTGGCCATGAGAGTTTCATCTCTCTGAGATTGTGCCCTCCCTGTGGAAATGTGCCCTCAGCTCACCAGTGGAGGAAGTTGATGGAGTAGCTCCAGTGGTCCTCGATGTGCCAGCAGAAGGAGGAGAAGCACATGCCCACGTAGAGCCAGGGTACCTTCATGCCGGAGATGTCGGCGTTGATGTGTGCCAGGACCGACTGCTCCAGAACCGGCATGTTGTTCAGGTTCCAGCCCGAATTGGCGTACTCCTGCGGGGGCCGGCGCTTAACATTATCCACCACCCACTGTCAGCAGAACTTAGGATTTCAGCGTAGTACTGCAGAAAACATTTAAAGGTAAAGCCCACTTAAAAAGTCAGGCTGAAATCCTAACGGATCACGATGAGTTGTGCGACGTGTAATCACCTCCTCGTCTGACAGCAGCCTCCTCTTGGAGTCTCTCACGGGGAAGCCGCTGCCCACCTCCTTGGAGCTGATGTCGGCCCCGTACTCCACGATCACGTCCTCCTCGATGCTGCTCACCAGCCTCCAG
Organism: Mormyrus hasselquistii; assembly: GCA_026779605.1. NCBI lineage: Eukaryota > Metazoa > Chordata > Actinopteri > Osteoglossiformes > Mormyridae > Mormyrus > Mormyrus hasselquistii. Next base: position 3,992,156 of record JAODKE010000001.1, read on the forward strand.
AACTCCTTCTCCACTAGCTCAGTGGGCACCATCTGAGAGAGCGAAAAAGAGAGAGAGAGAGAGCGAAAGAGAGAGAGAGAGAGAGAGAGAAAGAGAGAGAGAGAGAGGTGTCAGTGCGTGTCCCCAGCCCCTCAACACCGGCCATGATGTCCTCAGTGGAGACACGTACGTGGACAGGCATGTTGAAGTAGTCAGACTTGAAGTGGTCGGCCATCTCCCCGAAGCTCTGAAGGGTGTACTCCCGCACTGCCTGCTCGAACCCAAATGCCTCCCGTGGTTTGCTGCACTCCTGGGAGCAAAAAAAAGAAGAGAGGCAAGACACACTCATGAGGTTCTCAGGACCGTCAAACACTAATAACTACAATCAGGAGGAAGCAAAGAACACGCGACTTTCTTTAGAGGAACGACAATACATTGTTTTTTTATTCCATAGCAAACAAGATCAATCTGCAGACCAAATTTAATAATGAACAAAAAACATATCGGCAACTGTATAAAACCATCTTGTGGGTCAGTACTCTGAGAATCCTAAGTGACAATTCAGCTGACAAAATCCCTCAGCCTCCGTTAAGAAAAATGACTGATTGCCCCAATACTCTCAACAATCCAACAATCTCCATTGTTTTAGTAGTTATGTCTGGTGGTGCTAAACTTATTTAGACTACAATCTAAATATCAACACGCAATATCTGCAGTACCTGCCTGCTGCCTGACTGGGGGCCATCAGAGAGACTGCCATCACACTCAGGGGAAATTATCCCAGACTCAGTCGCAGAGAGTCGCATGGAGAGTGGCAGAGGCGCATTTTACCCAGCATTCCTTGCTACCCCCAAATGGGCGCTGACACTGTACCTCTGCCACACACTTGGGGCAACGCCAGTCTCCCTTGGGCACATCCTGGAGGGGCGGGATGAGGCAGAAGGTGTGGTAGCTGTCGTCGCAGCCGTCGCACAGCAGGAGGCGGTCTTCCTCGTCGCCGCGGCCACACGCCAGGCACATGTATAAGTCGATCTGGTAAAGGAAAGGGACGCACGTTTACGCAAGCAGCTGTGTGGTGCGTGTCCAGACATAGTGGACACTGCCCCACGACGCTGAAGAATATTGACCCGCAGGGTCTGTTCACGCCTAATGAGTCGACAGCCAAAGCCCTGAGGGTTACTCACAAAGTTGACCTCCAGTGTCTCTTTTCGCTGCTGCATCTTGATGGCAAAGGCCTGGGCCTTGAGGTTACGCTGCTTCCTGAAGCCGCCATCTTCAAACGCAAAGCGAGAGTGTCAGGCGGGCACCAGATCGGCGAGGTGCGGCAAGATTACTTGCTCAGCACCGAAAGAACAGCCAGTCCTCTCAGGTGCCTAAAAAAACTCTAATCTATTTGCTTATGGCTACATCGCAAGACCACACAGCAAATGAGAGAGAAAGAGATGGAGAGAAAAGCCGTACCAGCTGGTACGATCTCCAGCCCCACCATCTTAGGGCTCCCACCAAAGATCTGCAAAACCTTCGGCTCCTTGTTTTCTCTCTGAAGGAAGGGAAGTGAAAAAACATACAATCATCAGAACAACCAAAGAAAGTCAAACACGGGTCTGAAAGCGGAAAATACCTAAAACAACTATGCAAAGGAAATAAATCTGACAAGGTTAAAACCACCAAAGCTGTGAATTAAAAAATTGGGAAAACACTTCTCAGACAGAATCTACCTTTTGCAGAACATTTGAAAGCCGTATTTGCTCAATCACAACTTGCAATAAAAATGTATGCAAACTAGCAAAGACATTACAGTAAAATGCTAATGCTGTTCAGGGGAAGTGACAGACTGGGCAGCATTCAGCCCTAAATTCTCACAATTACATTGCTGTGCAAAAGTCTTAGGCAGTCAATGAAAACAACGTTTAAATGATCTTCAAGCTGTTGTAAAACTATGATATTATGCCTGTCAAAGTGTGTCAGCTTAGTCATTTCGAAACCCCTCCTGAAGTCACGTCAGTATTTACAGTAACCATCCAAAACACCCACGTATTATTGACGCATACACACTGTACGGCTAATCAATACCTCAGTTATCTAGTTAACTAATTAGTGGCCTGGTGGTGAAACTTAGCAAAGTTTAAACTGTATTTTTGTCCTGGGCTAATATATATTTACTTCCCAGATGAACAGCTTCAAACATTTCCTTGGTCTAAGACTTTTGCTCAAATTCAGCCCAACATTTGCATTCACATAAACTAAACCATCTTGTAAAAGACCATCCGACATATGGTCACAAAACTGAATACAGCCAAAGACTAATGTCACATGTCAGGTCCTTGTCTTTTCCCAGATCCCCATGCCTGCATGATGTCATGTGTGGCCACGCCCCCCAGCGATTACCTCAGCTGACTTCAGCCGCCTGGACCGCCTCTCAGGCAGAGGGCGTGTCTTGCCCTGCACCATGTCACACAGGCCATCAGAGTCCTCCTCCTCTTCTTCTACCTCCTCCATCTCCTCCGCTCTCTCGTCTTTCTCCATTCCCTCGTCCACTTCCTCTCTATCAACTCCTTCTTCATACAGCTTGTGGACCCCCTGAGGTGGTACAAGGAGTCATCATCACTGCACAACCGAAACGCAAGAACTAGAACCTCCTATGATTATTAATATTATTACTATGGAAATTTGTACTACCACCCACACTACGTGCATCGGAGCACTGCGCAGGAAAGACACTGACTGGCAGCATTAAAACAGTGTGGACACTCCCACAGGCCCTGACTGTCCCTAGCGGCCCTAGTCAGGTGCCAGGCTCCCTGCAATTTAACAAAGAAAACAGTCTTTGGGATATAAGCCCTTAATGAGCACCATGACTGTGACATGGCAGAACGACAGATGTCGGCTTGTTTCTGACAGCGTCACCATTTATTTTAGCAAATGGCTTCCCGTAACTATAATCATCTTGATAGCTTTTAGGGTTTTACTTCTTATGAGATGATTCAACCAGTGTTCAAATTAAGCTAGAGGTCCTGGGGGGGGGGGGGGGCTAGTGGGCAATCTAACAATGACAGTGACATAGCACAAAAATCTATTTTTTTTTCCTTTTTCTTATGGGGGGTCCCTGAGCTCTTATGGGGCTGGGGGGTACCCTGCTCCCACACAATTCAAACAATGAATTCAATCAAGGAGGAATTCCTTTGAAAAAACATAAAAACGGGACAAGATCGAACAAAGAGCAGCCGCCACGTAGCAACGACGGATCACGTGTCGAACGAGGGTGCAGGTAGAGGCGGCGCAGACCTACCGTGAGCGTGGCGCCAGACTGGAAGAGCTCGTAGGGGTAGAGGATCCTCTCAAAATGAGAGCGGAGCAGGGAGCCCGTGCCTTTGCCAGAGGGAAACCCCATCCGGCTGGCCACCTTGGACCACCGCTTCTCCTTACAGACAGTCTCAAAGCCGCCCTCCGCAGACACGATCTGCAACAGGTTGGTACGTGACAATAAAGTCAGTCAGCTTCACTGTCATTGTGCGCCTGCACGACAAATCTTCCGAAGCCGGCAATCTTCCAAAAACAATGGATATTTACGGAAATCAGAAGCAGAATTCACATCAATGGCCAGGGACACCTGCATGTACTAGGGATGTGTTTTGGCAATATTGGTGCATACTTCACAAACAACAAGGAACGTAAATCAAGATAATATAAAGCATAATATAAATGAATAAGTAAAGGAGAGTAGAACATATAAAATAGGGAAAGTTCGAAGTACTGATTAGAAGTTAGAACCAAACAAAAGTGTCACACATGCCACACTGACCGTCTCGATGAGGTTCCCCGGGGGGGGCCTACCTTACTGAGCTGATAGAGGTCCAGGATCTTCCTCTCCACATGCGGGAAACGAAGTCGGGAGCCTTGAAGCTCCCAGAACTTGGCGATCTGGTCGAGGAAGTTGAGCTTCACACGGGTCAGTGCCTGGGGGTGCAGAGGGACACAGCCTCTTGCGTCAGCGGAGGTCCACATACACAGCTGCCCCTTGGTATCACCAGTGCAGCACAAGCATACACCAAGAGTGTGTTTATCAAGCCACAGAACTCACAGAAAACTGAAGCCTGACCCCCACCCCCCCAAGATACCAACCATCCATCCATCCATCATCTAACTGCTTAGCCTATGGAGAGTCGCAGAGGCGCATTTTACCCAGTGCAACTTACAGTAGACTGGAGGCTTACAATTCATGTCCGCTTTGTGGGTTTTGAATCCTGACCGTTGTCGCATTGTTAGCGAAACGCTCCACTTGTCAAGCTACAGGAGCCGTTGCTTTTGTTACTGACATACAGACGTCATGTACATGTATTAAATGCTCCAGGCAGAAATCCAGTTTTAAAAGATAGTATTTGGCTTTTCTGTATCTGTGCACTTTTTTCCTAATGGGGAAAAAACGTAAGAAAAACAGACAGAGCCCGCCCTGGGGAGCAGAAGCGCAGCGATTTACCTCCAACTCATTTAGTCTCTGGACTCGTGGAGTGAAGCGGAAGTTCCGCACGTCGCAGGCAAACGGGGGCTGCCAGTCCTGAGGCGCAGATGGGGGAAAGGGTCACGTACAGTAAAATGAGCGCATCCTCAACAGAACACCGCATGCAGTAGAGCTAATGTCTGCAGTAGGAATCAAAATTGACACGCAGAAAGCATCCAACTGCATTGTGTTTCAGAACATCTAAAACGTAGGCAAGCAGCCACATAAAACCATAGGGAAAATTAATAATGTTCAGAATTTATAAGTTATAATAAAATATTAAAAATAAAATATAGTGGCAATTAGAAGGTAATACAGTGCCTGGGATTGCCCCTGGGAGGAGCAAAAACATTATGTTAGCATGCCGCTTCTATTAAAGTGCAAATAAAAGCGTCAGCCGTGCTCCAAGATTTCCCCACGTCATGTGACCAGGCCTGCAGTTTCGAGTAGGATGTTAAAGTTTCATTACTGACAGATTACCTCCTACATACCTCGGTATTTTACTCATAGCAAACAACAAACAGACTTTCTTGTCTGTAGTAACAAATCGTAAGTTGTGCAAGGTATAATAAAATTAAGACTTAGAACACTTACAGCGAATTTGTTCTGTACCTATATGCTGTAATAACGAGATTTCGTTTTAGAAATGAGGAAAATAAGGCCAAATCATGTTACTCGTGTATTAATACATTTGATCTTGATTGGTTTAAGCGCCAATATATGTGTTTGAATATATATTTTAGCATAGTGTCGCAGTTTCTCCGGCCTACTTTAAAAAGACAAAATGCAGCTACTTTTCCCAAACAGCCGGGAAAAATGTCTGAAGCTGAAGCCGAAGTTTCTGCATCGGCACCAGAGCTTCGGTGCGCCTCTGCGCGTGGGGGTGGGGACTAGGGGGGGGACCCCACAGCCACTTTAGCATAACTAGCTCGGAGATAAGAAACAAATATAAAGCGGGTGAAAGACGCTGTGTATGTATGTACATTCGCACAAATAGACATATGGACTGTAAAACAGAGGGATGGAAGGCGATCGCGGGGAGCCAGAGCCAGGCACCCGGTTACCTCGGGGGGTCGGATTTTGCAGATGCCAGTTTTCTCGGCAATGGGCCGTATCTTGTTTATAAAACCCAGTGGGTCCGAAAAATCCTCCCAGCTGGGCTCGAAAACGGGACACTCCGGTGGGGGGACAAATTCGGCGATGGCAGACATGATGGTACGCTGAAATGTTTGTTCAGACTTCGTTCTTTAATATAATAAAAGTCGACTAAAAAGGTCGCGGGTCTATCGTGTGTCCCCAGTGTACATAATTAGCTTATGAAACGACAGACATGCCCTGACACTTGTAACTCCCTAGATTGCCCCTGTAGGTGTGTACACGCATTTTCACTCTTCTGTTCTAATGAAAAGCCGAGTCCTGAATGTCCTTCCATCGAAAACACAATGCATGCTTGTAAGTCTCTTTAAGTTTCGTAGTCGAGAGTTTCCTTATTTTCTTGACAAGGCTGAAGGACTCCAAGTAATGATTGACTTTAAAACTCCACACAAGGAGTTTGGCGCAATTTAAACAGTTTATGCATCCATGGTGCCGACGCTTCCCCGGGCAAGAGGCCCTAAAACCAGGAACGACCCCACAACTCCCCGCGTAGAACACTACGGCCGGGCAAACAGCTGTGATAGCAGATAAATCAGGTGCCCCCTCCCAAAAAGGAGGTTAAGTTATTAAACAAAAAAATAAACCAAACATATAAAACAATAAACAGATCTGTGACAATGATTGTTTTATTCCACCAAACGTAAAATCAGCCCAGCAGCATCGTGCGTTGTTTACAATCCATGCTTTGTAATCCAGTCATCCCCGATCCCATCGCCTTAAACCGTTGTTTTATTTTTTTCAAGAAAGCAGCAGGGGTACGTGAACTCGATTATCAAGACTTCTCCTACACCGGCGGCCACGATCCCTCAGTCCGGCAATCCGCCTCATCTTTAAAGGGAGCAAACAAGGGACTATGATCCTCATTCATTAAAAGAAGGTCGCGGGAACGCATCCGATCTGGCCCGAGGCGAAGTGTTACTCGCATAATCGAAGTGTTTGGAGAAGGATCCGCAACTGCAGCCCGTTTGTATCTTCAGTGAGCGAGGTCTCCCCCGGTGATGCACGGCAGGACGAACATCCAGCCCCGGCCACCGAAGCGCTGCCGCGGCGCTGAGCACTCAGGTGGAAAAGAAAATAGAAACTTCACAAACAGCAGCGTATTCCGACGCATGCCTCGAAATTCTGTTAGTCTTCAGTAAACGGTCGTATGTCCTCACGACAGACTCATTTCATAATTTAGTTAATATAAACTATCAACGTAATTTAGAAAAAAAAATCGTCTTCCTTTCTTACTGTGGCCGCATCACCACTTATTTACCAACAGTTGTATCCTTCCACTTTTTTGTTTCCAAGATGCAATGGAAAATTATACATTTTAATAAATTATTGAAATCACCCAGTTTATTATATTAAAATAAACATAGACAAATATGTTGAAGTTCGCTTTAATGAACTATAAAGTTAATCGAATGAATCTATTCGGCGGATGGATATCAAAAAGAACAACGTTATAAGTAAGGTCAAAGTATTACCTTCCGGAATAATGGAGGTTTGCTGATTTACGGTTTATGTGCTGTGTGACCATTTATTTCCGGTTTCTTTTATGTAGCTTGTGCGGTAGTTTCTACTTTATAAACAACAGGAACATACATTTGTTGCTCTGTAATGGTAATTTTCCCTTTTATTGTGTAAGTGGTTTCTTTCCGCTTTTAAAAATACGGCTTAAGCAATTATTTATATCGCTACAAAATAAGTATTACACAATAATATATCTTCGAACATAAAGGATAAAAAAAAACATAAATGTACCTATGTAATGACTTGGCCAAGAGTTAAATGTCTGAAATCTTAAAAGCCTGAAATTGAACCATCAGTACAGAAATGGGTAGCTGGGGTCTAACATAAACGTAGTACTTTGGTTCGCCTCTGAATTGAAGGCATGTTCCCTAGTGGGAATTTTAAAAACTGCATTTGCGCAATTATTTAGTGATTCTCAGCCATGCTCTTCGGGGACCATGTTTATGCTGTACTTCCCATAGGTGTCAGGTCGCGTTTTACCCGTCTGACTCTCTATTTTTGGTCTTTGCTGGTGTCGTAATAATAATAAAAGCAAATGATATCAGCATAAGGAGACTTTTTGACGGCTCACAGTTCCCCCTAAAATGTGCGATTTCTCTGTCAACCAACTCCTTGATGTGACTTTTAAAAAATATGAACCTAACCATGTTGTTTTGATGAATCGGAAACAAAACCTGGACCCTAGGCTCCAGCGAATCACCGTGGTATCTAATTCCTCCTATTCTTTTATTTAAGCCTGTTTTAATTGACTCAGTCTTTCATTTGCATACAGTTGTATATGAAATAAATTTTAATATACAAATACTAAGTATGATTATTTCATGTCATAGATCAAGTCATTTCAGTCACATCAACAACAATTAGAAAGGGATTCCATTATGAGTGGTGTCTCGTGGTCTTTCAAACAGGGGAAGATGACTATCCCCCCACGACCCAGTTTGAAATAAACTAACAAACTTTACTAACCTACTAATGAAGAAACCTTATCGATGAAACAAGGAGGAAACTCAAGAATGCTATATTTATGTTTTTATTTACAGTAGGCCATGGTCAAATGAAAATAAAAAGAATTAAAAGACTTCACTTTTCACCAAAAATCTGCATGGTACTGAACTTGAAACGCTCTGATCCTGAAGTATAATTTCCGGTATGTTCCACGTTCCAGCACTCTCTTTGTAATAACAATGTAAATACGACAGGACATATTTGGCTTTTTTTTTTGAGGTGAAGCAGTTGCCTCTGATTATAACGTCGATTTTGTTTTCAGTGTAATTTGATACTATAACATGCAGTCTCTTGCTTGCACATTACTAATATACACCCATTGACCACTTTATTAGATACGTCTTGCTAGCACCAAATTGATCCTACTTTTGCCTTTAGAACTTCTTTTAATTCTTCGTAGATTCACCAAGGTGTTTGAAACATTACCCCTAGACTTTGGGCCATGTCGACATGACAGTATCATGTGGTCGCTGCAGATTTGTCAGCTGCACGTTCATGATGCAAATCTCCCATTCCACCATATCCCATATGTGCTCTGTTGGATTGAGGACTGGTGACTGGAGGCCATTTTAGTATAGTGAACTCATTTTCAAGAAAGCAGTTTGAGATAAGAGAATTGTGACATGCTGCATTATCCTGCGGGAAGTAGCCGTTAGAAGTTGGGTACATTGTGGGCAAAAACAGATGAACATGGTCAACAACAATACTCAGGTCAGTTGTGGCATTTAAATGGTGCTTAATTAGTACTAAGGGGCTCAAAGTGTGCTAAGAAAATAATCCCCACCAGTAACACCAATTGTTGATACAGGGCAGAGTGGATCCACGCTATCATGTCGTTTACATCAAATTCTGACCCTATCATTGAATGTCGCAGCAGACATTGAGACTCATCTGACCAGGCAACGTGTTTCCAGTCTTCCATTGTCCAGTTTTGGGGAACCCGTGTCCATGTAGCCTCAGTTTCCTGTTTGTAGCTGACAGGAGTGGCATCCGGTCTGGTCTTCTTCTGCTGTAGCCCGTCTGCTTCAAGGTCCGACGTGTTGCGTGTTCAGAGATGCTCTTTTGCATACCATGTTTGTGAGAAATGTTTGACTTACTGTTGCATTTTTATCAGCTTGAACCAATTTAGCCATTCTTCTCTGACCTCTTTTTTGACCTACTCACTGTAAACCCTAGACATAGTCGTGTGTGAAAATCCCAGTAGATCAGCAGTTTCTGAAATACTCATACTGGCTATCTGACACCAACAACATGCCACATTCTAAGTCACTTAAATCACTTTCTTCCCCATTCTGGTGTTTGACATGAACATTAACTGAAGCTCCGGACTTGTATCTGCATGATTTTATACATTGTGCTGCTGACATCTGATTAGCTGATTAGATATTTGCATCAAGGAGCAGTTGAGTAGGTGTACCTAATAAAGTGGACAGTGACTGTATATAGTGGTATTTTGTAACTGCTGTTGAAAAGTCAGTAACTGCACAAATCTCTTGATCCTGAAACTGCTCGTGGGCGTCACCGCAATTAAACCTGTGGGGGACGCGTCCCCCTCACATGTTATAATTATTCATTTGGACCCCCCCCCCCTTCCACATTTAACATAAAATAAATATTTTTATAAAAATAGTTTTATAAGAGTGTGTGTCCCCCACATTCAAAATGCTTCTGACACCCCTGCTGAATTTCATATTAATCACACATGAGATGAATATCTGGCTGAGAAGTCATAATAGGGCGTTTCTTTCGGGGAATGATATATTTTTTCCCAGCCAGAGAAAAATTGCCATGTTGCCAGACTATGTTCTTTGTGGACTTGCACAGCTTTTTCCATAGGGAAGCAGTGTATCAAGTTCATTTTACAAAAAAGATATGGAAACAATATTCAAATAAAACATGCTGTCGTCGAATTTCATGCGAACGATAACGATAGCAGCAGTGCTTTAGTGCACCCAAGCTTCGGTTTCATTATCCGGCAGTAATGGGCGCAGTTCTCCAGGGACGGCCCGTCTAAAGACGCGAAGCTGTTGTCCCGATCTAGTTTGTCCCCACCCAGCACCCATACCGTGGCTATCGCGGAGCAATTCGGGGATCTAGCGCTGTGCTCGCCACTGTTCGGCACAAGCGGCCTATAGATGACTCGTTTGTAAAATCATGGGTATATTTAAATTCTTACATGCCACGGGGGCTTTCCATGTTTTTTGGAAGCCTCGACCAAATTAGATTATTTTTAAAATAGTGCATGAGACGTTCGCTTCGGCAGGTCTTCTTCCTTCCGCTGCGCATCACTTTGTTTTGGATTTACATGGGAACTCACAGTCGGACGCTTTCCTACGGCTAGCAGCCCGGATCAAGCGATGCTCTGCAAGCTTTGCCCACCGTGCACTGCACGATAAAGAGTCGCGTTGACCCTCAGGTGAAATCGCAGCAGTGGCCAAACCCGGAACGGCACAGACTGAAAGGGAGGCGGGGAGTCACTTTGGATTTTGATACAGATTTCGCCTTAGATAGACGTCACGATCTGGCAGCGCGGTACCCGTGACATTTGGTTTATTCACGCCCATAGTAAAAAAAGATGGACGAAAGTGCAGAAAAAGCGGAATCGGAAGACGCCGTGATCATCGTGGAGAACGAGGCGGAGAGCATGCCGGTGCTGGAGGAGAGCGCAAAGCAGCCGAGCCATGTGAACTTGCTGGAGACCTGCGCCGTGTGCTCGCTCAGTTTCCACAGCCGGGAGCCCAAGCTGCTCCCCTGCCTCCACTCTTTCTGCAAGAAGTGTCTGCCGTCGCCCTCCAGGAGTCTGGTCATGCCGGATCAAAGTACGAGCGGTCCGATACAAGCCGACAACGCGGCGAACCCGCGTAAGACACGAGCGCACGCTGTTCCCATTTTTTACGTGGCATCGTCTCTCTATCGATGGCACGACGGGGTAGATGTCTGCTTGTCATTGCCGTGTTTGTTTGTACGTCCCTCTGAATGCATGTCGTCATATGATCAGCATCGGATAAAAGGCAACGACAGTAACATCCCCCCGGCCCAAAACGTACCAGGATACACCAGTAAAACCGGTCAAAGTATTTCCATATGGTGGTTTGTTTTGGCTACGCCGTGAGTCTCCCCTCGGGAGCTCACCTGAAATATCAGATCCTCCGCATCTTTATAAACCTTACAGTTTCAGCTGTATCCTGATTTGTAATACCTGAAACTATTTGAATAATTAATGACAGTGTTGAAATTTTATTCTTTGATCACGGAGATCTGTTTAAAAATGCATAACTCTTTATAATATTTAAGCTGGTCAATTCAGTCCTTGTGCATTTCAGTTGGTGGTAAAAGGAGACCTTGGCTCCTTGCCCCTGCTACTGCCCAGTTTTGTGACCTGAGCCCTACTTTTGTTTGGAAATTGTATATTTCCAGCGGCGTTTTTGTGTTAGTGGTGCGACTCGTGCGTGAGGGTCGCCTTCCTAATTGGATGGTGCCTCCTTTTCCCAGTCAACGTGATCCGTTGCCCAGTGTGCCGGCAGGAATGCATGGAAGTGGACGTCATGGAGAATTTCTTCGTGAAGGACTCGATGGAGGTTCCCAGCAGTACAGTGGAGAGGACCAGTCAGGTCGGGACTTTAATTAACAGTTATTTGAATGTTTAATGGTAGTCATGGCACACCTGTGTTATTGTGTTTCTGATATAGAGTAAGTAGCTGATGAGTATTTGGCTAATATGTCTGCCGCTGTTAACCTTTCCCGGCTGTGATGTCGCCTGGCTCGCCCGGTTTGCCGTGACGCCGGCCATATTATTCCCGCTTTCTTTCCCATAGCTGTGCATGAGCTGCACTGACAATGCAGAGGCCACAGGCTTCTGTGTCGAGTGCGTGGAGTTCCTCTGCGTCACCTGCATCGGCGCACACCAAAGGGTGAAGTTCACCAAAGACCACACCATCCGACAGAAGGAGGAGGTGTCTCCAGGTACCTCCGGGACCCGGGGGTCCGGTCCATTTGGCGGAACCCGAACTGCTTAGCGAGTCGGTGTGCTCTCGTTCCGCAGAGGCCGTGTGCGTGTCCTCCCAGAAGCCAGTCTTCTGCGACGTGCACAAGCAGGAGCCGCTGAAGCTCTTCTGTGAGACCTGCGACCGCCTGACCTGTCGCGACTGCCAGCTACTAAAGCACAAGGATCACAAGTAAAGTCCCCATGCAACTCGTCTCCCATCGAGGGCGTAGATGTCGACGATCGTACACAAACTGTTCGTTAATTCGTTTTGCACTATTATTGTGATTTGAAGGGCATATGAGTGGCGGAATAAGCTTTTTGTTGTCTTATTTTATATATGCGCAGCAATTTCCGTGGTGTTTATTTGCATTATAATGTGCAGGTCTAACCCACATTAATTGATTTGCTCTCTGATTGGCTCATTGCATTGTACCATTATGATGCAATATATTCGTAATTCAGGAGTTTCTTTTGTTAATGTTACTTTGGCATTTCTAGACCATGGCTACATTTAATGGCTGTGTTAAATTCCGTCATATATCAAGCGGGAACAGTATCCCAGATGCTCCTAGACTTCTCCGCTTTTTTTCCCCCTAGTTACCAATTCCTCGAGGATGCTTATAGGAACCACAGGGACTACATGGAGAATATGACTCTTCAGCTGCAGGAGAAGAAGGCGGCCATCGAGGAGGTCTCCAATTCCATTAACAATGGGTACGCATTCATTTTGCTCTGGTGTGTGAATTTTTGATTTGTAGGTCACCATAATATGTGTGTCCTATGTGTTTGGATTGTAAATTTAACGCCGCCACGCTTAGCCTTCATGAATTTAATTTTCTTCCTCAGACTCTTGAAGGTCGATGAAAACCGAAAGTCTGTTCACAATGAAATCAAGAAGTCCATATGTACTTTAATTATAGAGATCAATCGAAAGGGGAAGATCTTGGTTAATCAGCTTGAGGTATGTTGAGATTTATCTCTCATTAATATTTTACAGCGTTATGAATGTTCCTTAACGTGTCATGGAGTAATTAGTCATTTAGTTTCTGGTGTAAGGGCCGGTGTGGTGGTGCGGTGGATGGCACTGTTGCCTCACACCTCTGGGGCCTGGGTTCGAGTCTCCGTGTCATTGCGTGGTTTCCTCCTGGTGCACTGTTATTGTGGGTGTGGTGAACTCCGTCGTTGTGTTAACCCCCCCCAGGCCCTGATGAAGGACCACGAGAGCGGCCTCAGGAAGCAGCAGGAAGATATTGGCTTCCTGTCCCGGCACCTCGATCATGTGATCAACTTCACCAAGTGGGCAACTGCCAGCCACAGTGGAACGGCGCTTCTGTACTGCAAACGGCTGGTGAGGCCTGGGGGGGGGGAGTGGGGGTGTGGCTTATTGCTCTCCGCGTTACGAAGTGTGGATTGAAATACAGCTGTGGAAAAAATTAAGAGACCTCTGTACAATTTTTTGTTTCATTCATTTCTCAATTTACAGGTGTGTGTATATATATATATTTTGCAAACTGCAGCCTGGTTCTTCCCTGTTTCTCATCAATGAAGAGCTTCTTCTTTGCTTTATGGGACTTCAGTCCTGTTTCTAGGAGCCTGATACACACTGTCCCAGCAGTGCACTTCACACCTGCACTT
>JAODKE010000001.1:4006474-4027377 GCA_026779605.1 Mormyrus hasselquistii
CTGCTGCTCAGTGTAGCTTCTGCCAGCAGAACCACGATTAAAGCAGGATTTAAAAATGCAGATTTGTTTAAAAATATGGGGGTCTCTTAATTTTTTGCACAGCTGTATATTATGATGTTTAGCATCTCTAGGTTTGCATTTTATGCTAGGTTAAAATTTACTATGTAAATTATGCTAAATATGTGTTCGTTAAAGTGCTGTGCAAGTCAAAGTAGCATTACACTATTTTTGCCAGTGATGTCCTGAGCCAGTATAAAAGACTGGAATCTGGGCCGATCCAGGCATTTTTCAATTGATCAGTATCAACCACCAAAGCCTGATGCATCAATTTAACCTATTTAATTTCCCCCGTCCGCCTAATTTATGTCAGTTGCACAAATTGTAAGGTTTTGTCACACGCTGCACTAAGCCTGAGGCACACGGCTCGAAAGTATCAGGATGTCAGTCTTGTGGAAATTCTTTAAATTGGAGACTCAAAGTAGCCTAACAGCTACCTGAGATGGCTGCAGTGCTGTAATTCCGAGAGGAAGTTGTGACAGATTGTCATTTAATACAGTGAATTTAATCCGACACACAAATATCGTACTGCAAAATGGCAAGGCCATTTACCAACACCTACTCTATGTGTATGTACAGTGTATTTACATATTTATCAAATGATCAGCTTGGAATTGGCAGAGATAAATGTTGAATGGATCGGATCAGGGTACCAAAAAATGCAAAATTTGAAATGGACACTTTTTCAGTGGGTAACTCTTCTGTAAAATAATGATCCTCTGCTAAACTGCATTAGCAACATCCAGGAAAACTGATCATATGCCTTCTGTTCTAGATCCTGTTTCAAATCCAAAATCTCCTGCGGGCCAAATGCAATACTTCGTTTGTACCTCAGAGCACCGTGCGTTTCCAGTGTCGCTCTGGATTCTGGGCCTCGAATGTGGATCTAGGTAAGGAGGCGTGTCTTTTTGAGCAACACCCATCCGTGGCCGGCCAGCATTCTCCCGTGTTAGTCGCACATAGAACTCAGAATGCTGAATGCATAGATGTCAACCCCCCACTTTTCAGCTGTGACTGAGTCATCTGGAGAACCGCCTTAAGCTAATCAGGATGAGTGACGCATGTCATAGTCAATGAGAACTGGAGGTGAATGCCTGAGGAATGTCGTATGTTGAATTTGTTTGTCTAGGGATTACCCTATTCCGTTCAAATTATTGTCATTGTAATATACTGAGGTAGACATATAAGAAGTGTCTTTTGTAACTGGTGCAGTTTTACTTGAAATTTAGGGTAGTTGAAACACGGTGGCTTAACTGTTTTTTTTGCGTGACACTTAAACCGATGTAAGAGTTCTTCAACAAGTTAAACTGCTATTACAGTCACAAGCGAATAGCCTTCCTTTGTCGTTTATGACCAACAGAATTCTTTCACCGTATTATAAATACGATCATCATGCTGTAACTTCAGTGACAGCCTTGCAATAATGAAATAATACAATGGTAGAATATCAAGAAATAAAACAACAAACAGATTGAAAATTCTGTTTCGTGAAGTAGGAGGAAATATCTACAAGAAGGAAAGATAAGTGCAGTTTTTAGCAGAATGGTGCCTTTCAGTATGTCGAAGTGCTGCTCATGTTTTATTGCATCATAATTAAATGCGCTCTTTGCCGCTTCTCCCGAGAAGGCGCTTCGCTCGCTGCGCTCCCGGTTTTCTAGGCCAGCGCTCGCCCCGAGCGCTGTAGCTTCTTGCTGAGATCCGCTTCCTGGGTGTTGCTCCCTCACAGGCTCCCTGGTGGTGGAAAGTGCCCCAGGCCGCCAGCAGCCCGGGATCCAGGGCCTCCCCTACCAGCTGGGCCAGCCGGGCCACAGGCCCGACGGATCCCCCAACGGCTTCCCTGTGGGCCCCTCGCAGCAGGCCCAGCAGCAGCTGGCCTCCCACAGCACGCTGGCTCAGCTCCAGATGCAGGTGGAGAAGCTGGCCCAGCAGCCCAGCCGCCAGCCCCCGCCGCCCTCTCACTGGACCTGGTACCACAACATGCGTCTGCAGCGGCCGCCCCCCCCGCCACCCCCCCCTCCCCGGCCCCTGCAGGGCGGCTCTCCGTCCCAAGGCCTGTCCTCCATGTCTCAGCCGGGCCGTCGCTTCGCCATCCCTCATGCGAACCCTCAGAGCCCCACCGCCACCCTGCAGAACACAGGCTTCGGCCCTCAGGTGGGTGCCGGTGGGTCTCGGGGCAGATCCCCCATCTGGGTGCACGCTGGCCGAGCTGCTGTTGGAATGTGTCCCCTGTATTATATGCATTTTGCTGCAGTTAAAATGGCCTTTTAAATAAGAGTTTAAAATAAATCGTTAGTGTATCTGCAGAGAGGAAATTAGCGGTTTTGTAATGGCAAGTGAAACATTTGTAAGACATTGTTTTTTTTTTTTATGTGATATATCCATATAAAATCTCACACGTCTAAAACGCTTGTAAATCTTTTCAGTAAACCAACCACTTAATTCACTTCAGTCCGAACCATGTGATCATATTTTTATCCCTGTAAGTGAAGTGAGCTGCGTTTCTCAAACACAAGTGAATTTGCTCTAAGGTGCTTCCTGTCTCTGCTGTCCAGACCCTGCGAGGTCTGGTGAGCAGCTCCAAGCCGATGGACCTCTTTCCCAGTGTGCCCCGGTACTCCCAGAATGCCCCGCTGTCCAGCGCCATCCCCCACACTGCGCAGCATTCCCTGCAGCAGGTCAGTGATTGGTCAGCTGTCCAGCTTCTGATTGGCTTAAGGACTCTTTCCTGCCTCGGCGCTCTCCTTGCCAGAAAAGGTGGCTGATTTGGGGACAGTCATCCTCCTAGGGGACAGGATGTACGAATGTCCATGTCCTTAAGTGCCAGGCTAATGCTAGTTTAAGGACTATTTTCAGGACCTACTGACTTAAGAACTTGTTCATAAATTGTAAAAAAAGAAAAGCAAAAATCCACTCCTGGGACTTGATCTGACACGGTCACAGGAAAAGGGAACAAAATGGACAACCAGACAGCCTTAACCCTCTGCGGTCTAGGGGTAGGGAACATACTTTCACTGACTGGGGCATGGTCGCACATTTCATTCAATATCATAAATGTAATTCATGGCATATAAATTATTTCTTAAATATTTGTTAATCTTAGCGTACTTTATAAATATGTCAGATTTATGTGAAGTTTGTAATTTGCCATCAAAGTATAGACATTGCAAAATGCAGTTTGGAAAACATGCAGAAACATTAAAGTACATAGTAAGCGATGCTGGCAGTTTGTTTTGATCCCAGATATCTGATCACCAAAGTCTTGGCTACATGAAGATGACTAAATGGTGTAGTTGCAACATTCAGTTGGATAAATAAATAAATAAGAAAAACCTAACTCTTGTCACTATTTCTGGCTCCTTTCATTGAATATGTAGCAACTTTAATGTGTATGAATGAGCCATTGTCACCTGGCCACGCCCCCCCCACCCCCTTTTATGGCGCTGATGGGGATGAATCTGGATCACGTTTCTCAGATTACCAACCGAATGCGACTTAAATACACGCTAATGCGGCTATTTAGAATGTGAATAGCGACCTTCGGGTGACAGCGGCACTACACGCCCCCGATGCAGGTAAAACAAAGTAAGGTGACATGGTTTAATTTTTTGCCGATTTAACCTAATTTTAAAAACTTTAACACTTCTGACAATGGACTATTGAAAAGAAGACAGATTACGGATTTAGTCAGCGTTTTTTTTTTTCCTCATGTTTCTACAATAAGATTTCAGCAAGTTATGAACTGAAATACACGGGAAAGATACGCGGCATCGCCATCGATGCCGTCGACCCAGAGGGTTGAGTACAGATAGCCGAGGGGGGCTAAGAGATTTCAGAGTCTGAGCTGTGTGACGAATGTGTGACTTTACCTCTGTGATTCCCCAGCTGAACATGATGGAGTCGGCGTACCTGAACAAGAAGAACGATGAAAGCGGCTCGTACCCGGGGATGAGGCCCAACTTCTCGCAAAGCTTGCCCGCCTCTCCGCCATACAGGAATGGTGAGGACTTCCCGGAATTGCCTTAACGATAGATATTCGCCCCCGTTTTTGCTGCTCATGTTCTGGCTGAGTCGATGAGTGAGTTGAACCCATAAACCACAAAATAACTGCTTTCTGATGCCGCCCCGCCCAGCTCAAGGTCGACACATCTCCCCTCTGTCCACCAACAGCTCAGCGGAGCCGAAGACGAGGTAAGCGCCGCGGTCTCGCGTCTCACGCCGCCGTTTCCGCTCCTGTCTCCCGGTCTCTCTGCCACACGGTTGTCCTGCTTTGCAGCTCTTCGGTTTGGAAACCGCCGGAAGCCCAGGCGAGCGCATCCCAGAGCTCGGCGCCTAAACGAAGACGCCGCTCGTCCCCCGGCCCCATTATTGTGATCAAGGATGAGCCCGAGGATGATGACGACGTCCATTTTGTAAGCCGCCATGCCTGGGTTTGGTCCAGATGATCACCATCCCCTTTAAGGGGGTCAGGAAATAATTTTCATGTTTTTTTTTTTGCTCCCACCCCCCCCATCCTCTTTATTTGTCATTTTTTTTCAGGAAAATGATACGTCATTTTGTCAGGAACCTCTTTGTTAAAATATTGTTTACTAAGTACATTTTCATGGAAAAATGTCATTGGTTTGTGTTGCTGAAATTTTTAAAAGGCAGATTGACCGAAGCTTTAAAGGATAAGCAGGCTTTCAATGTCAAGTGTGTGTGTGTGTGTGTCTATGTGTCTGTGTCTGTGTGTCAGGTCCAGTCCAGCGTGAGGGCCAATCTCCCTGACAGCACAGAGGACCGGACCCCAGCACCCACACAGGACCCCCCCGCAGCGACCGAGGCCCCAGCCAAGGAGGCCCCAGGGCCTGAGGAGGACCCCAATGAGGACTGGTGTGCCGTGTGCCAGAACGGGGGCGAGTTGCTCTGCTGTGACAAGTGCCCCAAGGTCTTCCACCTCACCTGCCATATTCCCAAGCTGCTCGGCTCTCCCAGGTAGGCAGAGACGGAGGTCGAGGAGTCGGGTAGCGCAGGAAGTGCCTTCGACTTTCTCACCTGTCTATGGGTGTTCCTCGATACCCAGAACGAAGATCGCACTTGTGATCTTGGTAAGATCCTTCTTGCTAACTTGTTTCTCAAGAACGGGGTGCAATGAGATTGGTCATGGGATTGGTCTCATTTGACGCCGATGCGACCGACGTATCCTTGATATTTGGGGCGGATCAAGAATGACATCTGGGGACTTTTACCGCTGCCACACGCTGCCCTTCTGTTCTAGAGTATCGGAGCTGGTCTTTGCCAGTGGGAGATGACATAAAACGGGTGCGCATGAACACAAGTATGCACATAAGAAACTCCCTGTGTTAGGATTAAAAAGCAAATGACAGATATAAAGGTCCATTTTCAAATACATTGCTGTATTTATGAACCTGACACATTTTCGCTCTGTTTTCTGCTTTCCCCCCCGCAGTGGTGAATGGTTCTGTTCATTTTGCCGCGACCTGAACTCGCCGGAGATGGAATATGACTGTGACAAAACCGAAGGGCCGAAAGCCGTGAAGGAGGATCCCGATTCCAAAGAGTTTTCCCCTGTGGACAAACGGGTATCGCTCCCCTCCGCTTCGGGCCGCCTGTGGATATTCTAATCCCAGACAGGCATTTTTGTGGTTCCCGGCGTTTTTTTTACACATTTCCCTTTGCTGCGGTGGGAGTTTAGAGCGATAAGCAGAGATCTGTTGGCAGTGATGCAGCAGGATCCCAAGGCAAAGGCAGCCGAGGGGTTTGTTAACCCCGTGTAGCGACATGCTGCCAGCCTGTGTTTTGTTTACTGCCGTCAGCTTGATGCGATCTGGGTGCAGGCAGAACAGTCAGAACCTGTATGTGTGTTCTGAAGAACGTACCGGCACCGTCTGGTGAAAAATGAACATCCCCAAAAAATCCATTATTTCGGGAGTGTGAAAAAACACATTTTCTCAATAACGTGAAACGTGAAGCAACATGATGAGACGCCCTTAGCTCCACAAATGAAACCTCTCTACACTGCCGTCAGCGAACGCTTGCATGTTTTAAATAGAATTGCATGGATATTTGTCGGCGAATGCGGGCTGTGTGGTTTGATGGACATTTCTGACATTCAGTGGAGAAGCTAGTTAAATAGATGACTTGATGGAACATCTTTTCATTGGTCAATTAGATATCAAACACTGTCAGATGACAATGGGTGAATTCCATCCATTGTAAAAAGTCCCTATTGTCAAAAAGTGGCTACAAGGTTTTCGTGATATAGTGATGATATGCGCTTTATACAATGAGAAGCGTCTCCAAAGACTGTCAGATCACTGTAGAGTAGAAGAATCAGCAAATAGGGATACAGGAACAAGGCAGAACACAAAGGACACCAAACATGTCATGAACCAAATATCATCAAGCATTAGTTTGGTCTTCAGTCTTCAGTTTTCCTAAGACTGCTCTGAGCCTGTCTGTGTTCCTTCTCTCCGTGGACAGAAATGCGAGCGGCTCTTACTGCGCCTTTACTGCAACGAGCTGAGCGCCGACTTCCAGGAACCTGTCTCTCCATCAGTGAGTGGCTTTTCCTCTCTGACTGTCCGACAGCACAATGATTTCTCCCACTGATCACTCTGCAGTGATTACCCAAATTTTTTAAGGAATCAAAAGACAAAAAAAAAAATACTCAGGATGGCAAAATGGGGAGAGAATACCGGGCAGCCCCTTCAAACGTGTCAGCCAATAATATTTCTGGAAAATTCTGTTGAACTAGTCTGCGACCAAAGAGACGTTCCTGAGTGCCTTACGTCTTTGGTGCATTGAACACCCAAATCTCGTTTGCCTTGTGGTACAACCTTCAACTGAAATATTAATTTGAAAAGAAACTTGCCAACTGAAAGGTGCAGTTTGAGGTTGTTACTCTCTGTATGCCAGAACCTGTTTTCGATCCCTGTAGTTATTTAGTTAAGTTATTTAGCAGTAATGATTTCTCCCTGCAGATGGTTCCAGAATATTATGAAGTTATTAAGACTCCCATGGACCTGTCCATTGTGAAAAGGAAACTTGAATCCAAGGACAATGCGCAGTATCAGAGACCGGATGAGTTTGTGGCGGATGTGCGGCTCATCTTCCGGAACTGCGCCCGGTTCAATGAGGTTCTCCCCCACGCAACCCCCCAAATCGAGCTGGAACTAAAGGGACGTGTTCCAAAAAGCTTGGCATGTCCTTAGTTACATTTATGTGAAAACTGGCTTAAAGGCAGGGGTCTCAAACTTAAATGACCTGGGGACCCTCGGCAGGAGGGGGGGGGGGCTTCAGCTCAAGATGGCCGGTCAAGTTCCCCCCCCCTCCTCCTCAGCCAAAAAAAATGAATGAGGGAAAAAAATGTTGACTAGGGGGAATTACTCAACCCCATTAGCAGATTTAGCAGAATGATGCGTCTGTTTTTATTCTCTGTGGAAAACGATCCTTCAGTGGCCCAGATTTAGTAATGATTTAATAATTATGTCATGGGCCAGATAGAACCGTCTTGGATCTGGCCCCCCCAGGCAGTTACCTTGAGACCCCTGCTTCAAGGTGTGATTGACAGATGGTAAAGAGATAATCGTCATGGTGATACTTTTGAATATAAATTGAGATGGTCCCTCTCTCGATTCCCCCCTAACCCCTCCCCACCCCACAGGCAGACACGGAAGTGGCCGCTGCTGGTGTGAACCTTGAGAAGTACTTTGAGGAGCAGCTGAAGGTTCTCTATCCAGACCATGCTTTCCCCGAGGTGAAGGCAGAAGAGGCCAGGGAGGCGTCTCCGGCTGAGGTCGCGGAAGACGGCTCCCCGCCCGCCAAGAAGCCGCGACCGGCGTCAGAGTCGCAGGAAAGCCGCAGTCCGGCGGAGACGCCCAAAGGCGAATGCGACGACACGGAGAAATGAGAACGGGCCCCCCAGCAAAGCGAGCGAACAACCGCCACGTGTGTTTTAAATTCTTTTTTTAATTCTATATTTTTTCAATCTTGTGGAAAAAAAAAAAAGGAAAAAAAAAAAAAAACTGACTCTCCCAGCTATGGAGAATGATTTGCACACACAGCAAAAGCAGGGTAAAGAGACAATGCAAGTTTTTTTTTTTTTTCCCCTAGAATCCAGAGTCCATGAGGAGTTGGAAGTTCGGAGGTCGGAGCTACCTGAATTTTTGGAGAATTTTTTTTCTGTCTGTAAAAAGGGCAAAGACTCCAGCTACCACGTCAGCTGACGCAGAAGCGGGAGGATGATGCTGTCATCAGTGGGTAATTTTGGGGGGGGGGGGGTGCTCACCCTACAGTCAGACTGGTCAAGGGGCAGGAGAAGCAACTGGACGCCTCGCACACTCTCGCTGAAACATGCGCCTGGAGCAATGCCCGTCTTCCATGGGTCTGATTAGCCATCTTGTGTTTTAGTATTTTTTCCTTAATAGAGTGGATTATTTTATATGGGTAATTTATTTGTGCAGATGTACCACTTGTCGTGTCTGTTCACTGAAGACTTGTTGGATTGTTCTATAATGCTTTGTGTACAGGAAATGTGTTTGTTTCTTCCCCTGTTTAGACCCAGAATATTACTGGAGATAAAAGCATTAATCCATTAGCCAAATTATTCAGTTCCCCAAAAATGAACTTGTAAGTTTTTTAGTACTTTGAGCCTTAACTGCCCTTTGAAGTGTTAAGACACATTGTGTTTTTTAAAACGTGTAGTTGCATGCAAGTTTACTTGCAGCTATTCACAGGGTAAAAAAAAAATAAACTCTTGACTCAGATGTTCATAATTAACAGGACTGTCACCGTTTGCCTGCGTTTGTTCTTTCTGTAAAAATTG
The DNA here is from genome assembly GCA_026779605.1 of Mormyrus hasselquistii. Classification (NCBI taxonomy): domain Eukaryota; kingdom Metazoa; phylum Chordata; class Actinopteri; order Osteoglossiformes; family Mormyridae; genus Mormyrus; species Mormyrus hasselquistii. Next base: position 4,015,356 of record JAODKE010000001.1, read on the forward strand.
TCATTTTATTATTTTATTACCCTCCCCCCAACCCCCCAGGAACATCAGTGTGCATCTGACGTCTGTGATGAGAAAATAAAAGAAATAGTGTCCTCTGTAAGCTCAGGAATATCGACTGTTTGTGTACATTATCCCACTAGTCTTCTGAACAAGAACTGTTTTAGAAAGTTCGCGTAAAAACATTTCTGCGTTTGTAATTTGTTTGTAGGGATGTGGATCTAATTCAGAGGCCAGAACCTTCTAGAAAAGCTTTCAAGGAAGAAAGCCGGTATCCAAGATTCTTGTCAGGCAGACGCTTGGTCCTTTCTGCTGTTAGCAGTTAGCGTTAGCTGAGTGACACGGATATAGCTAGTCAGGCCCGTTAGGCTTCAAAAGATGCCGAATGCCCTTCAGAGATTTCTAGGGTCAGAGGTGACTTATTCACTTAAAGGGGCTGCAGTTTGGGTTCTGCTGTTTCTTGTTTAAGGCCTTAATGAGGGGAGGGGGTGCAGTGGGTTTGGGTCAGCAGAGCAGAAAAAGGTTGTGGATTGGAGCCACAAATATTTACTCGGTTAGATCTGTATGGTGTTTCAGCTATTCAGAGCTCCAGTCTGGATCTCATTAAATTGGCATCTGTACATTGGTTTTGTTGGGAAGTCTGAATTCCTGCAGTCTAAGGTTGAGAAATGTTTATTTGGTACTTTATACCAGTGTTTCCCAACCCGGTCCTCGGGGGTGCCCAGACAGTCCATGTTTTTGCTTCCTCCCAGGAGCAGAAGTGTAGACAGTCTGGGGGGGGAGCAAAAACATGGACCGCTGGTGCCCTGAGGACCGGGTTCGGAAACGCTGCTATATACTAATTAGCCTTGTGACATTTCTCCATATCCCCACAAATATGGAGCATGATTGAGGTTAGGGGATTTTTAACAGTTGCCACTATGTGTTATATACAGGGGTGTGGCTAGAAATTCTGCTCCCCTCCCTCCACTAGGGTTACCTCTGTCTTCCATGGTAAAGTTGGCCAGGGAGGTTCATGAAATGTGTATGAAAATACAAGGCAATCCCTTAGTATAAGGGTGGCAATTTTACATCTAATTTACTGCGTCCCTGGGTAGGGCCCCTGTAAAGCGCTGGGCCCCCATGAATCTGCCGGGGCATCCGTGGCCCTTCTGCGTCCCTGGGTAGGGCCCCTGTAAAGCGCTGGGCCCCCATGAATCTGCCGGGGCATCCGTGGCCCTTCTGCGTCCCTGGTTATACTTATGCTGACTGAGGCATTCAAGTTCTCTTGAATGATGAATCCTTGAAAAGTTGCCCCACGGGCTGATTTTCAGGAGGGACACATGGCTTTGATTATGCCCGCAGATCTTGGCTCTCAGTCATCCAGCCCCGGAAGATCAGTGATTAAAGGGGAAATGGTTGCGGATGTCAGTTGTATTGGGATTTTCAAATATTCCTTTGAGCAAAGTCCTCCCTCCCTTTACTTGGTTGTTTACAGTTACATGGTAAATTTTACAAATATATATTTTATAATAAAATGACCAGTTTGTTAAGGAATAAATTGAATATAGTTAAACTATATGTATTCCATGTAGGAAAATATGCAAGTGATAGAGATTGGGGTTTTGTACTGTCAACAAATGAAGTTTATTTTTTGTATGAACAGAAAACGACAGGTGGGGTTTGATTGATCAGGACTTATTGTGCAGATTTTGCCAAGAATATTTTTCATTTATCGCTCCTGGAGTTTGTTCTGTATGCTTGATATCTTTTGCGCACAGCATGACAAATTGATTTTAAACATCTGTTTTACCATTAGGCCTAAGTAATTTATTTTCTGGGCAAATATCAGGATGTATTAAGCAGGCAGTGCAATGATTACTGATATGTTATTCCTCTGGTTATGTAGGTTATATATATATTTGTCGATTTTAAATATGGGGCTAGGGTGATGTAGTGCCTTGTTGAAACTGCCCGTCCTTGAAACCTTGAAGTGTTTACATATCTTGGACATCACCAACAACAGGCTAGATGTTTAACGACCCCTAAGCGTTTCCAGATGTTATGCTATCGCTCAGTTTATATATACTTTCTCGAACCAAAAGCTTTTAAGTAAACTTTTCTCCGATGTCGAAGACATTTGATTGTTGGTTCTTCGCTGCAAGTTCGATGAGTTACTTTTATTAAATGCAAGCAAAATCCCGTCTGACGTGATCAGTGGCACTTGGAGTGGTACAGCGCGCATAATTAATTAATCAGCTGTACGACGCCCGCGAAACGCTTTTAAAATGCAGCCTGGCAATCTGTATAATGGTTGGTTGGTGGGGGGAGGGGAGGTGTTTAAAGTTGAGACAATGGCTTAGTAATGGCGTTGATTGATAAAGAGTGATGGAGCAGCATGAAAAGGCTGCCGATCGACTCCCTTATTGCTTGCCATTTGAGATTAGCGCCAGCCCGCCCCCCGAAGCCACCCAGCCAACGCGAATCAACTGGAGCCTGCAAAGCCAAACCGACACGCTGCCAGTCCCAGCGCCCCGACAGCCGCGCAGCCTCTGTACGGAGTTGCAAAATACAAAAAAACCTTTAATCCCGTTAACGGTAGATCTTTTTCTGGTAAGACATTTTTTGCTTTTTAAATGGCACCCTGGATTTTTCTACTTTTTACTTTTGTTGCTGTCCTTAATGCGCAAGGTAAGATACCGCGCAGTTGCAATTAAGTACATCGGGAATATCTATGCGTTTAAAAAGTGATTCCTAGCTGCAGTTTAACCAGATGTCTTTGCTGGCTTGGGTGGATTCATTTGATAAGACTGGGACATTTAAAGACTGTATGCCAAGTAGTAAACTTATGGGTATACAAATAACCGTTTTATATATATATATATATAATTGAATCAAAACGGTGCATACAGCCTGAATATATCTTAAAATAATTATACATACAAATAACAAAGATGTAAGTGTAAGATTTAAAATATATAAGATGTGAGTTTGCAAGTTTAACCTGAACCTCTTAAACTATTTTGCACAAGTGAATCTTACGGCTACAGCCAGTTAAACAGGTGATCTTTTGCACGTATTTGAAAAGAATTTTTAAACTTGCGAAACAATGTCAATTGTTTCGAATGTCGACGTGTTAATTATCGCGACTGAATAATTTAAATGATTTTTTTTTAAGTTCCTCAGTTAAAACATTGATAGAAAGATTGATACACTCAGGGGTGTAACAGTTAATAAGTGAAAAGGCGATTTTCTTGCACTTTTAATTAACGGGCACGTTCGATGGGCTGTAGGATCTGTTACTTCGCATTTCTTGCTTGGGCGTTGCGCAAGTCGCATCAATTCTTGCGCAGTAATTTTAGAGCGCAGTTTTGTCGCGGCGCTTCCGGGTGTCAGTGCCACTTTAGGGGGGCTGTCTTGCAGGTACGCAGGTGATCGGGGGTACTTCCGTCGCTGGCACTTACAGATGCCCGATGAAGACTAAGGCTCACATGGGGATACGGGGCCATGGGGTCTGGGCCGCTTCTCTCATGCTAGGTGGCTTCATTTATACATGACATTTTAACATTACATGTTAAAAGGACCGAGAAGCTAAGGAAATGAAGTAGATGGGAGCATATTCCATTACACGGACCGGGTCTCCATTCATTTCGATGCCCCGTTTCTACCATTACGCATTTCACCACATACACGAATGGAAAGGGTGGAAGAGGTAGAACACTCTAGAAAGTTTGTCACCCGTCCCCCCTATTTTCCAGTCAGCTTAGATATTTAAGTTTTTTAGGCTGCTTTTGTGAGAGAAACATCCAGAGATTTATGCTGCGCTGCCTCCGGCGAGTTACGTTTCAGGGGTCTGACTTGTTTTTTTTCCCCTCCTCTTCCAAGCTGCTTTGGCAGTTGTTTAATGATAATGACGTAGGTTAAATTCTCTCCAAATCGCAGAGGCTGCCAGTGTAACAGCACCAGTTTTTTTTTTCTCCCTCTTTCTTTTGCAATTTCCAGAGAACTGCTGGTAACATTTATACGTGTTTCTTTTGCGTTACCCTGGGTTCCAGGTGCACCTTCTCCTTGTTCCGGGTTTGCAGGGAGCCTTGCGGGCCAGAATGACCTACATTGAGACTTTTGCCAGTAAAGACTCGTAACGTTTCAGCTCGCTAGGTGTCCGTCTCTTTTTCTCTGATAATGGCACAGCGGCGACCACAGAAACCATGAGGCCAATTGGCCGGCCGCAAAGGGGAAATTATGTCTGCACTGCTGGTGGTCGTGGGTGGGACGGCCCCTTCTCTTTGATCCTCTCAAACCAGAGCCTGTGCTCCAGAAAACAGCCATCGATCTTTCACTTTAACCCAAGACTAGCGCTTCTTTCAGGGTATACGGCTTGGTTTTCAAGTCCTTTGTATTTCATTTTAAAAATACTAACAGCATTGAAATGCATGATGCTGTCTCTCACTCTCATACCCAAAGACATGTACAGTTTGACGAAACCCACAAGGTCATTTTATTATATGCCCCAGGGTTTCTGAGAGCTTTCGGTATTGATGGAAGGCTGGTAATGCAGACACTTACCGCTACTCCAGCCAGCAGACATATTACGACATGTCAGGCAAACCTGCAGATATCACGCTAGATACCATGACACAGATAAATGTAATATGCGACTTTCTTAACTTTCTGGGCCTAGATAGAAATTAAAGTAATTCTCGGATGAGTCTGGTAGGAATGTCTCTTGTTGTTTTTCTGGTTAATCAGTGTTCTCGAACTTTGGAGATAAACTTGCCTTTAATCAGTACAGAGAAAAGTAATACTAAGATCTAACCAGTGTCACTATCTGCTGCTGCTGATAAACTGGTGAGCAAGCTGTTGGTGTTTGTGTGGGGGGAAAAAAAGCTATTCACTATTAATGCCATTGGTAATGCTTTTACCTTGCAGTTTACTACAAATGTGAAATGTTGATTTGACAAAACTTTTTTTTTTTTTTTACAAAACTAAAAATAAAAAAATTTAAATTATAAAAACCTTCAGGAGGTTTTTTTGTGCCTGTTGCCAAGTTTTTTTTTTTTTTTTTTTTTTTTTTTTTTTTCCTTTTTAAGGGTCATACTGTTCCAAAGATCTTGCATTGCCGTAATCATGCAGTGCCTTTGCACAGTTCCAGTGAAGCTGGGCCGTAACATCAATCAATTCCTGTTGTGACGTTTGCCTTTCAGCAAGTGTTAATAATTGTCGGCATCAGCCGGACTGTATAATCCGCGCGGTAAGAGGACAGGCTGCCAGTCCACTTCCCCACAGCCCATTTTTTTTCCAGTGAGGTACTTTCCAAAATGTAAAGGAATATCCTTGAGTGCACACAGGTCATAAATCTGTTTTGTCCGTAAATATCCATTAAGACACAAATGTGAGGCCTTTTCTATATCACTGGTATGTTTATCGTCTCCCCCACACTCATCTTGGACTGTTTGTACTGTAGTCTTCTTAGAAGGAGAACAAATTTATGATGAGGATGTGAAGAAAGGCACAGTGCAGTCAGACATAACCTCCACATAGCTTTCAAGTGGTTAAGGTCCGTGTCCGTTTAATGAAACGGGGTCTGCAAAAATGTGTGAAATGTGCAGATCTATGGACTTTGGCAAAAAGAGATGATGCCACTAGCAGATGATCCCGCAGAGTGCTTGCAGGCACTCTTGTTTGGATTTCCAAACCGCCTGTTTGGGTTCTGAAGATGGCCTTCCGTGACCGGCCCAGTGACATCCCATGAGTCACAGCACTTAGATATAGGAACAAAGGTTCTCTGTAGATTAACTCCCAAACCCCGCAATCTGCTTCCTGTTTGCACTGACAAGGATGGGGGTTCTGGACCGAACCCTCATGTTTAAGAATCCAATTGTCTGTGATTCTGTGACTCACCACCCCCGCCCACCTTGTTTTGGATTGAAGTCACACCCCCCAGATGGTGGGTGTGATTATCCCATGATGTATAATTTCGCCGATCTCACTGCAGTCCCTCAGCGAGAGGGACTGTATCCTCGTTCAGCATGAAGGGGCAGCTGTGTAAGGTCTGACAAAGCGTCTTTGACATGTATGATGTTTGGGGGGGGGGGGGGCTTGTGGCACCATCTGCACGGCACGCAGAAAACAGCAGCCTGTCCTACAGTCCAGAACAGCAGATGTGATTCCTCGCAGAGATTTACAGGGTGTGTGTGTGTGTGTGTGTGTGTATGTGTGTATGTTTTTATAATTATTACACAGTGCAACCCAGATTTTCCACAAGTCGATAAAAACCTGTAACTTTTTACCTTATGGGGACATTTTTTCAGTCCCCACAAGGATAACCTCACTTTTATAAAAATTTGTGCATGCAATCAAAAAACTAAACATGTTGAAAGTCTAGTATTTTCTTTGGTTTCTTAGGGTTAGGGCTGGGTGGGGGGTTAATGATGTCGTTCTTGGGATTAGGATTATTCCCATAGAAATAAATGAGCAGTCCTCACAAAAATATGACTACAAACATTGTGTGTGTGTGTGTGTGTGTGTGTGTGTGTGTGTGTGTGTGTGTGTGTTCTCCCTCAGCAGCACTGAAGCAGATGTCCCTGGCTGAGTGCTGCAGAGCCGGTCAGGAACACGGCCAAACGTCACAGGACTGTGCCTCCCTGCCGCTTCTCTCCGAGTTCCCGGCATGCAGGTGGGGCGCAGCGTTGCTGGGTGGGGAGGGCACTGGATGGGGGGCCACATACCTACTGTTTTTTTATGAGGGGATTATGGGGTAGTAAAAACCAGCAGGCACAGCACAGAGCTGTGTCATGTTTATAGCTATTAGAGCAGCTGAGGAAATAGATGGTGGTGAGCTGCGCCGGCCTGTTTATGGACGGCCTCGCCGCACTGAGCGCGCTCCCACCCTGCTGTGACTCACTGTCTCTAGGCGCATGACCATGGCTGAAGAGGTAATGACCACAGTGATTATGTGACTGACTGAAGCAATAGTAACTGCGGTTATCAAGTACAGGATCAAGTACAATAATCACGACATGGCAATAATTATGTGACAGTTGTAGCTGTGACTCCAGTACTTATGCGACTATTGTAGCTATGACTCCAGTAATAACGTATCTCCGGTAGCTGTGAATTCAATATTTATGCAACTGTAGTAACTGTGACTCCAGTAATATTACTCTAGTAGCTGTTACTCCAGTAATGATGCCACTGCAATAGCTGTGACTCCAATATTGATGTGACTGCGGTAGTTGTGACTTCAATATCGATGCAGCGGTAGTAGCTGTTACTCTAGTATTGATGTGACTGCAGTAGTTGTGATTCCAGTATTGACACGGCTGTAGTACCTGTGACTCCAGTATCGACGCGACTGTAGTAGCTGTGACTGATGATGGCATTACTTTAGTCACATTACTTTAGTTCTCTGGCTGACGGAAATGAGTCATGAGCTCCTTGTCACATCATCTACCGGTTACTTGTCAATGTATTTTCCTTCTTTTTGCCATCTAAGAGACCAAGTGCGTATAACTCTGTGGGGTGTTACATTATTTCCTGGGCCCTAAGATCGTGTGGGGGGGCAGTGGGGGGAGCAGTGCTAAATCCAGGAGGTGAAATCATGCCACATTGAGAAAAGCAGAGAATAACAGGAAAACTGAAGGTCTATTTCAGGCCCTTAAAGAGACGAAGGCAGAAAAGAATAACAAAACCAAGCATTTGCCCTTAAAAGGTCATGTGAATGATGGGACCTTTTGTTATGAGAGGATTGTGCTTTAAAAATACCTCAAGGGAAGAGACACTGGCATCAGGTCTTGGGGAATCAGGTAATATGCAACAGCAGACAGTCTTGAGTTGAATTTAGCCTAATACGGGTTTAAAGGGTCTTTGACTGACATTCTTGTAGAGGAACAGATGTATCTCTTGGTTGATTGTTCTTGCTGTCCATATGGCAGCTAAGTATCCAAATAATGTTTGCCTAAATGATTACATAATCAGGCATGAACAGCATCTTCAGAGCCTCATTGATGACTGGCTGTATGTTTGCCAGACACCAGTCAGCAGTCAGAGGGACACTGACGGTGATGTGGAGGCGGTAATCAGTGGTATGCCGACCTAAAGGGCAAATCAGCTAAGCAAAGATGCTTTTTCTCTTGTGCTGATGCTTGAAAACGCTTCATGCGGTGGGGTGGGGGCCAGCAATCGGCAGGGGCGCCACTAAAGATTTTGGGCCCCATGAAAGCATATCATATTGACCCCCCAGCCCAGACCAGACCAATGAGATTATGCTCCAAATTTCTTAGGGCTCGGGGGCGCTTGGAATCGTCTTAATTCCAACCCCCCCCCCCCCCCCCCCCCTTTCAATATGGCCCCGGCTTCCCAGCTCTCATCCTCCATCTACCTTCTGAGCTACGTCTGACAGAGGTGAACTGTAGCAGCGTGCGCATAATCCGAGCAGCTTCAACAGGTCCTCAAGTCCGCCCTATTCCGCTCTGCGAAACATGCGGTCGAGTGCCGTTACTGGCACACCACATTACACCGGAACAGATGAGGAGTTATTTTTAATGCTTTTTTGGAGAGCACTGGGAACTTTTGAAAACAGGTGTGTCGAGATGCAAAGGAAATGCGGTAAATTCCCTGAGAAAAAACTGCCTCTGCTAGCAGGATTCTTTGCGGTAACATAAACATGTTAAACATAAAAATCTTACATCAAAATGCAAAAAACTTGTCTGCCATTCAAACATTATATTTCGCATGCACAAAGGAAAAACGATGTAGTGCGCTGACTACAACAATCAACAATATCGATAAACCAATTAATGCCAAAGGTGCTGTAATTCGTACTGCCACGCCCTGAAAGGAGAGCTGATCTGCATACTCACTGAGGGGACACACCCCCCCGCATAACCAAGTTCCATACAAACCCAAGCATACAGAATGCAGTATACATATACATCTTTGCAGCTACACCTAACTTAACAAAGCAAGAACCTATTAAGACTATGCAAGGCCAGTAAGGGCAACACAAGAACATTCGGGTTAGTAGAGGAATTCATGGAACAGTTGGGTCTTATGGAATTTGTTGAAGGTAGAGAGGGAGTCTGATGATCGGATGTGGCTCGGCAGCTCGTTCCACCAACATGGGAAACACACAAGAGAAACGTCTGGAGTAACACCTCTCATGTGGGGGAGGGAACTAAGAGCGACATTGGTTTGCTGACCAAAAGGGGCGGGATGGAACGTCGGTCTAGAGGAGCCAATTTAATTGATATAGGAGCCAGCACCAAGGACTGAAATACCCCAAGCCACTTAGAATGATCTGTCTGACAGGTATGAATTAAACCAGTGCAGAGCAGTCCCATTAATGGCAAGACGAGAATGGGTGGCCAAGAAGAGTCGGTGATTAACCTTGTCAAAAGCTGAAGAGTGATCTAGTAGAATGAGGACAGACGACTGGGATGCAGCTTTTATGGCTCTCAGAGTGTCCACAACAGCAAGGAGGCTAATTTCAGTCAAGTGGTCCAAGACTAAAACCAAAGTGTAGAAGGGCCCAAAAATCTGTTAGTGAGGTGGTCAGAGACTTGGCTTGTTGTTGTCGGACAGCATGTTCAAGAGATTTGGACAGTAATGACAGGAGGGACGGATTGATAGTTCTCGGTCCGCAAGTAAGAGTAAGGGTTTTTTTTAGCAGTGGTGTTACCTAAGTTTGCTTACATGAGGCAGGGAATGTGTCAGTAAAAACGACTAATCGAGTGGGTGTGTGCAGGGGTAAGTGTAGGAGAGATGGCCTGGAGGACATGGGAGGGCACAGGATACAGAATCCCACCTCTGTGTGAGCTTCGACTGAATTCTCTGGTTTCCTCCTAATAGTCCAAAAGCATGTAATTAGGCTAAGCGGGGTCAAAACTGCCCGGTGAATGTGGTCGCAGGTATGTGCATTCCCTCTGGAGGGGTGCACCGGCATTACACCCTGAAATCAGGATAGGCGTCACCCGCCCCCACAAACCCCCCAAAGACAAGCATCCAAAATGTGGTTGATTCATAAAAGGACACCTGCTGCTCAAGAAGAAACGGCGACAAACTCACGCGACTCCAGCTCTGTTAAAGAGTACAGCTCCTCTCCCGGGCTGGACGAGGGGTTCAACTGCAGGAAGAAGAGCAAGAGCCACTGACTCACAACTGGATTTGCAACTGGCAAGCAAATTACAACCTGTAGGCAACCTCTTTTTTTCCCCAATTTGATTTTTTCTTTACCAATTTGAATATGATCCGTGCCACCAGGCGAACTGAGTCTGTGACGATTTTCTTGTGGGGAAGCAGTTTCTGGAGGCATTTACACTCCCTCCTGTGCTCTGACCAGGCTCGTTTCTGGGGGGAGGACAAAAGATAAATGCTGTTTTATACCAAGAGGGAAGCGTCATGAATGTATGGCTAGGCTGCACGGTGATAAACATCATCCATGTACCATAAGTGCGTATCCACACACACACACGCACACACACACACACACACAGGTTTGTAATCTTCGTGGAAATCCTCCATTCATTTCTACAGGGAAAACATAATCACAACATGACGTCCTTAACCCTACGCAGCCCTAACCTTAACCACAAGCAACCAAACAAAATACAAGACTTTTGGCATTTTCATTTCTTTGATTGCAGTCATAGATTTCTATAAAATTGAGTTTCCCTTTGTGGGGAACACACACACAGCAAATTAGACACCAGTTACAAATACTAACATATTTCTGACTACAGATTACAAGTCCACTCTCGTGCATTTTTAGCTTGTATTTAGAAATGAAGATCGTTTCCAAAACTCATTCCACAGGATCCATTTGAGAAGATTTCTTTGGACTTTTGTGAATTTTCGAAATTTAGCAAAAAACTTCTTCACTGGATTACATCAGGACTGAGAGTTTTGTTTCCTGATACCATAACATATGTTGTCACTGGTGGTCTCATTGCAAACACTGCAAAAAAAGATGGACTCTGGTGTTTTCAACATTTGCTCCTCAAATACAATAATAATTACAGATGTAAGGCACTTAACCCCAGCTGTTCTCTGACCCTCACTTACGTGTTGCTTTGGCTGCTTTGTCTGTTAAGTAATTAAATGTAATAGTACAATTACCAAACTGCTTAAATCTGGCTAGCACTATGAGCAAGTCTGCGTGAGGCTCATATGCTTTCCTTGACTGTGGACCTTAAACAGGAACCATGTGCCCAGGCTTGTAGCATAAAGCGGTGATGGGTCTGTGGTCACAGGCAGGTCAGCGGAATGTGAGGTCAGCAGGTCCCTGCTGCATTACGCCACAACTGGTTCTATGGGCCCAGAGTCATTAAGACTCGGATCAGAGGGGGCTGCACCTGCTTGCAAGCACATGACACGGAACATGAGGCACGGAACAGGAGGAACGGAACAGGAGGCATGCATATGTGCACGCTCCCGCCAGCCAGCCGTCGCCGGTCCGTTACGCTCGACGGGACACCGCCCCCATCCTGCCACTCAGCAGCGGGGACCAGGATCCCACCCACCCCTATACCGCGCCTGGGCGTCAGGGCTGTCAGTGGGGAAGACGAGGTGGGAGGGGGGGCAAGGGGGCGGTTATGGGTCATTAACGTAACTTTAATGGAGAGGCGGCATGAATCTGCAGCTGCGCAGGGGTTGAGATGCAGCGGGCAAAGACATTTACACATTTATACATTCCAGTCATCCAATGGAGGGAGGAGCAGGGGAGCAAGGGTGGGTGTGGTAATGCGTGGGAGGAGGGGAAGGGGGACAGAGAGAGAGGGAACAGAAAGAGACACATGGGGACAGAGAGAGAGAGAGACAGAGAGAGAGACAGAGAGACAGAGAGAGGGGGAACAGAAAGAGACAGACAGGGACAGAGAGAGGGACAGAAAGAGACACATGGGGACAGAGAGAGAGAGGAACAGAGAGGGGAACGGGCAGAAAGAGACTGAGACAGAGAGAGAGAGAAAAACAGAGAGAGAGAGAGAGAGAGAAAGAGAGAACAGAGAGAGAAAGAGTGACAGAGAGAAGGAGATAGAAAGGGGGAGGG
>JAODKE010000001.1:4067156-4081574 GCA_026779605.1 Mormyrus hasselquistii
GGGGGGGTGCGGCGCGGGGGGCCGCCCACCCGCCCCCCGGCGAAAGGGAGGGCGAGACGGGGGGGGAGGCGGGGCGGGGCCAAGAGGCGAGGGGGGGGGGGGGGGGGGGGGGGGGCAGGCTCATAATGGTATCACCGGGACTCCACCATGAGAGGCATTCGGGTATGTCGGGTGCGCGGCTACACTTTGTGGGCGGGGGGGAGTCTCTAGGTGGACAGCATGAGGTGGGGGGGTGACATACTAGCAATGCCCTGCCTTCGGATGATTATTTGCGGGGCTGCAGAGGCATGTGACCGGCTGTTTGTCCCGGAATGATACGGATGCTGCTGGGACAGAAGCCCCCTGCACTACAGCCCAGTTCCACCATCCTGTGCAGAGAAAACCCCTTAAATGCCTGCATTACTGTCTGTGTCTCAGCGAAAGGTGGATTGTCGGCTAACTTGCTTTTGTTTTGTCTGCCTGCTGGCTTCGCCTTCGGTGAAACTAGACAGTTCTTTGGAAAATGTTCTTTTTTTGGAGCAGGGATTTGGGACATGACATGGGGGAAACTCCGCACCCTAACCCTCTACCTGTAAATGTTTATATGTTAGACCTTGGAAATCTTGGCAAAGCCTAAAGTTTTTTTCCTATTTTTTTTTTTATTATTAATAAAAGATTATGACCTTAATTGAACTTGTTGACATTGACTAGTGTGGTAAATATAATTTAGATACATTTTTTTGTCTGAAAAAAACAAAAAAAAAAAACAGAGGTGGCTCATTTGAGGAATTCTGTAAGGGAATTTCTGTACATTGATTGTTCTCCAAAAAAAAAGTCTTCACCTGGATATTGTCAATGCCTGTACAGCAAGAACCTGCTGCTTTTATATCGGTGGTCAGGACATGAGGGAAACAGGAAGTCAAGGTTTGCGTTGTCAGGCAAGAGCAGAAATTCGTCATTGTCAATCGTGAAATTCTCAAAGTGATGCTTTGGGTATAACTAGTGCACTCAAGTGCTCTTCCATCATCTATAAAAAAACCCCTCAGGCATGAGCCTTTGTCAAATTTGAACTGGAATTAAGTTTACGTTAGTCAGATGTTTAAGTCTTTAAGTCCTTTAACTTTTTTTCAGCTGCAGGAAATGCAGTCTTTCTGGTCTTAATGCTGCTTGGTGCACTATGAGTTATTAGAATAAAATGCTTCAAGTTGTAGTGTGTATGGAATCACTTCTCACGCACACATCTGGTTTGCTGTTGACATCAAACTTCACATTCCAGGGGTGTTAAAATTCTCCAGCCCCTTCTTCGCTCACTTGCTGTAACTGGGATGCTTACTAGGGCATGGTTATCTCTCTAAGAGTGGCTCATTAACCAAGTCAGATTTTCCCCAACAGAGGTCCAGCCGGGGCAAAACTGGGACCATCCAAAGAGGTTCAAGCCTGCAATGTAGACCTCAGCAAGCTTCTGTTGAAAAATAATGGGAAGGAGGAAGAATTAAACCCTGTCCAGGAGATGTTCATGACAATAATGGGGAGTGGTGGTGACCAAACAGAATTAGGTCAAAATGAAGCCACTGTGAGATCTGTGATTAGTCATTGGGCTTCCTGCTGTGAACGTGTTCGCAACACGATACTGCACAGCGTGCTTGACAAACAGCAGTGAACCGCTAACCAAAAACAATAACGTTAAAGAACATGGTGCTCCGAATGGTGAAATTTATGTTAGCGTTAGCCTGTGTCGAAACGCAGGAGCTCATCATATTTCCAATTTTCTTCAATTTGAAGAGAAGCTGAACGCTCTTGTTTTCAAGAGCGTGGGAGAAACACTGAGTGAAACATAAAACTACCAATGCTATCCGGCTGCCGTTATAATGTTTAATATTTTTTGACATACTGCAGATGTATAAGAATTACTGTAAGAGTAAACAGTTCGTCCACCGGCCCTGACCAGGCAGAAGCGGTTATAAGATGGATGGATGGATGGATGGATGGATGGATGCTTGATAAACAGCTTGCTCAGCATTACTGGTTGAAATGGTGTAACTCTAATGGGAAATATTTCTTTTAAATATGGTAAAAATATCCAAACACTCATAGTCACAAAAAAATTGTTTTATAGCTCCTAGGAATTTTATCTCAGGCCAAAACATACAACACATACACAATATGGCAAAACCACAGCTGTGAGTCTGAGCGATGGAAGAAACTGGTTGAAGATAAACCGAATATCACAATCCTCCACTGACTAATTGACCCGCAAGTCAACTTGAATCTGCACAGACAAAAACAATCTACGTTGGCGAGCCAGAGACAGAACCATTGAGGTCCTATGTTGGTCGAGTCTGTGTGTCGAACACCCTTCAGGTCGTTCTGAGCATATGTTTTCTGTTTTTTGGGATTTTTGACTGACATTTGCAGAGCTAAACAATCAGTAGACGTAAACCCAAAATTCGGTGTGGTTGCCTGTCCCACTCTTCCTGACAGGGTGTCTTGTTTACATAAAGGAGCAAATAAAAATGTGGTTCCTTCACCCGGCTACAGAAAGTTCAGATGTATATTTTCTGGCCAGTAATGGCGTACAATTAGCTGGTAAACATTGTGAGTTGACCACAGCTGTTTGTAAACCTGCAGAAGCCACTTTGGCACCATCAAATGTGGAAGAAATTCCTCAGAGCACAAAGTGTTTCCGTAGCCCCATCATTTACAAACTACTGAAATCTAAAACTACTATAAAGAAGGAAGAATGGACCTTTTTAGACAGTTTAATGTTGAGTTTGGTAGCCCTTAACCTCTGCACTTATAGGTGTCATTTAAAGGTCAAGTGAACATTTCACACCTTGTTTTAGCAGGAAATGCTAAAGGAAATTAAGCCAAATGAGCAAGGATGGTGTTAGGATGATCTGAAGCAGAAGGGACCTTTGATATCTCCCAAGTGTGAGCTTGTGTAGCAGAAACGGCTCTTGAAACAGAAACTGATCACACAGTGTGAATAACGTTCCATGTAGTATTTAGATTCTAGAACCTTCGTACAATTTCAGAAACCGTGGTGAGTAAACCACTGTAAACCTACACTGTAGTTGCTCCTGTCTCTTTTTCGCGCGTCTTCATGTGGACATGCGTTCTTTACGCGTTCTTTCCTCAGGTCTTGAGGTGTGACTCTGCCCTGTGGTATCTGCACATCCACATTCTCTGACCATCCAGCCTATACTGGTTCTCTGTCAAGAGTTTGTTTATAAACAGCTATTCCCCCCTCCTCACATCTAAGCAAGTTATACGATTTCCTATTCATGGATAAGTTTGCATGGCTTCATTAAGGTATGTCTGAAGAGTTTATTTTGGTCTGTGTTGACTTGCTAACTCACCACCAGCATGTACGTCACTGAAAGGACACCGATAAAAGAGGGCCCCCGCACACCCCCCTGTAAAAATTCCACATGCTCAAAATGAAGCAGTCACTGGAACGCTGAAGCTCACAGCAGGTGTAGCTTTGACGACGGGCCCACAGCACTCTTCTAATCTATCAGCTTCATCTCTTAACACCAAAGCTCCGCTCTGGCGTTTGCAGGGAACACCACAAGCTGCAGTCCACCACACGTATTTCTGTATAATAAATCATCTTGTCTTCGAGTCCCATGTCTCCCGTGTTAATGTGTCTGCGAAAAACAAAAGCCGCCACTTTTCAGGCAGGGTGGATTGCAACCCTATCAACGCAGCTTGGAAGTGCACCCAGCATGGAGAGCTATACATGTGACTGGCCTGACCAATAGAGAGCTTCGTCAGAAGGTCATAAGGTCGCTATGGTGGTGTAGGCAAGATGGCTGTTGATTTTCACAGCTAGGCGGTTGGAGAAGCCTGTCACTTTTCCCCATATCTCTTCATGCCTGTTTTGCTGTTAGAGGATGATCTTTTTTCTTCTAACTATTATTTTTCACTGTACTATTTCTTGCAATTTTGCTGACAGCAACTTTTCCTGCCCCTGCTATCTATGCCATGCTCAAAGTGATGATCAGCATAGCCATAGATGTGGAAGGTATTTTTATTTTAGATGACCATCTCGGCAGTGGCATGCGGAAGTAATGGATCCGGGTAATGAGAGACAAGACTGGACCCTGACTGTCTGTGTGATTTCACATGGAGACTTTAACATCAGGAGTCCCTCATTCTGTCTAGAAGAGTCTCCTGATGTTACTGCCACACTCAACTTAAGCCATAACTGACGGTTACTGGCTGCTGTCCAGCCTGCGGGGGGAGATTCCCTAAAAACAATGGGCTCAGTGAGGATCTACTGGTGGCTTTGGTAGTGGCTGAATCTCCTTCTTGCCAACGGAGAAATCCCAGGCCTCCCATCAAATGATCTTGATAGTCTTGTTATCTTGTCTTCATAGGTGCTGGTTTTCCAGTTGAGGTCTTCGCAGGGATTCTGAGCTATAGGCCTCCATTACATTTGCCGGACCTCTTTGTGAACTTGGCAGCGATAGGCCACAGCTCACAAAGTTGGGCTGCTGTACCAGGAGTGGTGTCTCTTAAACTGTGTCATCTGTTCATGCTGCAAGGATCGATTCAGTCTCTGTTATTTCCTTCCCCTTGTTTTTGACTGTACATCCAGGGAATTAATTAACATTCTAAAGCTCCTCTTACTCCTCCTGCTCCTCCGATCTTAAGCCAGCCCCATTTGAATGCCTGGCCGCCTGACGCTGCAGAACAATCAAAACTCCGCCCTTGGATTGCATCCCCCGGCCTGTCACCATGTGAATGACTCTCGGTCTGGCACAGGCGGGGCGGCGCTGGCACGAAATCAGGCCCGACGAGGGTATTATTTTAACAAGCGAGCACTTCCCGGTCACGATTTGTATGCAGCCACCGGCAGGGGCACAAAAATGTAGATGATGGCGGGGACAAGAAGCTGGCGGGATGCCGCCATGAGGGTGACAGTTGTGGGCCGTGACGACACAGCGGTAAATAGGCCCGTGGTGGAGTGCCCCTGCAGGGCCGCTGCATGACCAGACTGTCTGCTTTTCCCCCTCCCTGTTACGCTACTTTACATATAAGAGGGGCCATCATCTTTGGGGTGCCTTCTGAGGGCCTTTCTGCTGGGGTTTCCTCGCCTCTCATAGGTTGAGAGGCAGCCGTTAAATGTAGATGCAGGCCAGACTTTAAATGACAGGATGTCGCCGTCTGTCCTGAGCGCACAGGCCTCCCCCTCCCATTGTCTTTTTTTTCCCCACCTGATTTTCATTAGTTTTCTCTTTGCCAGAAATTCTCAATCCTGTTAGGACCTCTGCCGGCACCGTGCCAGTCCATGGACGTCATTTATAGTTGAATCGACAGTCCAGGTCCATTTTTAGAACCTTGTCACCCTGGGTGTGACGATGACTCGGGCCTAGACGCCTAGTGGCATTCTTGTAAAAGTCCCGCCAACTTAATAGATGTAACACACATAGACAAACAAACAGCGTTCGCGGAAAGTCACGGCGGAAAGTCAGGCCAATCCCAACGCCAGACCCCTGGGGCGAGGATGCGACCTTCCACATTGCAGTAGCTATTCCGGAAACAAAAACAGGCCAGCAATTGCCTTCCTCCATGTTTATGAAGTGACCACAATGAGTCCCTGTTCTCTGGTTGGAGTAAAACCCACAATTCCTCATCATACGCTGAATGTCTGTTCAGCTTTTGGCTTTTCATTCTCTGGTGTCTTTTAAACATAATCCTCTCAATTGTTCTTGGACTGTAGTTCCCAGGGTTCAAGGTAACGGAATTAGACTAAATATCTCATGTTTGACACATTCATTCACAGGCGTGCAGTGTTGAGACTGAGGGTGAGTATGGTGGTGCTCTTGTTGAGTCAGTTGGCAAGATTGACTATTTGCAGCCCTTCGCTTCTCTGCAGCTCAGCCTAGCAGGACGTGAATTAATGTCATTAGGAGAGAATATCGGGACATGGCTGATTTTGGAATGCCTGGAGTCCAGAGTTATCCATCTAATTCATCTGTTATTTTCTTTACACAAATTCCAACTATGTGAAATGATGCATGCCTGATGGTGGAATTAAGCTTGAGAACAGCTGTAAAGGAACATGACTGTTTTGAGGTGTAAATACGCCACATTAATGACTGACCATGATGACTGTGGTGTCCATGTCGCTATGCGTTTTCCTGCCGTACATCCTTGACACCCCTCGGACAGAACTCCACTGCTGACGTGAACCCACCATCAATTACAAAACGGCATGGGAACCATCGGCTGTCCTGTGACAGAGTTTGGGCCGGAGGGGGTGGGAGGATGGGGGTGCGCATTTGAGGAACACAGACCTCTTGTTCGGTCATTTTGTGACGTGGCCCGGCTCACGATCAAGCCTCACCTCACACAATCATCTCCCGGCTGCTTCAGCAGAAGCGGTTGGAACCGGGAAGGTCAGGGGGGCAACATGGATGGTGGTGGTTGATGCCGGAACGTGGGAGAAACACCACTTTTTTTGTGCGGAATTACATGTGCTCCAAGGAGTGGATGCGATAATTGAAATTGAGCTAGCCACTATGGTTTTTATTGTGTAACATCCGTAGGAGAAATATAGACATGTTGGCAGTGGGACTGTCCGTCTATTCCCAAAGTATTTGAGTTGGCTCAAAGTCAGCGACGGTACACTGAGCTCGTGTTTCTCCTGGGAGCTGCGTTTGGGAACTGGCTTATTTGCTTTGTTACTACCAACACTCCCTTCCAAGATCTGAGCACAAAAAAAAGTCTTTTTTTTTGTTTAAAACTGATCAAATTGGTTTCAATTATACTGAAATTCTGCAATTATGTATCTCCGAAATGTTCTTTCATTTGTGTTTCCATCATGGTCGTGGTTTGGTTCCTGGTCTGTCTCAGAGTTAGACCTCATCTGACTCGGAGCCTTAAGTGCTCGAGTAAACAAGTTCCCATCCCAATTTAAGTTTCATAACAGACCTGACACAGTGCTTGTATAATAATACACAGCACCTAGTATGTTGTCCTCCTTTATGAAATATTTTTGAGGAAAAACACAGCAGTCAAAAAAAGTTCCTGACAGGGCTGTCTCTTCTGAATGGAAAAATATGAAACTGCAAGTCATCTCAGAACTTGAACACACTGTTGTGTGAGTTTGCAAGGGGCCATGCCGTTCCTGAGGAATGAGGGAATTTGGTATTGGGCAATTAATTCATGTGCAGCTGCCACCTCATTCCTAAACTATGCCCTATAACACAAAAGTTAAAGGCAAGGATGTTTGAAGCAGTAAAGTGATTTATACAGCTTATTCTGGGATGCATTTGTTGAGGTATCTTAGGGTGATGCCATGCAGAGGTCTGTCTTCATAACACTGATAACATTTTACACATTTCTAATGTATATATTAACACATGGGTGTAGCAAGTGGCTCATGGGGTCAGGAGGCTGTGGTTGTGATCAGAAGGTCACCATCAGAGTGAAGTCACCATTGGACCAGGACAAGGTCCCCCACCCCCAGGGGCTCCAGGGACTGTCCGACCCTGCTTTCTCATCTGCTAAACAAATAAATGTAAATGTAATGTGTTTAAATCTGCAAGCCCCCCTTTTTTTTGTCATTGGTTGGTAAATGTCATGTGTAGTTAACCTGAAGGTACTGGCCACGATAGTTCTACTTGTCACCTGAAGGTGTTAGCGGCCAGCAGGCCTTTGCACTGGTGGCTTGCCCTGTGGTCGACCTCTGTGTTGGTTTTTGCTACATTAGTGGCCTTCTCATCTGGGTCTGGGGGTTTCTCCAGGGACTATGCGGTGTGTTTACTTTTGTCCCTTGGTGAAATGGGGAGTTCTGGCACTTTCAGAGTGAGAAGGAGTTATGAATGACTCCAGCGGATGCCAGCAGGCTTTGTGGACTTCCCGGCTACTTGCTCAATGGGGTTTAATTCCGGTAAAGTGGGGCGTACTGGACATTTGGCTCCTCCATTGTGGTCACATTCAGGCCTTGGCTTTGGGTGACTGTTTTCCCAGAGGATGATCAATATTTTTAGAAAGCATTTAACACACTTTTTGTACCATTTTAGGGGTTCCTAGCTTGGGGGGTGGTGGGGGGAATGAAGTGTTTTACACATAGGTTTTGGTTATATATCATATAAGTGGTGTGACTGAAAGACTCCTAGCCATAATGCTAGCTGGTGTTAATCTGGGCAGTGTTTCTATGAGTCTCAAGATGTGTCATCATCTCAATGTCATATGATGATGTACAGTAAATTCAGTGGGATGGGGACCAGTTGGCCACCGAAACTGGTTTTATTACACATGCAAATTCTCAGCAAGCTTTAGCACAAGAGGTACATGCTGACAAAGCTACGGACGTGCTGTCCGCTTGGGTCGGAGTGGATCCCTACCCGATGCTTTACTATTTTGTTAATTTTGACCCTGTTGATTCCCAGGAACTATAATCTATTTCTAACATGCCAGTTTTAGAAACGATTACTGGACTTGGCCGTCCTGCCCCGGTCGACCGCTCCTTCCGTGTGCCGCGCCCCCTCGTTAACCTCGTGTGGATTCCCCGTGTTTACCAGCTGTTTCTTGTTTTTGTGATTAGTTCCATGTATTTAAGTCTGCATTAGGTATGTTTTCTCCAGTCCAGTCATTGACATCTGCTGTCTGTTTTGTGCCCTGCCTTGTCGCTATCCATGATAAATCCCTCGTTCCCCAATTCTCCATCTCCCTGCTCTTGCTTCCCCGGTCCGAGTCGTGACAACTGCTCTTATGACGTCCAACATCAATACCCCTGGACATAATTAAGTGAAATTTGACATCGTATTGTGCAAAACCAGCGTGTGAAATGTAAACACGCCTCTTGATCCTAAGGGCCTGTTTCAGGAAGCTTACTTAGCCAGATAAGTTGTCAGATTTAAGGTAGTCTGGGCTAAATAGGTTTTATCTTCATTCACTTATATTTAAGTAAGCAAAAAATCCTGCTTTGTGAAACAGGTCCTTAGACTTGTGCTTTTGTTGTCATGTGATAGCTTTTTGTTTTGATATGTTTACTGAGACTTAAAACCGAATCCTCAGTTTGCTTTCAAAAGAATCATGAAACCAATGTGCTTAATTGAAAGGAATTATCCAGACGGCCATGTCTGTTGGCGTGAGCATGGCATGTATGTGCGTGTCCACGTGCATCGGTCCGTCTGTGCACGTGTGGTGGGGCCTGGTGAGGCAAACACTTGCATATTTCACCTGCCACCATGGGCGTAAAATGAACACGACAGAGTGTGCTGACACCACGTCCAGAAATTTAGCAGAGAATGACGTGTTGGATGAATCCATCCCTTCCATTGCAATTCAGCTGTTTTTGTTCTGCACAAATGTATAGCGTTTAAGAACGGCATCGTGCCCCACTCTCTTTGGGACTTCTAACACTTCTTTTACTCCTTTGTCCTCAAAGCCATCCTTTAGACCTGATTCAGGTTTTCTCCTGTCTTTGTGCTCTCTTCCTCCAACACCATACGCCATCCCTGCATGATGTCCGGATCAGACACTTGTGATGATGGGTATAACAATTATATTTTGTGAAGAGGAAATGGGATGAGTCTCCCCCCCCGGGTCGCAGCGGGAAGTGGTCCAGCCCGGGTCCAAATGAATCCCCCCCCCCCCCCCATGAGAACAATGCTGAGATGGACGTAAGACTGGAGCTGCATGCCAAAAGGCTCATTCACTGGAGAAGAGCCGTTAATCTGTTTTTGTGTCCCTCCAGTGGCGCTTCCTGGCCAGATCAGGAAGTTGTCATCGCTACTTATCTTTGGACTTTGGTCACGTGTTTGATGTGATGCCCACATTGCCGCCAGCGGAGAGGGGGTAACTCTGCAAGGGCTCCTAGCTTCTTAAGTGGCTGCTTTGCCCTGGTTTGTTTTAAATTCTTTTATTTCACTGGGAATATGGACATATGGTCAGGAATTAGGAAGCTCTCAATGGATCTTTAAACCACTCTTGATATCCTGAACTGGAAGTATAAAGGTGACCGGGGCATTATAGTTACCCTGTTTAGGACTGAGTCTGAAATTAACAATACTAGTGATATGTGTTTGGATTTAACTCCAAAGCAGCAGAAATCTGTTTTTTTTTTTCACTCGCAAGGGCAAGTTCTGCTACTTTTAAAGGCAGAAGGCAACAATTATCCTGGAAGATGTTTGCTATGCCGCCTTACGCCACAGCGCATGGTGTAATGGTTAAAAACAGGATGGCCGTGCAGCTCACAGTGCATTAAGCAGATATATAAATGCTTCAGGCCTGTGGATGGCTTGGCCTAGCCTGTCCCTGATGGGCCCAGAAGATCTAGAACCTTCGTAGTTGGGGTTTCTTGTCCATGATGACAAAAGCAGCGGGTGAGGAGGTGGTAGGATCCCCTTGCCTCCCCCTTGACTACCTTCTTGTGCTTCCTGGTGACTAGAATGTCCTCTACTCCCTCCCTGAAGATTTTCAGTCTGGACACAATTCACACGTGAGTCGTCTTCATTACACCTCCCCCCACCCGCCACCCAACACCCCCCACCCACGCTGGCATTTCTTGCGAATCCTCCCTATGTGATGTCAGTCTGTGGGATTCCTGGCACGTGTCAGTGCTTTCTGGGAAGCGGGATGTAGCGAGGTCAGCTTTCGGCGTGACTCGCCGATCCGGAGTCACGCTCTTCCGCGGGTTTCAGCTCATTAGGAGGCGCCTGGGGGACTTCTCCAGCTACGGGCGTTAGCAAAATAATAATAATAACAAAAAAAAAGAAGTGGGAATGGTTGGCATGGTGTTACTATGGCAACGAGGGCCTACCGCTGAGCCCGTCCTGGCATCACTCATCCTGTCTGATCATCTCTGGGGAAACGAGGAAAAGAAATGTCACTTTTTTTTCATTTTTTTTTTCTGTGCTGATGAAGCAGGACAATCTGTCATTCCTGCCGTGCAAGACGCACAGACACACACACACACACACACACACACATATACAAAAACATCCACAGGCTCACTGCTGTGACCGGGAATTTTTTTCCCCCCAGACGAGGGGGCCACTGCATGTCTTGATGTGCCTGGGCATGATTCCCAAAAGTTGGAGTATGATGGTGGATCGTGCAGCCCTGGGGGGGGGGGAGCTCTGCAGCCCTGCGGGGGGAGCTCTGCCTCTAAGCTCCTGCCTGACAGCCTCTCCTCCCATGAAGTCCCCCTTTGGGCTTTATAATAAAAAATAAAGCTCATCATCATCTACCCCTATGGCCACATCACCCTTTGCACAGGCTTCCCCTGCCGGCCTAGAAGGTAATAAATAATGAATTGTATAAATTGGGATGATATAACATGGAACTGGACCCATTATCCCAATTTGTCTTCCGGTTGGGAAATCACACAGACTTTCCTAATGTGACTGATGGTTCTAAAAACTGATTTTTTTCCCCACGAAAGCAGTTTTTACTTCTGGTGTAGAATTGTCGCTCTTTTTTTTTATTGCCTGGCAGGGCCTCACTTCTTGCGGCTGCCGTGCCATTTTCAGTTACACTAGTGCACACTAGGTGTCAGTGTGGGGTCTCGCTCACGTGCGAGAGAAACTGATTAGTTATCCTGCCCGCACACCTTGCGCTGCTTGGTCACTGAGCCTCCGCTAAAACGGCTTGTCATCGTGGCTTGGCTATTAAGGCCTCGCCTTCTTTCCGTGGCTTGAAATCCGTGCTTTCTTTAGTAAACGGAAGAGTCCCCGTGGTTTTTGGGAACTCTGACAAGTAGTAATGAAGGTGGGGTTTGACTACATTTCCAGACCTCCCCCTTCCCTCACTCATCATGGCCCGGCACTTGGAGAAGAATGCAAGCAGGCGTGGACCCAAAAATTTTATACTGCATGTGAAATATTACTCTTCCAAGTGTTGCTAGAGAATTTGGAAGTGCATAACACCCCATAGCACCGAGTTCAATGGCCCTTTTTAATAGATTTATATTAAAGCAGTTAAAGCACTTCTGCAAAATGCACTTTCATTTACCTCAATAACTGACTGCGCTAGACCTACAGGCTGGACCATCATTCATAATTCCCACATCAGGACAAAATTACTTTAACCAGGTCCCCACGATGTGCAGCCCCTCCTACTCAGACCCCCACCACCCCAACACAGAGTCAGGGCTGGGACAATTTCGCCAATTCTCTCCTAAGATGGGGGTCGCCCTACAGGTGTAGCCAATTTAATTGAGAGTTGCAGATTGTTGGTATAAAGTCAAAGGACTTTTTTATTTTTATATATGTATTTTTATATAGCATATTTTACATCGGAGTTCGGTTGTGATACATTTATTTTTATGTAACCGATTATATTTAATGCACAATATATTTTTCGGTCATGAGGGCACTGATATTTCACCCCTGCATTTTTATATCAGACAAATTATTCCCCCCTCACATCCTCCCTAGAAATGCCTGATCTGCTGTGCCCACTACAAAACGTTACCTGTTTAATTCATTGAAGGTTTCTGCAAACTACTCAGTCTGACCCTGGTCAGCATTTGTGAGGAGGGGATGAGAACTAGGCAACTGTAGTCTTAGGCCATGCAGAAAATGATGATATTTATGGGGTAGCTGTGCCCTGCTCGTGTCTCCAAAGTGTTGGTGTGGATAGACAGACTTCTGTTGCAATCCTTCCACTGAGAGCTTTTTGTAAATACCTTTGGGTATTTGGGTAATAGTTGTATGGAGTGATCGGATAAAACAAAAGCAGGATGGACTGAAGAGGCTGAATGTTCATTCTGAATTCATTATATGCCGTCATTAATGTTTATTCCATCCTGCTTAGCCCCAGACTCTCAGCATAGTCTGACATGACTCAGTGACAACAGTGACTCAGTGACAACAGTGACTCAACGGCACTCTTAATCAGAAGGCCCCCTTGGGTGAGTTTTTAACAAGTTTCTCCATGAGTCAAAGTATGCCATTCCCCACGAGGAGGTGTCTAGTCATAAGCTGATGACACTGTAGACAGATGCGATACACGAACGACGTTTGTAGTTGCTACTTCTATGCCGAGATGAAGTTCGGTCATCTGTATTCTTGTTTATTTCCTTGGGAGTCTTCCTTCTTATCTGAAGATCCATGGTGGTTGTGCACCACAGGGGTCACGTCACCAGACCTAAAAGTTCAGTGAGCTTCATTTCTGCTTATGGACCACCCAGGGTTGCTGCAGAAGAAGTGGGTTCCCTAGTTAGTCAGGCCCCCTTTAAAAGATAGAAGTAGCTCAGAACTCGCTGTAATAAGATTGGAGTCCAGCTTGTGGGTGGTATCCTTACATCTCCATGTGTTGTCCTGTCAATGGCTGAGGGTGGTGGAGGGTCCTCTAAATGGTGTAAATGGTGGAGTAGGCAAGGTCAGCTCTATGAGTCTTTGGCGTGGGTGGGTCCACCGGGTGTGGGAGCACAGTGAGTCTTGGGCTGTCTTTAGTGAGCTCATATGCATTATGGGGGAAAACATTAAGGGGGAGGCAGTTTGGATATGGTGAGACACCCCTCCCCCAACACAGACATACACACACTCGATGGCACAAGTGATTTTCAATGAATCTGGGGTTAAGTTTGATTTTCTGTTGCTTCATAGCGTTTCGTGACTCTCAGTCCACAGGGAAGCACATTTCATTCCAAGAAGCCGTAATTTACGTCATCGTCTAAATCCTAACTCTAAACATTGAAGCAGACAGAGGCGGAGGGGCAGAGGGGACCAGGTTCAGACTGGCTGACTTCCTGGGTGTTAAATGCGTGCTAGAGCTATTGCAGACTTACTGGTGGGTCCATCTGTATGGGGAATTAATGTCTGGATCTCCATGAGAAATCTGTTTTTACTGTAGTGTTTCCCTGCCCCAAAACCCCCCAAAATGGCTCAACAAAACAGCTCACCCAGGTATAAGGAGACTATATGAGATAGGTACTATTAACAGATAGGCCCTTCCAAATCTTCCTCTTGACAATATGGGTATTTTATTTCGTCTGCTTCTCGAGGCACTGCACTGGTGTCCTACTCAAGTCTGAGCGACTACTTTTTCAAAATGCATTAAGATTTTGCTTCTGCTTGTATTTCAGGGTTGACTGAAGGCTGTAGCTCGTCCTGAGCTCTATCAGTGAAATGAAGATGAAAGGAAAAAATCCACCATCCAGAGGGAAATAATTTATGACATTTTTTTCCACTATCATTTGTTTCAATGGACAATGGAGCCATATGAGTTGTGTGGTAGCTTTCTGCAGTTCCTGCTGGCCTGGGAGCGGAGATGATCCATGATACATGATCGGTTTGGATCTGATCCTCTCCTGCAGAGGGAGAGGAACATCTGCTTACAGGATGAGTTTGGATCTGATCGTCTCCTGCAGGGGGAGAGGAACATTGTCAGGGTCAGCCCCTGTTGTCTCACTCTGTGTCCCTTCCCCGTTTGACCAGCAAGCGTTGCTGGTCATCCCGTCCTTCATGTGAGTCT
>JAODKE010000001.1:4088603-4105994 GCA_026779605.1 Mormyrus hasselquistii
GAAGCTTATATACCTGGATCATGTCCCCCCTCAGTCTCCTTTGCTTGAGGCTGAACAGATTTAGCTCAACTAACCTTGACACATTTTAGTAAAGTTGCAGTTTTTGCCAGAGCTACAACAGCCTTCCTTGTAAATATTAATGAGGCTATACCTGTCATCATCGACACATTTTTTAGAGTGATAATATTCTCAGCTCGGTTGTATTGAACCAGAATCAGAATGTATTCACTGAGATGTCTAAGCACTTATGTAAGTCGCTCTGGCTAAGGGCGTCTGCCAAATGCCATAAATGTAAATGTAATCCTGCATTTCAGGAATTTGCAGGAGGAATGGGTGAGTCACTGTGTGGCAATGCGGCGTGGTTCGAGGCTTGGGTTGGGGACCACACGGTACCTCAGGCTAACCCGTTTAGCGCCTGATATAACTAAGCGCATTCACAATCAAAATATCATCAGACCGTCTCACCAATAATTTTAAATTGACGATGTATCTTTTCTATATGGGTCGATTCACACAGAAAATGCACCGCCGTCTCATGATGTGGTGATTTGACTTTTCCTTCTCCGGAGAACTGGATGAGGGGCAGGGGAGGGTGAGGCATAAGCATTTTCAGCAAGTGGATGCCCAAGAAAAACATCACTCTGTGGGACAGCTGTTAAAAAAGGCGGGAACCGCAGAGTGTGTCGAGCCTTCCTGTGGCAGCCTGAACGATAGCCCCGCGCCGAGGTCCTGCTAAACCCCGCTGCGATAATAGTTTCCAAACCAGGCAGAGGTAACGGTGCATTTTTGCTGCAGCTCGGCCGGCCGGGCTTGGCGCTGGCTGCTGCGCTGTGGCTATGCTGCGCTCGCTGCAGGGAGCTTCTCCTCAGACACTTAAGGTCACTTTGCAGTACCCCCTGTATTGTCCCCGAGGCCACAGCCTAGATCAGGCTCGGTCCAGTCCAGTATGTGTAGAACTCACTGCCCGTTAAGCAGATCTGTCACCAACATATTTTTACTGCATTTGTTCCATTTCTTTATCAAAGCTCACTTTAAGGACAACAACGGGAGATCTGTCACATAACCGATCCCTGTGCAGCAGCCTTTGTGTGCACTAGACAAGCATTTATACTGCAACCCCCCGTCCGAGACAAACTACAACTGGCCCGCTAAGCTGGTGCCCCCTCAGAAGGTGACGCCCTAGGCGGTCGCCTATTTCACCTGATGGGTTGACAGGCCCCGTGGAATTTGCAGGAATAACATTCCTAATGTTAACCTGTCCTAATGTCCTTAACCTGTCATTTTGTTGGAAGGATTTCAGTAGTATCACTGGATTGAAGTACAGATTCAATAATGTTTCGGAAAAATCGTTCGCGTTTTGCCCAGATGTACGAATATATTGTTTTTTTGGTAATAAAAACTTCTTTTAAGATTATGGAAAAAAGGAGCGATCTTAACTATTTGTTTTGCGTCGCTATGATTAATTTGGGGTTTAACGGCTATATCGTATGACCGGTGGACACTGTTTCAGGAACGGACTGACCTTTTCCGGGATTTCAAACCCAAAAACCGCTTGACTGACCGGAAGAAAGAAAACTTTATGCTTTGTAAAAGTAATAGAAAGCTTTAGGTTTTCTTGTGAAGTATGCCAAGTTTAAGGAAATTTAAAATGATTGGCTACCTAGGTCAGATCTAAATGCGATATCCGGCATTTTGGGTATCTAGTCTGAACACTAAGCCAAAGGAGAGAAATATTACTCTCCATACTTCTTTGCCTTCAACCAGGGAGTTTTTCTTCCCATTGTTTAAGTATTTTTTATTCACAGGGTCTTTATTGGTGCAGTCCATTTAGAAAACAAAGCCATACCCACAATCCTCGGAGGTGGTCATGTGGCCATGATGCTGGTCGATGGCACTTCTCAGATTATGTCTGTTGGCACGGCCTGCCATCCAATGTGGCGAGAGATTTTGTGGTCTCGCAGCGTTTAAAGATTTTCAGCCCAGGCATTTTACGGAACTTTCCTTGGCCGGGAACAGGAAGGCAGGTCGGCCCACACAGACGGACATGACGGAATACAGAAAGTGGGAATTTAACACGCTGAATCTGAACGTGAGGTGCAAGGTCAGGCCTGAAAAATCTGCAGAACGCTGCCATAGCATCCAAGGGTGGACTAAATCCCATGTCTAACGGACAAATTATTGTGGCTTTAAAAATGATTCCACTGTATTTGCGATGCAATTGCGTAAGACTTGGCAACGGGGGTCCTGATGCTCAAATGAAAGTCAGATAACATGTCAACACTTGACCGTGGCTCTCGATCAGTAGAACAAACTATATGAGGAAGCTGATTTATGTTGGGTTGAGTTGTTTATTAGAGTCTGTACCGTGTCCTGAACCGATGTGCACTTGTGCTCTGGCATGAGCCTCGTCTGTAGGGGGCGTATGAGACAGCGAATTATGCATCACCTAGCCCTCTGCCTCCCTGCCCGCCCCCCACCCCACAAAACTGAGTGCAGCTGTGAAACGTCAAGCCCTTGTGGGGGGGTGGTGTGGGGTAGAGGCAACCCGCATCGCGTGACGCCCTGTCGCCGTGGGGCCGCGTGTCCGTGGCGAGGCTCGTCACGGCCGGTCTAACTAGAATCAAAAACAAAGCATATCCAAGACAACAATGGCCCGAAAAAGCCACAGCCACTGCCCTTGGTGAAAACTCCCCCCCCCTCCCAGGTCCTAGTCAGAAAGAGACAAAAAAACGCTGCATTCTGTAATAAATTCAAGATTTGTTTCTTCCCACCAGAAATGGCGTTCTTTCTGTGGAACGTGTAACGTGTTATTCAATGGATTGACATGCAGGCGGTCGTGTTCCAGTCTGTAGGCTGGTGGTATATCCCTGCAGACGTGCCGCCTGACATTTTGAGTCATTTCCCTGTTAACTGGAAAAATTAAACTCACTGGGAAAAATATGAAAAAAGCGATGGATGGATCTGTGGGTGTTATTACAATTTGTGTGTTTGAGTGAGGAGTCTTCTTGAAGGTGGCTTTCAGTGTCCAGTTGCCTTAGTGACAGATTTCATTATTCAGGAGACTTTACAGGTAAATGCCAAAAAATACCCTACTGGATATCGAATTCAGCCAAAAAGCAGGACTGTGCAGAGACAGACTGCAGAAGTGTGAACAGGTTCGACTGAAGCCATAGGCTCTGCATTCCGGAATCTTCATCCAGCTGCATGTGTTTATTTTCTTGTGGTGTCAGAGCTTATCCAAGATAACGCAAAAAAACAACAGAAAGAGGGCTTCCTGACACCATGCACACAGACTGCCCTACCCACGACGAGACCAAGAGAGAAAGAAAGGTCCGCACAGCTCAAATGCTTTTTCTTTTCAAACGAAGGTGTATCTAAAATTGTGTTACCACACTACATTAGTCGTGTGTGTAATGTGTAACTGTCACTGCATTCAGAGATAATAATCTAGTAATTGCAGCAGTATTGTTCATTGTATTTATTTGTTTCAAATGAGCACGTTTTTTATTACTGTGTTGTATATTTTCATTTCACTGCTGATCTGCCAATACATTCATGTATCTGACAAAATCTTGAATCTAAATTTATGATTTTTGTATACTTCTGATATTGGCAGTTTTTAGTCAGTGCCATTGAGTACTCAAGCACATGAATTGTTCGCTGACCTGCACTCTACCAGATGTCAAGTGATATGATCAATAAAGTGATTTGATTTGATTGAATTGATTTGACAATCATCCAGCGAATCAGACCAGAGATCTGTTTGGTCCTTGTGGCTGCCAGCGTGAGCCGTTCTCACACACGGGAGTTTTGCAACGAAGAGAGGATCAGCATGAGATGGGGGGCATATGGTTAGCGAGGGTGGTGGAAACACACAGAGCAGCGTAAAGGAGCCTGTTTGGACCTGACAGCTGCGATTAGGAGGAGAATTACCCTGCCAGTGGAAGTCTCACGTTTTAATAAACTGTAAAACCCGATTTTTATTAAAATGTCAGAGTCCCGCCAAGAAAACTTTTTAGTGAAAAACCGTGGTTCGGTCGTATTGAGGTACCGGTGTTTAAGCAGGTCAGATTCCCAAAGAAAAATACCCCCCTGCTCTGAAGTGTTTAAGTCCTTAATCGCAGGAAGAGCAGAATTCGCCCCTCTCGGATATTTATGCGGGCGTCGCATGCCACACTCCCGCGGGATGCTGTAGCCGCTACAGATGGCAGCTGCCTCCTCGCACGTGTGCTGGAGTCGCTTGCTGAGCGGCTTATGGCTCTCAGAACCGTCCTGGCAGCTGTTCAGGGCAAACATGCCACGGCGGGTTTCCATTTACTCCTAATAACGCGTTCGGCACCTGAAAACCTTAACAATCTTCAGACAAGTCTTCAGGGTCTGAAGGGATGATTGTGGACGACGTGGCATCTTGTGGGCCGCCTGATATTTACATACCACCTGTTCTTTTTTTTTTTTTTTTTTTTTTTTAAATGAAGGATGCAGCTTAACAGCACTGTGATATTCTCTCCAAAGTAAAAGAAAATATATTTAGCAGACAGGTGTAGTGTGTGTCTTACAGCTTCATGATACTGTGCTTGTGATCAGAAGGTCGCCGCTTCAAATGCTGCAGTCAGTAGAGTGACCAAGTGAGACCCTTAATCCCAAATTGCTCCAGGAATTGTCTGATCCTGCTTTCTCAAAAATGTATGCCACTTTAGATAAAAGTGTCTGTTAAATGTCAATTTAATTCATTATACTCTTGGAATGGAAAGTAAGTCTTCAGAATTTAACTGTGCCGCAGGAATAATCCTCATCTGACTCCATTTTGAATCCTGAAAAACCCAGTAACAGAAACGGGGCGGCACTAGTTTAGGATGCCCCAGTCTTTTCAGGGTCCCCAGAACCCTGCGAGAGAGCCTGACACTTGTGGAAGAGAATCGCTTCCTATCCCATTGTATGCGAGTCCTTCAGCTTTCAAACCTGCCCTGAGGACTGTTGATTCAGTCTCCTGACCCTCGATCTCGTTCACTCCGTGGACTGTTCTCACAGCACCGGAATGTTTGTTGTTTTGTTTGCAATTCGGAATCTCTTGAATTCCCCTCAGCCGCCCATCAGGTCACGGCCCGTGTTCTCACTGCCTTGCTGGGTCCTTGTTGGGCTGAGTTGCTCTCACGGATGTGGAGTGGGACGCCACAGCACCAGCTATGAAGGCTCCACAGCGAGCTCAATCCGGATCTTGTTGTGCCACAAATATATTTTCAACTCCCAATGGAATCTGAATCCATTGATTCCCATTCTGAGGTCATTAAATAGTCTCAGTAATAATGAGTCCCATGTAGACTCTTCCTCCAAAAGGGACCCAAAACAATTAAAAACACATGCAGAAAAAATGTTTTCATTTCATTTATAAGTTTAACAATAGGATTACATCATATACAAGCTAAAATGCCCCACAGCGATTATAATGAAAGGGAAGGTAACATATTCTGACCCTCCCAGGGTCTTCCCAACTGTTTCACTTCACTTGTTGTGTGGCTTAGTGGGTTAGGATGCTGTGTCTGTGCTAGGAATGTCATTGGTTCAAACCCCAGGGTAGGCTGAGTGATTTCACCAGTGGGTCCTTCAGCAAGGCCATTAACTGACTCCACTTCATCTTTGGATAAAAGCTTTCACTATAAAGTGATTGTAGTTTTCTCGTAAGCAGGCAGAAACCTAGTGATGAGCCTCAGATTCAGTATTTATCCCTTTATAGTGGAGCCCTAGGTCCACGTTCCACTTGCGCCCGTTGACGAGAATTTAAGACGGGAGTGCGAGATGTGTTGCCGTCGTCTCCTGATTCTAGTTGGCCGTGCCAAGTCATGGCTTCAGGCTGGATCAGACGCTCCTCCGGGCGCTCGACTTAAACGAGTCCATCCGCTCTCTTGTTTTCCACGAATGGTTAAACTTCCCAGGAGGAAGCCGTTACCATAAGATCCAGGGGGATTAGGTGCTCGTGTGGAGGTCTGACGTGGGTCTTACCTTCCACCGAGGCTCGCCTGCAGGGTAAGAAGCTCCAAGATCCATGTCGGTTAGCTGCATGACAAGGTTTGTTTTGGTTCTGTATCTGGTCTGTAATTTTCGAGATTTATGCCTGTTGCTTCCCCTATAATTAACGATATTTCTAATATTTAAGTGCATACATACATAAAAAGTTTAATTGCCCTACATATCAGCAAAAGAGAAGTTGCCCGGTTTGCTTCTTCTAAATGAAAACACAAGTGAGTTTCCATGGCAACAGCCATCACTGGTACACTTCTTAAACCAACAGCCACTGTTGCTTTCTGTCGCTCAGCCAAATCCCAGTCTCATCTTTACCAAAAAGGGGCTGGAGATTCATTTTTTAAGAATGAGGGTACAAGGAGCCTTCTCTACCTTGAAACCTATTCATTTTATGCACCTTTGTGATACACTGGAAATGTTATTAAATGCTATTGAGATAAATATCGATGTTGAATGCTGTGAGCTGTTAAAAGCTGTGAGCTGTGAAACGTGCCATCTTCCGGATACTTCTGTTGTAAGCCTGTTCATTCCGGCCATGTACTGAGGTCATCTCCAGAGTCATGGGGGTCAAAGGTCACACAGATGCAGAATGCCAAGACCTCAGAAAATATTGTGTCCACCTGATCGGAATTCACCTGCACAAAAAAGTCTGAGCCATAGCTTATTTCTTTATTGGAAAAACCGGGATCGAAGATTTATAGCATCATTTCCTTTAATGGCTGTTTCCATGCGTTGCTCAGGACCATGACCATAGCAGCTTACATTTACAGTTATGGTAATAGTAAAAAAAATTATAATAATATGATGATCACTGAAACAGCTACAGACACCATACGTTTTAATGAAGAATTCATTCAGACTGGGGGTCGACATCTGTTAGAGTCATACTGTGGTCGTCCAGTGACTAGAACCGCACCTTGACGGGGACTATGCGCGGTCGTCTGGCGCCCACGACCGCACTCATAACTGGGACAGCTGGGTCACGGTCAGTAGGAGGCCTGGAGCGAGAGCTCG
The DNA here is from genome assembly GCA_026779605.1 of Mormyrus hasselquistii. Classification (NCBI taxonomy): domain Eukaryota; kingdom Metazoa; phylum Chordata; class Actinopteri; order Osteoglossiformes; family Mormyridae; genus Mormyrus; species Mormyrus hasselquistii. Next base: position 4,095,636 of record JAODKE010000001.1, read on the forward strand.
GCCCGCGTATGGTTTCTGCAACCTGGCCTCACTGGAAAATGTGACTGCGGCCACGTTGCTGGTTTCGGACCACGGATCGGCCCGTCCCGCTCTCGAATTCTCCTTCATCGACCCGTCAGGCTCCCATCACGCTGCTGATGAGGACTGTGGATCTTGGACCGGGAAAATGCTCGGGTTAAAAATGGATTTTACTGCTTACCCAGGAGCCGATGTAGCCATCCAACTGAGGTTTAATGCAATTATGTATATATGGGATACATTTTAATACGATGCTGCTAATTAAAATCAAGATAAATAGTGGTGAGGAGTTTATTCTGGAAGGTCAGACCATATAGTACGAGTAAAACACAAATGACATAAGCTATTTTTAAACAGAGAGAAATATTTCAACCGTACGACGCTTTCAAAAGGAGAAAATGATAGTTATTAACTTATTAGTAATCTGTAATAAAGATAATGGTGGGTATAGATGTGACGTAATATTTCGCAGGTGTTTTCATGTCAGTTAAGGCAGCCCCTTCCCTTCTTTAATATCCCTGCCCAGTGTGTGATGCTGTATAAGGGAGACTCCCTCCTTTCCCTGGTGAGGAAGAGCTACCAGAAAGTCCTCCGAGACTTAGACTGTCGCTGTGCTTTAATCTCAGGCAGTTGAAGCCCCTGACTGTGATAGAACAGAATATCCCTCTAGACTTTGGGCAACTTTAGGTATCAGATCATTTGTTACTTTCAGAGGTAAAAGCGATTCACTTTACCTCCAAGGGTTTTAGTGTTACTCGTGTAGTTGAGTTTTATGGGATCTCACCTTCTCCCAGAAAGGTCGTGGTAGCTTACTTGATGAGCATACTCATGTAAATGTGCCATTTGAAGCAGCCTTGCACAACGCAGCAGGATTACACAAAGCAAACCATTTACAACTGTGACAAAATTAAGTGTTTCATGCAGCTTGTGTTGTCCAGGAGGACATGAATCTCCTCCAGGTTTTAAATCTCCCATCTCAAGGTCCTATGGTGGTCGGATGCTCACCCTCACAGTCACACATTACCTATAGCTATAAAAGTATCCCTGATTCTATGTTGTCTTGTTAACTAACCTTGTCAAGAAAATCCCTTTGTCCCATTGTTTCAATAGGCACATGATTCAAGATGCTTTTCTAATTTTTGAACGATGCACACAAACGCCTCCCCTATCTCCCAAAACCAGGTTACACGTTTCAATCTGTTGGCAGGCTGTGAAATAGTCCAAAGGTCAGTGAGGTGTTGGTGGGGGTCAGTGAGGGTCGGTGGGGGCTCAGCATGCTGAACCACTGGGAATTTCTGCTGGACATTATATTCAGTGTTTATGTTTTTATGATCTGTTTTATCGATGGGCAAGCAAAATTTTATTGCCCCCAAACTATGTCATCGTTAAATGTACTTTGTTTACTGATCTGAGACAGAAAAATTGACTAAAAGTCCAAAAATTATGTGCAGAAAAAAACACTCTTTTGATATGATCACACCCCAAGAAGGGCATAAAAATGGGCGGGGCTACAGAAGCACTGACTTGCACCCTCATCAACAAGGCCAGGAACACTCACTCAAATCCCATTTCCCCATCCTAGCACCAGTATGCACTGTCTTACATATGTATATATTCCACTGCTGTATTATATTACAGCAGACACTAACTATTTATATGTATATTAGTACCTGAACATATCCATGTACATATATATTTATATATTTATAAACTTATATATCAACCTCCTCATCTCTGGCACCAACCACCAAAGCAAATTCCTTGTGTGAACGTACTTGACAATAAACCCGATTCTGATTCTGATTCTGAAAGCTGATTGGCCCCTCCCCTGCCGTCACTCATCTATTCAAAACATATAATTGGCTAATGATAAGACTGACCCCGCTGCACAAATTATGGTCCCTTCTATGTCCGCAACCTGAAAAAAATCCTAGAATCGCCCCTTGGTGGCAGATCAGGAGCTCAGCTCCTGGACGCATAAGTGGTGAGGGTCTCAGGTGGGCTGTCCTAGGTCTCTCCCTTAGCTGGGGGGGGGTTTCCAAAACACGCAGTACCAGGAGTGAGGGGCCTCCCACGAGTCGACACCCCTAGCGCTGTCTGGGTTGTGAGTAAAAAGGCCAAGGTCTGCAAGCATTAACTCCCCCCCATCCCTCATATTTCATAGGAACGCTGAGCCCCTGATCCAGGATAAACAGGTACACTCTTCAAATTGGTGCCTCACTCAGGAATCAGCATGTGTCCCTTCAGCCAGAGATATCTTACTGCATTATTTATTACAAATTTAATCATTCCTTCTGAGCCCTGCTTTGGTTAAATCAACAAATCAAGAAATAAACTCCCCCATCACAAGTTAGGACAGGTTAAATCCATCCCCCCCCCATGAACAAGATGGCACTTTGGTCTTCATCTCCACTCAACCCTTCATTAATTAGCCTCGAATAGCTGTTTGCAGAAGTTAAACAAAATTTATTAACTGATGACTTGACATCTTTCTTCAGTTTTGTTATGGTAAGTTTGTTGAGAAATATCTATAAGTACGCAAATGGGGAAAAAACTGCCAGTTTTATGTGTCCTTAAGTTCAACAAAAACCTAAACAGACCCATATACTGTTTATGATGTGGAAACATTGAATCAGTTATCACCCCCCTGAGGAGCTGATTCAAGGTTATAGAACTTATTTATGCTTATTATTACTCATAAGCTTATAAGAATCATACACTAAAACACAAGATCATGATTAAACACTAGCAATAAAAATAAAGAATCGGTTCTAGTCATCTGGAAATTGTTATTGGCTTTCAGTTAATGAACAAACAGAATATGAATTAATAAACAAACATTTAATACACTTAGACATTTAATTCCACTTTCTGTGAACATTATCATCAAAAATACAGCCAGACTAGACTAAACTGTGATGCCACAATACCACAGCAGTAATAAAATATTTTCAGCAGTGGTAGAATGATTCTGTGTAAAGCTGAAGCGACATCGAACTGAACAGTCTCGTATTTTAATGGATGATACATTGGCCAATCGCATACTTTATAGAACAATGGAGAGACCGCTCACGTACTTTAAACCCTCGGGCCTGGGTAGACCATCCTTGCTTCATCCTGTGGTCTATGATGTCACAGAGGCCTTTTTCCTTTGAATAGCCATGTGTTTCTTACCACTAATATCAAACAGATGAGGCGAAACCGCGAAATGAGGGTCTTTCTTTAAGACAAGCAGTCAAAACAACGTAAGACGAACAGCAAGGAGCTGTTCTAGCCTAGCATTAGATAAAAGTACAAGTTTATTTTTAAACTGGTGCCCGGCGCAGGTTTTATTTTGTTATGTTGCTACAGTCTCACGCAAACGGAAGACAGAATTTTATGCGGAAATTGGGCTAATTAGCGCCGAGTTTGTGGCTCACAACTTTGCATCTAGAAGCCGTCGCTCTCTTTTCTAAATGAACCGATGAACTGATGGCAGCAGGTGAAGCAAACTTCTGCAAAGCTAAGTGCCGCACAACAGCGGCATGAACAAATCAGTGTTACTGCAATGGTACTTACTCATACTGTCAGAGTTATCCAGGTGGAGGTCTCCGCCACCATTATCCGGCATGCATGTTTGTTTATTGTTTATGTAGTACCTTTGGGAGCAGATCCTGAGAGAGGTGCAGGTGTCCATTGCATGTTTGTGCTTAGCTAATACACCCTTATCACCATAGTCTTTATATATATTGACATTTCTCTGCCTCTAAAATGATGTTTCTCTCATAAAGCCAACATGATCTCCACCCATGTTCCACTCAGTATATCCATCACTTTGAATAGAAGGATCCTCCAGAGATCTTAATCTTTTGGTGTTTGTCAAGCGGGTTTTCTTAATGGAAACCCCCATTCTTTAACAAATTTCCCCCTGGGATCACCAAAGTATAACTAATCTTATCTTATCTCTCTTATGGGATTAGTCCTGGTGATCCATCAGGCGTGGTAAATCTACACAGCACTCCTCAGAGCTGTGGGCGTTGATCTCCGTGTTCCTGAACAGTCCTTCCACAAGGCTGCTTGGGGTGATAACTGTGGCACACTAAGTACTATGTATCACAACACAGCCATGTAAAGCGTCCTGAGGCATCTCTTTTGTGAAAGGCGCTATATAAAAATAAATTGCATTGAACCGAGTTGAAAATTTCCAAAATCACTCAGTCTACAGGAAATTTAATGAAAGCTCTTCACTGGATTACATGACGACTGAGTGAGTTTTGGTTCCCGATACTGTAACATATGATGAGGAAGCCTGACTTTAGGTCACTGGAGATCTCAGTTCAAAAACAGCCAAAAAATGGACTGAGTGAGTTTTGGAAACTTTCTCTTCTTTCTCTTCGCTGGTATCTTGAAGCTGCTGCTAGTTCCCACATACATCCTCCTAAACAGTTAACAAGCCCCCTTTTCCCCTCCCGCCAAATTGGTAGAAGGGGTATCCAATCGTCTTTAGCTCCTGCCTCTCTCTGGCCTTGATTGTACAATGACTATCAAGTGTGGGGTGCTTACGGTCACATTGTCCACTAGTCATCCACCCCACTCTTCATCTCAATGGCTCTATTACTCTGAAACCCCCACTCCCCGGCACCCCCCACCCAGGGTCTGATTTGAAAAAGCAGACACAGTGCACCCAGGCTGAATTAGACCAGAACAATTGGCCCACACAATATATTCCATTGAACTAATGACTCTGACATCTCAACAATGCCTGCGTCGGATGAAGTCTGACACACAGAAAAGTCTGTTTTACTGTCTCATATTTTTAATGACAAAATGTTTGTCGGAAACACATGGATTTATTTTTCTCAATCCGGGGTATAGTGCAGGAGCTTATGAGGTCCCAGCCTGAGGGGATTCAGACGGCTAACAAAACACACCTTACTTCCGCTCTGCTGGTTGGCTGGCATGCTTTTCACGTACAGAAACATGAGTGGGAAGCGGAAACCAGCCGAATAAAACAGGCCGGCCTTCCATTCACGGCTCAGGGACTGTCGCTTTGCAAAATGCACCTTATGCATGTGATTAGCGGTGATAGATAATTCAGGTCAACCGGAGCATTTAAACCAATCAGCCGCTTCTATTTCCAAGCCAAGAGGCTATTGGCTCACTTCCAAGCATATTAAGTTAGTACCAGTCTTGATTACCTATATTGTTACTTCACTGATACTGAATTTTCTTACAAAACCAAACTTTATTGTTGGTATTCTATATATTTAATTCACTGATTTGCAGCCTTAAACTTGTGATAAATAATATATTTTTGATTTCTAATTTGGATGTAATGTATTATTTTTTTGCACAATGGTATGTGCACCTGAGGCTTGCATGGAGGGCTGTCCTAGACGTGTAATAATTTGCTGAATTTTTAAATAGATTCATGGGCACTGTTGTGAATTTGATTTAGTTTTAGAACTGCAGAGGCCCTGGAATTCTAGTGAAGCGAGAGTCGATTCTTGGTTTCACTGGGGAGTTTGTAAATTAAAAAGCCAGAAAAACATTCCGATCCTTCAGCTGTCAGCTAACGGGCTTAGGGATGTGGGTCAGTGCACTCAGGAGCCCTTTTTGGATCCAGGAACCCAAGATCACAGATTGGTGTGCAGATGCTGACAGAGTTGGGTCTTGCTGGCTCTCTGGGTTCATACACTGCAGGAAGACGGTATTATTATCGAAAAACCAGAAGTGTCTTTAAACAATGATACAGCAGGAGTCTGAAATGGACTCACGACACTTCGGGCCGCCTCACTTATTCGGAAAGCACCAATGGCTGCTTTAAACGGCAACATCACTCGTGACGTTTCCACGGCACGAAAAGCCAAACGGTGGGAGTCTAGTACTTTAAATGATCTTATTTCTTATTTCAAAAGAGAGCAGATACAATACACTTCTAGATATTTTTCAGCACAGTTAAAGACTTTCTAGACTTCTGTGAAGTTTTGCTTCAAGATATATTCAGTCCACTTTCTGAGGCATATGTAAGTGGCTCAGGGACACTGCTGAAAAAATAAATGTACCTATTTAAGGCTGTGGAACATGACACTTAAATGTGGATTCAACAGGTTGTGTAGGAAGCCAGTTCCAGCAGCTCATCCCACTGCAGCTGATCCCAAACCAGATGCTGGGACACTTTCTAACATAATCCTCAACCCAGGACTGTACCTCTATGACTCAGTCTTTCATGTTGTTGGTTTGTTTATTTGCAAAAATATGCAGTGTATAATTTTATTTCCTTTTCTTTATTTCTATGAATCCTAAAATTGTGCTTTCAAAGGCATGAAACCTCAAGAAATTACAATGTCATTGCAGAGTATAAGATGCCATAGAAAGCATTTTTTTTCCGCTTCAGCAAGCTACCCTTGGGTGAATAATACTTTAAGAATAATTTCAAATTAGGGGTTTAAATACATACATATTTAAAATATGTACAGTACCAGGTATAAGTCTGGACATATCTGCTTTTAATGCATTTTTCTTTGTTTTAGCTGTTATTCACCTTATGGGAAAAGGCCTTGGGGAAATTAAGTGATACATATCAAATAATGCAACAATCAAGAGAAGCGTTCATTCCACTTTCGCTTCAATGACAGCATTGCAGACTCTTGGCATTCTCTCAGCCATCTTCCAGATGTAGCCGCCTGAAATGCTTCTCCAGTAGGCCTGAAGGAGTTCCCACAAGTTTCGGGCACGGGTTGGCTACCTTGCTCTTATTCTTTAACCCCACTGATCCCAAATCAGCTCTGTAGGGTTTAGGCTGGGGAACTGCGGGGGCCTGGTCATCTGTCATAGCACCCCATCTCTTTGCCTATTCGCAGGATAATACTTACTACATAACCTTAAGGTATGTTTAGGTTTTGTATCTTGTCAAAATACAAATGATTGTCAGTATCCAGACTTTTGACTGGTACTGTACCTTATATGTTTCTTCAGTTTTTAATACTATTTTTAATAGCATGTTAGAGAACTAGGATGAACAAGTACAACCTGCAGACAAACAACTGATTTTCAAGCCTTGGAAAGTGAGTAGAGGAATCCAGTAAATGTGAAATGCAGTTACAGATTGACTGAGATGATGATGAAGATGTTTATTATTCATATTATTATTAATGAGCCGTTAATGCCTTCGGTAGCTGTTATAATTAATGAGCTGTTAAATCCTTCAGTGATTATGAGTCATGCGTCACTAGGGCAAATAAAATTTCACTCGTGTGGTCAATTAACTTTTACACTTGTATTCATAACTAGCAGGGTTTATTCCAACCAGAAACTAATAACTTATTTATTCATTTATTAACTTAGTACTATACATTGCAGCGGTGTACAAATATTGCAGTTGACTGAATATTATTCTCTGTACACAACCAGCTTATGAAATAAAAAATTAAAAAATCTAATTCTAATTCTGAGAACTTAATGGGGGAAAAGACAGGAGAAGTGGCCTCTATCTAAAAAGCAAACACTGTTTCTTTTGAAATTCATACCTTATCCGAATATTCCATCTCAGGCAATAGTTCAGGTTCTTCTGTGATTTTCAGTACTTAAAAAACACAAACATTTCTTTGAACTGGTAGCATACAGAAAAGAAAGTCACTTTAAAATAATAATAAAAATAATACTAATGATAATAATGACTGATTTTATTTTCTCTGAATATAAATGTAAAGTGCGGAAACCAGTACTGCTTATAAAAATATAAATCCATAGTATTTCTAGTGTCTGTGTTTAACAACTTAATATTAAACCTTAATATTACTCTTAGCAAACTCTATTAAAGAGTAATGTTTCTAGGTAAAATATGACATCAGCCTTCTTATCCCATGCATGTTGGTCACGTTTTCCAAATTCCACTGGCTCTAAGCGCAGAATTTGACTTGGCAGGTTCGGGCTGTGAATGGAGCATGAAAGTGGCACCCAGCACTATGCTGGGCTGGGAATCCACAAGGTGCAGGCATGATCGGAGCCCCCTCCCTCTGCCCACCCACGACGTCTGAAACGCTGAAACCGGGCAACGACTTCAGGAAAGGATTTCAGCTTCTCAGCAGGAAAAAGGAAGGACCCAGCGGATGCATTTAATCCCGAACTCATCTTCGAGCAATACTCATTTAAGCTTTGAACCGAAGTTATACCTTAATAAGAAGGATTCAGTGCAACTCTGTACGATGCATCCAGCGACACACTCGCTTCATGCCATGGGGGTCGAGGAAAGATGATGGTGGCAAAAAAGGCGGGAAAAAACAGCTTCCCTGCTACTTACTGAAAATGCAAAAGGACGCTGTGTGGAGATGGGAATTAACGGATGTTTTGTGTTGGTCTGCAGACGCTTTTGCTGCAATTCTCTGACGGATTGAACATGACACCAAAGAAAAGGCATCAGTAGATAAGGGGGTAAATTACAAAAGATATGCACCTTCAGTCAGTCACTAAAGTTTTTTTTATACTTAGTACAAAATAAGACATTTCTACCCGTTAGTGCTTCGTTTAAAGATAACTATGACATAAATAGACGTTTTCATTTTTCAGTGTTCAAACAAGCAGCTCCAGTGTGACTGGACAGTTATCATGCTCCCAGTTTTCTGTATTCCAGTTGGATAGGCCAGAGATACCTCTGCCCAATCGGGCAGACTCTTCCACATGGCCAAAGACTCCATGCAAACATTCTTCATCTTAACTGACCTTTTCTCTATCCTTTTCTCTCCAACATTCCTTTTCAAATAGGAAGACATATCAATTGCCATGCTACAGAATCTCTGCCTCATTCTCCTTGCTTTATGGAAAACTACTGTCATACTCCACAGTATTCTGGGAGTCTGAGTTCCTTTGCAATCTTGCTGTGAAACATCAAGGACTACAAATCCCAGAATGCACTGCATGGTTCCCGCCAGGGCATTATTTTGCCGCAATTTTTGTCAGTCTTGAGACATCAGTGCATAAGAACACATCATTCTTTTTCAGTGAAGTGGGCTTTTACCTATTGATACTTGAGCTCTTTTTTTCCAAAACAAAAACAAAGTCTGATGTGCAAAACGATGCCATGAAGAGTTGATATTGTAAATTCCATCCCATTAGATCTGCTGTCTCCTTTTGATTCTTCCTTCCCAGGTCTCCAGCATCCAGGCTTCCCATTCCCCTCCATATCGCCTCCTTCCCCTCGGTCTCACTTCACAGGTCTGACCTCCGGTGCCCCCTGTCTTTATCTTGCTTGTTCCTGCCCTCCGTACCGGGCCCTACTTGCAGGTGAACACCTCCGTCCGCTCGCTGCAGGTGTTGCACTTGACGAAGCAGCACCACTGGAACTTGCAGTTGCACTGCCAGACCTTGGTGTACTGATGCGTGTTGTAGCCACGGCCGCAGCACATGAGGTCGCAGCCGTCCGTGTGCGGCGAGGTGCGGTTACAGAGGCGCCCTTGTGTGCCCACGCTGCCCGTGGCAGTGTCTTCCTCGCAGTAGTTGGGCGAGCGGTCGATATAGACCAGGTCAGTCTCGGTGGGCTTGCGGAAGCCCTGGCTCTTCTTGACCTTCAGGAAGGTGGGCTGTCGCAGACGACTGGCCCGCACCACCTCGACATGCACCGCCTCATTGTATCTCTCCTTCAGGATGTAGCCAATCTCCCGGAACTTGGGCAGCGTGGTCCAACAGGTCTTGGTGGTGCAAGAGCCTGAGACTCCATGGCATTTGCATTCCAGTTTCATCCTCTCCTCTAGGACCTGGGGAGGGAAAGAAATGGGTGGTATTAATGGGCAACCAATTGGCCATCTGGACACCATCACTCTAATGTGGAGGTCTGGAAGTCATTCAGAACATGGGTGTGGATTAACTGAGTGGGGGTGGGTGTCTGTTCTGCAATGTTGAGAGACTGTCAGCGTGTTGTTGGTATATGGGATTCCATGTGAAATGGGGGGGAAGGGGCATTCAAACCTACGGTCATGACGGCAACTTGATGCAAATACACGATGGCAAGGATTTAATTGAAGGACCATCAAGGCCATTTCATTGTCATACTGTAGAGGCTTAAGAAGTCTTTGGTTAATGGGATGGATTTCAACATGCTTTGAAGATCCAGAATTGGAGTCAGGATTCACATGAACGGGGAATTTGTGTTTGGTTGGCAATGGCTCTCATACATGCAGTAGAACAGGGGTGGTGAGCCTGATCTACGGAGAGCTGTTGTGGGTGCGGGTTTTTGGGATGACCTCTCAATCAAAAAACCTGCACCCAGAGTGGCTCTCCATCAGAGGTGGAGATTTCAGGTCCAGAAAGTACAAATCCAGACCAGGATTTTGTTTCAACCAGCCAGTTGAGTACTCTGTGACTGTG
>JAODKE010000001.1:4106094-4117844 GCA_026779605.1 Mormyrus hasselquistii
CAGAAAGTACAAATCCAGACCAGGATTTTGTTTCAACCAGCCAGTTGAGTACTCTGTGACTGTGACTTTTTGTACTCAACTAGCTGGTTGAAACAAAATCCTGGTCTGGATTTGTACTTTCTGGACCTGAAATCTCCACCTCTGCTCTCCATGGATCGGGTTTGCCACTCCTGCAAGACAATCATATACAGTTTTGACGAGACAGTTATCACATACAGTCCGATTGTGCGTATGTGGTTGTTAAGGGAATAAAAGTGCAGTGCAGTGCGAGGAATGTAGGAATAAATATTATATGTATAGTACATTTGTTAAATATTGATGGCACTTCTGAGCCAGATGCCAGCAGAAAAATCCACCTAGTGGTGATATCCAACTGCGCCCTACTGTATCCACCTTCTGATCAATGGTCAGCATGCACAGTTATGTGTCTCATGTACCTATGCCCAGAGTCTGTTATGCTCAAGTTACAAGTGTGGTGCTCAGCTCTTCTTGCAGTTCCCTGATCCAGCTGGCCATACATGTTGCCCTGAAGACCTACCCGACGGATGGTTGTTTGCGTATGCAACATGTTAGCATTTCCTGTGTCTCAAAGGAACACAGAATAGCAGGTTGTCCAGAAACTTCCATCGCTACAGAAATCAACATTTGGAAAACAAGTAGTTCAGTGCCATCGAGACAAATGGAAGTGCTTGCATTCAGACAGACAAGTCTTTTGAAGTTAGTTAAGAAGCTCATTTAAGAATGAATTCTAAGAGTTTTTTTTCTGTGCTGTTTTCTGCTCTTCAAACACATATGCTGTGCACTGTCGTGTCCACCCAGCAGTTTCCTGTTTTGGGACATCTGGTAAAAATTGCACAAAGAAATATCGAAAACAAATGCAGGTCACAGGATTAATTCAGAGCATGGGGTCTAGGGATTGAAACCATGGTGGAAGAATGTGGTGGGGCAATTATTTTTGTGATACTCTGGTAAATGTGTATCAACTGGCTCTTTAAATGCATGTTTTTAATTATGCAGCGATGACAATAAACCATTCCATTGTGACTGTACTTCATTGAGGTATGGATATTCAGTGACCTCCCTATTTCTTATTGGTCCTTTGAGTCTACTGTTGGGCTATTGATTGGATCTATGACTCATTTTTACAATAAATGTACTTGCGCCAGAGGCAACCTAGATCACTTACAGTAAAGTTCCGTTTCGAATCTCATATATCTGCACTTTCTGAAATACACGAGTGGAAATGCCTATTCATGTGTCCCGGCCGCATCCCTCCCGACAACACTGAGCTGGAACGGCGTCCAGATGCCAGTCACTTTCATGAAACACTTCATCCAGACTAAAGTAACCCCAAGAAGGTAGAGCTGAGTATTTTTGTGAAGTTAGCCCTTTATAAAATCAACTTTTTATTGGTAAGGAACATGAGGCCCACAGAAATGTGACGTTAACGGAGTTAACAGAGTTATGTTTTCTACAGCATGAGGTCTTGTTGGAGCTTCTCTTGGTGAAATAATCACCAAGAGAGGCAAAGCCAGGTTGGGGGTTGTGTTGGCTTAATAAGTGTACATGATGTGGGCCCTTGATCAGGGGTGGAGTCTGTCCTATTTTGGAATTCCTCATTCTGACAAGATGTTACGAAGTCCCAGGTGAGAGGGCTGTGCAGCTGGAGGTTTTCCCAGCAGATCAGAGGGTTCCTCCTATAAGAAGCCTTCATGGTAGAGCTTGCCTGACAGTCTCCTGAAACAGCTGGAAGGCACCAATAGGCTAGAAGGGCTGCACTGAAGATGAAGTGAAAGCTGAGGTGAAAGCTCAGTAACGGATGGAGTTTGGAGAAGCTACTGAAAGAGAATGTCAGGCGGGTATTTGATACCTTAGGAGGGGGGAGTGTCAGTGTTACATTGCTCAGTGTTACTCAGTGCTGGCAACCATATTGATGGAATTCCTCCAGAATGTCTTCAGTTAGGATCTTCTTTAAGTTCATAGATATGTCCTGTCTACTGGAAATTCGGTGGGGGGAAACTTCTGGTGGGTCACTGCAGCTGAGGTCGTCAGGAAAAAGCACTGGGGCTAAATGGCACTTGGTGTTGTGGAGTTCTTCTTGGAGGAACCAGAAGCTATGTTCACACAGTACTGAAGGACAGACTCCATCCCAGCACTGACCCAAGATTCAGGAAGAACAGTGTGGATTTTGGCCTCGATTTGGAAACCGAGGTTTGGTCTGGCTTTGGTAAATGGGCCATGCTTCCATTACACCCCCCAGCAGGTTCCGTATTGCCAGAACATGGTTGCTGTGGTGACCTAATCGAATAATTCATTTTATGCCATAAATTCCCCCATACACAGCCACTCTCTGTTACTGTTCTCTCCTCCGCCAGATATTCCTGGATTTATAATATCCTGACATCCATCAATATCTCCATGTCGACTTCCATGTCTACCTGGGTCAACAAGGCATGGGCTTGCGTTTCACTCCTTTAACCAGTCTTCAGTGTATGACATCATCAGTTTGGTCTGTTTTTTCCTCATTTGCAAACTCAAGGCTTTCAACTATTGAGACAAGGTAGTGTGTGTCTCAGCAAGCTAACCCTGTGTCCCTGTGATCAAGCTTACTGGTACAAGCCTTATTTTTATTACTATTATTATTATCCTCATGAAATACAGACACACCATTACACGACTCTATACTGCCTGTGCAGGCACGCATGTTCTTCTTTTGTCTGTGTCTATCACAGGACCCTTAACAGACGGCATACGCAAATAAAACGGGGACTTTAGAAATCTGTGTACCTTGCTGCTTAACAGAGAACACTGGTTTTAATGAATGCGGTGCTGTCATATGATGAAGACTCAGATCAGATCAGCTCCAAATCAGTTTATTTATTTGTCACGTGTATGTCAACACTGGGTCAGAATTACAATGAAATGCGTCAGACAAGAGAAGAAACACGAAACGAGGCTGTCAGCACTGGAGCCCTACAGCAGTTTCAGTTTAAGGGTTAGACTGTTATTGGTCAAACGACTGAAATGCAAGCCCCTCCCTCATTGAGCCAGGGACACAAAGTTGATAAAATCAGGACGCGCTTCTGATGGATATCATTCACGTCGTCGGCAGTGATCGAAGATTCATGTCACGGGAGATTAGCTGAAAGTGATCTTTGCCAACGGGATGTTCCATAGACGGCAGTGTTCGCTCGGCATCCTCCGCTCCTGCCGCCTCGCCATATGGCAGGAGAAGCTCACTCTGTGTTTATGTCTATGTTTTTACACATAGCTGAAAACCATCGAAAGGGATTCATATAAAAGCGCAGTTGTTTCTGAAATGTTTAAATCCAAGTCCACAGATTCCTGGCAGGCACTCCTAACTTTGTAAACAAATACAGCCTGTTGCTAAATTTGGCCAGTGGGCAGTTCAGCCCCTGCGCAGGTCTGCTCCTCTGCGTCTCACATACAGTAATAAAAGCAGACTGTCCCCATCTGGCCAGTGGGCAGTTCAGCCCCTGCGCAGGTCTGCTCCTCTGCGTCTCACATACAGTAATAAAAGCAGACTGTCCCCATCTGGCCAGTGGGCAGTTCAGCCCCTGCGCAGGTCTGCTCCTCTGCGTCTCACATATTGTAATAAAAGCAGACTGTCCCCACCTGGCCTGCGCCATTTCACAGTACAACAATGCTCCATTGCTCCCCCTGCCGTGTTACCTCTATCCCCATGATTGGACGGTCACTGTGGCCTCATGTGTGTGCCCCCCCAGCTCGAGGAACGCTGCCTGACCCTGCACTGCGACACATAAGCTTGTTTCTCATGGAGAGCAAGATGGAGCAGGCAAACAGAGAATTTCCCTATAGGGGTTAATAAAATTTATAAGCGACCAGGTCCCAGCTCTGCTCCATCTTTCCATCAAGCAACCAGATCCCAGCTCTGCTCCATCTTTCCGCCAAGCAACCAGGTCCAAGCTCTGCTCCATCTTTCCATCAAGCAACCAGATCCCAGCTCTGCTTCATCTTTCCATCAAGCAACCAGGTCCCAAACTCTGCTCCATCTTTCCATCAAGCAGCCAGATCCTCATCTCCATCCTTCCATTCCTCAATTGTACATATATCTTCAGTGCTTCCCTGGCTATACTGTTTTTTTTTATTGACAGAGACTAGGTCCAGCTAGGTGACCTCAAGTGCGCTTCTTCCCTTGGACATTCATGTAACATGTGACCCAGGATGCCATGACCAGGTGCTGATCGGTGACAAGAACAACTTTAGAGGAGCTCAAACCCCTTATTTATCTATCTGGCTATTTCCCTGGTTGTGCCTGTACCTTAAAAATGTGTGCAGATGAAATGTGAAAGCCGTGCGGCAGTGCTTTCATAGGTTACCTTCCTGCCAGCCTCGTTGTTATGAAGGTTCATCAGCCTCCGGGCGTTTTTCTTGATCTCGCGGGCGTCAACGAACCAGCGGGAGAAGGCGATGCCGTACTTGACGTCCGCTGAGCAGCCGCCCCACTTCCAGCCCTCCTCCTGGTTGTAGTAGCCCTGCTTGTCGCGGTCGCAGCCACAGTGGCTCAGGTTGCCCTGGCTGCAGGCCGCCGTGACGGCATGCGCGGCCCCCGCTGCGGTGATGGCGTAGGTGAATGCCGCCTCCCGGCTGCCTGGGGGGTGGGGGGAGGGACGGAAAAAAAATGGCCATTAAAAAGCGATAAACCTGAGAACTGCAACAACTTGACGCCAATATATACCACTTTACACCCCAGAAAGTCAAATTTAATTTCACCCATTTATACATTTTAGGGATGGTACGATTCAACGACTCGCATCGGTACACCGGCGTAAAAGTTCACGATGCGATTGCCCCCAATTAAAAAGCGCGCAACAGATGCGGTTTCAGATGAACTCGGGATGCATCCTTTCTGTCATCTTTGCATTGGTAAAATCCAATTTACTGATACATAATTATTGGCTAATTTATGACTTGATGTTTGCTTAAGAACCAAAGAATTAAAATCAAACCTCACAATGATAATCAGTAGCATCTCAGTATTAGAATCAGTGGTGATAATACAGATAATCAGGCCCTTCAGTTGCTGTATCAGGTAAGTTAAATTCAGGCGGCACATAAGCTCTCTGCAGGGTGGCAGGCCTCTAGGAGCATGGTTGGGCAGGCCTGATGTATTGTATCATTAGCAGTGCATCAGATTCCTGACATATTTATGGACTGTGGGAGAAATGCGGATTGCCCAGCGCAAACACATACAACACAGGGAGAGCATGCAGGTGGCACGGCCACATGGAGCAGAGGCGGGACTTGAACCCCCAACCCAGAGTTGTGCTGTACCAGGGCTACTCACAGAGCCACCCGCTGTTAGAACAGGCACGCTGTCTAAGAATGGCCCCCATCCTGGGATCTTGTGCCAGCTGCCTTATGATCCTCAGTCCATCTGTTATGCACCTGAGATGCCATTGCAGAACAGCTACAAGAAGTTCCCTATTCCTGGGCGGTATTCAGAGCTGCTGACTTCAGGACTTAGGTGCTTCTCAGTGGAGCTAAAGAGGAAGATGCACCCAGTGTGATTCTGGAAGAAATGGGCCTAACACGCGTCATCTCATTCCCCAAATATTCCACATGGGTCCCACATACTTCGGTAAATCCGGAGTGGGCAGCTCAAGTTAGACTTTGTTTTGTGGCTAGGCCTGTGATTTGACTGCGCCTGAATATTTACCAGGGGAACGGACTCCTTCAGGTGCTGTCCAAAGTGCTGAATTTCTTCCGCAAGCACCTTTCAAGCCAGCCACATCAGAGTGGGGGTTCTGTGACTTCAAATGTTAAGGTCTGGGATTTCTCAGGCCAGTGATTGGTGTGAAGCTGACCTGTATGACAGGGGCCATTTAAGCACAAATCTTATACGAACACAACAGAGCTCCCTCCGCCCTTGCACAGATATTGATGTCAGTTGTCTGTGTCTTTAAGTTTTTTAACCTGTAACTTTGGTTCAATGATGAGGTTATATTTGGAGCGTGGGATGCAAAAGTCCACTTTGACATTGGCAGGCAGATCATGGGTCAGGCTGTAGGAGATGGCGGTTACAAGCGCACTTACATCTTATTGTTGATGGGGGTTTTTTTGGCTTCTTTATCGCATTATTTTTCAGAATAAGAGCGAGCTGCATGGACTTTTCCATTGCACAAAGCTATCGGCATCTGCAACGGCTTCTTAAAACCAAGGCACTCATGTGGGGTTAGCGTGACATCAGTGTCAGCAGCATATGATTAAAGCCCAACAAAAACGCCGAATTAATTGGACTGTTGCACAATCGTCAGAACACCATGAATTTCTATGATAATGAAAGAATGTGAAACTTTTTTTTCCCCTAAATGTTATGAAACAAACCCAGGAACATAAAAATGCAGTTACACAATGGCATGTGTGGGACTGATTGCAATAGCAAAATTTTGCTGAAATTCTTCTGGACAACCCAAAGAGTCAGCTCAAGTTTCTCACTGGCTCCAGCACAATCCGCTTCTGTTCTGACCAAAACGGAGCGAGCGGCAGGGCACCAACGTCCCCTAACAACAACCTAGTGATGGACACTGGCTAAAGAGGGCAGTTCTGAGCATTACATCTTCACTGGCCTTTGGTCATACGTGCTGCATTTTCTTCGCTTTAGCTACCGACGTCTTGGCCAGCTGCGGTCAGTGCTGGATACCGTTGCCAAGGCTTGTCCCCGCATGACCGTCTGCTGCTAATCCTCTCCCTGACATCTAATGGGCTCTGACTCACCACCATCTGGCGCTACGGAGGTAACCTCAGAGGTGAGAGAGAGGCTCCGTAGACATGGTGTTACAGAACCGCACTATGGGTTGATTTCTGTGATAAAACCGTCTTTTTGACCTATGATTGTAACGATGAAGTTGGGGGTTTGAAACTGGTAACCCACAAGCCCACAGATGTGTTCGCTTCACACGTTGTTACCAGTATCGATGTCCCTGGGTGAAAATATATACCTGGTACTTCTCTGTCAAATAAGTGATTCTTAGGTCATGCTTTGCTTGATTACTAATGGGAGAGCAGATGTGACAGTATCGTACTCCAGCTCCCCGTTCGTTCATTCGCTTCACACCGCGACCGCCGGTGAGCTGGCTGATGGATTTCCAACCTGCGCCTTCCCATTTCCGAGCCGCTCTACCAGCTCCAGAAGGATATCCCAGGATGCCCTCAGTCAGAATCAGTGAGGATCACACCTCCCCACCACTGAACATCGCTACCATGCTGCACCAGGAGACACCAGGCCATGATCCCTGGGCTCGAGAAGGTTCTTCTGCTCACTACATAAACCTGCGGTTCATAAAACACAGAGGATATTAAAAAAAAAAAAAACAGGGAACAGACCAGCCCATAGCCCTGACTGGATTCCAGTGGAACCACCCTGGGATATCCTTGCATGCTGCCAGTGGAAAATTGGACTGACCAGAAAAACCTCAATGAACTTGGAATGGGCTGGAGTGAAGAATGGAGGAATATTAAACCAGATGTCTGTCTTTAGTGGCAAGTGCTTGTCGCAGTGTCCAAAGCGACACCTCGCTGGGTCTTTGCTGCATCGACCCGAGGAGGTCCTAGCTATAGGAATTCCCCCTTCATCTCCATCACCTGCATGGTGTTGGCCTCTTGCTCTCTGGCACATCACCATCATGGGGTGGAAGCATTTCTGAATGTGGCAGCAATTTGAAAAGAAAGAAACCGTCAAACCACGGGAAACGTTTCACAGGGAGGAATTATGGTTCAGCCCTGGGGATGACGCTTAGGCCTCAAGCTCTTGGTCTGTCTGCATCCGGTCAGAGCACAGCTGTGGACTGGGGGCAGGGCCATATACAAGGGCAGGGCACTGACCCCAACTGAAAGCTGATTGGCCCCCCAACTGTGTCCGCCCCGTCACGCACCGATTCAAAACATATCATTGGCTAATAATAGCGCTGACTCCGCTGTATGAATTAAGGCCCCTCTTGTGCCCCCCACCTAAAAAAAATCCCAGAATCACCCTTGACTGGAGAACCACAAGCAACAGCTTACTAGGAAGAGGGTTCCCTCTCCCATTCCCAATATCTTGGAACATCTGGTCCAGCCTTGGATAAATACTTTTGCATTTTTTTAGGACTCGGCTACCAAACTGTCCCCCCGCCCTTCGCACGGAGACGTCAGTGTCATCTAAGCAGACCAAAGACGTGATGGAAAGCAGTCCATCTGAGGATTTAATCTGCCCTCCCATGGGGGGGGCGGGGGGTGGTAGGGTTGGGTGGTGAGGGGGCCGGTCGCAGAGTGAGGCGCAGTGGGACCTGGTCCAGGCCACAGATCGCTCGGAGAGCCCAGCGGCCCGATCCACCGGCCTCCGTGCGCTCGCATAGCGCTCGTAAAAGAAGCCCGCTTCGTATAACCGCTGGGGGAAAAGTCATTTAAGGGGCCCCGGACTGGCACTCATGTGAGGCACCCCGCATAAATCCGGCTGGGACACGGAACTCGCGCTGCATTATTTCAAAAGCAGACCACTGTGTGTTTGGATGACCCTGAAAATTTGGCTCATTGCGTGACAGTTAGAGAGATGAATCAAATAGCGCAAAAAATGGATTTATTTTTTTAAGGGTTGACACTACAGTTATACATCAAGTGAAAATGAAAGCTGCTAATGGAAAGCAGCATTTCTAATGCTAATCGTACGAAAATACAACTTTGACATACTTCGACTTCATGGGTATCTTTTATTATGGAAAGCTTGCGAGAAGAAAAAAGTGACACCTGCTGGTTATTCACGGAGGTGCAAGCTGACAAAAAACTCATTAACTCATCATCAGTTACAGTTGCCTTTTCACTGCACCACCCAGGAAAATACAGAGGAAATAGAGAGAAAATGTGCTCATCAATTAAAAAACGTGCTATAAGGTGCAAAAAACTGCTCCCCAAAGGCCTGAAATTGCATCAGTATTTGCGAATGCTGTACTAAAATCGTCACATTCTCTAGCATAAGAAATAAGGAAGGAATGTGTTTTAATCTATGCACATGATAATTAAAACACTGGATAAAATATCGATACTTACATACCATCAAGTGCTGAAATTATCAGGAGCATAGAGTGCATCAGCCAGTCAGAAACCTCGTAATACCCAAACTACCATCCAAACTACCATTGTTACCTATCCTTAAAGTACACCAGCACTGAACTGTATTTTATATGAAGAGCTCTGTGGTAGCGCAGCCTGTGGCCGGCGCATGAAAAGGCACTCAGGATGCCGAGGGCACGGCTGAGTAATACCTACTACTGCTTTCCACTCCGTTTTATGTACGGTTGCTATGAGCGCACGCTTGGGACAAATTACAGACAAAGTTGTGGGTTACGAGGTTTTCAACTCGAAAAAAAGAAAACCACACAAAGCCGGGTTCCTGCCTAACAGGGGAGCCATTCCGCCATTTGTGCCGAGCCTTTCGAGTTTTGCATAAGGCTTGTTTCCATGGCATCGCCACGTGACAGGCCTGAGGATTTGCGGTGTGGGGGGTTTGGATAACGAGGAAGAGGAGCGAGGAAGACGGTGATGATGGACTGGTGCAAATCCGAATGATGAGTGTTAAAGTGACAGGTTTGGCATCATGTCAATGATGCTGTGAGTAAAATGAGATCCAAATCAGGTCACAGAAGGGCGTGTGAGAACCTAAGACGGATCGGCGTGCCCTAAAAACGCCGCAGAAAGGCATGGACTGGTGGCACCAAGCTTCGACAATTTCGTGTCGACGCGGGGCGAGTCTGGGCCCGCAGAGCCCTTTCCACTCGGCTGCGTAGACGCAGCTTCGGAAAAATGTAGCATCAACATAAAAACTAATATCAATGGAGCGCGGCGGGTGCAGCACGGCCGAAAGCCGCGTGCTTCTCTGATTCGTAAAGGCCTCTGGCCCAGTGCCAACCCAACGCTGCAAACTGACGAGCTACTGCTTGTAAATGATAGAAGACTGCACCCTCGGTATGTAGCTAGGGCGGCTACCCACTGGATTCTGTGCTACTCACATCACTTTGCCCTGTCAACTTATTACTTATTGCTAACTGTACAATTGCTGCTGGATTTTCTGTATTTTATCCATCATGCCACTTTGTTGTATTGTATTGTAATGTTGCATTGCTCGATTAATTGTCTGTAGTCTGTGGAGAAGGCATTCAAGCAAGGATTTCATTGTACTTTGTACACTCTACTTGCACATGTGACAATAAAAGCTTGAACCAAAAGCACTATTCCCCTACAGATGCAAACTCATCTCTTAGAAAGACTCGTGAATGGATGACTTTGGATGTTTTGGTTGTTAGTTAATTTTCTTTTATACATTTTGTCTGTAATACTTCTATGCTTTTTTTTAAACACTTCAAGATCCAGTGGTCCTCACATCCCGCTCTTCAGGTTAGCTCAATGAGTAATACACAGATGCAGATCTTTTCAGATAAGTGTCGCTCCCAGGGTGACCACTCGCCCGAATTCCACTTACACGGTCTGGTTTTGCAGCCCTCTGTCTGGACTTAGGTGTCCTCCTTTTGCCCCCTCTTGTTCTCCTTTTAGCTCCTCATCCTCCTTTTTTGCTCCCTTGTCCTCCTTTTAGCTCCTTGTTCTCCTTTTTTGCCCCATTGTCCTCCTTTTAGCTCCTTGTTCTCCTTTTTGCCCTCTTGTCCTCCTTTTTGCCCCCTTGTCCTTCTTTTAACACCGTGTCTGCCATTTTGCCCCCTTGTCCTTTTTATTGCCCCCTTGGCCTCCTTTTAGGGCCTTGTCCACCTTTTTTGCCCTCTTGTCCTCCTTTTAGCACTTTATCCAACTTCCCTGCTTGTCCTCCTTTTTACTTCCTTGTCCTCCTTTTTATCCCCTTGTCTTCCTTTTAGCTCCTTGTCCTCCTTTTTACTTCCTTGTCCTTCTTTTAGCTCCTTGTCCTCTTTTTTATCCCCTTGTCTTCCTTTTAGCTCCTTGTCCTCCTTTTTGCCCCATGTCTTTTTTATTGCCCCTTGTCCTCCGTTTAGCTCCTTGTCCTCCTTTTTGCCCCATGTCTTTTTTATTGCCCCTTGTCCTTCTTTTAGCTCCTTGTCCTCCTCTTTGCCCCACTGACCTCCTTTTAGCTCCTTGTCCTCCTTTTTGCCCCCTTGTCCTTTTTATTGCCCCCTTGGCCTTCTTTTAGTGCCTTGTCCACCTTTTTTGCCCTCTTGTCCTCCTTTTTTCCCTCCGTCCTCCTTTTAGCTCCTTGTCCTCCTTTTTTGCCCTCTTGTCCTCCTTTTAGCTCCTTGTCCTCCTTTTTGCCCCCCGTCCTCCTTTTAGCTCCTTGTCCTCCTTTTAGCACTTTATCCAACTTCCCCGCTTGTCCTCCTTTTTACTTCCTTGTCCTTCTTTTAGCTCCTTGTCCTCCTTTTTATCCCCTTGTCTTCCTATTAGCTCCTTGTCCTCCTTTTTACTTCCTGTCTGCCTTTTTTTCCCTCCCCCCTACCCACCCCTTCCAACAACAACTAGTGCCTCTCTTCCCCAGCCCCGGTCAGCCAAAAATGTGAAATTCCCTCACATACGTACTACGGATTCCGGCATGGCCCAGGCCTGCAATTAATATTTTTATGCCGTTATCAAGATAACCAGAAAATTCTCAGCTTCCGCGTCTGTGTGATATGTACCCCCCCCCCCCCCCCCCCCCCCCCCCCCAGAGTTCCCCTCTCCTTTTCTTTTGCGTCGCGCTGCCTACTCCGGCGCCGCCGCGTCCGCGCGGCGCCGCG
>JAODKE010000001.1:4117944-4143008 GCA_026779605.1 Mormyrus hasselquistii
CACCACCAGACTCAGGCTTCCGCGGCGGGCCCGGCCCCCAATTTTTTTTTTTTTCGCCGTATACAAAAAACCCGAAAATCTCACCTCCCCCGGTTTTGTGGGTTTCTCCCCCCCCCCCCCCCCCCGCAAGTATTAATGAGTGTTCTCCTTTTTAGAGTCATGCTAGTGGTCATCCAAGGAGTGGTTCTGACTAGGGAACCCCTGAGCCAGGCTCTGTCTGGGTCTGGAACAGCATAGCCAATCCATGGCTTTCCAGCTGAGTCCAGGCAGCCTGCTGGGCCTTCCACTGTCTGACTATGAGGCCCACGGCTGAACAACCAGGAAGGCCAGAGGCCACAATCCACACTCTACTCTCCCTGTGGAGGCCCTAGGATTGATAGAACCACAAAAGACTGGAAGGCTGTGGAAAGAAGTGCTAAGTGCTTTGTTTCCTACCAAATGAAACAAAAGAAGGTGCTGAAAACCGTTTGCAGACTGTTAGCATAGCGCCTGCGGCTCGCCTGGTGCAATGCTGCTGCTAATGCTGCTGCTAATGCTGCTGCTAATGCTGGCTACGATGGCTACCGGGCCGTGTGGCTAATTCACGAGGCTAAAGTTCTAGTAAGTGTGTTTCTTTGGGCCTCTTAGATGAATGCACTGGAACTGACGCTGGCAGAGCACTGTATGTGTTATCTTAACCCTTTCCCATCGCTTACTTCCAAGGGAAATCAATCAATCTGAGTCTCAGATTCAGAGTCAACATGGAAAGGATATGTGAACGACGGAGGCAGAAGTTTCAGATCCACAGCTGGGGAGGATTAATATTTCAAGACGCATTTCCTTTATGTTGGCTGACAAGGAAAAGATTACACAATAAACTGCTATAGCATGCGTTACCCCACACGCTAATTATTTTGATAAAAACAGAGCATTTGGAATATTGTTGAGATTCTGGGGGTAGAGATTCAAAATTAGCTTCAGATCCCACATAACTATTACTTTTGCATTTAATTTTGATATAATTTCACCACAAATCAAGGGAAAATGCTGAAAAAAGGACGAAACAATATGATATATTTAAGACTGGCTATTTTACATTTAAACTGTCAGATGCGTGCGAGTATAATGTTCATTCTGGCCGACTTTTTGTTCAGTTTTACCACAAAAGAAAAGCAAATTACTCCATGTAAAGTTGTGCTTCTGTCAGTTGAACAGACGGCGATATCGTCTGTTGGTTAGAAAGCTTCATACCATCTAAAAACATATGCTAATACAATCAAAGTATCCTGCTCCTAAGTAAAAACAGAAAAGTTCCACATTACCCTAAACCTACCCCTGCTTGCTGCATTTACAGCCAATTGCTCCAAAACACTATGTCTCTGAACCTTGTTCCCCTGACCATAATCAACCAGTATAAGGCTGGTTAGCAGAAAAAAAACTGCTCTATTAGTACAGAACCTGTTGAAAGGCCTTTACTATCCTGCAAAAACCCGTGAATGACCATAAATTCTGGAGGTGGCACAATGGCAAAAGCTACATGATATAGTCACCATCGCGCTCACTGACATCATTACCTGCTCAACAGACGGTAAGAAGCTCCAAGTAAGTCGCTATTGAAGGCCTTTATTTCATATGCAGCCCCCACCTGAAGCGGCATACAGTCCATACAGGGGGAGTTTTACAGGCCGGGCTCTGACATCAGTTTTGAAAGTCAAGCTACATACACATCCATCCCTTTTCTGGACCCGGCTGTCCTATGCAGGGTCTGGGGGGGGGGGGGGGGCGCGGCCGCACCTTTTACACGGAGGGGGAATCCTGGCGGCTCCAATTCACCCCAGCATGGGGGGCGTATTAAAGAATCTGAAGGAAAACCCACAACAACAACGGTAGAACATGCAAAGAGGTGCAAACCACTGCAGCACTTTGCTGCCCTTTAACGCGCACAAATCTCGGGAATTCACTGCAACTGTAATACAGTGAACCCCCGCAAATCGCGGAAGTTATGTTCCATACCCATTAGCGATAGGTGAAAATCCGCGATAAAGACTACATAAATAAACATTTTTTTCTATAGTTTAAGTCTTAAAGTACCCCTCCCACGCGCTTTAAACGTGCGTAAACTTATTTAACAACACATATGATGTGTGGATGTTGGGCTAAAAATATGAGTAATATATATACACATATTGCAGCGGCTGGAGGACAAGGACTATTTAATGTTTTGTATAGGGCGTTCTTCCCACTCCCTTTCAGCCAATCTCGGGGGAAGGGGGTTGGAGAAAGCGGGAATGTGGGGTACCTGTGGAGTAGGTAAAAGGAGAAGTGGCGGGCTCTGCACAACCCTATATATACTGGGGAACATTAATTATTGCTTGATTTTTCTTTCTTGGTTCTGTTGCATCCTATTCCTTTTTGTGAATTTGGTGTGGGCTCCGTACACGGTTCATTAAAGTGCTCTTTTGTGTTACGTCTGTTGCGTGGTCATGCACATCTCTTTCTCTCCCTCTGTATTCGTAATGGAGCGACATCGGCGTAACGCTTTCCTTCCGTGAAGCATATCCAGGAGTTTTACCTTCTCCTGAATGGTCAAAGTCTTCCTCTGGCGCTTAGGCTCACTACTATCAGAAGGCTTAGAAGATGCAGGAGGCTTGGGAGCCATCGTAGGGCTTAAAAAATACAATACAATCGGACCACAAGCAAAGTACGCGATACGGAGAGAACTGTGATGCGTCGGGAGTTCACTGTACATTACTTACTTCCTTATAAATTGCTATTTACATCAATATCAAAACTATGTACGGAATCTTCATTCTTAATAAATGATTCTTGAAAACACATCTGTATATATGTCAGATAATACACCAAAGTAATGCAGTCTGTTAACGCACAATATTGAAATTCTCCCGTGAGCCTGTACCGTGTCGCTCTTGTAACATACCTGCGTGTGCATAAACCTCAGTTCTGCGTTACAGGAGCTCCAATCCTGCTGGCACCTGTACACTTTACTAACAACGCACACCAGGGAATAAATGACTCTTTATGGATTTAAGGTACCACAGCTTAAATGGACTTCATACTCGTTCATTTACGTTTTGCCCAGACTACCTTAAATCCGACAAGTTACCCCGATAAGCCAGTATGATCACTGGGAAATAAAACTGCGAACACTGGATTGCAGGATTCGCAGCAGAGTGTCGTCAGCTTCCCGCTCAAACTTATTTGCTATAATGTAACTTCTACTATTTAACATTCATGTTGTTGTTCTGTTGTTATTGTTGCTGCTGCATGTGTATTGTTTTCTGTATCATTGTTTGCATTGTAAAGCGTCCTTGGGTGTGAGAAAGGCGCTATATTAATAAAACTTATTATTACTATTGTTTTTGCAGCAGAATCAAGTCATTTCGACCTAAGAGGATGATTTGTTACAACAATAGCCAGCATGAAATGCAGTTGGTTTGCTCTGCCTTAGACAATGCACAGAGCTTATATTCCCACAGCACAGATTTAAAAAAAAAATACTTCTTAAAACACAGTAAAACTGATCAGACCCTTTTCACGTCGTCCATGCTAGAAGATAATACTGTGATATGTAGCATGAAGTATGATTTATGTACCAGAGCAGTGTACCTGCAATTGCCCCACACATTTGGATAGGATGTTTTTCAATGTTCTGCCGACTGTTTAAACTGAAGTACTCCTCTCTGTGTGGGGCTTTTACTATATTACTTAAATGTACCTGCTGACTGACACACCTTTCATCGAGCTGATTGCTTACACGTCGTTGGTGTGGGGGGAGAGGGGGGCAACTGGGGGAGGGGGTCAGGCTCTACCACATTCCGTACCAGAGTGTGTTTTCCTTTCCCTGAAGCCAGCTCGCCTGCAGGGATGAAGACCTTGGACCGTTTACTCCGGCTCCTGGCTCTCCCTCGAGGCCTCTCTCCTCACCATAACCAAGCCGCCGGCCCCCGAGAAATAACTCACCGCTTTGTCTGGCAGGCGATGCCACCACCAGAAGGTGCAAAGCCAGTGAGAGTCAACGCAGGTCAAGGAGACCGCAAAGCCTCTGCGCCTGCATGGTTCGGTTGGGATAATCATTTACTACACCAAAAGAGTAGCTACAAGAATGTGGATTTTTCTGTTGTGAAGCTACTCATTGCCGCTGTCCTCCACAGTACTTTGTACAAGATTGTGTATGAGGTTTGATACTGTTTATACAGAGAGAGGCTACCCTGGGCTCTGACAGCTCTGTCTACAGCTATAGCTAACAGCTGGTACGTTTACGCAATGTCTCTCAAGTGACAACAAAGATGAATCATTTCAGCACCCTAAAACCCAAACAAGTAAGAAAGTCCAACAATGAGTAACCATAGTAAAACAGTACCATTGTAACAAGGGCTTGGAGACATTGCACGTCTTGGATTGCTCTGAGACTAGTATTTATTGTAGTATTGTAGTATTTATTGCATTCTCCATTAGCATGTCCGGGGTTACTAAGTGGGTCAATTGCACCTTTCTGGAGCCACGACGGATCGCACCTGTCAATGCACCACACAGCAGTGTAACTGCCATTTATAATATTTCGTGGCTTGATGTCTTGGGTAGGGCAGGGGGTGGGAGCTGTAGAGATGAATCGAGACGCTGCTGGGTGGACTTTGAAGTTGCGTAAACAGCCTTTCGCTTTAAAGCTGTGCCCCGCGCACAATGGGCCGACTGTTGAAGGATGTAACCGCAAACACGCTTTGATCCATTTGTACATTAACCATACGTCAAACACCGTTTCTGTCAAGTAGATCTGCCAGTACGGAGACGCCGTCATAAGCGGCTATCGGCACCCTTTCTGTAAAATCCATCTATGTATTTAAGAGTGTAGGATACAAAAAGGTTTAATTACTTTCCATTGACTGGGCTCCGCGATCCTGCAAAGGTCACGTCCGTTAGTTTGTGGACCTGTTGGATTAGTACACATCACTTTAGACCAAACCATTTTCCCCCAAAGGGAAACATGATAAAAGCAACAGGCACTATTGAAATCATTTAATTATTTATGGTTTTGCCCATGCTGTGCTCATATACTGCTTGAAATTTCAGTCCTTTCCATAGGGAGATATTTCTTTTGGAAAGCAAGCTGGAGTAGGTGAAAAAAGAATTTCCCCAGGGGGGCTAATGAAGTGTCACTTATCTGTACTATAGCTCATTATTTTTTTAACCAAACCAACCCTTTGAAGTAGTGATGGACAAAATAAAGCCTGACGAACCATTTTGATTTTTTTTACCCTACTAGATGGTGGTCTTGGCTTGCTTTAGGGTATGCTTTGTGTCTTTTTTTTGAGCAGAGAGCACCATCTAGTGGAGTCAAAAAATACAGCAAATGGTTCATGGAAGTGTCATTTTGTCCATCACTACTTTTAAGTCATTACTGCTGTAATACCAGTCATACCCGTCTTTTCCCCTTGTAGGGAGGTAACTCCCCCATGCTGACAGAGATGCCAGGAGATATGTACCTTCTCAGGTGCCCTTGCTAACCTCTCATGCACATAGTGACCTTCCAAACCAGCACCCCATCTCAGATCATTCAAATAAATTAACAAACAGCGACCTCACCCTTCTGCAACTTCCTGATTCCCTAGAGTCTGGGGTGACCCTCCAAAATGGATGAATGCTAAGGGACATGGAATGTAAGCTGGCTGGAAAACAATGAATAATTTATGACCAATATACAATTTATTACTGGTGTGTTAAACTATGGTCCAAAGATATATCCTCACTTTGTGAATATGAGCAGTTGTGATGGTTGAGATCCTTGGATTAACAACAGATGTCTGCATCTATTTTTGTCCAGAAACATTCTTTCTGAAACAATGTAATTAGCAACTCCCTCATCTACAATATCATTTGTACTGCACCTCTTTTGAAAGGAAATAAAATCTGAAGAACTAAGAATTAAGAACGCTTTTGCACATAACGTGCCTCATTCAAGGACCATGGAATTCATCTGAATGAGGGGGGTGCATGGGGGCAGGGGGCATTAAGTCATGTCAACTTAACTTGTCTGTTTGCTTTTGAAAAACTCAGATATAACCATTTCATTCAGGTTTTTATTAATAATTTTATTGATCTGAATTGCATTATTTGTAGGAAATTATTTTGTGACTGGTTATCACTGCAGTTTCAGTGATGTTTCAAAAGCCCCACCCCCCAAAAGTTCTATGGTACATTGCCCCATTAACACAAAACTAGCAGTGTGGTGTTAATAGTATGGTTCCTACTGCTTTCAACAAATCCCTAAAAGCTAATTTTGGGGGTATCTTCCCATTATACGTGATGAGGAATCAGCGGTTTTGACAGATGTATGTGAACAACTCGGACACCGAGAGCTGATATTCATCTCCTGCTGGATCAGGAGCACTGGGTTTTCCCGCAGACACTTCCCATGTTGGTGTGTTGATACCCATCCAGCCCACCCACATGGAAGTCCATCACTGTGTCCCCCATCCCCAAGGCCTTCTGTCACCGCGTTTGTCCGTCATCGTGAGTGACAGTCACCCCATGCTTCTGACACCGCATCCATCTGTCATTGTGTACGTGTCCCCCTGTCATCGGGTGCTTTGTCACCATGAAGGACTCCCTTCCTTTTCCGTTCGTGTCCCGTCATGCTGGTCACGGACCTGCCCCGGAAAGTTGACTGACCTACTCGGAGTTCCTGCCCGAAGACCGTCTTCTCCCCCAGGGCTGAGCAGTTCCAGCGACCATAGCGGAACTGGTACTGGCACTCATTGATGCCCAGCTGCGCACCCTCGCCGATGACGATGATGGCGTCAGGGCGGCTCTGGCAGATGGCCCGCTGCCGTGGGGCCAGGCCTGGGATCTTGTTGCAGATGATGTTGGCGCCCAGGGCCACCACTGAGGACAGCGCTCTGGAGAAGAGCAGGAAAACCAAGAACATCAGCGAGGCAGGGCCTGGCTGAGCATCAGGTCAAAATATCATCCAAACACATCATAGCTTCTAGGCATACACTGATGGATGAAATCAAGTCCAGTTTTTTCACCGAGATGCAGACACTGCACTTTTTCTCAACAAACAGCCCAGAGAAATTTGTAACTAGAAGTCAAGAGGATATCCGGGCCTCTCTGCTGGTAAGGGTGTGATTTGAAAACCAGACCAGATTTGAGACCAGCATGCCCCTCTCAGGGCGTGAATGTTACTGCACCCCTTAACATTGCCATGACAAACGGTGCAGGTTGAGAGGATCTGTTGGGTTTGGTTGAACATCGGCTCCTAATTGCTTAACTGGAGTCATAATGTCATAAAGATTCCTTTCAGCTGTCAAGCAAGTATCAGGTATGTGGTCAGTGGGGTAGAACACTGTGCCTCTAGGCAGAAGGTCAACAATTCAAATCCCAGGGGGAGCAGAGTGATTTTACCATGGGTCTTTTGATCAAGGCCCTTAACCCTAATTGATGTCTCAAAAATGTGCATTGCATTGGATAAAAGCACTTGCTAAATAAATGTAAAATATCTGACCAACCCCATCAAACCTCATTGCAGACATTAATGTCCAGATGTCCCCAAGCTCAACAGACACCTTGTGCTTGGAGACTTCTGAGCTGTCAGCAGAACTATCAAGCATGTTGAAGGCAAGAATCCTTGGAAGAGCACCTAGCTTTGAAAAGTGACCAGACCTTGGAAGGACAAATTGGCAGGGGAATTCTGAGCGGGCTGCTCGCAAGGTGCGAACTGTCTCTGAAGAAAGCACTCTACTGCCCAGCATCATCCATCTTGGAAAGCCTGGTTAGGTGGTCATGTCAAAATGTCACAGAGTATGCAAAGTGCAACAGACGTGCACAACTCTGAATTGTTTGTGTCTATGCACATTGAATGAGTGCATATGAGACAGAGAGAGATCACAAAGAAAAATCTACGCACACACACACTGTAAACAATGTCACCTAATGCCTTCCTCGAGTCAACTGATTAAAAAGAAACAACAGTATTTGTAGATAATGCATAATGTCTGAGCTTATAACCTTCAGTGAAAACAATGATTCATACATTACATATTACTTCTGAGATTTACCCAGCGGTGTTTAAAATCCTTATTAGCAACTAAAGCCAATGCATAAAACACGCAAGAGACATGCGGCATGAAGCAGCCGACAATGGAAACCAGCCTTGATGTCAGAATGCATCACGTCTCTAACCATTAGCTTGGAAACGAATGTCAGTCAATCTGAAATGCAAAGACTGGCGAAAAAGCAACATTACTCCACAACAAATGCGTTAATGGCCCAAGAAATGTGTCTGTTTATTATGAAAGTCTGTAAAGTACTTCCATTCAATTTCTGTCAATTCCCTGTCAGAAGGCAACTGTGTTAAAGCTGCATAATCTGCCAGAAGAATATCTGAGCTCTGCAGTCTTAACATTTTTGGGACCTACACTGCAAACAAAAATGTACGCAATATATTTGACGGACTGTGTGTAGCTGTGCTGCTATAGGATTATACAGTATTACACACTGAATTATGCATCTCTTCAAGCATGATAGGGGGTGTATTTACAGTATATGGAGCTGGAGTGAGAGGCTCTAATGATTTATTCTGTCGACTGTACACTCAATTCAATTCAATTAAATTGCCCCAAGGGCAATTAAAACACGGTGCGTTATGCTATCATTTTCCACAAATTCATGGAGAATAATGATGAAAATTAAATAAATGCCATGAAGGAGTTCCCAGGGTACTTAAAGAGATTTCTCATATTATGGTGACAATCTTTGATCCACTCCTGCTGACAGTGATTTGTACTCTTGGTAATGTCACGGCCTGCTGTGTCACGGCCTGCTGCATAATGGCCTGCTGCGTCACGGCCTGCTGCATAATGGCCTGCTACGTCACAGCCTGCTGTGTCACGGCCTGCTGCATAATGGCCTGCTACGTCACAGCCTGCTGTGTCACGGCCTGCTACGTCACGGCCTGCTGCGTCACGGCCTGCTGCATAATGGCCTGCTACGTCACAGCCTGCTGTGTCACGGGCTGCTACATCACAGGCTGCTGCATAACAGCCTGCTACGTCACGGCCTGATACGTCACAGCCTGCTGTGTCAAGACCTGCTACGTCACAGCCTGCTGCGTCACAGGCTGCTGCATAATGGCCTGCTGCGTCAAGGCCTGCTGCATCACGGGCTGTTACATCACAGGCTGCTGCATAACGGCCTGCTACGTCACGGCCTGCTGTGTCACGGGCTGCTTCGTCACAGGCTGCTGCATAACGGCCTGCTACGTCACGGCCTGATACGTCACAGCCTGCTGTGTCAAGACCTGCTACGTCACAGCCTGCTGCGTCACGGGCTGCTTCGTCAAGGCCCGCTGCATCACGGGCCGCTACATCACAGGCTGCTGCATCGCGGCTTGCTGCGTCAAGGCCTGCTGCGTCACGGCCTGCTATGTCACAGCCTGCTGCGTCAAGACCTGCTACGTCACGGCCTGCTGCGTCACGGCCTGCTACATCAAGACCTGCTGCGTCACGGCCTGCTATGTCACGGCCTGCTGCGTCAAGACCTGCTGCGTCACGGCCTGCTAACTCCTCTATGATATCGCTGGCAGCTTTCTCAGAATCTCAGCCCGGAGAAGGTTGCTTCTGATTAGCACCCAATTAATAAATTCCTGGCATGGAGCTGGTAAATAGTGTGGACACTCACAAAGAGTTTCACACGAAGTCAACCCCCCCCCCCCCCACCCCCACTATCTCTAATTAGACACTTTGCATGTTTAAATCTTGCCATGGTGACCCAGAGAACTTTGTGTAAGGAATATTCAACTTGGTGATGCAGTTCAGTTGGACGCCTAGTTCTTACAGACCACATTTGAAAAGGACATTAACAAACAGAACTTAAGGAAGAATGATCCTGGTTGTCAATACTCAACGTAATCAGAAGTGAGAGACCTTTCAGAATCAAAAATCAAGCGATGGGGCCATTCACCTCTTTCACAGAGAGGTCTACTTCATGTACAAGATCAAATGTGGAGTTTGTACAATTTGTTTTATTTCACAGCTCTTTATCCCTATTCAAGCGAAGAGTCAATGAGGAACTACAATCAGGATGATCAGAGTCAATATGCAAAAGCTCATTTGACCAAAGAAAAATCTAATTCTTACAGCACAGTTGTGCATATGAAGCATGACGGCAAATCGGATCCAAGTGTCACCTAGGAATGTTGCTTGTCAAATTCCAGAGATCAAAATTCCAGGCTCTGGTTCTGGGAAATCCTTGGATGAAAGGTGATCAGGAAGCGTTCCTATTCATTATAGCAGGTGATACAGCAGGTAGTACAGAGATTACCAGCACGGGCCCTTAACAAGGAAGCAACCTGCTGGAGGACTTTTGACAGAAAATTTCACCGTGTTTAGTTGTGAAAGCAGATGAATTTGTGCAAAGCGTAGCATAAACAGGTCAAATTACACGAACGGGATTATTTAGTAGGATTCGCCGCTATTATGGTACGAGCTACAATAGTGAGACATCAGGGTGTCTGCCCCTTATTAATCTATATGGCTTTCATATCATTTTAAAAGGTAAACGTTTAAAACACTAATCGTATTGAAACTGTAACTATTTTAAATAACGATAACGATGAACAAAAATGTGTTTGACTGTTTAAACGAAAGATGGTTTTGTCCTGATTCATGACGCATATTTTCACGGGTGTGAGAAAAGGCGGCCGTGTCTGAGTTCTGGCTGCAGGGAGGGCAGGCGCATCGTCCGCTAAACCGACCGCAAAGCGCCGGGCCGCCGCTCCGAGCACCGCGGAGCGCCAAGCACAACTAAAAGTAAGTCTGCTTTGTTCTCTCCTAATTAAACGTGTGAAATTAACGTTCCCATGCATGTGGGACCTCTTAGCGTACTTCTGCCGAATCGTGAGGTCGCAGAGGGATCATTGCATTTGTCACACATCAGTGACTATTTACCATTAAATTAAGCTGCAAAAAAGTTAAGCCCCATGGGTGAATACTACGCGCTCCTCACTGTTTAAAATAATACCGTGTTTTTGCAATATTTAGAGCAAAATTAGCGTTAAATGAACCGGTCAGAGAAGCCTGTTGCACCTGCATTTGCTGGATGATTTTAATCTTGCATGCATTAATGCATGTATGCATTAGGCCTACTGTTATTTTACCAAATCCTTTTGCAAAGTCCATGGTGCAACAGTGATGTATAGGTATTTACAGATAAAGTCCTAAAGGCTTTGAAACTGGAGTTATTGCACCATGATTCCAAGTCTTTTAAATCTCGTAGCAGTACTGGCCATACTAAAGCTGGTCCGAAAACTCACCGCTAACACGCAAAAATGTACATTTCAATTTGAGCATGATAATGGCGCTGATAAATGATAAGGGGAACAATCCTAGCGAGCGTCCACCCCAGGCACATGGGTTTACACTGCGCGGTTGGGGAAGGGGACGCATTCCCTCACGGTTGAAGCTGCTGCTTCTCTTAAATGTATCAGATATTCGGCGAACCGAATAAAGCGGGCTTAAATTATAAAAACAAACAATGGTATGTAGTTTTAATGCACAAACCACGGTTCAACATAGCCTTTTCCACTTCTGAACTGCAACCATAAACCGCATCTATTTTAGTCGTGAGTTTGGGATGTAACAAAGATTTTTTGAATAATGGCCTTCTAAGTACTATTTTAAAGGAGAAAATATGCTTTTAGTGCTTGTATCCGCAAGGCAGGGCTTAATGCATGTTATAAGGACTGTAACTGGGCAAACGTCTGTCAAGCAGACTGCTGCCGGGCGATTTACTTTGTTTTATTGCCGTCTTTTTCTAATGTGACTAAGTGCGCTGTTTGAGCTGGCGCATGCGAATTCAAGGTGATGCCGTACATAAATCATACATAAAACTCAGCCTTCGCGGCATTCCGGCTGGCCGAGACAGAACTGCAAATGCAGCAACTAAAATCCTCCAGGGATGTGATTTTAGACGGTTTGTCCTGAACATCTCTGCCACTCCGTGGTCAGACGAGCCATTATCCATCTGTTACTGTAAACGCTGCTTGAACACTGCAGGTCAGACCGAGAGATATTTCTAAAATGTTGGACTTTGCAAAGATTCAAAGCACTGACTTTTTCCATGCATTGCAACTTAATAAATGGTATATGTGTTTTCAAGGAATTATATGTGAACAACGAGTAATCCCAGAGGAGCTCTGCAGTCCAGCAACCCTGACTATATAGGCTAGCTTTAGCGGTTGTAAGATGGATGGATGAATGGAAAGTTTTTAAAAAACAAAATAATGGTATTTAAATATATGTTTATATATTGTCTAATAAACAGAAGTCACAAAACACATCTAGCTCCAAAGATTTTGCCGTTAAAGTGATTACGCATAACTTATCTGCAAGTGACAGACTCCGTTACAAATTTAGGTGATCACCTGTTTTTAGACGAGGACAATTCCACTGCTATAGGGTATAATAACTACAAATTTGTTCGCTATTAACTATTATTGCTTGCTGCGTAAGTATACAAATCTAGATAACAATCAATGAATTAAACCCGTGTTGAAATTTCCTATCGACTCAACACTAGCCCGTAACATAAACTGTGCTATTGAAGATGTTACCGGACTTCAGAATATCAGAAAGACATCATAGCTTATCAACCACCTCATCAGTGAGTAGCAACTAGATTCAAGCAAATAAGAAAGTTCTGAGATGTTCCACTTACAGATAGCTGCCACTGGTGAGAATAAGGAAGATCTGCGGGTAGTAAACGGATAGCAGCACGCTGCGTGATGAAAAGATGATCATGTTTGCGGTCAGTAAACGGTCACTCGGGTGTAAAAAAGCAACTCCGTATTCCCCTCGCATAAAACAAAAAGCGATTTGGTGTAAATGCTCTGCGGCGGCTGGGTCGATCACTAGTTCCGTGCAGATCCAACTTCCCAGGGCCGAAAGTGCGCCGCGGCCGTGAATATTGAGTCTGTCATCTCTCAGCGGTGTGGGCTGTTACAGAGTGTGGTTCCCCGGTCGGAATGATGATGGTTTAAGGGGATTTGGATGGCAGAAATGTGCTTTCCCTACTCTCCTGAGAGACGGGGCTGCCATTGGGCAGAGCGGCGCAGCAATCCGCCCACTTGTGTAACACAACGGGGACAATAGATCTTCTCTCCGGCGCGGCACCGTTTCATTCATATAATCAAACGCAGAAGTAAACAAACGCACGCATTCCCGCCCCTGTCCGTCTCCGACTAGCGCACTGCGTTTGAAACAAGCGCCCTGTTTTATTCTGGCTTTTATCTTTACATTGTTGTACCATGCATTTTATTTGTGCATTGAATTTTTGCCTGCTTTAATAACGTATTACCCAATAACGGTGTTATTAAAAATGCAAAAATGTGTTTAAAAAATTGAGTGTATAATATGGGAACGGCCAAATAACTAAGAATGATTTAATTTTAACAAAGTATTCTAGTTTCACACGAAGAATGAAGAGGATTAATTCATCGTGAATGTGAAAGTCAGCACCGTCTTAACATTTAGGCTGTTAACGGGTGCCTCGCGTTTCCGTAGTATTATGGCCAAGCGGGAGATACTGGGCTATTGCTTCTTTAATGGAATGACTGTGTCTGTAGGTGCCAAAACTTGTTCAAAAAGTGGGTGAAGTATAACCACCCCTTCGCCGACACCTTCCTCCGGTATAAATTTCCTTCAGTACAAACAAGTATCCGAAGTTTGGTGGGTTTAATACCACGTAGATCAATGCAATTTTAAACAAGATGTAGTTGCATTGTATTTACTAATTGGCAATTAGTAAATGTATTAATTCAGAAAAAGCGAGGAAAAACCACAAAAGTCTAGAAAAACGCAAAGCTTAAATATTCGAGAAACGGGGTGAGTTCTGTGCTAAGAATATAATGAATAGTCTCTTCTGCAAGAATCAAACGGATATTAGCGTCGCCGAATAGCTGAGGGCTCCGTGCTGTGGAATGTGGAAGTGCAGCTTTGTCAGCCCCTGTTAACGGGGGTGGGGGGCGGGGGTTGCATGAAGGTAACATGGAACCAGGAAGAGATCGCAGGTAAAATTATAATGTGTCTCTTATTGGGGTTAGCAAATACTATCTGGCACTTAAATTGTCAGTGAGACGTTCTTTTCATCGTTGGGCTACTTTACCAAACCCCGATCACAAAAACACTTCAGCAAAGACTCCTATAAGTCTTTCATCGCCGCAGACACAGGCGGCTATCGGGTTCAATTCAGCTCGGCAAATTGATGGATATCGCCGGAGAATGTATCGGATACTCAAGGGTCAAAGAGGTCATGTCAACGGCATTAAACAAAGGAAGCCGAAAGGCAGACAAATGTCCGCAATGCCGCCGCACTTCCCAAGTTTATAATTAATGTTTCCTTTTCACCCCGAAGTGGATCTGACCGGGGTCGTGGGCTGTAAATACTCGAACACTCACCCGAGTCTTAAGTAGATTACACCGAAACACATGAACATGTAGAGGATCCACTGTCGGTGGTGCATGGTGTCAGGAATCGCATATGCGACCCATTTAGGGATCCAGTCACGCACGTGTTTGTGCCTCGATCAGCGCTTGCAGATGCGGGGATCCCTCCGGCTCCGCGGGGCATCTCGTCCTCCCCAATCCATAATCTGTCAAGGCGGATCAGGTTCAAAGCTAAATCACGATCCCATCTGCGGCCGCACTTTAAAAGCTAAAGGTTATGAACAGGGTCGAGGGGTGAAATATGAGTTTTAAAAAACCGTCCCCACTTCTTTCATCCTTTCCTTCAAACCGAGGCGAAATGATGTGCTTTTTATACCCGCTCTCTTCAGGTAACTCCGTCTTTTGTGCAATCTGATCCTTTACGATAGAAGTGCGCCTATATATTACGCCTCTTTTATCTGTCCCAGTCTTTTGACGACATTTTACATTCTTACCAAGTAGGCTACCTGCATGCGTCCAGATACAGGTAACACTAGCACTCTCCACGCCTCCTTTTTTCCAGGCTAGCCAAGCGGAGACTGCCTTTCCCACGGGGGTCGCTCTTCTGTGATCAGTAACATTTTAATAAATAGAAAACAAAGACATATGCGATCGTCGTTGTGAAAACCAAATCGCACTATCGACACTTTTCTCCATTTTAATGCTCGTTATTGATAGGCAGGTGTTTACACTGCGTTACTTTAGTCAAGGTTATATCTGTTTCAGAATTGGAACCCATTTTGATCGGGAGCAAGTGCCCAAAAGACACTGTTCAAATGGTTTGTAATCTTACTTTTACTATGTGCCTGTTTAAATCATCAAGAAATGTCAATATAATAATTCACGTTATTATATAGTTATTAAGCATAATTATGTATGTCAGTCCTCTCGTGCATTAATATATCTTTCGGCATGTGCTTGTCTGCCCGACTACCCAGTCTAGTGAGGTTTGTTTAGCATTTCAGACGCGGTACCGCAACATTAAGCGCAGCCGTGAAATTTCACCGAGCTGCGTGACAGACTGGAAAAAAAAAAACTCAAGGATCCGGTTTGTGTGTCCGTCTGCCTCCGGGCCGCTTTGATGTTTCCCGAGACGTAGGACGCCCCCTAGTGGCTATTAGCTGCTACAAAGGAAATAGCAGATATATTTAAAAAAAAAGTAATAAAATGCGGTTTACAATTAAACTTATGTAATGGTCATCTTGTAATTACTAAAAAGAATATCGGAATCATATCTTCATCCTTGTACTGTATGAGACAGCTATTTATAAATGAGTTTAACTGCATTTCCTAATAACTTTCTTTGATTTGTATACTTACACAGCATTTTACTTTATTCAGTGCTGTCTAACTTTCTCGGCTGCTTTTTGGAAGCTCGTTTGTTTAATAATGCAACTGACAACGTAAATAGTTTACTAAATAATTTGTTATTTGGAGAATGAAAACGCAGTGTGTAACAGCGTTAGCCGAAGATCTCGACCGTCAGTTATATCAGAAACAGGCCAGTATTAGACAGAATTTGCACAACCTGTTATCATGACCCCGAGAAACAAAAGGAGAGTTGAAATGGGGAGCCTGAGATGGGGTGTGGCGGCCCTGAGGTCACCATCAAATGGAGTAGCAGGCAAAATATGAATTTAATATACTGAATGGTTTCAGTCACATGTCTGTATAATTTGGAGGTTTTTGGTGCTGGCTGTGCGTTGCAGGTCAGCCGTGCCAGTGAGGGATTAATTTTTACAGGAGAGTGAGCTTCCGCCTTGCTCAATGTTTCTCGCACGGGTTTTGTTTGAGTTTCTCGCGGGTCAGGCGATATTTAATAAGTCAACACCCACCAGATCAGGCAGTGAAATGACGCCAGTCCTCGCCAGTCTCTGATGTGGCCCTTTTTTCTCCTTTGGAATCTGGAAAATATTCGAAAATCTTTCAGAGTCTGTTCAAGACCAGATCAAGCATGTAACTTTACCCGTCCTGTTGATTGTTAGCGATTACAGTAATGTCTATAACTGATTTAATCTTGATAATACTGGGTTAAGCTTTTCATCCAAACCAATAGCCTCTCTTGGTTTGAATGAAACTGAATAAATTTTGACTGAAACTAGCTTGAATCTCTGTCTCACAATAAGCTATAAATAAAGCCTTTGGCTGTAGGATTCCTGTACTAGAGAACAACCATTGCAGGTTGTCTACTAAAGTTGTATTCCATAGTAAAAAACTAAGCGATCCTGACAATCTGTACTGCTCTTGTGTTATACTACTATCTGAAATGTAGGTATCTTGTTAAGCTGTGCTGTTAGAAATGGTGCAGGATTGTTTTAGAGTCTTTGATTTTTCCTATTTTGTTGAAGCTGTGGATGAAGAAAAAATGTAACGTGACTTTTCTTGGCTGAGGTTGGATGATCTGTCTCGGTGTCTTTTTAAATATTAACTACTTTCAAATAACAACTCAATAAGTAAATCTGCCGGGAATCTCCATGTTTGCACGGGAGCTGGTTCAGCTGGCAGCAGGCCGCAGCGGAGCAGGGGGATGGAGTGTGACGGGCAGCCAGACTGTGGAGGTGAGGCGGGGGCCTGCCACATCAACGTCCCGGGGCCTGGCTGGGAGGTGTCCGGCCAGGCCTAGGAAAGGACCGCCACCTCTTCCTCTACTTTTTTTTTTTTCACCATTTAGTACATCCTTCCACTCGGCCACCAGAAAGTTTTTTTCCGAACGTGGACGACGCCCGGCAAGGATTTGTAAAACTGGGCGCAGCGTTTGACTGACACCTTTTCGACACACTTAGCCAGGGATAGATGAGTTTCCCCCCTGTGTGTGTGGCCAATCAAGTAATGAACTGTCCCACAAGGAGCCAATCAGCTGCTTCCCCTTAAACATGTGAGCTTTCGTATTTGGCCTGGCCAGGCCGTGTCCGACTGGCCTGTTGGAGACATCCCCAGCCAACGGAAAGTGGCACTTAGAAGGTTCTTCGCCATACGCCAGAGCGTGATGCTGCATCACTTGCACGGAGGACAGATTAATATATGATGAAGACAGCGGTGCGACTTTGACACGAAAGCTTTCGGTTGTGCTGGCGCATGTCCCCTCCCTGGGACTTCAGCCAGTTTGTCCGAGTAGGGGGGTCTGGGATAGCTGTGGGCTTCTCTTGGATGGAAACGCGTCAGAACGGAACACGCACACACAGAGTCTATGCAGTGACCGCTGTGCGGCGCAGAGGACGGGGGTCCGAAAGTCAGAAATCGATGCTTTGTTTCGGGATCTCAAAGGGCTTTCTAACTGAGGCCTCTTCAGTGCTGCGGAAATCCATCCATCCATCCATCCATCCATCCATCCATCCATATTGTAGCCATACTGTAAGATTTAATAGATAAAACATGAATTCCTGAAAACTGAATGTGTTACTCCTGCTGTTGCAATGTAGCACTTTTGTTTTCTCATACTGTATATTCATGAAATGTACTTGTTTCGGTTTTTTTTAGACTGGGCAGGTAAAGCGTTCTTGAATTTTTTGGTGCTATTTACAGACTGAATAAAATTCAGCGTTGTGGTAAAAACATTTTTTATGAAACCTTGTATTTATAAAAAACACAAAACTTGACTATAACGTCTTAATGCCGTGCAGATTGACCTTAAGACGTGAGACATGTGGGATGTGTCTGCTGCAGACTGACATTCCTGTATTTGATGGATTAAGTTAAGAAAGTCTGTCTGCTGTGATGTTTCCTCTCTGCTCTAATAGAGATGAAATGTGTTTGTAATTCTGTCCCAGGGAATATGATGTGAAACGTTGCAATTAACCTGAATGACCCTAGTCTGAGAATTTTAATGAATATTTAAAATGAACCGTACAGTGTATTAGTTATGGGTACAGAGTGGCAGAATGTACACCTTCCTCTTATACTACAATTATACTCCATTTTTATTATTTGTTTTTTGTGAAGCGGATAAATATAATATCCATCCATCCATCCATCCATCCAATCATTTATGCATCTTTCGAGTTGCTTATCCTAAGCTAGGTCGCAGGCTGAATAGAGTGCTTGTAAAAACAAAAAAAACTAAAAATGGAGACAATATGGTTCACAGATTGGTGCATGAAGTGGAGCAGCTACGCCGGAATTTATGATTTTTAAGCATCAGTTTGAAATAAAACAGATGTAAAGTGACTCCAAACACAAGGAAACATCTGGAGGCAGAAAAAAGGGCCGTTGCGCTAAAGCCCTTCATCCGTAACGATCATTTGGACGAAAGGAAGGTATTTCTTCTGTCCATCGTAATGCATGTTCATTTATTCTTCAAATGAATGACACAGTGGATGGTTCCATTATTTATTCATGGGAACTTAATTAGGTTCTTCTAGTAACTAAAGATTTAAAGCTTTGCAAAAAAATGTTTCTAGAGTTGATATTTGTTATTGTTTTGCTAGGACCTCAACAAAGGCGGTAACAGGTGTTATATGCTACATATGAGAAGTGAGCATGTAACCTGAAAAAAGAGCAAAGTCTCTCCAGTGTGAGGTGCTGATGGTCTTACAACATAAAAATGTTGCTTGTTCAATCTGGGGAATCCGCTCTCACTGTGGTTCAGCCGGTTACGATGCTGTATCTATGCTTGGAAGGTTGCCGGTTCAAATCCCGCAGTCAGTGAAGGGACGTTTGAGCAAGGCCCTTAACCGCCAGACGCACCTGGCACTCTCTGGCTCTGCTTTCAGTTATATCTTGCTTTGGATGTATGTCTCTGTTACCTAAAAACATTGTTCAATAGCCATTAAACACTAACTAGAAGTTTCCTCTGTCAGGCTATGGCTGGACAGGCCCTCGTAGATGCAGGCCGTAATGCACCCCCTGGAGTAACAGCTTTTGATGACGTCGCTGCTCCCTCACACCACAGGGTGCGGTGGTATGCCTGTGTGTGTGTGTTCCTCCCTTTGATGTCCCATAGATACTTACATTATTTTCTTCAGTAAAATGTTATTCAGTCAGACTGAGAGGTGTCTTGTGTCTGTGTGTGTGCCTTGCGATTGGCATCCCGTCCAGGGTGGACACCAGCTTTGCATCCCATGCGGCACAGACCTTCTGGGATTCTGCCCAGGACCAACAGTTGGAATATGGACGGATGGATGGTTCCAGATGTAGGGTTAGCCATTAGCCGTTAGCATTCTGCAGATGCACTTTGCATATTCTTCTGCACGCAGAAATGCTTGGTATGGTGGACTGGATGTTAAGCTTCGATCTAGCAGTATTTGTGTTAGCACACCAGGATCTGAAAATGGACAAATATCTGGAAACATTTTCAGAGGTTTGTTTGCTGCAGTAAGATGTATTAGGTGGCCGGTATAATCGGTCACCAGCCCAGTAATTATCAGTATCATCTGCATTCGTCTGTCCGATTGTTCCACGGAACCGCCGGCCTCCGGAAATGCTCGTGAGCTGCGGAAACTTCAGCTCCAGCTTGGGCTCCTTTGGAAAGGAAGCTGTGGAAGCCATCAAAGATGCCGCTTGAGCACGTTGGGGGAGACCACTGACCTCCTGGCTTCCCGGCCGGTCTGTCTGTGCGTCGTTGGAGGTGCTATGGAGGGGACAGGCCGGAGAGGGAGTGCCGTAAGCTTCAGTGACGGCAGGGATGGGACGCCAAGGATGCTGGAGATCCGAGACGGTGGTGGACTCTGACTGAATCATGCGGCAGATGGTGGGGATCTCCAGGCCGTGACCGGGAGGGTTCCTGCCGGCGTTCCCGTGCAGCCCGGCCCGTGGGAGCCCCTTGTTACCCTTCTTTGTGCGCGCCGGTCTGTCTGCTGTCCCTACTGTTGTGGCCAGTGTGACGGCAACTTGGAGCCAAGGAAGACATTACCTCAGCTGTCGCCAGGCCGCGGAGAAGACAGTGACATT
Organism: Mormyrus hasselquistii; assembly: GCA_026779605.1. NCBI lineage: Eukaryota > Metazoa > Chordata > Actinopteri > Osteoglossiformes > Mormyridae > Mormyrus > Mormyrus hasselquistii. The sequence continues at coordinate 4,138,308 of JAODKE010000001.1, forward strand.
ATGGGCTGTAACGTGATCCGACACGAGTCCTCCAAGGCTAGGCAGCTTTGTTTCGCTGGGCTGAACGAGTTCATGGAAGGTACCTTTCAGGCATGGCTGCGAGTGTAACGCTTCACGCAGCGGGATTGATGTGTCCTTACACGATTGCCCTCGAAATGTCAACATCAGTTAAGGGCGGAGCCAGGGATGAGAGAGTGATATGTCTGCGGACGGTAATTCAGACACACACAGGCTTTGTGCACACTGAGCCCGCATTTACATGGTCGGGAAATCCAGGGGGCGCTATTCAATAGGCACAGAAATATGACTCTTTTTCTGCCGTCAGGCTGACCCAAGTTAAATTGTTCTGGGCTGACAAGAACCTCTACAACATTGCTTTAAGTGCATAAGAATGTTTTTTTTTGTATCACTGGCGCTAACTTATCCGCAACTATAACAATGACAGGCAGTTCAGCAGGAGCCAGAGGATCCATCCCTGATCGGCTCGGAGGCTCCTGGGGATGAGGAACCACTTTATATCTCAGAGGAACTCATGTGTTTCTTTGTCAGACCTGCAGATGTTTGCCCGCTAAACGAAAGGGGACCCTGTGGCTTCCGGGATGGACTCTGGACCACCAACGGCCCTGAATAGGACGAGCGGCTACAGAAGATGGATGGATGGATGGATGGATGATCAAGAGGAGACCCAGAAAGATCCACTCGTTCTCTATAATTGCTGCCGTCCTTGGTACAGCTATGTTGTTAGAAAGAAAATACACTTGGTAAAGGTACATAGGCTAGAAACATTCACAGCTGCAGGCCTAAGGAAGCTGACGTGTCTTTGCAGTAAGGAAGCTGACGTGTCTTTGCAGTAAGGAAGCTGACGTGTCTTTGCAGTAAGGAAGCTGACGTGTCTGCAGTAAGGAAGCTGACGTGTCTTTGCAGTAAGGAAGCTGATGTGTCTTTACAGTAAATCTTTGTCACATGCATTTTTATGGCATATAGCACAGCGGGTTTTCTGTTCAGTGTGTGGCTCAGTGGGTTAAACCTGTGTGTCTCTAGTCAGACAATCGCTGGTTCAAACCCAGCTTCAGCATGTCTGTGGCCCCTCGAGCAATGAACTAACTTACTTTTCAATGAAAGTATCAATTATTATTTGAACTGAAACACATTGCAATGTTGTTGTGTGAGAACAGAAAGTATCCATACGTATGTTTCACAGTGCTTCATACAGAGGTACGGTGTGTCAGATGCTGTCACGCTGTGGCTTTGAACCCTGGATGCAGATGAACTCTGATGCCCTCTGGCCTCCTCCGGGAAGGTAAGCCATCCTGCTTCATTGGTGAGTGTGTTTTCTTGGGTGCTTTGCAAAGGACTGATATCCTGGGACAGGCTCTGTAAGCTCTTTTCTCCATGTGGATATTTATGAATGAAAAAAACATTTTGGGAATGAGTATTTAAAAATAAATGTTCATGTAAGGCTTCAGGCCCTGATGAGCCAGTAATCAGTAGTCAGACCAGTGGTTAAAAAAACCGTCTGACTCCAAAATATCGTTGTCGCACAATCTATTGGCTCTCCTGGCCCTGCAGATTTTAGCATGGAGAATCTGGCCCTCTGGGAAAAATAGTTGGGGACCTCGGAGCGAGTCAGCGGATGGGTGGAAAATCTCATGTATGCCAGTAGATGGAGACAGAGGAAGTGTAACAGCAGAAGTCATAGTTCTGTGGGGCGCGGAAGGATGCAGACACGAGAGGGTACTGGTGAGAAAGCAGTGTAGTTCTCTGTTGGCTGTTTTCATGCTCCTTGTTTCCTGTCGTGTTTGGGTTCTGTGAAAAGAGCAGGACACACGTAGAAGACGCTGAGGTGTTCCTCTTCCTACGGCTTCACTTCGATTGCTGGGCCAGTGTCGCATCGCGATGTTCCCGCGGAATCATACCAGACAGATTGCTGGGTAACTTCCTGATATGGGGGTGGGCGGTGGGGAAGGGGGGGTCTGGGCGTTTCCCTGGGCTGGTGAGCATGCAGTTAGTGTATAAAACTGTCCTAACGGGTGGCAAATATAAATTAGGCCCGTGCATTGCATTTAATACCCCTGTTGCACTTTTTGTTTGATGCACTGGCTGTGGAGATACATCCCCTCAACATACTGAGCGAGGTATTCGTCAAAAGAGGATTATATTCATAAGATTCTTAGCATCTTACAAGCTTCAAGGTCATTGCATTCTGCTAAAGTGCCACAAGGGGGCTCTACACCTTTAAAATGACCAGCGGCAAACATGGAAGCGCTGCCTTTAAGACCAGGAATGCGAGAGACTCTCAGCTGTGCTGTGAAGTGTCCCGGCGATGTTCCGCCATATTAATTGTTCCTGCCTTTCCAGGAGTGACTATCGCCATTATCTATACCAAGTGCGAGAAAACTACCTATTTTTTAATGTTTTTTTTTGCCACGTTAGCTGTCTTTTCGCTTTCCACAGTGTAACTAAAAAGGCAGAGATTATAAATGCTGTTTTTTGCAGCTGGTACAGGCAGTTTTGTTCACTTTAAAGCATAAATGTTATTCTGTAAACTATGTATGGATATTTTTTTATCATGACTTCCCTGAATGAATTTGTATAGATAATTAAGCAGTATGTGAAAACAACTTCTTTACTGTTCAGGTCAGAACATGGAGGCGTATCGGTTGCGAGCCAAACATGCATTTGACACAGTATTGGGGACAAGGGGGTGAATTTTTGGTAGAGGAACTTGTTGATAGTTGGCCGCACCGTGGCGCATGGGGTCTGAGCCGGGGGAACTGAGCCCATCCTGCCTTCAGGGAGACTCGAACCCATGACCCTCTAGCTGTGTGAGGTTTTGGAAGGTAGCTGTTCTCTGTGCACATGGTCCAGACCGGGAGACATGAGAGGCCCAGTGGGTCCAGTATCATCTCCGTTTGACAGGCCTTCTTTGCTTAATGGCCACCTTACATAGACGTGCCCCCCGCCCGCACAAAGCCATGGGCCGGAGCCCCACACATGCTAATTACCGGCAGAGCCAACCTGAAGCCACGGTCTCGCACGGCAGCGCACATATACACACCATCAATACCTTAATTAGCATTTCCTTCCGCTGAAGGGCGGCATGTCATTTCGGGGGCGGGGATTTTGGGGGGGGTGGGCTGCCTTTCGTGATTGCACGATCTCCTTGGGGTTCATAAAACATGTCCTCTAATCATTTCCTTAAATGATGGGAACTGTGCTGGGGCGGATTTGCAATCCCCCATTGGCATGTTGATCAAACTTCACAGTCTGCCAAAGAAAGAATGATCAAAAAATGTGCAAAAAGTTGAGCAATATCCCTAATTTGTCCCAAACACCCACTGTGTGATATATCTGGTTTTCTGGGTTGTATTAAATTACCCGAAGACAGGGGGGGATCTGGGATACATTCACCTTCTGTCCTTCATCAGTGACTCCGGAACACTGTGTGACCCCCCCCCCCACTGTCATCGTCTGTCAGGACGGGAAGCAGTAAAGGGCGAGGGATCACTTCCTTGTGGAGGGTGATCAGCTGACAGGAAGTGCCCGCCACATGAACGGGAGCTCAGATGGGCCGCATCCGGCTGATTTCTGAGTAAGAAATCGTTAAGACCCTCTCGAACATTGCCTGCTTGGACATGCTTCTTCGACTGACTTGGGGGGGCGCTTCAGCTGAGGGACATGTTATTTTTTTTAAAACAAATCTCAGTCTGAGGATTAGTGGCAAACAAACAAAATGTTTGTGTGCATGCAGACCCGTAAACACGCTTTGTCACACATTCCCGTTGTCATCTTAAACCTCGCCTCCCTGTGCAAATGGCCGCGTTGCCTTAATGACCTCGTCATGCCAGCTCCTGACCTTGAGGATTGGGTTTGCTTTCAATCACATGGGTTGGGGGTTAAGTTCAGATCTGCTCTGTCCGGGGTTGGCTGGCTTAAACCCCCCCCCCCCACCACTACCCCCCATCCAGATGTATCATGTTCCCACATTCTGGGAAAGATGAGGTATATCAGTGCCCCCTGTGGATTCCTGTATTTACACCCGGCCTGGCCATCTATGGATCGCACCCCGTGTGTGGTCCTTGGGGGGAACTGGGCCCCCGCTGCTTGGTAAATGATGTGGGTTTTTACTCTCGTGATTCATTTTTACAACCGGGTCCAGTGCTTTGCCCGGTTACCTTTTTATACCAGCCGAGGTGATTCAGGTTATGGGGATTAGAGAGAAGTGCCCCCCCCCCAGCTCTTTCGATGACCACACCGGGTCCTTCGATTACGATCGACGTGCCATAATGCTGTCGGCTCAGTGGCGCCCCCTTGTTCCCTTGAGCCCCAGTACAGACGCACCATCAGCTGGTGTCTGTATCTCAGCGGGGTGCCTCTGCGGCCGGGGAGTGTGTGTGTGCGTGTGTGTGTGTGTCCGCGTGTGGGGTCATCTCAGGATGAGGCTCTGGGATCACTGCACAATGCCTGAACTCCCTCTTCCTAGGATCAGGCGGGATGTCAACAGCGCAGTGCGGTGACGTTACGGGGCGGATCATGTCGGGCGTCCTTTCGTCGAGAGGCGGGACGACCGCAGGACCTCGCAACCACAGGGGAGGGCTGGGAGCCACAGGGGGGTGGGGGGGGGAAACGTGCTGGGGCTATTAAATTAAAAATAATTTAAATTCTGACAGTTTTCATTAAGAAATGTCGTATTTTCTCTAA
>JAODKE010000001.1:4214514-4255578 GCA_026779605.1 Mormyrus hasselquistii
GGTCACTCAGCCACAGACCTCGGCGCCACTTGCACGTAGGCTGGCTTGGCAGGCAGGCTTGTGGGAGGCAGAGACTAGGGGTTTGTGTGTGTGTGTGGGGGGGGGGGGGTTGTGTCACTCTGGAAAATGTAACAGGACCCTCACAGCTGTCAAACGGACCACAACATGGTGCCGCGGCGCAGAGGTCCTGAAGGAGAGGGCTCCTCAGAGCTGCGGTCTCTGCCAGCGTGTTTTTAGCTCTGTTTAGGATGGGTGTGTTTTTTTACAGTCATGTTCCTGCTGTAATCCTTAAAGACGAAAAGCTCATTTGTTGAGTTTGCATTTATTGTGCTGACTGTTAATCCCACGATAACCTAGTTTATGGTTTCACTGCCCACTATAATAATGGTCTTTACAGGGCTAGAGTGACCTCCCACCATCCATGAATATGGCTACTTATTCACTTTCTGTGCAGTAGGTTGTAGAGCCCCACCTAGACAGACCGGAGCAACGCATTCTGGGTTACCTCGCGCCCCCAGACACCAGCTGTTCTTGGGTCAAGGCTGGGATTTGCGTCTTAGGCCTATTATCAGTGGCCTCTAGCCGTCCTTCCTGGGTGGATGGCGCCCAGGGTGGTCTGCTGCGCCGTGTAACTAAGCAGGCGGGTTGCCTGGGCATGGTGCCCACACCCACAGAGGTTGGCATCATTCTCAACGGGGCTATGAGAGGAGAACCGCTTGTATCATGCCAGCTGTCATCAGAAATGCTCCCACTCTTAGCTGAGAAATGGCCCAGCGAGGCAGAAGTACGGTGGCCCAGAAGTGCAGAACATAACACATTAAGGAACTAAGAAGCACAAGAAAATTTTGACTAAAAACCGAGGAAAGGTATGGCAACTGCACTTGGGGGCCACTGTAGGAAAGCACAGGGATACACGTTGGAACTCTCAGAATTTAGAATAACTTATAAAAGAGAATAATGATAGGCGGTCACCCCCACTAAGAGCTGTGAATGGGGGTAGAACGTCATCCTGCTTAGACAGGAAGCCTGAGATTCCTTAATCCTGAGGACATCATGCAGAGGCCAAACCACCCCGGAGGACAGGGACGATACTGCCTGGAGGCCGCCCAGGGTGTGATGTAGCCACCATGCATCACTCTTACTTTCCAACATTTCACGATTTTTAGGATGGACCGGCGCCGAGTTGTGTAATCGACGTCTGTGCTCAAAGCTCACAGGCCAGTTTGGAAACGTCCCGATCTCGCCAGCTAAGTTCAGACCTGACCGGGGAATGACCCGAAAGCTGAGTAGCGTATGAAAACCCTGCTTACCGAGCACATTAAACTGTGTGGAATATGCTTTGGTGCATTTGGTTCTACTTAAGCAGACCTGGTGCTGTGGGTGTAGTGATAATGCAGCAGAAACATCATCGGCAGACAGGCGAGTGAGCGACTGAGTAAACGGGGAGATAATTCCAGTAATTTTTGTAGTATCTATCTGAGTGTATCATGCGATACAAGTTAACATGGCAAAAACTGTGAGTGGTAACCTAAAGGGGGGGGGGCTGCCAGACCCTATTGGTGTCTCACATCCCACTTTTTTGCTTTGTGTGGTCAGAGAGGCACGGCTGTATCTTGGCCACTGATGTTCACTCTGATTAATACTTGAATTGATGCCTGTCCAATGAGGTTCTCCCTTACTAGCACATGAACTATAGTACAGCCAACAGTGTGCTGCCTTCTTCACACTTGCGGAAGGCTAGCAGAATTTCAGTGATGTTTTTATTTATTATTATTTATTTTATAACCAGACAAAATCGGAGGGAAAACTAACAAGAGTGCCATTATCTCACTGGCCCAGGCAGTCTATAGCTTCTGAACTTTCCTTCGTGGGCTGTTGGTGTTCCCCTGAGTGGGTTAAGCCTTTCCTGGGGGGGTACTGGGGAGCTTTAAATGCCTCTGATAAGAAGCCCTGGTGGTCCTGCAGAGTCCACCACCCCTTTAAGGTCCCCCTGTCGTTTCAAAAGGTGAACTTTGACCACAGCAGCGGCACCCCCTGACCATCAGGGCCGATAAGGTCCATGCTGATGTTTGCCATGTGGGCGTCAGCGTTGTCCTCGGGTCCAGGCTCAAAGGGTGTCTCCCCGGGCCCGTATCTCCTCTCAGGCTGCAGTGAGGTGGGTGCCTTATGCAAACACGGCCCCATGTACAAACACCAAAGCTATGTGAAATGTCAGCTCTGTGTAATGCACTGCGTGGCTGATTTAGAGTTGGAAATCCATTTGAGGAATTAAAATGCAAATGATACTTTGCCGCAGGATGGGTGAAGTTTACCAAAGTTTTTGTCGATGTTTATCTTTTGGTGTCTGTTTTACATCTAAATTAATATGCTACTTTTTTTGAGAAAGCAAGGTTAGATGGCCCATGTAGCAATTAAGGGATAAAGGCTTTGCTCAAGGGCTCAGCAGTGGAATCCTTGTACCAGCTCTGGGATTTGAACCTACAGCCTTCGAATCACAGGCACAGTATCCTAGCCTAGTGAGCCACACGCCACTGCCTCCCTTCAGATTCTCTCTAAATAATTTCCTGGCTCCTAGTGCAGATAAAAAGCCCGGTATCTGACGGCACGGCAGTGGAGTTAGCATGCGTTAGCAAGCTCCCAGCTGATTCAACACCGGTGACTCAGGGTTGGCGTGCTTCTCCCGAACAAAACAAGTCCCATGTCTATGGTGTTTGCTGGCCAGCCGCCATCCACTCTGCAACACGCCCGGGCAGGGCGTCTTAGCTGCTGCCCTGTCACTGTCGTATACCACCGGTACTCGGGTGGATAGGATGTCCTGCTCATGGGAGGTCATTGGCTTGGGAGCCACTTCAGCCCTTGCCAAACTAGGCGGCACTCCTCTCCGCTAGCATATAACTAGCAGGTTCTGGTTTGTGGGAAAACAGGGGGGTAGGGGTCTCTTTGTCTCAGGCTAGCCGGTGGCTACAACAGGAGGGACAGACTGGAATCGATTAACCCCCCACTGTTCCCATCTAGCAAACATGTCAGTGTTAAGTTTGACTTTTTAACCTTTATTTTTCGATTGTGTGTGTATAGATCTGTGTTTTCCAGTCTGGTCTTTGGGGACCCACAGACAGTCCGTGTTTCTTGGGAGGAAGCAAAAATGTGAACCGTCTGTGAGTCCCCAAGGACCTGATACACTGGTATAGATTAGCAATTAAATCCTCTTCTTCAGCAGCAGTAGGTGGGGCCACTTTGAAATGCGTTCTCCATGTTGAATGGCACTATCCTGTCATGGAGATATGGGGGGGCGGGAAGTCCTTTATCCACCATGGGGGGGTGAGGATAGGCCTTCCTCCCCCCACTCCTGCATGGCGTACTCTCTGATCTCCCTTCGGTTTCCTTGAAGACGGGGAGGATCATGGAGCCCAAAGAGCCCCTCTGCAGCTCCCTGGGCTTGAGAGATGGGATATCAGTATTTATTTGTCTCCTATGGTCGGGCCATGAGCTCTGTTCGTCTTGTCCTTTCTATGGCACTTTGTCTTCAGTTTAATGTGAAATGTAACTTTTGTACATCATTTTTCAGGTAACTGTAGTCTTTATGTTGTTAATGATTACCCTCCACTCCCATCTCATCGCCTGTTCAATTTATGAGACACTAACAGTCAGGTATAATTCATCTTAGCAGTCGAAGTGCTGTCGGGTTTATGGAGTAATGGCACTATAGTAGTATGCTGCAAACAGCAGGGAGGAGCTAAGGATTTCTTTTTTAGAGGTCACATGACCCCCCCCCCTCCCACTAAGAAGCCAGCTCTGTTACAAAGTCATTACTCAAGTGTTCCAGTGGTCTTAGTGGATGTGGGCTATGCTCTGGCCTTTTTCATCAGGGACGAGCAATCGGCAAGCTTTAGTTAGTGTGCAATTAATCCTTATCATCACGCTTCCAGATCTAATACTGTAGAACAAACTTGTCCAAGTTGCTGTGGGGGGAGGCGCTGTCAGTCTGAGCCCCATCTCGGTCAGATTCTGTCCGGATGTGATACTTCCTGTGCCGTGCTTCTGTTTACTGTAGGGTCTGAGCAGAATAGCTAAGAAATCCTGAGACTGATAAATGCAGATTTAGCATTCTGTGGACTTTCTTAGTGACAGAACTCTACTTTGAGTACATTTATTAGGATGTTGGGATACGGTTGCTGTCCTGAATTAAACTGTAACTATACCCCTTATTCCCGGGGCAATAAAACACACTCTGAACTCTCTTCTTTCTCTTCTCTCTTCCCGTCACGCCCGATCTGTCGCCTCCCACCCATCATCTCTTCGTGCTCCTGGCGCAGTCTGATGTGTGACCCGGAAGCCGACCCTGTCCACCACCATGGTAGACTTGCCGAGTCGCTACAGCCCCCCATCCCCGCTGGAAGTCCCGGTTCTGGGCAGCCCGTTGTGTGGGGACCTCATTCGGGATATAGATGACCTGCAGGACCTCTCGCAGTCCATTGAAGATGATGCCCTCAGCTCCTTTGACGTCCCAGAGTACCAGTCATCTGGTCCAGGCTCTGGGTCTGAGAGCTCCACCGTCATAGGTATGAACTCCTGGCTCCATGTGGGTACTACTGTCATAAGCTGTTGGAAGAGGGTGGTCTACACCAGGGTTTCTCAACCACAGATTCAAGGCTCATGGGGAGGCCACGGTTCAATATGAGGTAGTCGTGGATTGGTCTGTAATGGGTCACCAACTTTACCAGTCAGTGAAATTTATCCAGTGGGTCACTGACATTTTGTCATGGTCAACAGCGGGGCCTTGTGGTTGAGGATTATGCACCTCTCTAAATGACCTCCACTCTCTCCCAGAATCAGACACCTCCGTAAATGATGACCACACACTCCTACAGTGACACACCAACACTAAATGATGTCCACCCTCTCCTGCAGTCAAACACCACCCTAAATGACGTACAACCTCCTGTGCAGTTCTACATTACACTGAAGGATGTCCAGCCTCTCCTAATGTCACACGTCACTCTAAATGATGTTAAACCTCTCATGCAGTCAACACATTACACTAGTTAAACCAGTGGCAGTTCTAGATTTTTAACACAAGGCAATCTAAAGCATCTTATATAGAATGTAATAACTCAAGGTAGTGTCGTTATTGCAATCTTATATAAAAAACAATGTAACATAATAATCTGTTAGTTAGCACCAGGAGTGCTGTTGGTGAGGCTTGCCAAGGGGGGGGGGGGGGATTTCTGATTTAATAATGCGATTTTATATATCGCTGGATTTTAAAAAGAGCGTTTCTTTGACAGTAATGCTGTAGACCTTTCTGAAAGCATGTTCGCTTTTAAGAGCAGATTTGCACCCTAAGCATGCTTCCCAATGTGTGAGTGACCTGGTTGACCTCAGTGGGTGACCCCACATATCACAGCTAAGATACTAGCTGCGGGAACCTTAGACGGATTGGAATCTGTGGCCTACTTTCTGGATCTTCTGGACTGGTGGACACCCAGAAAACAGCTTCTTCATTGCTGGACAGACAGGGATGTGTGGTGTTCAGTGAGCTCCCAGAAAAATTATGACAATAACAATTCAGTAGTTGACACCCACTGTGTTCTGGCTTAGCCAGTCACCAGTGTTGGGCATTTCAGGTCCATTAGCTACAAATCCAGACCAAGGTTTTGTTTCTACCAACCAGCTGAGTGCTCTGTGACTGTGGCTCTTCATACTCAGCTGGTTGGTAGAAACAAAACCTTGGTCTGGATTTGTAGCTAATAGACCTGAAATGCCCAACACTGCCAGTCACAGGGTGTCAGGGAAGGGGTTGCAGGAAGGCTGATATTGTGTTTTCATGCAAGACTGTTAGCACCTGTCTTTGTCATTGTCGCCGAGCAATTGGCCGCTGCGCTGCACGCGCCCTGACTTCCTGTTCTGCTCACACAGGGCTTAGTGGGCCCAGCATGTAGGCGTGTGAACCTCTAACAGCAACAGTGTCTGTTTGCAGCGCTGGTCCAGCTTCCGGCCTGTGTCCCGCACACATTTGGGAAGCATGCAGAGGGGGTGGGGGGTTGGCAGGAAGCATAGTGTGACATAGCCTTGCATAGTTTAGCGTAGTGTAGCGTAATTTAGCATGCCATCCTGGATTATCTGTGCTCCTGTCACTTTAAGATATGGAACACTGAGCTGTCTAGCCCACATGACCTCTGCCAAATGCACTGGAAATGTTCTAGGCGTCCTCAGAACTTGAACTAGGGGGTTTCAGCTGTTGTAGAGTGGCACTCGACAGCTTTATTCATGCCAGAATCATTGTCACAGATGTACTGAAATACGCGGTAATAGTTGCTTGCTTAGCTGAATTTTTGACAGACAGGTAGAGCTCGGCTCCAGATTCCGGTGAATTTCCACTGTTCACTTCTTGGCTCATATTTCCATGCTGACTTGCTGCTGCTTAAACTGAGGAAGAAAACAAGTCTGAGGGCTGTTTTTTTTCAGTTTCACAAAGAGTTCCTAATTTCCCCTCACTTTCTGTCCTGTACTTTGTTGTCATGGCTCACTGGCTCTGTGTGTGTGTCTGTCTCTGTCTGTCCTTGTCTCACAGATGGCCTCACCCCTGCCTCCAGCCCCTCCTCAGGGGTATTTGGGGCGGTAACAGGGCAGGAAGAGTTCTCCTCCACTTCTCTGACCCTGGAGTGTCGAGTGTGCGCAGACCGCGCTTCAGGCTACCACTATGGAGTGCACGCCTGCGAGGGCTGTAAGGTGGGTGCCACGACCAATTAGGGGAGAGTGGGGGTCAGTGGGTGTGGCTAGGAACTTATTCAGCTAAGGGTACAAAACGTGAGGCTGTGGTCACTTGGCTTGCTCCAGACTGTCCATGCGCTTCTAGGCATCCACAATGACAACAATGGCAGGTTGTCCTGTCCGGCATTGTCAAGGTGACAGACGTCACTTAGAGACACTCGTGACTTAAGTCGCCGATGAGCCTCTTCTGGCCAGACTGGTGTGCCGCCTGACCTGTTTGAGTGTGCAGATTTTCATAGTAATGCAAGGTCATGTAACGACATGAGGACTCAAGGGAAACAAGGGGGCGGGGCAGGTGAGCCAAGCTAGCAGGAGGTCTAGGCCATGCCCATCTCTGCGTGGCATGAGGGCCCGTCAGCCTGGTGTCTGAGGATGACCCGCGCCATTGAATGAACGCAAAAAAGTATGAAGCCTAAGCAAGTGTGCAAATGCGTGGGAGGTCGAAGTTGCTTTATTTTGTCAAGTAAATCAAAACCAGAATATCGCTAGGAGATGTTTTTGTGGAAAAGCTTGTTGAAAAAACAATTTCAGATTCCCCCATGGTGTGAGGGCAGAGGCAGCCAGGCTAAGAGGGGCTTTGCAAGGCTCTTGCTGGCCGAATTCTACTGTCCCCTCACTCTGATTTGCTAAAGCCACCTATGTTTTGCGTGAGCGGATGCTAACCTCCCAGCTATCAGGCACACTTTTTCCTTTAAATTGAGTTTTGGAAAGAGATGCTTACAACATAGCAGTTAAGCTGGGGACTGGATTTTGTACTCGATATTCAGTGACGTTTGTTTATCTGGTCTTCACCCCAAGCTCCCTCTGCACCCTCCTGCCACTAGTCTCTTGGGTCTTGTCTGGTCCGTGGCGTTACAGTCACGTATCCTTGTTCCTCATTTTTGTGTTCTCAGTAGAGCAAACTCAAGACCACCAGGGGGCAGCAGTGAGCACTATTGTTTTTGTACTCTGGGTTCAGGTGTGTGTCCCTGCAAAATAAACAGTGTAACTGAAAAGGAGAAAACTCACAGAGAACTCTGTGAACTCTTGCATACGTGGTAGGACAGAGTGGTCATCTGACTATTTTTTGGAAGCACTAGACTGCAAATACGAAAGTCAAGGTCTGATGGTTATGGGTAATGAAAATGTGAAACATTAATGAACAAAAAAGGGACAACCGCTGTTTAATATCATTATTTACCAGATTTTAAGGAAGCACATGATGCAAATAGTCACAAGATCTCCTGATTTATGGCCAGATGCCCTCTCCGCCAGTGTACCTTCGGTGATCGCCACTCCTGGGGAGGGCTGGTTTTTCCCTTGTGGTGACGACTGCCTTGCCGGTGACAATGAGTCATTAACAGCTGAATAATGCTGGTGCCAGGGGCAGGTGCCATGCCACGTGCCCTCATGCGGGCAGACGCATGCAGAACGGCATGTGCAGCCAGTTCTAGGTGAATCAGGGCTTAGAGCAGATATGCGGCGCTGTCCGCTTGGCTCTGCCCCTCCCCCACCGCCGGTTCTCTGCTCACTTCAGATCAGTGCCTCTTTACAGCTGCCTGGTTGGGAAAGTGTTACCCTGTGAGAGGCTCTAGTGACGGACTCCCTCTAGCATGTACAGACTCGCATGATCGGCCATGGTGATCTCTGTTCCTCGTTCCTCGTTCCTAGCTCTGACTTCCAGGGCCGGCAAGGAGACCCACAACCTGCACGAGATGTCTTATACGAATAAGATTGGCAGTGGAGGTTCGGAAGAATCTCTGATGTGCACCTAGGCCAGATCCGCCTCTATATTATCATCATTCGATGCTTCATGGAGACTTACAACCTGCTGAAGGTTACGTCGTCCTCCAACGCATAGAACCGAAGAAGGGAAAGCCTTTGTGTGCGTGTGTGTGTGTGTGTGTGTGTGTGTGTCTCTGAGCACTGACAGGCTGTACCAGGACAGTATTCATTTCCCCATACCAAGTTCCTCACACACTCCATCGTTTTTTTTTTTTATAGATCTCAGAGATCCCTGAGGTACTCCACACTCATGCGGAGCACCCATTGCATGTGCGCTACAGTATTTGGGTATTAATGTTTGGTGTCAAAAGTGTTTGTTTGTGCAACTGGGCTCCCACGCCAGCATGCCAAGGTAACCTGGCCGACTGGAGCTCCATTTATAGGTGCAAAATGTTCCTGGATAGGCAGTCTGCCCGGCTACTGAAGACCTAAAAGGAATCTCCGGTCGGTTGCTAAAAAACAAAAGGTTGCTTGTTTGTCTTGTTTGCCTTGAATGGTTATCATCCTGTTAGCGAAATCGCAGGGTAGTTTACATGTACCGTAGTAGCTCCTGATGGTCGATGTGACAGTTCGGTTAAGGTTGGGATGGCAGTTTACATTGACGTCCCCCCGTTAGGGTTTCTTCAGAAGGACGATCCGGCTGAAGCTGGAGTACGACAAGTGTGAGCGCAGTTGCAAGATCCAGAAGAAGAACCGCAACAAGTGCCAGTACTGCCGCTTCCAGAAGTGCCTGTCGGTGGGCATGTCCCACAATGGTGAGTGGGTGGGGCTCCCGTTGGTGGGGCGGGGCATGCAGTGCCGATTGTGCATTCGTGTCCCAGCACCGTGCTGACAAACTCGGCTCCAGAAGGCATCTAATCACTAAGCAGTGACAACGTTCCCATTACCGGTTAGGGTTACCGCCCATTACTAATAAGACATAACTCGCTACAGGGTTGAAATAAAACTGCTTGATGTTAAACAAGCAACTAAAATAGCTTAAAATAGTTCCGAGCCCGTTCCTTAATCACAGATAAGAAACGGTTGTACAGTCAAAGAGGAGGTTATCATTTTGGCGGGAGATACACCCAGCATTGCTTTGGAGGGAACAGAGTGTACAGTTGACTAGCCGCAGGTTTGCTGACACCGAGTTAACGTTCGCCAGATCCGATGACCTTAACGACACGGTGGTCCAATAACAGGATAACAGCGGGTCATCGACAGTTAGTCACGTGACCCGCTCATATGTTTACTACCACAAGGTCTTGCTGCCACAGTGACCCCATTTTTAATTTTTTTTTTTTTGGTGTGCGAGTGAACCTGATGCCCCCCGTCTGTGAAGGAAGGGGCACCATAACCGGTTCCGCTAGTGTGACCTTAACCCACAGGAATGCACTTCAACCGCATGCATGGAGAGCGGCAGGGGGCCAGCTTGAGGCATAGAAGGTGGCTCGCTGCACAAAGGGGCTCGCTGGGGCACGTTTCGCTTACATTAGCCCTTACACACCAGGGACATGCAGTATTACCCAGTAACCAGTTGACAGCCTTCCAGCCAGTTTACCCCCATTTCTCCTGAGTTTTATTAGCAGTCTGGTTTCATTGTCTGTTGACGTTGAATCACACCTAAAGAAGCCCCACGTCCTGCAAACGAACCGCAGTACTCTCTTTTCACCTTTTGATTAAGACCAGCGTCCCCCGGTGGAGAGAAGGAGGCCTCTGCTCCTCCATTGGCTGATGCCTGACCTGGGCCAGAGAGGGAGCTACCCCCCCTTTCTGGATGTCCTGGGAGCGGGGAGAAGCAGGAGGCTCGCACCCCCTGTCTCCACAATGACAGGATTGCGTGGCCCTAACTCCCCCTCCCCCGGTACAGCTTAGTTAATATGCTCACGCCGTGCCGAACAGAATGCCGGCATGCCCTGTCCTGCCTTTATACTAATGGGGTTAAATTCCTTTTGAATGTCACCCCTGACGATTAATGGATTCTAGTTAGCTGAAATGGCTCTCATCTTCATGCTTGAGGTGGAAATTAATTTCCCTGTCTAGGGTTGCGGAGAGGGGCTGTGTTTCATGACGTGAAAGTCACTGACGGTCAGTGCCGAACATTTTCCTCACGGAACACCATCCAAAGTCTTTTTTTTTTTTTTTTTTTTCCCTGTCTTTGTCTGTCCAGAAACTCAAACGTTCTTGCTCTCCCAGTCCTCTAAAGTTCAGGGACTAAGTAGGCATTGATGAAGAGCAGCCAACAAATCTTGCATGCTTATATTTATTTATACAGCTGAATTAATATTATACTTACTAATAATATCTTACTGTAATAGTATATTCAACTTGCTGGATTATATTATGTTTACAAAACTCCAGATCACAGGGTCAGGTGCTTAACCACTATGGCTAGTTGCTGTCCTTGTGATAGTGTTGTCGTGCCCTATGTTTGTCACGTACCAAGGACCTTTAATGCACCGCCCCCTTACTCAGCAGTGCCATGTGCCAGTATTTCACAATTTTATTGCTGTATTACACTGCTAATCTCAGTGGCCACTGTAACATCTTAAGTGCTGAAAGTCCCACGGTTGACCAATATTGTAATGTTACTACACCAGAAAGTTGCAGAGAACGGAGGAGGTCAGCCTGTAATCACAGGAAAATCCCCCCTAAAAAACTCTTCCCTATAAATTTTTGATTTGAAAGGCAAGTGTGAATCGATTAAATAGTGCAACATGCCCTGAGAGCGTCTAGACAGGAGAGCCCTAGGGGCAGCCACCCTGGCAGTGGAAAGCTGTTTGTCTCAAAGCCGTCTTTGTGGCTGTCGTGGCCAGACATTCACACGTTGCATTTGTTCATCAATCTCAAACGACTCTGGTTAGGGTTACCGCCTGATCCATGTCAGGGGGGACACTGTGAGCTAGGACAGGATTTATAAACTACCATTTCAATTAAAAAGACCTGGATTTCACTTTAACACTTTCTATGTGCTGATTAGTCATAGTCATGCATGTGTCACTAATGTTAATGTGAAACAGCTGGGTGAGTGTTTCAGTCAAGGAAACAAACTAGTAAAAAGAACTGAACTAATTATCCAAGCACAGGACACTTTCAGTTTTCAGTTTCAAAGTAGTTTGTAAAAGCTAAAGTCCACCAGACATGGATTAGGTGGTCACCTTTACTACGGCCTGTGTGAGGGTTTCCAGCCAGGTTGATGATAACGGATTCTCGTGCTTGCCTAATACACCCAGATATTCACACAATGCCTTTGGGATCTTCGGTACAGCCATCCGATTTGGGAGGATGCCCCAGTCGGAGAAGATGAAGCTGAAGGCAGAGATCCTGACTGTGGAGAAGGAGACGGAGAACCCGCAGCTGGCTGACCAGAAGACCCTAGCCAAGCAAATCTACGAGGCCTACCTGAAGAACTTCAACATGAACAAGTCAAAAGCGCGAGTCATCCTGACGGGGAAGACCAGCACACCGGTAGGAGGCCTTTGTCTGCTGACAATCGATGGTGAGATCCATCACCATCAACAGAAAAGTTGATGTGGGTGGGTGGATGCAGAGGATCACTTCTGGGCCAGTGTGTTTGCATAGGAGTAACACAAGGCTGGCTCTCTGCTGCTGAGAATACCACATCCAGAGCTGTGCTTGTTGACGCTATCGGAACAAACATATGTATGAAAGATGCAGGGTGACATCACACAAAAAATCCCCCAAATAGATAATCTGATAAATGAGTGAGTAAGAGCCAGATTTAGCAATGTATCGGCCACCACATGGGGGATACAGCTCTGTGTTCCACGCACCCCTCTGTGGGAGGTTCTGCTGCTTTCACACTTGATCCAGTTGCATGGAACATATGTACGTTCGTTGGCCACCAATCATGCCTGATGTCCTAACACCCCTTGGAAAGGGTCTGCTGTCCTCACAGCTGCCTGTGCACGATGAAAGGGTAACACTTTCACAACCCAAGCATTTGCAAAGAGACATTCATTGGAAGTGGATAGGGCCTTTTTTAATTCTAGCAGCCATTGCAGATTATTAACACAGCTGGGGCAGAGTGTCTCACCAGGAACATTCTGAGGTCAGAAATTCCATCCATTGCCCATTCATGTCCAAAGGTATAAACCTTTTTGTTTGGTTATTTCTCACACTACTTAACCCAACAAGGCCTTAAAACTTGCCCAGCAAGGGTTTATTTCATCTTTCGATAAACACACCCGAGTTTAATTTCTCTGTATTCTTCTCACCAGCTGTTTCTTCTAGATGTTGTAATTCCTCCCACCGCTGCCCAGTGACTGTAAACTAGGGAACCCCCTGCCCCATCAAAAAGCTTGCTCTTCTGCATCCTCTTCCTGGGTAATGTGGGTCTGTGGGCCATTCAACCAGTAGTCCTTCTGAAACTGAGTCACCACAGACTCTCTGTATACCCTTGCCTTGCCCTATTATTAGGGATGACGACCGGGTGGTTCAAGACCCCAAGGGTCAGGTGTCTGACATCCGATTGGTCCAGTTCCTGGTTTATGTTACGCTTTCAAGAATTTGATTGCAGTAATTCTCAGGGTGGGAAAGGTCGCCGCAGGAGGGATTCGACTGGTTTCTGAACACACGGCTTATCTCTACAGGCTCATCGCAGCTTACCCAGCTACCAAGCATGTAAGGCCCAGTGGAGGGCATATTTGGCAAGACTAAGCTATTTAGACGACAGTGGGAGCAAGAAGTGCTCTGAGCTTGTTTGTTTCCTCTCTATGCGGTATGGCCTGCATGACGCAGAATTTAGGAACTTGATTTTCTGGATTTCCTGGCTCTCGGAAGGGAACTTCTAGATCCGAGCCAAGAGGCCTTGCTGCGGATGGGATGTTAACTTAAGGACAATGTGCTCGTCCACTAAACCAGCTAAGAAAAGTGGATAAACTTCTGAGCACTGGGCAGATTAGTAGCCAGAAATCTGAGGTACCCAGGTAGCCCTTAATGTTGACCATCGAAGTCGTCCTCCTTGAAGTACACCCGTGTTTTGCAAGTGCCTCTAACATGGCAGCAAATCGCACAAGATCTGGAGTGAATTTGTGTCTTTGTTTTGGCAACTTGATATGAACACACTGACGCTTGAAATGTTCCGAAGCGCATATGTTTATAGCGTTACTGGACCCACGAGTAGCGGGCAGCTGATATTGTCACGGGGCACACCCTGAAGAGCAGGGGCAGGTGCATGGCCTGGCCGCCAGAGGCCAGTGTCAAGGGCGCCGTCTGTGTCATGTGACCATGCTTTCTTTCAGATGGACCCTGGAGGTCTTGCCTCTGTTTTTGCAAGTCAAAGGGTGAGAGATTGATAAGATTAGAGTGTTTGTTTTACTTGCTGTTGAACATCACAACACAGCTGGAGCACGCTTGGCCGAATCTCTAGCCAAAGATCTCTTTCAACCAGGCAACATAGACTTTGAGAACCAGACATCCTGCAACTTCAGTGACATTTCAACAGAATTTGTGATAGGTGTAGGGCACTACCTTCAGAGTAAATGTAAACATTCAGAGATTTCCTAGATGTCCTCCTGCCCCTTCCTCCTGAGATTTTGTATTTCAGACTGTTGGTTTCTAACTCCCTCTCTCAGCCCGAACAAGGAAAGTATCTGGGTGTCAAACATCTTTCACCTCCTCCACTTTATAGCCCTTCGTCATCCATGACATGGACACGCTACGCCTGGCAGAGCGCACCCTAGTGGCCAAGCTGGTGGGTGGTGTGGGCGGCCTGCAGAACAAGGAGGCAGAGGTGCGCATCTTCCACTGCTGTCAGTGCACCTCCGTGGAGACAGTTACTGAGCTGACTGAGTTTGCCAAGGCCGTGCCAGGCTTTTCCATTCTGGACCTCAACGACCAGGTGACACTGCTCAAGTATGGTGTCTACGAGGCCATGTTCGCCATGTTGGCCTCGTGCATGAACAAGGACGGGCTGTTGGTTGCCTACGGTAATGGCTTCATCACGCGCGAGTTCCTCAAAAGCTTGCGGCGGCCCTTCAGCGACATGATGGAGCCCAAATTCCAGTTTGCCATGAAGTTCAATGCCCTGGAGCTGGATGACAGTGACCTGGCACTATTTGTCGCCACCATCATCTGCTGTGGAGGTGAGAATGGGTGTTAAGGGTGGCCAACACAGGAACTAGGGTAACGTTTCCACTGCTAGATGGAATTACAGTTAAGCTCCTCCTTCACAAAACCCTTGTTTGAACTGTCGACTAAATCAGTGTTTCCCAACCTTATTTCTGCCATGGCACACTTTGCATAAGGCAGTGTTTTTCAATGGGTGTGTGGCAGCACACTACTGGTTGGAAAATGCTGGATTAAATGTATGGCAGAAGATGAAACAATTCCATTTCTTGAAGAAAAAACATTTTTTCAATTGGTCTCTGTTCTGCATTTATGGAAAATTTGGGATGCCAGGAAAACTATTAAGAAATCTTGTTCTATGTAATAAACTCATCCAGTGATCTCTCAAGGGGCATGCATCTCTTAGCCAACGCTGACTTATTTTCCTTAAATACTGGGGTGGGTCTCTCCTGTGCTTGAGCTGGTCTCATCTCTCTCTTCATCTCCTCCTCCTCACAGACCGCCCAGGTCTGGTGAATGTGCAGTACATTGAGCGACTTCAGGAGACCCTGGTTCAGGTGCTGCGCAGCCACCTGCAGGCCAACCACCCAGATGACGCCTTTCTGTTCCCCAAGCTGCTGCAGAAGCTGGCCGACCTGCGGCAGCTGGTGACGGAGCATGCCCAGCTGGTGCAGGAGATCAAGAAGACAGAAGACACCTCACTGCACCCTTTGCTGCAGGAGATCTACCGGGACATGTACTGAGGAACAGGTGGTGCTGGGGGGTGAACCAGCCCACTCTAGCCTGCTGCAAAGTTCACAGGGGCAGACTGTGGAGGCTCCAGAGGAACTGACAGGCTGCAGAGCTCATCGGAACCTACGCATCCACCTTCAGAAGGTGCACTGCTCCACGAGTGCTGATTATGATAATATAAACATTCACCTCATGGTAGTACATTGGCAACTCTTATCGGGTTAATGGCCCATTTTCTTTTAAGCTAACTGATTGCAGTACTGGTCTCACTTCCCCCCCAGGCTTCTTTCACATTCTGTATAAATCGGTAGCAATACAACGCGAGAGAGACCAGAGACAGGAAAGAGATGAACTCATGCACTGGAAGCACTCGCATACCAAAGCGATGCAGCGTTGAATTTCTGAACGCTTTATTCGCTGTAGTCTTCTCATAAACCCCCCCCCCCCCAATCCCTTTGGACATCTTAGTGGATGATTGTGTTTTTCTGGGGCCTTCCTGGGAATTGAAGATCTTGTCCTCGGAGACTCAGACACATGATTTGCTTTTTTATACCCTTGGTGTGATATAGGTGCTTTTTATCACCAAACTTACACACACGATACGATTCCTCACTCCAGTTACTGTGAAGTTTTCATCAATCAGAAATACTGTGTTCGCGGTCTGGTCAACATGCACAGGAATGTTTTAAAGGGACTTTTAATCCCCAATAGTGTATGTTTTTTTTTTTTAAAAATTCACATGGTTCACCTAGTTTTTTTTTATTCATCATGATTTCATGTATATTTCATTTGTAAATGTTTCCAATCCAAATTCAGGTAAATGTTATTCAACAGCGCTCAAAAAACACTAAAGCTAGATTTAGGTAGCTCATTTCAGCCTGTGGTAGCCTTGTGTAGAAACTCTTTGTTCTTGTAACACTGTCTTAAAACGGAAAATATCACGTGACAACAAACGGTAAATCCACACTGTGTTTCTACCGTAACAGTCGGTGGTCTTAGTGGTCAGCTTGGCAGTGCAGCGTGTGAACTGTGTGATACCAGGTGTTTTGGTGCCAGTTCCTTTTTCCCTCGTTCTCGCGTTTGGATGGAGATGCCGACTGGATGGGTGACATGGAATGAGCCTTCAGGGGAAAGTTTCTTAACCAACTGGATGTTTTTCATCCCAGAAAGTTTGTTTCCCAGCTACTGTATTCATGATGAAATCAAACGTTAAAGACGTTAAATTGTTCTATTTCTAATACCAAATAGAAATAGTTCAATGCCTTGTCTTTGTATATAAGTCTCCTTTTATACAAACACAATCCAATCACTTGGCCCATTAATTTCATATTGTCCCTATCAGAACTACTGTAACAATGTTTGTCCTGCCTTGAACAGTTTGTTTCCACAACAAGGCAGCCATAGCAACGTCGTTTTAAAGAAGCACCTTCGATGATCATCTCCAGTATCATAGGAAAGAAGTATCTCACATTTTTGGTGTCTGGCTAGTCTGTCTGTACCTCAGTAGAAATTACCTGCCTACATGTTTGGAGGATTGTTTTGACTCTTTTGTTTTAAGAGATCAAGAACCTGTACTGGAGGTTTAGCACAGACTTTTGGGTGCCACTTGGTTTCTTGTCTGACCAGCTGGAAGGGGGGAGGGGGGGGGAAAGGGGCAGTTTAAGGAGTTTGTAAATATGATCTTCAACTGTTACTGGTTTAATAGGGAAATATAACCAGGTGTGTTCTTGGTGAGAGGTAAACTGTTTGAAATGGAGATCCTGTTTTTAAAAGATATTTAATAAAGGTTTAATAGACGTCTAATAGGAAGGGAAGTATGATCATTATATAGAAGAACCCAAATGTGGTAGAACTAGAAGCAAGATGTTAGTCTTGGGCTGTACCTGCCTTCGTCATGACGAATACTCCTCAACGGTTCAGACACGCAGGTTCCATTTGACTCATGGTCCATATTCAGATTTTATGGACCCATTGCACTTGATACCCTGTACAGCGTGACACTGGGGGCAGGTGATTCACCAAACAATTCTTGAATCCCTTTCATTGGAAAAATAACAGTGGTATTAACTGATAGGTTGTAGGATGAATGGATACATTAAAATTTGTGAGGGTGTTGAAACTCATTCTAGAGAAGCTCTTGCTCATGCACTACAAAATAATATATTGACTGTTGTAATTACATTTGATCATTTTTATACTGATTGTAATATATCCAAGGTAACACTAATAAAATATATGCTAAATGTATATGTAGGTTTGGAATCAGAAGATGTCTTTCTGTAACCACAGTTAAGTAGATTTTGGCCCCCTGATAGAGTGACTGGAGTGAGGGTGAGGGCTGCCACATCACCTGGAGTGAAACAGGGACCTCACAAAACTGCAAGAGTGGTGCAGTTAAAGGTTTGTCCACCAGGGGTGCTTTTGGTCCCCACCTTCCACTGTCACTGCAATGAGATGTCTGTCCATTTGAGAGGGTGAAGCAAATACACATTCACCTATCTGTCGTAATTCTGGAAAATCCTGAAATTTTGCCCTTTGTCTTTGTGGGATTTATATGCATTGCGATGACTGCATTCTTTTTTTTTGATTTTCAGCATTCTGGCCCACATTAGTCATGAAGGCGTGGTCGCACGCAGGGCTGACAGTATTCCTAGGAGGATGTGAATTCTTCACAGAACCAGAACAAAAAGCACTGTAACTGAAAAGATTTCTGTTTCTTGCAGTAAAAACTCCCGCAGCCATGCCTGTACCAGAGTATGTTAATGAAAGGTGGACGTGTGAAACATCACGAATCTCTAAATACCTGGTATTCTAATGTCGTCTTGTGTTAATCTTACGGGGTCACACTGCCCCCTGCTGGCTGTGTAGTGTATCACTTAAGAATCACCACTAAAGCTTCTCCTTAGCAACGGAAAGCCAAATCTGAGTGTTGACATTCCCACTTTCAAAACTCATCACAGCTCTGATGAGGACCTTTTCCTGCTTTATGTTATTTTGGGAGGGGTGGGCTTTTGATACCATTTGTGCCTTAGGAAGCACGTGTGTGTGGGGTGGAGACACGGCAAATGACATATGTGTCACTTTCCAGTAAGAAGATAGGTGTCTGCACACATGATTAAGGGCATGCCACAAATCCTATCGGCAGGTGTACATATCCGAACCATCTATTTCTGCATTCTGAAATCCTTTAAAACATCTGCCATGGACGTCAGCACCTTCCACGGTTCACCGAAGTCACTAATCAGTAGGCCAAGCAGACATATACAGCACCTACATCCAAAATGCAGAACCGACAACTTATCTTGTATCACTTCCTCTTGCCTCACTGTGTATCGATTTGTGTTTCACTGTCAAGGGATTTTAAAGACGTATCAGGGAATATGACGTCGTCTTCCTCAGTTTATACTAGCTCAGGATACTTTTGGGTACTGTTATCATTGCTGTTAGCACAACTGTTAGCATTCTCCTTAGACTTCTCACAGTCCTCCTAGACAGCGATCAGCATGATGCATAAAGTACTTGTCCTGAATGTCCAATCTAGTTCCTTATGTACTGACTATCACCAATAATCAGAAATGCCCAGTGGAGCTGCAGGGAGTGGAACCACGACTGATGATTCTATTTCATGTTGGAGTTTCATACAGTAAATAGGAACAACCCCTAATGTTTCTTTTTTTCCATTTTGGTATTTCATGCAGTGTTTTTCTAGCTAGCAGCCATGAGAGGACTACAACTCAGTCTGACCAAGTTGGTGTTATTGAATTGTAATTATGGACTAATAATATTGTACATGTTTGATGAATGTATGTTTAGTCACTTAAACAACAGATGATTTGACATTTATGGGTTTAAAACAATAAAACATTGAATTCTTACTTGTTCCATTGGTCATTCTAACTCCGAATGAAAGTTATTTTGTAAAAAATTGAAATACTTACATAATGCATAAAGAGTGGCATATTACCAAAATGACGTGTTGGCCAGGTAAACACTATTCCGTTTTCATCACCACAACTTTACATATTCCGTTGAACACTACATTAAAATTTACCTGACCAATAACATGATATAAACTTTCAACGGGAGCACAGTTTGTAAAGTAGCCTAAAACTTAACATTGTACGTCACTCTGATCTTTTAATAAATTATTACACTTACTTCTAGTAAGTTTCTGTCCTGATAATTATAACTCGTTTGGTCCTTTAAGTTAAAATGGACATGAAGCATTTAATAGCCACCATAAATTCAGTAAAACACTGAAAAAAATCCTGTGATTACGCTAGAATAAAAAGTACGCTCATATCATTTAGGATATATTTCCTCGTAGGCTTTTATAGCGTTGTACTGCAGCTGTATTTTGCAAAATTTTAGTAAAGAGAATCACGGCGCAGAATACGGTCTGGGTACTGAAGGTCCTTCTTACTGCCGGTAGATGGCGCCACGTCCTTTCATTCTCAACGACGAGATTTATGTTTATCGCGCCATCATGACAAAAATGGCGGCGCCCATAGCGAACTCGTGGAAGTCGTTCGCGAGACATAAACACTATTTATTATCAAGATTGAAAAATGTGAATCCCAGATTGTACCCAAGGCTCGCCTCCTCAGAGAGTAGTGAATGGGGATTTCTGTCTTTGTTAAACCAAACAGGGGTTTTAGAGGACATTCTCTCTAGCTGTCCCTGTCTCGGCTCTTGCACTCGGGCGCACAGACAGTGTACTGCGGCTTCGACCCCACGGCCGATAGCCTGCACATCGGGAACCTGCTACCCGTCATCGCCCTAATGCACTTCCGCAACGCTGGACACAATGTCGCAGCAGTCATCGGCGGAGCCACTGCCCAGATCGGGGATCCTTGCGGCAAGCCCGTGGAACGGGACCGGCTATCCGTCGGTACAGTGAGGGAGAACGCCAAGGCCGTCAGAAATTGCCTGCAACGATTATTTATCCATCATGAACTGTGTTTCTCAAGCGAGCCCCAGAAGCTTGGATCGGTAACAGTGTTAAACAACGCCAGCTGGTACCGCGGATGGAGTGCCCTATCTTTCCTGTCCGACTTGGGGAGACACTTCCGAATGGGGGCACTGTTAAGCAGACACGGCGTTCAGTCTCGACTGAAGAATGCCGAGGGCCTAAATCTGACCGAGTTCACGTACCAGCTCCTTCAAGCCTACGACTTCTATCACCTACATCAGCACCAGGACTGCAGGGTTCAGGTCGGAGGAGCGGACCAGCTCGGCAACATCGCGTCCGGACAATTCGTTCACAAGTAACCGGGCCCATGCAGATAATCATACGTACTGTTCTGTAATATTCATCACATAACAATAGTAGCGTATTTCATAACTAGTGCAGAATATCTGATTAACCGATGGATTAAATGTATGTTAAAAGATGCTGGTCAAATCAGTTAACTGAAACCAGGCACTTATCTGATTGGTCATTTGTTCTGCTTTTGGGGCAATTGTGAGGCACTTGGTTACATAGGCTCGGTGCCATAAACACACCGCTCCCTGCTGAACGTCTTATCTGTCCCGATGAAGGTCATTAAAAGCCAACTAACACAAAGAATGACACACTAACCCAGATGGCCAAATTAGGTTACCATCCAGGACCGAAACAAGTTAATTAAATATCCTGACCTGACATTTCGTATGAAAATGGCTGCACTGCATCACTTGTCCATTCGTTGGTGGTCACTGATATATAAAATTGCACGCCATCGATATTATGAATGGAATATGTAAATGTAGCACATTAGTCTGCTTTAATTATGAATTGGAATAGGCTGGTGCTTCATATAAGGGAAGTCTGGACCTTAAAAAAATCTGGTTTAATTTGGACTCATTGTGCCTTCATCATTGACGTGGTGTAGGATGACTGGGCAGGACCTGTACGGACTCACCGTGCCGCTGGTAGCCAGCTTTGCGGGGGACAAGCTGGGGAAGACAGCGGGAAACGCACTGTGGCTAGACCGGGAGCGGACGTCGCCCTTTGAGTTGTTCCAGTACTTCCTGAGGCAGCCCGACAGCTGTGTGGAGAGGCAGGTGCTCGTCCCGAGAAAGGCACGTGTGTCAGGTCTGCCCCCTGCAGGAAGGGAAAGGCACAGCACTTTCACAATGCAGTATGATGAACCAATCAGAAAACGTTCATTATCCCAGAGGAAACTGCTGGTGATTACAGGCTGCACGGTACACCGCTACACAAAAGGCAAAAACAGAAAATACACTGTACCACATACAACAATTACTGTATAAAAATAAGTGTAGTATATAGATATGATAATAAATAGGTTGGTGAATATAGTAAACATTGGACTAGAACATAAATGCTTTAGATTGGTTTGTAATTGTACGTTTACCTGCCCACCAAAAAAATCTATATCTGGTGCGGGAAGATGCTTTTTAAAAGACAATGATATTGAGATGGTTTTACTTGTCATATGCAAATATACAGTCATGCAGAATTTAGAGATTAATTGTTGACACACCACAGTGCACCTACAACGAAACACATTCTCTGCATTTAACCCACATGTGCCAATGTGATATAGCAGGGGGCAGCTAATTCAGCGCCCAGGGAGCAGTACCTTGCTCAGGGTACCTCAGTAGTAACTTGTTGGTTAGGGATTCGAATCTACAATCTTTCAATTATGAGTGTGCTAACCATTAAGCCACCACTGCCCAGTGTTATAGGGATGGATTTTGTAGATGCTGACAGCAGTAACAGAAGTTGTTTATGAATCTCCCCACGTTTATGTATGAGAGCCAGTCGCGAATGTGCCGTCTTCCCTGATCAGTCGGTGGTTTCCCCGATGCAGGTACCTGAGGCTGTTCACATTCCTCTCCTTGGAGGAGGTGGGTCATGTGATGGAGGAGCAGAAGCAGGACCCCAGCAAACGGTCTGCGCAGCAACGGCTGGCAGAAGAGGTGACCAGACTCGTCCACGGCGAAGACAGTGTGGAAAGCGCCCGGAGGCAAGCCGTTCCCCTTTAACTGTGGCTCCCTCTAGTGGTCCCTGCTGGAACCATCCATGGCACTCAATTTCCTTGCTCTGTTACCTCATTGCATGCCGACAGGTGCACTGATGCCCTCTACAATGGCAGCCTGTAGGTGCTGCAGGAAATGAGTGATATGGAGCTGCAGGAACTCTTTAGGGAGGTGCCTGTCTGCGAGCTGGTGCTGGAGCCGGAAATCTCCGTGCTGGATATGTGCAGGAAAGCAGGGGCTGTTCCCAATGGGCCCAGTGGGTAAGTTTATGGCAGCCGTCTGCTAAATCTTGCAGCTGTGAAGCACTGGAATCTCACAACGGTTCACAGAAAAAACGATGTATTCTGTGAGGGCTTCAACTCGGGTTGGAACCAGAAACCATCAGCTTATTATACTAACCACAGTGCTGACCATAGCCCTACCTCAGGTTTGATTTAGTTTTATGTCTTGGCTGATTGTCTTTTGAGCTGGAACGAAGTCTTGCGGAAGCAGTTGCCTTGTGTGTCCAAGGTTCTGGTGGTGAAATGATCCATTTTCATCATACTTTTAAAAACATACAAGAACTACCAGGAGGATCAAACAAAAAAAGAATCTAAAGATCTATCCTGTGGCCCAGTTGACCATGTATCTCATGCTGGGCAGGTCCCGGATGGTGAAGGAAGGGGAAGTGTGGCTGAACCACTGCCGGCTCGACTGTGCGGCGTGACTGCTCAGACAGGACTGCCGTATCTTGGCCAACAGGCTGACCTTGCTTTGGGTTGGGCAAGAGGAACTTCTACATCCTTAAATGGTTGACCTCGTAACCCTTCTTCAAGCTCTTTGAAAGGGGCACGATGGACCATGTGCTTCCAGACACCTGTGATTTGCTGAACTACTTTTGGACAGTTAGCTGACTTTATGACTGGGGACAATATTCCAGTGTATACCAAATATATTTAAGGGTTAGTATGGCACTGTATGTATCAATACATTAAAGATGTATGTGTGGGGGGGGGCAGCAACACAAAGCTGTTTATTGAACAGAAAGAGGAAAATCACATCATCATTGATGCCAGTTAAGGCAATGTTAGGGTATGTTTGCACTCTATTCCACATTAGCAGCCCAGTGCTGCCACACAAAGGCTGAACGCCGTAACTACATGTTTCATCAAAATCACGGTTATGACCAAAATCAGGTCTGTTTTACATTGTGATAAAATAACTAACTTCAGCCAGGCTCAGTTTTGATGCAAACTGTGAAAATTAGAATTTGTACAACCCCCCCCCCCCCAAAAAAAATCAGGCAAATCACTTATGCCTTTTTCCCAGTTCCACTGTCAGTGTAGTTAATGTGTTTTGCCTTTGGAGGGTAGAGTGGCTCAGTGGGCATCACTGCTGTCCGTCAGTTTGTGTGTTTGGGCCCTGAATGATCCAGTGTCCTGTCCACGGTCCAGCCTTCTGCGTATACTGCATGTGGTAGGCTCCAGGCCTATCTGTAACTCTGTCCAAGGTAAGATTGGAAGATTAATGGATGTAATAGATATGTAAATACGCAGTCAAATTCCTGTGCTACTGTTGTAAAGGCTGCTATTGGTGTCCCCTGATGACTTTCTCTGAAATTGAATGTTTTCAGTCCAACCACTAGGTGTCAGGATTGGCCTTCGTTCAGTTGTCAGCTTTCTTCAATTCTCATTCTCGTTTTTTAAAAATGGACTATATTAATTTGACAGCATAGAATGTGCGTAAACATTGTAAAAAATGTGTAATTCTTTAAAATGGGATTTATCATGGGACAAATGTAGCCATGTATGGCTGACCTGTTATTTTCTTGGGCTGGAGAGTAGTTCGTCCGTTATTTCTGCTTCAGTGAAGTTCTCCTAAGCCTGTGTCAACTGTCACTCGCCGTCAATGGGGAGCTGTGATAATTGAGACTGACTGCTACAAAGATCCGAGTCGTTTAAACCGCGGTCTAGACTGTAGAGTTTGTTCTTCAGATTTTGAAATGGGTGCCAACGTTGTTTTAAAAATGTACAGTGTAAACTCAGGCTTCAGCTCTGGTTGCTGCGCCGACAAAATATGTCACTGTTCAAATTAGGGTGAACATTTTTGTCTGCTGAACCTACGAGCAAATGCACTCATATCACCAGGACCGAAAGAATCATATGGTGTAATAAAATGCCTCATCTCCGACCACAATATCTTGATTTCAACAATTTATGGTTATTTCAAATAAATGATAGAAGTGAATTAATTTAAGTTCAACCTGGAGTAACTATAAAAACCTATCCCCGATTGTATTCCGGGTTTTTCCGGGGCCAGAAGCGCGGCGGGGTTTCATCAGCTTTCCAAGGCACCTTGCTCCGGGTTGACAGCGCGAATACACTTACTACGCCAGATTCACTCCGCTTTGGGGGAGTGATTTCTATACGTAAACAAAACACTTCAGATCACGACTGGGTCGCCGCACCCACTAGTCTGTTTCCAAAAATACGAAAATAAATCGCCTAAAGAATACTGGGTAAGACACAAAAATCCCTTTTATATACTCGTGCATTTTTACATATGACTTAATTCAAAAGAAGCCTATGTTTAAACCAATTCAATCGATATTAATCAATATACTTAATTCTCAATAGTCAAAAGAAACAGAAGACCGTGATATTCTGGAGGAATGCAGTCTGTATAGTCGCCAGTAGTGGGCAGAGACTGCATAATAATTATTATGCTTTGCACTGTTGAAATTTTTTTTTTTTCATTTTCTGAAAATATACATAATTGAAATGTGGTCGGGTATAATGCTGCAGATGTAAGTACGGTTACACCTCGGCCAGCGGACTGGCACCGTCACGCACAGCCGGGTTCACCTTAAATGTGGGCGGACCGCCGGCTCGGGCCAATGGCTCTTTCTCTCTGTTTAAATAGCTCTGGTGTCAATCATTTTTCTCAGCCATCGCCATATTGGGATCCTAAGAGTCTCGTCGGCTCCTTGCACTCTCTTATTTGACTCAGAGGAGATATTGACAGGGTGTTGTTTGCTTTTTGCAGCTGTGGGTTTTGCCGTTGCAGATTTGATGGTGGTCACCCTTTTGCGTGTATCGCCGCACTGACTCGCCGCTGTTACCGCCGGGAAAGGCTGCTGCTTTCTGCTCACGGCATGCCTGCGTTTGCGGCGATAGCTGCCTCTACGCCAGCTTTGGATCGTGCTTGAATCGGACGTGGGGGAAATACTTGGTAATTTTCTGCAGTGTTTTTGGGTCCTTCTGTTATTCTCCTTTTTTTTTGTTTCTCCCAAACACGGAAAATGTCAGATGTGCGGCTCTCGAATGGGAGTCCCCCTTTGGAGAGGATGGAGGCGCGGGTGTCTGACTTCCCGAAGCCGTCAGCCTGCAGGGTGCTGTTCGGGATGCCGAACCATGAGGAGCTGCAGCGGGAGTTAAGCGAGCGCCTGCGGGAGATCGAGGAGGCCAAATGCGACAAGTGGAATTTCGACTTTGCAGCTCACAGGCCGCTCCCGCCCGGGAGGTACAAGTGGGAGCCGGTGGACGACGCCCCCGAGTTTTACGGCGGACCGCGATGCACGCCAGCGGACTCCCGGCCAACGGACGCTGCAGCGGAGAACGGCGTGGATGTTATTGGACACAGCGGCTCGGTGCTGGAGGGCGGCGGAGCCAGGCCGTCTGAACACACCTCGGAAGGGCAAACAGACTGCACGGAGCGGGCAACGAGTCAGAAGAGAAAGCGAGCGAGTGCCGGTACGGTGTCCAACGAACGAGATCTGGATTAAATTTTATTTTGCAGTCATGTTTACGGCAAAACTTCAAATCCTGCGTTGCAAGGCGCAGATGCACTAAAAGCAGTTATGAAGTCAAACTTCTTTGCAAGGCTTAGTTTTGCATTCAGCCGTTAAATATCCGTATGTTGCCGTGTACTACATAGTAAGGACTCCGTGCACCATGCTTTTTAAATGTACTACAGCCATCGGAGTGGCTGAAGTACTAATAAAGCCGTTTATCTTGCATGCATTACAGCGTTATTCCTCGTCATTTTAACGCTATGTGTTATTCTTCTATGCTAGATTGCTCGTCGCAAAAAAAACGATCGCGGAACAGTTCGGATGAAGTTACTCGTAACCCAGATGTCCCCCATTCGGCTGAAAACACACCCAGGAAATCCAGCCCAAAGACTCAAACGTGAGCATTACGGTAAGGTTTGTTTTCTTATAAGGCTCTTTGGTCGTGCATTTATGTTGACGGCTTGTGCGAGCAGCTGATCGCGCTGTTAGCCCAAAGTTCTGACTTGAGTTTACTTTGCGATGCTGCAAAGCCGTATCCGTTTTAAAAGGCTGAAACAATGTTTTCCTCTTACCTAAGCATTAATCTAAAAAATGTCCTAGAACCGTCCATCCAGAAATATACTGAAGTGTTTGAAAATTCTTAACGGTACAGTGGATTAAATGGCATAACAAAAATATGAACGATCGTAGTTAAAGGTTTAAGTTTTAACTTTGTTACTGACACTTAATTTAGAAATGCATTTAAAAGCGTAAATATGACTGAACGAACTGGTCAGTTATGTAGGTTTATCTAGTTAACTTGTGCCCCAAATCTCGGTGCGTCATTTTGAGAATGGATTCAGAAACGCAAGTTGGTGATAAATTTGGCGCAGACGCCCGAAAGGGGTTAAACGCGAAGGAGCCGTCGGCGTTTCGCGGCGCTTCCTGCTGCCTGTAAACAAGACTGTAGTAACACGTCAGCAACTCCGGAGCCCCGCGGCTCTGCCTACGTGTTCGACCGAATCCGAAGTGACCTTACACCGCTTTCCACTCCGATGCCGAGCCGTCAATTTATGGTTTAGGTCGCGCAGTCTCACCGCGAGGTCCGCCGGATAGGATTACAAACATGCATTCTAATTTAAAAATATTACGATCTTACCAAAAGTATAGTTTGCATTTCATGCAACTGCGATGGAATTAATACATATAAAATGATGCAACTGGTGAAGTAGCTTCTCGCTCCCCCCGCCCCCCCCCTTCAGGATGTTATGCTGAGATTTGATTCTTGCATTTGGCGTATTGCGAGGAGGAAGTAAATGTATTTTTTAAAATCGATTTTCTTATCTGACTTCTCCTAACAGAGCTGAAGATAAACAACAATGTCACAGAATACGTCAGTAAAAAGGAACTGCAGATGGATGAGGGAAACCGATTTCATTCGGACACTTCCAAGGATGTGGAGATTTACAGACACTGAATTTAAACACTAACAGTCTGGCACTCAGCAAAAGTTAATCTGCCTCTATAGCAGTAAATGTAGCAATTTGCAGTTAGCCTCTGCTAATTTTGGCCGTTTTTTTTTAACTGTATATATTTTTCTATTCATATGTAGCACATAAACTTTTTTATTATGGAGAATTTTTTCCTTTGTATAAAAGTGTGAATTTTTGATTTGACTTGAAGGCTTGCAGTGTAGTTCTCAGAATATTGCAAAAAACTATGTAAGGTGTCAAATCCTTTAGATAATTTGCATGAAAGAGATGCAAACAAAATTTACAAATCAGGGTGTGTTCATAATCCTGGTCTAATTTATTATTTTGTCAAAGTGAAGTTCTTTGCTTTTTAAGACATGTATGTGTACATGAGAGTTTTAGTGCAGGCTTCAATTTCGATTCACTGGCTAATTCGATCTTTGGACACATTAATGGAGTCCCGGTTTTTGTCAGTTGGGGGGGTGTGTAGGTGGAATAACATACAGTCATATCTGTAGTTTTGCCATTCATGCCTCAGTCTGAATAACCTAATCATTTAGAACAGGGGCATCAGTTGTATTTTATTTAAAAAATAAACCTTCATAATCCTGGTACCTTGTGAATATCAGTTGGCTTTAAAAAAAAAAAAGAAGAAACACTTTAATTGAAGTTAAATGCATACGGTCAACACCTACAGTATTAATTGTACTTTGGCCATGCCTGTTTAAACGGTCTTATTTATACATAATGTTTTGGTTGAGTTGTCCTACTGAAGATGTAATACATTGTAACTAAAATATTGTTTGTTTTTTTTTTCTTTTAATTTAATGATAATTTACCCTCAGACTGACTTAAAATTACTCGATTTGAAGATTTTTTTTTTTTCCCTGCCCAAGAGCATGAATCAGCAAAATGTAATTTTTTTAATGTATGCACCCACAGTACCCCTGTTTATTTTTTTTTTTTCCCCCCTCTTGTTAACCCCCCCCCTCCCCCCCAATAAGACTTGGCACTATTATTCAGAAGAGGAGTTATTTCTTACACTGCATGTGTATTTGTGTAAAACAGGAAAGTGTACCTGTGTACATAACTGTAAAAACACTGAGAAAACTAACTTATTTATGTTTTTCTTTTTTAAACGGGTTGGGTTTATCCTCCGCATGTGTTTGTGTTGTTTTTTTTTTTTTCCTCTCCTTGTTTTAAAGCGCTTATTTTTTGTAATTATTGATTGGTAGTATTTCAGATTTTTTTTTTTTAAACAGATCATATATATGGTTGCAAACTGAGCCTTTATTTGATATTTGCATTTTGAATTGTGTGCAGCTGTGTGTGTGTGTGTGCAGCTGTGTGTGTGTGTGTGTGTGTGTGTGTGTGTGTGTGTGTGTGTTTGTATGTGCTCCTTTTGTTACAATCAATTAAAAATGATTCGGCAAATGATTTTGTCTGTTTTATAAGTATTTTTAATAGCGGAAACTGAATGGTATGCTGGAATTCCTAAAAATAAAAACTAACTTCCTTGCCTGGTAAAATACACCAACACGTAAATACAAAAGACAAACTTAAAAAAAACACCAATGACACATTTAATATATCTGACACATTTAGATGTATACTTGCTGTTATTGGGAATGTGATTTAAAATGGGATGATTTAACTTTTTTTTTTTTTTTAAACACCACATAGTACAAAATGTTTTTCAGGCCACGTGGAAAAGCCACTTCAGGATATCTTGCTCTTGGAGCAATACTGCAGAAATGTTACATCATCTGGTGAACCACAGTTTACAAACATCGCTCTGCCATCTGCTACAGTGATCATCCACCCAAACACATTTTGGGGAACATTGATACCTGGTCAGATGCAGCCACAGAAAATACTGCAACTATGGTCACCCTCAGCCATTTGGAGCCAAGTAGATTTCAGGCAAATAAGTGTGATTGGTTATTAATAAACATATTTGTATGGGACTCTGATGACCTCGACAGGTGAAGGTAGAGAGACACTGACGCTTTCAAACACAGCTGTCAATCTCCGTGAGTAACTGTGACACGTTACTGTTTCATCAACAAAAACAGAACTGGATTTCTGTCAATGTTATAATGCAGTTGTATAATTTTTGTATCCCAGATTATTATTGGTAATTCACAATGTATAAACATGTAGACTCTCTCTCTCTCTCTCTCTCTCTCTATATATATATATATATATATATATATATATGCGCAATGATTTCCTGTTTCCAGAATATAATTAGGCTAATAAGCCAAAAAAGTGATACATAGTTAATTGTAAAAAAAAAAAAAAAAAAAAAACAGTTGCTAAGTAATTCAAAGTATTTCGTATTGTATGCAGTGTTCATTCATGCTTAGCGATGGTGGCGCAAGGAATGGGTTGGTGAAGCTTGTGCACGTGTATGCTGGAGCCGAAAAGTGTTTCCTGCACATTGTGGGGGTGTGAGCTGCTTTTTGATAAAACCGCTTAACGTGCAGGAAGAGTGCATCGCCTCTCTCGTTGTAAAATGGATGAGACGGATGAAATGGGAACGGCCCCGGGCCGATTCCTCGCACCGTAGCGATCCGGGGCTAAACGCGGAGACGCACGAGACCTTCCAAGCCCGAGCAGGGGAGGGAGAATGAGGGCCTTCTACGGAAAGAGGGCGCTTTACTGACGTGCAACTCACCCAATCCGGCGGGGGTGCAGAAAAGCAGACCACTGACGGCAGCCACTGACATCGGCCCCCTGCACGATCCGGAGCGGCGCTGCGGGCGGAGGCTCGGGCTGCACCCCGAGAGGGGCCCGGCCCTTCCGCCACATTCATTGGATACTTTGTTTTTTCTCTTTTTGCTGATGCAAGCGACTTAAAATAAGCAGAAAAAATGCATAGGTGTGGTTTTCTGTCGTTTTCGGCCGGAGTGGATGGTAGAGTGTGGACTTTCAAACAAAGCGTTTTTACTTTAGCTGCTTGTTTGTTGCGTTTTAATAATGAGCAAGTAATACACTATAGAAACCCGGGAGAGCCGATCGAAAACTAAAATAGGCCTATTATGCAACATAATTTAATATTTTTATACAGACCCGTTGATCCGTAGTAAAGGGACACTCAGAAACGTGAGGAATAATTCAAACCCAAAATTATTGTTTTTTATTATTTGCGAGAGCTCGACCATTCTGCGTTACCGGGATTTAACTGCATTTATTTGAGCGGAAATCCTTGTGGAAAAGTAGTATGTCGTAGTTCTGCCGCGCAGATGATTCCAGGAAAACAGATGAAAACATTTTAATTAAAGATGCATTTATATTTTAATTCCAGGCGCTGACCTTGGCGTGTGCCAGTAGGTGACACCCTCCCCACCTTTAGAGCCGTTTACGTTAATTAAAAAGAATTTTACATTTTCACGTTAATATATAGCTACGAGGGTAAATGGCTTAAACCTGTATACCACTCAGGAGCAAAGCTAATCCCGGTATTTAAAAGGCAGGGTGAACTTAAATTACCTGCTTGTTGAAACCCATAAATCAGCAGAATGCAGGAGTGTAACAGCTGAGTCTCTATCCACTCCCCCTGACGGAAGAGACCGATACCGTAAGGAAAAGGGACACTACTCCCATTCAGTTAAAAAAAAAAGCATTAAACCTTCAAATGTACAGCAAATAAATCAAATGCTGTCATAGTAATCACAACTACAGTCTTGATACACATACAGTACTTTAGCGTAGATGCAATCTAAATCATAAATTATCCATGATCAAGACACAATGTTCGTAGATTCGCATTCCATTGTACTATGCTGTACTTGTACTTACACCACCAGAATATAAAAATGGTACCATCCAGAAACAGTCACGCATATTAGCTCAGGAAAAGCATTTATCAAAGTGATATCTAAATATTTGTATTTGTTGATGTAACAATCACAATAAAACCTGGACGTGACGGATGAACAGCCACTGTGTTAGTTAAGTAAAAAGTCAGCTATATTAAACTCACAATAGGATCACAAATTCAACAAGAAATTCATTGCACTGTAGCCCTGGAACAAATAATCTGATATAAATTCTACAGACGACTTTTTGTCTAAATGGTCTCAACATGTTGCAGTTCAAATTTTGTATGATTTGAATGAACAGTTTTGGTCAGGTTTAAAAAAGCAAAATTTGCGCAATTTGCAAATTAGCTAATAATCTAAGGGGCAGAGTTTGATGAGATCTCATTAGCAAATATGTCTGCTTGAAACCAAGGAATCTGCTGAAATCTGATTGGCTATTGTAAGAACATAAGACATTTACAAACCAGAGGAGGCCATTCGTTCCATCAAGCTTGTTTGGGGAGAACTTAACTAATAGCTTAATGCTGTTAAAATCTTATCTAGTTCTGATTTAAAGGAACCCAAGGTTTTAGCTTGCACTCCGTTATCAGGAAGACTATTCCATATTCTAACTACACGCTGTGTAAAGAAGTGCTTTTTCAAATCTAGTTTAAGATGTTTTCCTGCTAATTTCCACCTATGGCCATAAGTTCTTGTATTTGAAGTAATATTTGAAGTAACTATTTGGCTGAACAGCATCCAGACCTGTTAGAATCTTATAGACCTGGATCATGTCCCCCCTTAGTCTCCTTTGCTCGAGGCTGAACAGATTCAGCTCAGCTAACCTCTCCTCATAAGACATTCCTCTAAGACCAGGAATCATTCTTGTAGCCCTCCGCTGCAACTTTTCTAAGGCAGCAATGTCCTTCTTAAGGTATGGTGACCAAACCTGCACACAATATTCTAAGTGGGGTCTTACCAAGGAATGATATCAATGTAGCATCACCTCCCTTGACTTAAACTCCACACACCTAGAGATATAACCCAACATCCTATTGGCCTTTTTTATTGCTTCCCCACACTGGTGAGAGTGGGATATGGAAGCGTCAACATACAGTACAGACTAAGGTCTTTCTCATAATCTTTATTTCAGTGGAACCCTAAAAATATCTATACTTTATATTTCTGCTCCCTGCATGGATTACCTTACATTTGTCTACATTAAATTTCATTTGCCAAGTTTCAGCTAATTAAATTAAGATCCCATTGTAACCTCTCTGCTGCTTGATTAGTATCTGCTACACCACCCACCTTGGTGTCGTCTGCAAAATGTAACCAGTTTGCTGTATATATTAGTGTCAATATCGTTAACGTAAATTAGGAATAAAAATGGTCCTAAAATTGAACCGTGTGGTACCCCACTATGAACACTGGCCCACTGTGACATTGTGCCTCTAAGAATAGATAACCAATGCTTAATGAGTAGATGAACTTTCATTCAGTATATAGTATTTCTATACCTTACGGTGTCTGCTCCCCATGTCGATACCATAGTGGAGCTTGGACACCTTTGTTCATCAGTGATATAAACAGTCTCTATGGAGCAGCCTTATTATCATGCTGTTTATCTGCTGGAACAGAGCATCTTTTCTTAAAGCTGCACAAAATGAACATTCAGAGTATTACCTCTGGTAGCAACAGGTTATGCTGAAAATGATTAATACGCTTCATAACTAAGAGCATAAATATAACCATGCTGCATGAAGTCTAAGGTCACAGGCTTCTCTCCAGGGTTGGCTGGCGTCCCACGTATTGTTTTTACAGAACACTGTACTACTCAGTTTCTTAGAAGAGAAACATTCTTGCATAAATGTTTGAAAGTGATTGCTCTACAGGCTTCATTGTCCTCCATCCACACTTGGTAGAGGTATGTTGGCTAAAGACAGACACAACTCATCTGTCTGGATCCAGTTCTGTGCACATATACAGTTATCATGTTCAAATTCACCCTGTATACAAAATATTTATTTTTTTAAATAACCATACTTACGTAACTATGCGTGCGCTGGCAGAGGATTTAGTCTTCAAGATTAATTCCACCCAGCTCCCCTATTTCATGTGGATTTCCTCCAAACGCCTGCACTTTAGGTGAACTGGTGACTCTGAATCACCCTGGATGTGTGTTGTGTACATGTGTGAGCTGAGATGGACCCGCATCTGGTCCAGGGTGAACTCCACCCCACTGGTCTGTGCTCCCAGGAAGAGGCTCAGCTCTTCAGACCTGAGGGAGCATAGCGGGTTTCAGAGACCACACTAATGGAAGAACATCCTTGATCCATACGAGGTCCAAAATTCACTGTCAGAAAATGCCCATTTACCTTTAGTAGATTATAAAACCCAACAAAGCCTATGCCTATATCTCTTAAAAGGGCCATGCATTATGCTTTAATGTTGAGTCAAAACGTTCCCCCAAACTCTGAGAGCGAAGGTTTTTACCATCCCATGTGTGTCTGTGCAACGTGGGGGGACATGTGCATGTTCTGGGAGACTCTGTGTATAAGTTTGAGGTTCACCAGCACATCAGAAGGGTGTTTAATCCCCTATTCTGCACATGGAAGCTGCATAAAATCCAATGTGTCCCTATAATGAAAATGTGGTTATGGAAAATGAATGGATGGATGGATGGATGGATGGATGCATGGATGGGATATCAGCTCCAACAATATATAAGTGAAGATAAAGAACCAACTGCATCCAAAACTAAAATATATAATATATAATAATAAAAAAAAAAAATTATATATATATATATATTTTTTTTTCTTTGCCAAATTACCCCCATTAAATCAGAGGGAGGGGCTCCCTCCTCCCCCAGACAAGTTGAGACAACAAATTGCAAACAAATTATAACAGGCCTTGGGCAGATTAGGCCAGTGTTTTAGCAATTAACCAAGTAGGAATGACGTCATAGCCCTGAATAGCAGCTGATTTTTACAGAAGCTTCTCTGTGACTAAAAGCGACAGATGTGCAGGTGCTGTGTGGCACGAGGAGTTAACCATGAATGCCCACAGTCTGCCAGGAAGTCGAGGGCGGGGCATGTTTGTGACTGTGGGTGTACTCTCACTCAACTCGATTATATTTACATGCTGAGAGTCACATCAGAGTATCTCTGCTATCTTGCTGTCCTTTGAGTGCAGAGGAGCCTTCACCAATCAAACACACACACACACACACACACACACACACACAGGTTTGTAATTATATCTTTTTGCGGGGACTCTCCATTCATTTCTAGGGCAAAACCTTAATACCAACAATGACAACCCTAACCCCTACTCAGCCCTGACCTTACCCATAATTAACCAAAAAAAAATGCAAGTCATTTTTCGTTTTTTGATCGCAGTCACAGATTTTTATAAATATTACATTTCCCTTTATGGGGACCAAAAAATGGTCCCCGCAATGTCTTTAAACAATTTAACAAATGTTTTTATGACATTGTGGGGGCATTTGACCCACGCGCGCACACACACGGCTCCACACCGAGGGCATCTCAGAGTCACCAGTTCACCTAAAGTGCATCCTGAGGAATGTGGGAATGTGAGGGACAGTAACCGGGGAAATAAACCGACAGAAAAGGAGGGGGGAAAAAAGAGAAAAGCAGGTCAGGAGGCCGGCCTCGACAGCCGAGCACCCCAAGCCAAATACATACGGAAAAAATTCACACAAACGCTGTAACACGCTGCATGATTTGGCAGGAAAAAAACGGGCCATTTTTAGACCACACAAAGGAAAATAGTGAAGCCCATGTTTGATTTTTTTAATTGCATGCAAACATTTCACAATACGTGGTGAACATTATAAATGAAAAACAACTTTAGTTCCTCTTTTCGTGGAGTCTGTAGCAAGTACTGGTGCCCTCAGTCTTACCCCTGTGAAATAACTGAAATATGATTATTGAAATATAGTACCGTAACATCCTCCTCTATCATCTGTAGGTGATTTTCAAATAGAAATATTTAGAACACTGATAGGAACTCTGGAATCTGACTGAATGAAAGCCAAATGACCAGTGGGAAAATATAGAAAGTCCTGTGGTTCAAGTTCGAGTCCCAGCTCAGAACAGTCACATCTCCATTGGACCTTTGAGCAATGCTCTCACCTGCAGAAAGGCTGCAGGGATGCCGCTTCGCTGTCTCCTGTACGCGTGTGCGTATGCCTCAAAGCATGATGGGATATGTGAAAAAGACCCGGCACACCTTCTACTTGTGTAAACGGCAAATAATCATCATTTCTTAACACGTAAATCTGAGAGACAGAACAGGTAATGAAACAGCAGGGCTTCTTTCATCGAAGCAGGAGCTTTAGTGTGGTTTTTTGGAACAGGAAGACATCTGTGCCCTTCCAGGGATCGTTAAAGGCCTCCAGGTATGTAATCTCAAGTCCTTCCGCTATTCACCCACCCCCCAGGCCAAGTCCAGCCCAGCTAATGGTTCTTCCCTCAGTGTCGTGCTACACTGAAGTGCACTGTGAGGAGGGTATAGCTCTGTGCCAGAGACAATGACACCGATGGGAAGCGTCCATGTGCCAGACAAGAAGTTACTGACGAAAAAGGGGGGATCTAGCAAGAGACACGGCCGAGGACACTGTCTAGCGTATCGGCATTCCTCTCTCATTCCCATTTACCCCATAGACCAAACCTGCTGAGAGACATCTATTTAAAGAAAGGCGGCGTAATCACAAAGCATCATCTCTCATTGTGCGGTGAGCAGGGCCCGACCCGGATAAGGCCGGTAAAAAACACAGAACCTCATCGGCCTTTGAATCGTGCGGCCTTAACAAATTCATATCTGCGGCATGAAAATTTATTTGCTTAAAGGAATTTGCAGTCGTTCATCATCAGCCGATTTTCAAGAAGTACAAAGTAAAAGACACATGAAATTGCATACATGGTCTGTTTACTCGTGCTTATTAACATATAGAGTAAAGGTTAGACAACGCGGAGTATAACAAGGGCTTTCAAGGTTTTGTTAGAAAGACATCTTACAATTCTGTAGACAAGTATACAGTAGCTCTTCCATATCCTAAGAAGGTGAGCAGGAATGGTATGTTCATTCTGAGATGTGTAATTTTCCCAGAAACTTCCACCATCACAAACTTGCCCCATATAAGCGAAGTATTTGAAAAAGGGATGTTTTTAAGAATACGTCTGCATATTCCCTGCAATCCTCTACAGAATAAGCAGATGGATGGATGGATGGATAGATTTCTGTATTAGTAAACACTCCCATGGAAGGAAGCCCTATTTATATATTTATGGGAGCCAATCTGTTTTGGGCTGTGTGAGATGGAGAATACGTTTAGGCAAAGTATAGCTGACGTAAACAAATTGTTCTTTTTTTTGATTTTTCATGCCGATGTAGATTGCAAATGTGGCTTGAAGAGAAGTTGTTATAAAAGGCAAATGTCAAACAGTTGGACCGACCATTTATGATGACCTCATCAGGCACCTCCAGTCTACAGCATAGGCCATGTGGTTAGAAGATAGCCAGAGCTACCCAGGTAACAGGGAACGCTTACAGAACGTATGCCAAGGTTACGTGAAGGACATTCTTACTGTAACATCAATCGAACGTTTTCGCCACGTTTTACATTTTAACAAAGGTTCTGTTGATATCAGCACAATCACATCATTATCCGAGCATCCTTTAAACACAATTAATATTGAAAAATATTGTTTTATAATAAAAGTATTTTATTTATTATTTTATAAGAGCTATACGCCTATACTGGCAATTCACTATCCATGACCTTTGAGGTGTGAAGTGATAGTGTTACCCCCCTGTACTTTATCTGAGCTGATTTTTTTTGTTTTAGTTGTAGAAGCAGTGGGATAACGTTCCAGGAACATCAGGAAAAACAATACGCTCAGGATTTTTGAAGATCGTTGGAATTTCTGAAGTTCAATATCAAACACCACACAGTGAAACAAATCATTGAGTCAAACAAACAAACAACTGCATTTCAATTTCCGGGCCAAGAAATCAAGCTTGTATTCTGAATAAAGAACAGGCTCTTGCAAGGGTTATTGTAAATGAAGTCATATTGTAGATAATAACTTTGTAGAGAGTTCTAGAAAGGCATTGTATAGATGTGCTGGTTGAGAAGATTCTTTTCTGACATCTGGGTTTAGCCTGCTGGACCATTCTCTATCATTTACATAGTATCTATTTAACAGATGCTTTTATCCGAAGTGACGTGCATTTTCAAAAAAGCAGGCTCAGGCTTGTTGGGGGTTAATGGCCTTGTCAGGGACCCAGCAGTGACATCACTCTGCAGACCCTGGGATTTGAAGCGGCGACAGCGTCCTAACCTGCTGAAGCACACATCACCCCCCCCCTTCTGGCATTATCACTAAATGCCACTTGCACAATGGAAAGTCTGACCAATTTCACCAGTAGCTGCCCATTAAAATAGCATCAGCCATATGGGCTGTGTGCTGATGGTCACGATTCTTCGCAGCTTCCAAAGACGACCAATGCTAACCAGGCTAAAACTGTTCTTAGGAACGGAAAAGTCCATGCCCAGACTGAGTGGCATCTCGTATGCCCGGCATTTCCACACTTTGCTAAAGGTCAGGGTTTTTTTTTTTTTAGCCCATGTGTATATGATCCGAGCCCACTGGTCAACCTTTGCAAGCCATAGTACATATATAAAACCCCTTCCCAGAAAAACAACAGCACCTTACTAGGAAGCCACAATGACAGCAGAGAACAGGATCCCGAGAAACAAAATTACTGCTCAAGTTTTGCATATGTGATCAAATATATCTCTTGCAATCGCGATTCACGGTAAAGTCAATAGCAGCATGTTAAATTTTCCTGTCAGAGACCAACCCTACAGTTTATAGAAACCCTCTACTTCCTCTCTGTGGTTCCTCCACTGGCCACAACTGTCGTCACTAAAAAAGCCCCGATACCTATGGCTTGGTGAGAAATGGGGATTTAAGCCCAAAAAAAAAACTCACAAACAACTATAAGCATGTCCCAGCAATAGCAGCGGCGACTCACGCTCAACACGTACGCAGTGAATGTGGCGGGAAAAGAAGACCATGTGATCTTCACAGGATGAGAGGC
The DNA here is from genome assembly GCA_026779605.1 of Mormyrus hasselquistii. Taxonomy (NCBI): domain Eukaryota; kingdom Metazoa; phylum Chordata; class Actinopteri; order Osteoglossiformes; family Mormyridae; genus Mormyrus; species Mormyrus hasselquistii. Next base: position 4,253,004 of record JAODKE010000001.1, read on the forward strand.
CAGACGTTGGATCTCTACGCAGCAGTACTCTTTCCGCTCGTATTGTCACACATAAATGAAACCACAGCTCTCTTTCAGTCCAGGTTTGTGAGCCAACGCGACTGATGCTGAATATGGCGGAATCGTTAGCAAGTGCTTTGCCGGTGCTTCTGTGATAGACACTTATGAAATTGCTAATGAACCAATAGGAAAGGCGATTTTGCCTTGGGGTCAGGTAAGTTGAGTAATGGTCCACGGTTCCAAAGCTTGAGAACTCACAACAGCCTATGCTTCTCAAAACCTTCCCCAATGTCTTAAAATCCTACTGATATCTTTGGATCACGCTCAGAAGTGTCACAAAATAATTCGCATCAAATTGATTGGAATGTGTATTTCAAATATAACCCACATACAGTCCAGTTACCATGGATAAACTCCTGAACTTAGACTTACTAGAAGAAATGTTATGATCATGATTGTAGTTTTCAAATGACTGTGAAGGGCAGATAATTGAGTAGTGAAAGTCTTTGATTCCAAATCACATCTCACATCACGTTACTTGTCTTGACAATATGATTCAAACGTTTGTTCCCAAGTATCAGAATTCAGTTGATGAGTGCTGCTCAGGTGAAGAACCCTCTCTTCTGGGTTTATTCACCTACTGGAATAATCTTCGGTGCTGGGGATTATTTGTTCGGAGTGTGACTTAAGGCCGCATACTGGCAGGGTTCTGGGAGCCCGGTCCAGTGCATACTACGTGGAGGTCTCTCTCTCTCCACGGTGTAGATGTAAATAAGGTCTGGACCATGGGGTTCTGGATGGCGAATGTGCAGTGGTGAGATCCCAACTGGAGCTGTATGTTCTGGTCCAGTCTTTTTTCACTTCTAGAAACATAAAATAGCTTCCTAATGAAACTTAAGTTCCTGCGATGGGCTGGTTCCCCATCCTGGGTTGTGCCCCATAAGTTCTAAGATAGACTCCAGAGCTCTGCGACCTTACATAGAACAAGCAGGTACAGGAAATGGATGGATGAATGGATGGATGAATGGATGGAACTAAGCTTGAGCTCAGAACAGGCTCAGGGCTCAGGGAGTTAGGGTGCTGTGCCTGTAATGAGAAGGTGTGCTGCTTCAAATCCCAGGTTGGCAGAGTGATTTCACAGTTGGGTCTTTAAGTGAGGCCGTTAACCCACACTTGCTCTGGGAACCGGCTGACTCTGATTTCTCAATTGCTTAGGATAAAACTCCTGCTAAACAAATACAATATGTAGATAAATTGCTCAAAAAAACTTTGAAGACACAGAAGATCTCAATGGGAAAAAAACATCCTGGATATCTGTGCCGATATGGGCAGGCTAATGTGTGAGCAGTGAAAGGAGGCCGCATAGTTTGAAAAAACAGTCAGAAAAGATGAGGAGGGAAAAATGTCAGTGGCCTCCACCTGTTAAGCCATTCCTGTTTTGGGCGTCGTCTCATTGTTGTCCCTCTAGTGCACCTGTCGGTAATTTCATTAACACCAAAGCAGCTGAAACTGTTTAACAACCCCCTCTGCTACTTAAATGACCAGATTAATATCCCAGAAGTTTAATTGTCTTGATGCTATACTCTGATTTAAAAGTGTTCCTTTCATTTTTTTGAGCAGTGCTTTAGAACATGGGTAAAATTTCAAGAAGGGGAAGCACATCTTCAGACTCCCTCGCTGTGGCAGAGAGGCGGCCAATATAGTAGCCTGGGTAAGATGTCTGGTAAGACGCCTGAGTCATTTTGAAAACAACACCAGCTAGAGGGCTGGCTTCCAGTAAAGCAGCTTCCCCTTTCACTGCAAAAAGCAGTGAGCCATTCTCCACTAAAAAACCAAGGTGTACTATTTGAACAAAAGTATTGGGACACTTGGCCATTGCACCCAGGGGAACTTTTATGACGTTCCATTCTAAATCCATAGGATTTAGATCAATATGGAGTTGGTCCCCCCCTTGCAGCTATAACAGCTGCCACTCTTCTGGGGAGGCTTTCCACAAGATTTTGGAGTGTGTCTGTGGGGATTTTTGCCCATACATTCATTGGGAGGTCACGCACTGATGTTGAACATGAAGGCCTGGCTTGCAATCTCCAGTTGATCTCAAAGGTGTTGAGATCAGGGCTCTGTGTGGGCCAGTCAACTTGTTCCACACCAAGCTCACCCAACCATATCTTTATGGACCTTGATTTGTGCATTGGGGTACAGTCATGCTGGAACAGAAAAGGGCCTTCCATAAACCGTTCTCACATAGTTGGAAGCATAGAATTATCCAAAATGTCTTGATATGCTTGGGTTAAATAGGCAGTTGTCCTAATACTTTTGTCCATATAGTGTAGATACAGGAGTTGGACAATGAAATCGAAACACCTAGTTTTAGACCAAAATAATTTATTAGTATGGTGTAGAGCCTGCTTTTGTGGCCAATACAGCATCAACTTGTCTTGAGAATGACAGATACAAGTCCTAAACTGTGGGGAGGGCCTTTGAGCCATCCCTCTAACACCCTATTATTCAAATCACGGTCCTCGAGGTCCGAGCACTGCTGGTTTTCCAGCCTTCCTTTACCTGTGAGCCAGGT
>JAODKE010000001.1:4257549-4275470 GCA_026779605.1 Mormyrus hasselquistii
AAACTAACTACCTGGGAGAACTGAAAACAAGGCCTGGATTTGGAATCGAGGTCCAGATTTGAAGAGCCCTGCTCTAGCAGAACAGTTGTTAGGTCAGTATGCGATGCTGGTGGAGGAAAATGTTTCCTGCCTCACTCCTCCAAAACATCCTAAAGTGGCTCAGTAATATTCCAATCTGGTGACTGTGCAGGTCATGGGAGATGTTCACCTTCACTTTCATGTTCATCAAACCACTCTGGCACCAGTCTTTCTCTGTGTATTGCATTATCATCTTGATTCCCAACACCACCTTCATGGTACAATGTTTGAACCAATGGGTGAACATGGTCCTCCTGAATTCCAGCCCAAATCATCACTGATCCACCCCCGTGCTTCACTCTGGGTTTGCAACAGTCTAGGTGGGAAGCCTCTTCAGGGCTTCTCCACACCGTAAGTCTCTAACATTCACAGTTATTACTGTTGAATGTGGTCCTTCTTTCGTGGTGATATGCCAACATTTCTCTGGATACCGTGGCTCTCGATGCACCACAAATATAAGATCACAGATGCGCCAGTGAGATGTGCATCAACAATTTGTCCTCTTTGGAACTCTGATATGTCTCTCATAATGTTCTGCGGATTATAATATTTTATGTATAGCTGTCCTGTTGATCTGCTAATTCAACCTTCACACTCTGCTCTTACTCACGGAATGTGTGATCAGTGAAGACTGGCCACCAGGTCACGCATATACATATATGCGAAACCTCAAGCACTATTGGCCAGGGTTTCGATGTTTGTACAGATGGGTTTACTGTAGCAGAAGAATGTGCAAAATCACACCGCTATACCCTACATCCTTGGTGAAGTGAAAGTAGCTGCCAAAAGCACATGCCGAAGGTGGAGATGAGGTCAGCATCTTACAGTGCTCCTCCAGCTGTGAACTAGCCCCAGAGAACCAAGGGTGGTAGAACTGGGGCTGCTTGTCATCTAACCCAGTGCTCCTCAACCTGGTCCTCGAGGACCCTCAGACAGTCCAACGTTTTTTGCTCCCTCCCAGCTCTCAGCCTGACACTCTGAAACTCTAATCTAAACAACCTTAGGTTGGGCTTATTTGCCTCCAGAACGGTGCAGCTTACAGGGGTACTTCATAATTACAACCATGCCACATTCCCATTCTCGAAGAAGTTGATCCCAGCACTGGAATCACAGATACACGACCGGCAAACTGGTGTTAGGGGGCTTCCTGTGACAACTTAACCCTTGTTTATGTGAATATGATGCATGTCACTGGGATGAATTTGGTACAGGGCTAATTTTACAACGTGATACATAATGAGACAAAAGCCATGATTAAAGACAATATTAACAGACATTTAGCAGATGGGAACATGCGTGATTTCACTTCCACGGGGATTTAGCTTTACAAATTTCTATTTTGTTTCCAAAACGCAACCATGCATCTGTTTTGAATTGTCATTCAGTTAAACGGTTTACGATCGGCTTAAAGTTTTTTCCCCTCCTCGGTTTGTTGGCATGATCTAATTCACCAAGATCTGGCAGTCTGAATCTCTCTGTCAGGTTGCCAAGGAACACCTGGAGTTGGGGGGGGGGGGGGAAAGTAAAAAGCATCTACAGGTCATGAAACTAAGAAAGAGCCACATTTTCTGACATGTATTTCCGAGATTTGTCGAACCTCTCCCCAGTGCTTAGCTCTGGAACGGCAGTCAGGCCCTTAACCCTCTCCACCATCAGACAGAGGTGCTGTGACCACAAAAAAAAGGCACACAAGCACTGTCCCGGGGCATGATGGGAAACGTCCGCTCGCCGTTTCTCACAGCAGCCTGCTGGCAGTGATTTACTCCAGCTGGCCAAACATGCTCAATGAAAGATGTAAACAACCCAAATGCCAAAGGACCTATTTTTTTCCATGTCGAACCCACAGAAATTTATGCCTTGCTGTGAACTAATGAATTGAATTAAGCATATGTGTTTTGGTTTTCTTAGCGTGCCATACTCTTTGGGTCGGAGTCAAACCCATTATTGGTTTAATTTTTGGACCATATACCTTCAGCTTTCCTCTTGCCCTGGGGTCCGTGCCGTAAGTGTGCGGGGTGTGTAATTTCAGATTGAATACTTCAGCTGCTGCTTACGCTGATGCTCTATAGATGTGCTCATCCATATGCCTGCCAAAAGCAACGGGGAACTCAGAGCCAAATGTAACCGACAGAGCAGGACTCACCCACAAACTATGGATGCAACCTAAGAGAATGGGAGCAGGTCTGGAATGGCCGAACCTGCAGTGGGATGGGTGACCTCTGGGGGACGCTGTCCTGTTTACCCAGGCCTGTTGCTAATGCCTGTCCCATCTCCACAGTAGCAGCAGTTGTCACCATGCCTGAAATACTGCGCCGGCTGGCCGACCCAAACCACACCACTGAAGTCCTTCCAGTTGCAGCCTGGAATTCTCTGTCTGTCTGGAAGAAAAGACCCCAGAAATGTGACCTACTTCGCTGGCGCAGCCCCCCAGCCCCCCCAGCCCCCCCAGCCCCCGTCCCCTTTTACGTAACAACACGTGCGCCCGAGTCACCCGCTGCGCAGCTGCCAAGGCTGCACGCGAGAGTTTGCTCTGTTTTTTAATTCTGTCCTCCAGACAGATAACCTCTCAATGGTCACTTCACCCCATAGCACATCCCAGAATCCCCTGCATGGATTTGCTGCACGCTCAGGCCCAGCTGGAGGCCAGTATATCAAGATGTGTTTGGACCCTGGGCCATGGATATGGAACTCCGGCTAAGCCCCAACACTTAATAGCACATCTGTTGGCTTGTGAACAGTTCAAAGTTAAATATTTCAGTACTCCTAGAGACCCTGGAGCCGCCAACCCCCCCGGTGACAGGGCCACCAAAAATGCCACGACACACTGGGCACACTGAGATGTTAGGACTTAACAGTAGAGGTCCCGTTGAATCAATGCTCCTTTATGTCATCTGCTGAAGACAAGCCTGCCTCACTCATATAACCACAAAGCAGGGCAAAAGTCAAAAAACAACAGCCATCTGCCCAACTGTTCAAAGGCCTCAGTTATTTCGGGACCTAAGGCAGAGTGGCTGGCATCAGCTGTTCCTCCTCAACCCCCACCCGAGCACCTGTTCACGCACACACCTGCTCAGCAACGGGTGGTGGCTTCTCGAACCACCACAGCCCACTGGTGAAGGCCGTGCTGTAGCCGTTTTCCTGCTAATGCGCAAATGGTTTGCGTTGTGTTGCTATGGCCGACGACCTTTGACCTCACTGGTCACGGCTTTACAGTGGTCACCGTACCGGGCAAGTAATTATGGTTCTGCTGGTGCGTTGTAATTAGAAAAGGATACTATGAGAGTGCAAAGGTTATGCTTTGGTCAGATCATACGTTCAGGCAAAGGAATCCCGGAGCAGGATCCACAGTGGCCTTACAGTCCAGTGCTTTTTAAGGATCACTGCATGGACACTGGAGGACCTGTCAAACGGTCTACAGAAGTAACTGTAATGAACTCAGTGATCATCAGTAGCACCCTGCTTAGCTTCAGAGTGACTTATCCAGGGCCTGGAGAAGTTGGCCCACTACAAGGGAGGGTTGTATCAGTTCCGTTACCTCAACAAGTAAAGCATTGTGTTGAAAACGCAATGGTTGTGGGCACCAATCCCAGGGAACACAGATAAATTGTAACTCTTTCCTGTACTGTAAGTGGTTTTTGGATAAAGGTGTCAGACAAATTAATTAAAAGAATGAGTAAAAAAACGTCTCCGCATGAAACTGAGGCAGGGCCTATGTGCCGCAGGGCTGCTTTCTATAAACGGTGGACAGAGGCCTTCTTAATGACGCCTGAAATCCACAAAAAGGGGAAGAACATTGTCTTCTCTTGGCTTGGGCCTGTTTCCTGCTCTGGCCTCCTTCTGCTCTGGGGATTCTGCTGAGTTCAGGTGGAGTTTTTTTTGGAATGTCGACAATTTTTTATTTTTTTTTTTGGTTTGGAGGGACTTTGAAGAAAAATACAGTTGAGCTGTAATATGAGAAACATTCTGTGTTGTACACTTGGCTCATTTTTGATGGAAAATGGACGTTCAAAGTCAAACGCAGCAGTAGGCATCACAAAATGTCTTCTCTGATTGCAACACGGCAAAAAAAAAAATCCTGGAGATTTTAGGAGGGATTTCGCAGTGACCGATTGTAATGAAGGTTGCAGAAACACAAGATTTTTTCAAGCTAAAAAAAAATCCTGAAATATTTAGCAAATAAATATTTTTATAGATATTTGAATTCATCGGATAGAAATTTTAAATATGCACACAATCTAGGACGACTGGTATTCGATAGCCATTCCAAAAGATAAAAGTATTGGTTCTCTGACAATGTGCCCTCTGAAAATTTAAAAAACATTTTAGAGAAAGCACTCTTTTATTATCCAAATAACATGTACAGTAATCCTTCTATAATCTTCATAAATACTGTAATTACAGTAGGAGTGGATCATAGAGAGGAACAAAATATTGCCAACATTAGTTTCGGTGGAACGGGTTCACCTACAACATTACTTTCAAATCCAGCTTTAGTCATAATTTAAGCATGAGTTTTTGGTGGTGCGAGTGAAATCAAGAACATTCCATTCCATTATAATTGTAGGCTGCGGTTGTTACTTTTGTGCGTTTTTCGAGCGTTGCGGGTGACACACACACCGCCGCTGCGTCTCCAATCGGTCGCATTCCTCTCGCCGCTTTCGGGGCCCTTCGATCACACCCGAATAACTTCGATATTCTGCGCCTGATTTCTTGGAGGGAGAAAAATGATCATGAACTTGAACGGGGCAAATTCATTTGGAATTGCGCGCCTGTGGCCCTGCATTAAAGGCAAAGAAAAACATCTCAGAAGTTGGAGAAGACCTTGGCGCTGGGGTTTAAACAAACTCACCGACGTGCCGTAACGGTCTGTCTTCCTCTTCGTCTTCCCGTAATACTCCATTAAACCCTGTCACGGCTGTTTTGCTATTTTTATTAACTTAACCGTGGCAATAAATCAGCTCCAGATTAGCTCCTGCGGCACATTTCCATTAGTTTCGGAGGGAAAAAAAATAGCATTCCTGAATATTGACATTTGTTCAGTAGCGAAAAGGACACGCCAAAGGTATAATGTGTTTAAAAGACGTATATGGCAGCAAGAAGCCAGCTGAAACACCAGATAGCCCACTGAATAACCCAAAGGCTGTGTGATGACACTTCTCAATGCCATTAACAGATGTCATGTGACTTCAGGGCATGGCAGCCAGGCCTGCGCTCATTTCCACCGATCTGGCACCAGGTGGCCCTTCGCTGTTTGGACATCCTGAAGATCAGATCATTTGTTAGCATATGATGACGGCCATGTAGAGATGATTGTCGGAGCAGTCGCATGAGCTGATCGCTGCTGGCTTTGTGGGAGTGGAGATTTTTGAGAACATAACATGCATTTTCTAATGTCTATTTAAACCAGCTACATGTAGTGAGATCATACATATCCTTCATTAGAATAACATAATAGCAATATTCATTTCATTAAAAAAACATTAAGCAATAAACATGTATTTCCCACTAAAGCCATTTGTTGCCACATATGGTAAAATGTAAAATGCATGTAACAACTATATAATAATAATAATATAATTTTCCAGTAAGCTTTTTCCTCAAGTGCCTTACATGTCAGGTGTGGCCCTGATCACACAAGAAAAAACACCGGCTTGTAGTGAACATACAAAAAAATGATGTCAGAGGTCACCGTCACTAACCACTTTCAGGACTCGCCGATATCAGAGCTACTTATCTCGTCCCAGTGTCTGGTACTACATATGCCACACGGTTCGGCTGAGTGCTCTGGCAGGATCTTCACGACAACCTCGACCCTCTGCTCCATCTGCGACAGGCAAGAGGAAAAAACCAGACCATTTTAATTTGGACCGTTGCTCCACAGACGCTGGGCAGACAGGAACCAGGAACGCTGCTATTTCTGTCTAGCGATGTCTAATGTCTTGATACGTCAGCAGAGTGATCTTGTCTTTATCTTTTTAACCTTTTGTGGTTCACGCACTGGAGACATTAAAAGCTCCTAGTGTTGTTGTGAGCTTTTAATGTCAAAAAATCATACGCTCAGATGCGTCCCACAGTCACAGAGCCTCCTGCATCAGAGGGCTGCATGTACCTCAGCGAGCGCACGCCATTCTTAGCGCCGCCCAGATCTAACGGGCGCGTCTCGGCAAAAAAAAAAAAAAAAAACCTCAAATGTCAAATCGAACGCAGAGTACTTAATCACTCTCCCGACATCTCCCAGCCACCCCCTCCATCCTGCGGAGAGACCGGTACGACGGTTCTCAAAAGATCGGCCCACCGTTGTGAGACCTGGTCATCATCAGGCTGGTGAAGAGTGTAAAGAGATATGTGAAGACGTGTTCTTTAGGAAAATGGTACAGGACCAGCTTCACCACCTCAGTTGGTAAGCGGGCAGAGGAGGAGAGGAGGAGAGGAGGAGGAAAGATAAAAGGAGCAGTGTGAGTTAAACCGCATCCGGCGCAGTGTCTACAGAAGCTGGAGAAAACACATCAACCGCAGCGGAGGTCATCATAACAGACGACTGGCAGAGACACGCACACACACACACGCACACACACACGCACACACACACGCACACACATGCCGTGGTGGGGAAACCCGTGCCAGGTGTATACAGGCAGCTTGAAACCCTCTTTCTGAACAAGACATTCAGAATGAGTCACATGTTTGAATTAAGGTCTTCTCACTGTCTCAAACCATTCCTGTTTGTTTTTCTTTTTTTTTTTTTCTTGGTGGCCTGATTCTTCAACTCGTCGGACACTTATGGAATCTAAACCATGCTCCTTTCGAAAAAGGAATGAAATATGGCTGCCATGGAAATCAAGGGCACCACAGTAGAAGGACAATTCACTGTGTACCTCAGGAGCAAAACAGAGATGCATTAACGCATGGTGGCGATCACAGGAAAATGCTGTAGCAACTGCCGATTCCGCCCGGAGGGATTTGCCTTTTTTCTGTGTATAACAGAATCACTGAAAAGAGGCTGGGCTCACTAATCACCACAGAGCACAATTCCTATTGCAAGCTTTCACTGTCAAAATGCCGGTGGTGCACGAGTGTCGTTTTCTTTGCAGGGTGAAGGATTCCACTCATTTTCTCGAGTTGAATAGATCTGTGACGACAAGAAGAAGAATGCACCGGGACAGAACAATAGCAAAGAACCAGGCGTATTCTGAACAAACAGTCCCCGCACGCGAGCCGCTGTCACTTTCAAGGTGCGACAGTAAGGCACAGCCGTGGGTGGGGACACAGCATTGTGGAAGGGAAGCGACAGTATGGAGACTGGTGACCCTCTCCTGACCCCTGAGGCTAACCACACCCCCTCATGGGTGCCCCATTCATTCAGCCAATGACAACACTGCATGGGGGGGGACTTTCTCCACAGCAGCTTAGCCACGGGCTCCTTCTGTTGAACCCTTATACTTAAGCTAAACCACACAAAATGGCTAGAAATGTTAAGCAAAGTGCAAGCATGTTACGGTACTTTGCATCTAAAACTACCTCATGTCACACAAAGCAATTTACTAAACGTCTTGTCAGGCGATTAAACACCCCTCATTAGCTTGTTATTTTCTTTGTAAATTGGTTTTCCTCAAGATAACGCTGTTTACTTGGACCAGACGTCATTAAAAAGACGATAAAATGGGGAAACTGTATTTTTGGTTGTTTTTGGGCACCAATTTGTGTAATTTTTTTAATTGTGTTTAAGAATTACAGAAGAAAGACGCCCCACTCCAAATGTGTAATATGGGATGGATATCAAAGTGGCGTGGGGGGGGAGCTGCCCGGAGCGCGTGATCCTGAAGATGGCTGTGTTTTGCGTCTCACTCGTCTTCAGGTAATTATGTTTACTGGTGTCACTCGCAGGAAATAGCAGGGAAAAGGGAGGGAAGGACTGTAAGGCCGGCTGGGGGGGGGGGCATGGATTTAACCTGAGACGGGAAGCGTGGGCAGCAGCAGCAGTGCAATGGGGGGGGGGACACACGGCCCACACAGGGCAGCCAAACTCAGGGTGAGAGGGAGGTCACACCACCCGTCTCCCTGCGGGAGGGGGGTAGCCGTGCAGCCCGGGCCCGTTTTTAATACCCATCGGCGATTCTCTGCAGGCACTGCCCAGACCCGCTGGACCGGCTTGGCCAGATTCCACAACACACCCCACTAGTACGTGGCACCAGAGGAGGGCAACCCCCCCCGCAATGTTCCCTGCGGGCGCATGGGATCGCGTTACGCCAAAGCGAGCGCATCCACGCCCAGTAGAAAGGAGAGATGTGACAAAGGGAAGGGGGGGGCATTGGGGGAGGGATGGGGGGGGCGTTAGCCTGCACATCTGCAGGTGTCTGGCTGGCACAGGCTCGGCACCCCCAGTGAAACGGAAAACGGCACCACGGTGTCGATTTCATTTTAATGCCCCGATCGCAGCACAGAAGCGAACTCAAGAGTAGGTACTACTGTCACCTGTCAGAGGGGGAAGGGAGAATCCCATAGATGTGGGGGAATTCCTGAAATAACAAATACAAGACTGGGATCGTCACGGGAGCGAATACCAGGGCCGGCACCATCATCAGGGGCCACTGAGACCCCACCCCAGTCACGGTGAGGCGGTAAAATTGGACGGGGATTTGAGCGCAGAAGAGGGAGGCAGGCCTGTGGCCGTGGCTTAAGACAACAGAGACGCTGGATGAATGGAGGCGCGGGATCCCTGTTCTGGGAGAACCGGCTTCCAGACAGAAAAGAGAAAGGAAAAAAAAATGAGGCCTGGAATGTGCTGGCAGCCGTGAATAGAAAGTAGGTTCCGGAGACACTCTGCCGGTGCGTGCCGAGGGCGAGGGGTCCGCCGTGACGGGATACAGCCCTCCAAGGGAGGGGGGACACGCACCGGCAAGGAGTGCTGTTAAGAGAAGGTAAAGGTAGGGGGGGGGGCACCATCTCAAAGCGGCCCCCTCCCACATCGGTGGGCCCAGGCCTCATTGTCGGTGGCATTTCCTGCGGCCCCCCTGGTGAGGTGGCTTGGGCGGGGGGGAGTGCGCTTCTTGTATGGCAGCACACCGAGTGCATCCAGAGGGCTACCTGGCACACAGACCCTCGTCAACATCTGTGCATGGGAGTGGGGGCCATGGGACCAGCTGCTCTGTGTATCTCCTTATCTGCGTGTGCAGAGGCCAGGGAGGGACAGACAGACAGACAGACAAACATCTGCCCCCACCCCCTTCCTGTCTACATGTTTCGGGAAGCCAACATGAGGGGAGCCCCCTGGCAGGGACTGCATGCGGCAGAGGGGAGGGGGGGGGCGGTTATGGGACTCAGAGCTTCTTGATGTGACCTATAGGAGGAGATCCAGCTCTCTGAGTTCTAGGTCAAATCGTAGCAATGGGTGCGACATGGATTTTGCCGGCGCGGATCCGGTCAGGCGCTGGCGGATTTGACGCGGCCTTCGCTGTTGTTCAGCTCCTCTGCCTGCAGACTGGGGTGATCAGAGGGAGCAGGCAAGAGCAGCTGACGCACGCGATAAGCGCTGGGCCCAAACCGCGTGCCAGGAAATGGTGGCGAGGCTCAAACCGCTTTCAGTGGGAGGTACCATTCTGTCCACGTGGATGCGTGTGTATGTGTGTTTTTTCCTTTTCTGGTATCATGTTGCCATGGGGACACCTGATTTCAGACCCGGTATTACATCGGAACCAGTGTTCCAATTTGAGCGGCTTATAAATCCAAGGAACGACTGGGAAAGGTTCACACTGAAAACGGTTCGCACTGAGAACGATTTTCACACTGAGAACGGTGTTCACACTGAGAACGGTGTTCACACTGAGAACAGTTCACACTGCTTAGGAAATATTAACTACCGACTACCTGCTGTGTTACTGCTTAGCAGATATGGGAAATCTGTCTTCTCATTGACCTTTTACATGTATCCAAGAAATTATATTAAATCAGCAGTTAGTTTGCTGCCATCAGTTTTGTCTAATTCTCCAGAGAGTGTGGGGTGAATGCTTTACAAGGGTCACATGGGTCGTGCCACCAGTGAAGAGCCAGGAGGAGGACAGAGGAGCAGCAGGGGGCAGAGCTGCTCCTCCCTAAAAGGTGCTGCCGTCTCCCCGTGGCTCATGGAGCTCATGGGGAGTATTCGGGATCCCAGTGTTCCCAGCTCCTCGTCTAACCATCACCTTTTACCAAAATTCATCCACCGGCAGCCGGTCTGTGGCAGAAATTCACCACATGCCTTTGAGTGCCTTTGAGCTTCACGCCTTGCGGTCAATCGCGTGTGCATATGTGCCGGAGAGGGTATTAAGGGTGCAGACGGGGGTGGGGGTTGCGCAGGCACAGCTGCAAGGTCACCGGGCCGTCTGACAGGCAGCTGCAGGCAGGTCTGCAGGACAGCAGCAGAGTGCAGACCCCGGACACGGCCACCCCTCCCGGTCTGCTCACGCCGCACCGTATTTTAATTACAGTGACAGCAACACGCTTGCAGACTGGGGCACAAGCTGCCCCGCAGTCTCCGGCTCCTTTTCATTTATTCTTTTTTGAAGGATCTGTAAATATCACCCCAGTTGCCTCTTTGGACAGCTGTGAGCTGCCCCCCCCCCCCCCCCCATTTTAATGACACAAAGCGGTGTAGCGAAATGAGGAAGGACCACCCCCCCATCAGACCAGCACAAAAACACGAGTGTGTGTGTCACAGAAGCGAGCGACAGCCCCCGCTGACTAGGGCCCACCCTCCACCTGCAGCTTTCGACAGGAGTGTCCCCCGTCCCACATGGTCATAGCATCCCGTTGGTTGCTCTCATCATCTGGCACCAATGTTCATTCCCTGATCATTACACATTCACAGATGATTAAAAAACATTTTTATTGTTTTAGGGTCCTTACAACAAAATGCACTTGCACAAGGGTGACCCCTCCCCAAAACTAAATGCTTCTGTAGATTTTACTGTCTCGATATTCTGTAGATATTCACTATATAACATTTCAGCCCCGCCGACTTGCCGAGGTCTCTCTCTTCCCCACTGCCTGACCTCCGTGACGCCAAGCATGTGACAAGAGTCAGCTTTATTTTCACAGGCGGGATCTTTGCACGAACAAGTGGGCTCTGATTACTGTCTCCACTGCCCCTTTTAGGGGCACGCACACACACACACACACACACACACGCACACACACACACACACACACACACACACGCACACTCTACACAAAAAAAGTCCCAACAATAATTCTGAAATAACAGGTTTTTATTGCATGTTGGAGACACTTATGGGCACACTTATACACACACATGCAGCATATGCGGTATGTGCCAGTGGCAGAGCAGTGGCAGGGGTACATGGTGCTGGAGTGGGCGGTACATGGCAGTTGTGGTGGTATGTGGAGATGGAGTGGGCAGATACATGGATACGGCAGCGTCTCACAGTGGTGGAGTGGGCGGTACACGGCGGTAGCGGCGGCACGGCGGTACGAGGTGGTGGAGCAGGCGGTACTCGGCAGTGGGAACAATATGCGGCAGTAGCAGCGGTACGCGGCAGTGAAACGGGCGGTACGCAGAGCGCACGCCTCTCAGCTGCCCGGACTTATCTGCACGCCGGCTGGCGTTCCAGGCCCAAATCTCCGTGCCAAGGCCAGCGTGCCAGCAGATTGGGCCTGATTACAGGCTGCCATCCCGTAAGAAGCATTAAATCAAATAAAGCCTGTTTTATGTTATATCGCCTGCGAGGCACAGCTGTGTGAAGCGCGAGGGGGGAGGGGAGGGGGGGCTTCCTGCTAACGCCAGCCCTATCCCTAACCCCCCCTACCCTCCACTCCCAGTTTCCAAATATAGGAACATCTTGCTGACAACACGTTTTCATTAGTGCGGTTCTCCTCCGGATCACAGAGCACGTGGCACGTCACGGCCTGGCCGGGGGGGTTACTATTCAACAGTGGTGCTCCACACAACCCTGCACCATAAGAACATCTCAAGCAAGTTCTGCCAGAAAAAGAAACTGCAATGGCTGGTTTAAAGCCCCCAGCATCCAGAGAAGTGTGTGTGTGTGTGTGTGTGTGGGGGGGGGGGGTTTAGCCGCTGCTCAGACCGCAGTCCTATCCCTTCATAAAAGACCCCCTCCTTTGATGTCCCTCCCACCCCATTCGAGAATGGCCTGGCAGATAAAGCAGCACAGCTGATAAGCTGAAAATGTGACCTACAGTCGGCTAAGAAGCGATTGATGTTTTCTGCTTCGGAGCTTGTTGAAGGAGAATCAGAATCCAAATAAACAACTTTTCCCTTTAGGAAAACCACGCCTCGTGTGAAACTACCTGGTGCCGCGTGAGCCGGACAGTCGCACCAACCCTGGAGAGTCTCCTCCCAGTTATTCTCTGCGAGATTATCATCTCCCTCTTATAGTGTGCGAAGGCTGTTAATGAGGACATCGGTAATGCGATTCAGTACCTCCAATAACTTGGCTTGGGGGGAAAACACCCGGTTCCCTCGACACCCTGATAGCCAGGAAATGGGTCACTGGCCCGTCAGCGACCCACATGCGATTAGCAGAGCAATGGTAATGCACAAGGCTGGGCCCCACAGCATATAACAAGGTGAGCAAAACCTGTGGGCCAACAAGAATATATCCCTTGGGTGCCTGCCCCGAGCATGAGCGTATAACCTTATTGTCGTATCGTTAACAAGCTTATCGTCCAAGCTAAACACTTAGCATGCTTGTCAAACGTTCAGGACCTGCCATTCCCGTCTCCACACTCACCTATGCGCTGCCCTGGAGCTGCACTGCTAAATCCTACACAGGGGGATAACATTTGTTCTGTGGTATCGATGACTGCTTGGTTTTCCTGTCTCTGCATGAACAGACTTGCCCTTTCACCCAGATTCACACCATACATCGAAAAACAACAATGTACAAGAGATCAAAACTGCACAAGAATCTCTTGGCACATTTGGTGTAAAAAAAAAAAAAACAGCAGCGTTTAAGTTCTCTTTGCCGGCAGAGTCGTTCGATGCCTGTCCGCAGAAAGATAAGCCCTGAAGGCCAGAACCCATGATCGCCAGGATAATGGTGCTTTAGGAGGGCCATTGTGCATCTGATGCTAGGCAGCCGAGGAACAGAGATCTTAAACTGGATCCAGAAGGATGATCTCCCTCAAACTGGGAAACTGGGATCATATTGAGCAGGGGGGTAAAAACGTACATGTGCATGTGTAAGAGATGTGTCAGGTGGGGGTCACCCTCAGCTGATGCCTATTAAAGGTCCAAAGCACAGGAAGTTCATTGAAATTCACTTTCAGCAAACCTAGTTAAATTGGAGGAGTACAGAGGCACCTCCCTAACACCTGGGGGTGGGGCAGATGCCAGGTGGCATACAATCAAGAGGACAGCCTCACAAGCAATTGGGGGGGGGGGGGGGGCTTGCTCTACTAACCTTGGGAGGCACAGCCCGACACCCCCCACAGCCACCCGCACCCCAATGTCAGCCGACGGAGGACACGGCTGCAGTCCTGCTAGCTTCCTGTCACCCTCTCTCCAAAGGTCCCTCCCATTAATGCCATTGCCAGTTGAATTCCAGTCCTTTATAAAGAAAAAGAACCACCTGTTTAATGATCTAGCCTAACCTAATGACCTAGGCGTGCCGCTACCTTAAAGATCCAGGGCGTGTCACTAAACGAAACCACCTAGGCGTGTCACCAGACTAATAACCATAACCGCTACTGGGGATCAGGCACCATGTCACCCCCCCCCCCTGACATGTCACCCTCCCCCCATCTTTCACGTGGAAAGACTCTGGTGCTATCGGTTTGCACAGATAATTGCATGTATACAGTTCCTTTCATTTATTATTAATTTATATTTCTTTTATTCCTTAATATTCATTTTTTTGGGAAGTTTTGTTTGTGTACTGTGTACTTTTTAAATTATATATGTACTGTCTTTGATCATTGCTGGCAGCTGACAGTTTGCCTGTGCTTTACATGTGTTGCTGTTGTCTCTCCCCCCTTGGAGTCAATAAAGTTCAATCAAAGTACAGAAATGTGAGTACATTGAGACACACCCACCACGAGTAAGGCCAACTACAAGACACGGCCACTACGAGTGAGACCAACTACAAGACACGGCCACCACGAGTAAGGCCAAGTACAAGACACGGCCACCACGAGTAAGGCCAAGTACAAGACACGCCCACTATGAGTAAGGCCAACTACAAGACACACCCACTATGAGTAAGGCCACGTGCAAGACACACCCACTATGAGTAAGGCCAACTACAAGACACGCCCACTATGAGTAAGGCCAAGTGCAAGACACGCCCACTTGATAGTAATGTCATGCTACATGTCACATCTACTGTGTAATTTGATAAATCTACATGAAATCAAACACCGAAGTTTAACATCACTGCACTCTCCATCAATAACGATGAGAAACGTATTGATAAATTTTTTGGTCAACGACAGACTGCATTTACAACCGTTGTCCCATTATAACAAAGCTGAAAATTTCTTGATGCCTCGTGATCTTGAAGCATGATGCATTAACCTTGTGTTTGTAGTAATGTTCGTGTAAATAAACTCACTGCACTGCAAACTCACTGCACTGAAATTATAGCACATACAATTATGTACAATACATAATACTTAATAATAATGACTATGTTTATTGGATTATGTATTTACTATACAGTACTTTTAATTATTTATTTTAGAGTGTACTCTTTCTACATAAAACGTTTACTGTAGCCTAGGTGTGTATAGGCTAATGCCATCTAGGTGTGTGTAAGTATGCTCTGTCACCTAACACGTCCCTGTCGTTTAGCGACACATGGCTATATTAGGATTTAATCAGTAGACTTCATCCAATAAAAAAATGTTAACAAAAAACAATATTTAGGTTAGACAGGCTAATAAATAAACTGCAAAAATATCCTGGCCTAGTTATCACTGTGTCTGCAAAAGGCTACAGCTTGCAAGGGATGTGCAATAAATAAGCTACAAAAATATCCTGGCCTAGTTATCACTGTGTCTGCAAAAGGCTAGTTTGAAAGGGATGTGCAATAAATAAGCTACAAAAATATCCAGGCCTAGTTATCACTGTGTCTGCAAAAGGCTACAGCTTGAAAGGGATGTGCAATGTTACATCATTTAGAAAACTGTGATTTAGAAAACATACAGGCCTTCTGCTACAAGTTGTGCCCCTATATATCCCAACCCTGTCTTGCAATCTACAGACAGACCCTTCTCCCCTGATAGGGCTCAGCTGAAGGCAGCATAGACTCAGGCCTGTGAGAGAAAGCCTTGTTTTTGAGGACACTTTCCAGTGACTTCAAAGTGACTTCAAATCCAGTGTACTCGACCCAAGCAGATGGCTGGTTCAAACGGACCATCAAAAGTACTGATGTGGCCCTCCCTATCCTCCGCCAAGAAACCTGTTACTCTCTACTAACCAGAAAGGTTCGACTGCCCAGGAACGCAAACGAGATTCGCCCTGCCCTGGAATGTCACAGCTGCCTTCTGTGAATCCATCAGATATCCATTTCAAGGAAAACCCAGCGACTGTAAACACACAAGCCTGCTGTTTGCTGTCTGGCGGCCAGAGCAATTAACAGGTAATAGTTTGCGGTAAAAAGGATAATATGGCAGTGTTGAGGCGACGGATCTTTGCCTGTAAAACAGGAGCTACAACAGCGACGTGGACTGCGAAGCCTGGCATGAGGCTTTTCCACACACTGCCTATCTGCTCATCTCTGGCAGTTCCATTCTCTACGGATGACACCTTCTTTAATGCTCGATTTCATAAAAAGGGTGGGTACTTTGTGAATAAGTGGGGTGGCGGCATGGGGCAGGCGGGGGGAACGTGTGACTAATCATTAGCTGGGCCCTCTGGGTGGGTCAGGGGTGGGGGGGGGGTGCGTCATCCTCACCGCTGCCTGCCCTCAGCTACATGCAGACATCCCTAGGCGTCTCCAACGGCCTGCGGTTCATTTTCAAAACAACGCATAAAATACACACTGTAAAGGTTCCACACGCACTGGGAGATATGGGGCGGTTAACTCCCCCAGCAGGGATCACGGCAGCTCTGGCATGACTGACTGATCCCCACAGATCCCTGCCCCACCTCTGCCCTTTTCGTGCGGTGGGAACAGGACAAGAGATCCTGGGAATGACTGACACTGTCTGCCGAATTGGGTCCAACCCGAGACCTGAAGGCCTGAGATCCTGAAAGCCTAAAATGCAGAAGCAGAAGTGGAACTCTCCCAGAAAATAGATACCAGCCCCTCATGAGCGCTTGATGAACATGGAGAAGAACTTTTAAAATCTGCATATAGCGACAGCGTGACGCTGCAGCAGATGCCCATTAATTCATCGCTGAGAAGTGAATATAGCAGTCGAACGGAGAGCGAGTGTAAACACAGCCAGGAGTGAAGTATGAAAAAGAGTCCGAACGGAGAGAAAGCCACAAACACAAAAACGGCAACGGCCACCTTGTTGCGGATGGCGAGCATGGAGCTGTCGGGACCTCAGTCCCTGCTGGCCCGGGCCAGGCGGCCCCTTAGAGTAAATGCAGCAGGATTTATTGGAGCGGGACGCGTACAGTCTACGTGACATGTCCCCCAGCTCAAATCCCAAGAGATGCCGCTCTGTCGCAAATAGCAGAACTTGCAGGCACCTTAAAAATGTCAACAAAGATGGAGCGATGACCCTGCATGTCAACCCGGTGGCAACATCTCACATTCTCCAGCTGTCTGACGGTGAAAAAACATGGAGAATCAAATGAGAGGGAGAGAGACCCAGAGATGACACTCATAATCTGTGCTTTTACCCCTTTCCAGGCGTTGGGGTGCCAGGCTTGCGCTGAAGCCCAGGGCAGTGTGGCACATGAGAACATTCTAAGGAGAGCATGAAGGAATGGCAGCATGTCCGCACGACCAGGAGTAGAATGTGGGCCGAACCCCCCCACCCCAGTGCTAGATGCTAAAGCCCATGTTCCTCAACACTGTGACCAAGCTGCCCTACACCTGACGTTATTTGAGGGGAGAATATGCCCCCCTCCCCTCAAATAGGTCCACATGCTGAGTTCAAAATTGAAATCTAGCTGCTAAATATGCGCTGGATAAATCATCACATTGTGTTATTCAGTGACAAAGGCCGAGGGAAATGAATAAAGGACAAGATCACAATGAGAATTCTCGTGTGTATCGATAAAACGAACGATGGTGTACATTCTCATCTCGAAAAGTGCATGCTGGGAGAGGCCTAAGGGCCGTGTTTTCCCCTGTGAGGGCTTCCCCCCTACAGCTCTCAGCCTGGGGCCACAGGGAACACAAGCGGCCCCTCGGAATTGAGACTGCAGTCAGACACAGCTAACAGAAAGGGAGGACCGGCTCGCGAATGCCTCCAAACCAGCAGGGCTTTTAGAACCTACAGGGGTCAGTGCCTGGAACAGTGGAAATTCCCAGCTCCGGTCCGGCCAGCACTGTCCGGGATGATTAGACCCCCTTGATGCTCATGACACTTTGAATGAGAATAATGTCCCCGTGAGGCAGGAAAAGTGGGGGGGACACGGGTCACACACCAGAGACCCCTGGGGCTCTGACAAATACCGCCCGTGTTGGGGCTGCGAATTTACCTGTTCTGCAAGATCCGTTTCATGCCAGATGAACACTGTGTACATGTGCTGTTGTTTACACTGGGATGTTCTAACTCGGGCCCTGAGGTCGTGGGGGTTACTGTTCATGCCCCCCCCCTCCCCCCCCCCCCCAAGTGTACAGTCACTGCCTCAAACCCAGGGAATTCACAATCAGGCGCGGTAAATCACTGCAGGCAACGTTGACGAACCAGTCAGACGAGCGGAC
>JAODKE010000001.1:4299952-4311001 GCA_026779605.1 Mormyrus hasselquistii
GGGTACATTCTGGAACCGTGCCCCCCCCCCCGCCGCCTGCTCCCCGTGAGCCCCCCCATCCTGGCAGGGCTGCATCGGAAGCCGCAATACCTTCAAGAAAGACACAAGACAGAAACGGCAAGGTGTGGAAGTCAGCCTGCAGTTAAGCCTAAATGAGTCATAAACAAAGAGGCTTTAAATATTGATGAGGACTCTGATGCCCTTCCTCATCCCCCACTCCCCCCCGTAACCCGCACAGTCCAGGAATCCCGTTTCAGCCCCCATGCTGCACATTCATCTCAGACCCCCCTAAGCACCCCCCCCCCGCAACCTCCCACACAATGAAAAGGAAATTCTGCTCCAGAAATGTAAAGCTTTTTTTTTTTTTTTTTTTTTAAACAGAATAATAAAACGAACGCCTTTGTGTTCACCCTCACCAACCCGACACACCTCAGACATCTTTTGATAAATATATAATGGCGATGATGCGGATTAATTCTCTTTGATCAATCAGAGAAATACCAAATACATTTGGGATTACAGTGTTTAAAATCACCATACAGGTCTATATGTATAACTGCAATTGCATAATTTTTATAAAATTCTATTTTTATATATTACTTTTGTGTATATGTTGTATATATACACACACATATGTGTGAGCTTTTATATGTTACTGTAAACAGAGCCCCACCCCCATCCTACCCCCCCCAGACTACTCCTGTAATTTGATTGACGTCTGAAAGGGGGTGCTGTGCGGGAGCTAATTTTAGGGGCAGGAACTGACACAGGCATATAACTGAAAATGTTCCTCCCCCCTCCTCCGGGTCACAGCAACTGCTTACTGGAGGTGAATCTCCCCCTCCTTCGCAACTGAGATTTTTTTTTTTTTTGCTGCAGCAAGAACAATTTCACGGTCCCAGAGAGAGGACCTTATGAAATATGACCATACTGGAGGAACTTCACACTGGAGGAGGGACTGAGCTGGCGACCCTCCAGCGAGCTGAGGCTGGACTGCCTGTGTTTTGCAATCCGTCCCTCCGCCAGAAATCAGCTCAGGAGGGTCAGTCCAGCTGCAGAGGGAAGAAACACACACACACACACACACACACACACACACAGTGCGCAGTTAAAAGCAGAAGTGCCGCAAAGAAACACATGAAAAGCTGGCGGCAGGCTGCCCCGGTCGCACGGAGCTGGAACATGTCCCACCCCACCGGAGTCCTGACACCCACCTTAAATGAAGCATGTGCCCCTGCAGTCTGGTCCGGTCTGCTCTACACCGCCCACATACACCCCGGTAACTGACATTATTAGGCAGAGTGTGAGTCAAATTCAACAATAAAAGATAAATAAGATCTCCTTTGGAGGCGTCTAACAGGGTGCCTGCAACCCTGAACAGCGACGTCCACAAGCGGCAGCGGGAGGAATGCCTGGATCGGCGCCGTCTGCTCAGTCACCGAATGAAGGAACACTCCGAGAAATAAACGCGAGAAGCTCCAATCCCAAATGAAACAACCAGACGGGTTTAAACCAAGGGTACTTGACGTGCGACAGCCGTGACCATAACAGGAGATGAGGTCCAGCCAAGATGATACAGGAAAATTACTCGTTTTCCAAAATTTTCATAAAGGGTGTCTGGAGCTACAGGAAAACATTGTGACTGTAGCCAAACCGCTCTGCCAGAAACTGCATGATCCATACTGTCATTGAGGGCTGGAGATGAAGATGGGCAAACAAGCTGAACACCAGCCTACTGGTTAGTTAAAGAACTGCATGTCAGACTACATTTCTAACTGAACTCGGCCAGCTGGCAGTAGCAGAAATTCTCATGTTCCATCCCCGTTTTTACTGTAATGGGCTTCTCTGGCTTTTCTGCTGATGACCTTGCTGATTACATGGGAACAGCTCAGATGAAGGGCACACCAGTCTGTTCTCATCCTAAAAAAATATATTATTCCATTACAAAATGTATTCCTAGTGGCACCCTGGAGACATCCCCGCGATGGGAACCCCCATTCCAGACACCAGTGAGAAAAGCCACTGATCGCTGGCACCAACCCAGTCGAAGCAGCGGGCCGGATGTTTCCGGAACACCGGCGGCCGGCTGCTCCAGCTGTGTGGCGTGCGTGCAAATTTCTGTCAGCGCCGTGGCCTGTGTGGATTTAAGGTGTAAGTCTGGATGTGGGAACAGAGAGCGGCGTGCACAGAACAAACGGCCGCGAGCGAGGCCGTGGCCTGTCCTGACGGGGCGTGTCCTCATCAGGGGCTGACAAAGGCTTAGAGAAACACCGCAAATCCAGCTGTAGCATTTAGCATTGGGCTGCTAAAGAGCTCGGATGTTTTTGCCTGCACCGTCCTTCCGTCTGGCCCAAACCGCTTTGTTTTCCATCGGTAAACATCCAAGCCCAGTAGTACGTCTAACCCTGAACCAGCCACACAAAATGAGGGCCAGGCAGTGAGTCCTAAGCATGGCCGACTGGAAGTGTTCACAATCGCCATCCAGCGGCGTCCGCAACACGAGACAGAACTCAGGCTGAAAAGCATTCGCCTGGTGAGACAAAGGGACAGGAAGGAGAAGCGGACACCCCCGCGGAAATCAGGCCTGCTCAGAATAAAAAGGTAAATATCTCTGACATTTTGCTTTCATTTATTTGAAACCACAATTTATTTGGAACTTTTTTCCCAAATCACATATGCTTTTTTTTGTTTCACAAAATATTTACAAAAAGATCTTGTATACATTTTTGTCAGTCAACTTTTTAATTGCTCTTTCTGATGCATATTGACCATTATTTTACACAAGTTGAGCAGTCCAGTCCATTTTTTTTTATATAAAAGTCATGAAAAAACTTCACCCACTCCAACACCCGCCCCCCTCCCTCCCTCGCACACACTCTCGCCACACCGCAAGAATCGCTCGAGTGCCTTTCCCAACATGCTTACAGCTACAAACAGGAAGTCAAGAAGTCATGTGCTTGGTGCAGGAAGTGACATCAATCTGCAGGAAGTATAATAACAGCATCCATGTCAGATGCTGAAGCGCTTTCCCTCCCCTGCCGTCCATGAATGAGCTTCTTTGCATTCCGCATGAGTCGCTCACATACCATCTGAGTCTTTTGTGTAGAGTCTCTGTGAGTAATTTTAGGCCGTAAAGAGTTTTCAATCCACTTTGTTGGGAGTCCCTTCAAGGTTAACTTTATAAAATGAGGAAAAAATGTTTTTTCTTTCTTTATCAGTTAAACTTTTTTTTTTTTTTAAAAGGAAAAAAAAACAATGATTGAAAGAGTGGGTGGAGGGTGGGGGGTCCTGAGCTTGCAGACCACTAAGGGTGGGTGGGGGGTCACCAGATGGGATCAAAGTCCCACTCTGCCAGGTGGCTTTAACAGGGGACTGACTGAGGTAGGCGACCCCCAGCCCTGGGCTGAAGCCCGCTACCCTGTCGCCCTTCCAGTGAGGACTCAGGAGGACATGATGAAGGCGGCCATCTTGAATAGGTTACCACGGTGATGATAATTATGAGAACCCTTATATATAAACTGTAACAATAATCATAATAATTATCATAATAATAATAATAATGGCTTAAGCCAGACCGTAAACAAACACAATATTATCCTGGAATAAGATCTGCTAAACTGTCAAGAAAGCGGCTTAATTTAAAGAAACAGCAGGCCGCTGATGGGTAATGCCAGACTGAAAGGAGACACGAGGCTTGATTTAGTAAAGGAGAAAAAAAAAACGTAAATGGGAATCACTACTCACACACACATGGGAGCACAACACGCTGTCGGAGTGGGGGGGCGAGTTGTGAGTGTAAGAGTGTGTGTGTGTGTGTGTGTGTGTGTGTGTGCGCGCGCTCATGTGCCCTTTAGATGTTTCACGGAATGCAAATTAAAAAAAAAAAAAAACCTCAAAGAGGAACTCCAGTGGGCGTCCTGTGCAGGCCGGCGGCGGCGGAAGGGTTAACTGGTGACGTAGTGCTTGGTGGAGGACTGGCCATAGAGACCATAGAAGTCAGGGTGCCGGTGGCTCTGCGAGGCATCCAGCCACTCCCGCACAGACAGGCCCTGCAGGGACTGCGGCATGGAGGGCGCAGTGGGCAGCGGGTGCGGGTACTCCTGCGAGCTCACCGTCCAGGGGAAGGACCCCGAGCGCGGGTACGCCGTGTGCCCACGGTGGCTCGACACCGAGGGCACAGCGGAGCAGTAGCAGTTGTCCACCGTGCACATGAGGATCTTGCGCCCGCTGCCATACTGCCCCCCACCAGGGTAGTGCGAGGGCGCGAAGACGGAGCCCGAGTGATGCACCGGCTGTGGGGCGGTGCCCCCGCCGGCCCCTCCCCCACCACTGCCCCCGCCAGCCCCGCCCCCGAGGCCCCCCATGTGCTGGGCAGAACTGCAGGGCACCATGGGTTGCGAGGACTGGCCCTCCCCCGAGCCGGCCGAGCCCTGGCCCAGGTACGGCTGCTTGGCTGCGGTGCCGGACGGCGGCTCCAGGAAGCCGGGGGCGGAGCCATCAGGGAAGGCGGCCGCGTGCTTGCGCTTCTCAGCCCCTAGACTGTTCAGGTTGCAGGAGTATGCCGGGATAATCTGCAGGAAACTGGCCGGGGCGCTGAATGGAACTGGGAGGGTGGGGGGGGGAAGGGGTGAGAGAGAGAGAGAGAGAGAGGAGGGCACGGCTGTCACGAGGAGAAACCAGCTCAAACTTGCCGTACGTTGGTGCCAACCGGCACAGTGCCACGAGCCTCCGTCATTGCTGACATAATCGGTGACATCAGCGCTGACATCATTACTTACCTTCAAGCATTTTGCGCAAGTTCTTCTCCTTCTTGGAGATCTCAGAGAGGAAGATTTTGGAGTTGAGGTGGCCCACTTTGTGAGGAGGTAGAGCACTTCCGACGCAAGTCTGAGTCCTACAACGCAGAGCCGGTATCCCAGTCATACCTCTGGCCACACAGACAAAGCGCACGTGCAGATGGGGCCACCAGGGGGCGTGGTGTTTAAGGCAATGACTCAACACCAAAAGGTTGGGTTGGTCCCTGAATAAGGTTCTTTTATTTCTTTATCATGCCATTAAAATATGCAGCTGTGCAAACTGGTGACACTTGAATGTATAGATTGTGAAATAGGGAAGTTTGGTGGCAGCTTTGTGGCTCGGTGGGTGGTACTGATGCCCGATTCCTCCATGATGGGGGGGGGGGGGGGGGGGGGGGGGGCCACACTGAGAGGATGGGAGATGAGGGCCCACGGCGTCGCTTCCATCTGCCTCCTGCGTGGGGGGTTGGGAGACACCCAAGCAGTGTGTGGTGCAGCGGGTTAGGCTGCCATGCCTGTAAGCGAAAGGCCACTGGTTCAGATACCAAAGTTGGTAGAAATATTTAACCATTTAGTGCCTATCAAATTCCCCCAAGGACTGTGTAATACCGCTTTCTTATGTTACTTTGGATAAAAGTGAAAAGTGTCAGCTAGTTAGATTAAATGAAATTACTTCTGCACTGTAAACTGCTTCTTTTCTCCATTAGAAATACTAGTGTGACCAGTACTTTTTTTGATGAATGGTTACTTGCGTACGGTAGTGCAGCTCTAATGCGTCGGCTGGATCCTTCCAGTCATTGTTAACGGCAGCACAGATTTTTTTTTTTTTTTTTTTTACAGTGAACCTGACGGAAAGACTATGCTTCCTAAAAAATGTGTGTCATTTTGGATAAAAGCGTTTGCTAAATAAATAAAACATAATCTTCTGATAAAGCTCCGAAATCCATACATGTGGCTCTGTGGCACCAACCATCTGAGATTAGAACATAAGAAATTTACAAACGAGAGGAGGCCATTCAGTCCATGAAGCTTGTTAAATCTTCATTAGGAGACAATAAATGGATCACAGGGGTTTGATAATGACATGTCAAAGTTGTAAATACAGATGGCCCAAGCTTGCTTGTTTATGTCCAAAACACATCTTGCAAGAGCACAGCGCCGCCTCTTTCTGTTCAAATTGCACTTCGCCAGAGCACAGCTCCGCCTCCTTCTGTTCAAATTACACTTTGCCAGAGAGCAGCTCCTCCTCCTTCTGTTGAAATTGCACTTTGCCAGAGCGCAGCTCCACCTCCTTCTGTTCAAATTGCACTTTGCCAGAGCACAGCTCCGCCTCCTTCTGTTCAAATTGCACTTTGGCAGAGCACAGCTCCGCCTCCTTCTGCTCAAATTGCACTTTGCCAGAGCGCAGCTCCTCCTCCTTCTGCTCAAATTGCACTTTGCCAGAGCGCAGCTCCTCCTCCTCGTGTTCAAATTGCACTTTGCCAGAGCACAGCTCCTGCTCCTCATGTTCAAATTGCACTTTGCCAGAGCGCAGCTCCGCCTCCTTGTGTTCAAATTGCACTTTGCCAGAGTGCAGCTCCTCCTCCTCGTGTTCAAATTGCACTTTGCCAGAGCGCAGCTCCGCCTCCTTGTGTTGAAATTGCACTTTGCCAGAGCGCAGCTCCTCCTCCTTGTGTTCAAATTGCACTTTGCCAGAGCGCAGCTCCGCCTCCTCGTGTTGAAATTGCACTTTGCCAGAGCGCAGCTCCTCCTCCTCGTGTTCAAATTGCACTTTTCCAGAGCGCAGCTCCTCCTCCTTCTGTTGAAATTGCACTTTGCCAGAGCACAGCTCCGCCTCCTTCTGTTCAAATTGCACTTTTCCAGAGCGCCGCTTCACCTCCTAATGACCAAATCACAGCCCCACCACCTTATGTCAAAAACATACCTTGCCAGACCATAACTTCGCTTCCTTATGTCCAAATCACACCTTACCAGAGCACAGCTCCGCCTCCTTCAATGTGAACCTTCTTAATGTGTCAAAACTTAGTAAAAGATCCAGCTTAATAAAAGGCTCGGAGTAGTAACACTAGCAAATGAACATACTGCAGCTTTAAGATTATGATCATAAATACATCTGATAACCAATAAACTAACATACTGGTGATGAATATGTAATTGGTTATATTCCTTTTATGTAACATATTTGAAGATCGTATATATGAAGAAAACACAAACATGCATAGTTTCCCCTGTATCTGACATTGTAAAGAATGAAGTGTACAGTACTCCTGGAGAAAGCCTGCGTGATGCGCATTGATGTGGGTCATGACACAGCCCTTTCCCCCCAATGTTATCATGAACCCTAAGACCTGTGTGGGCCCGTTCTAGAACTTTCTGCCTGTTGATGAGCAAACGAAACTTTCCGTACTCCCGCCTTACGCCGTGTGTTGTAGATATATATATATATTTTTTCTGCCTTTGTCTCTTTTGACAGGACGTTTGCCAGGCAACCCGAAACGGTGAAACGTAAGACTCCGCTTGAGTCAGCAACACCCTGCTCTCACAAGACTCCCTCATTGTGGCTGTCAGTCACCGTATGATTACAGAATGAAAAGGGAGATTGTCGCGCTGCATGAATACGAGGCTTATGACCAAATGGACATCCACAGAGTCACTATTCTTTCTGGGATCTGGTGTGGACATTGTGTACAGTGTGTGGTGATTAAGGTCCCCCCGGCCCTTTGAGATCACAGGCAAATTCTGCCACATGCTCTGCGTTTAATGGACTCGCAGGTAGCAGGAACCGCTTTATTCAAATTCAATAAGTTGTCAATAGCAACTGTCCGTCGCAGTGGTTTGGATGGACGTGGGCTCCACACACTGTGAGCGGGCCAATCAGATCGGTCACTGAAAAGGGAGGTGGGGGGCATCAGCTCAGAGAGAATTTTAACCAGAGATAGGAAATGAACGCAGCTAGGTGGGGGCTGCCGTGGGGGGCAGTTAAATTTCCTATGGGAATATAATTTATGTTATTTTGTGTTATGTTGCCCAAGCAGACTGAACCCTGGAAAATAACACAGGCAGTCAGAACACAGCTTAATTAAATACAGCCATAGCACAAGTTGCCAATGCATATGTCAGGTAAATACAGATACAGCCAAAGTACAGGTTAGTTAAATGCAGACACAGCAAAAGCACAGGTTAGCTAAACACGAATACAGCTGAAACAAGTTAACGAAATATAGCTGATGCACAGGTCAACTAAATACAATCAAAGCACAGGTTAGTTAAATGCAGACACAGCAAAAGCACAGGTTAGCTAGATGAGACAGAGAGCTAAAGCGCAGGCAGGATGGGCCTCCTACAATCTGTTTGGTGGTCAGATCTGAGTGCTAAAAATCAAAACGGCACAGATGTCAGTTCCCGCTGTCTGCTTTGTACGTTTGTTCCGCCGTTTTGAGACACAGAGGGAGACACAACATGTTTGCGGCCCTTGATCCCAAGATGTTTGGAGGGCCGGTCAGCTCGTCTCAGACAGCCCGGGTGGATCAAAGCGTGGCGCTAACGGCAAACAAGCAGCGGGGGTGTTTGCCTCCATTCTGGTGTCACGCTCCGTTACCGCGGAGACGGGCCACGGCGGAAAGGCCGAGCTCATCTGTGACACAGCTACACTCCAGGAGAAAGAGCACGTGAGGCACGCAGACGCACGCGAGCATGCACACGAGGATATACACGCACACGCTTTATAGCTTTGTGGGGACTCTCCATTCATTTCAATGGGGGCAACTCTAATTCCAACATGATGACCTTAACCGCTACCCAAACCTTAACCATAAGTAACCAAACAAAATACGAGACTTTTGGCATTTATATTTCTTGATTGCAGTCACAGATTTTTATACAATTGAGTTTCACACACACACACACACACACACACACACACACACACACACACACACACACACACACACAAAAATGGCTGAATAACCAGCTATCCAACCACGGGGCTTTAACGAGCTTATGCTGAAAACAACCCAGCGAATAACAGGAATCTGTAGCAGTTTCTTCTTCACAGATTAACCGCTAAAGTCAGGGAATATAACATGTGGCCAAGATGACTCCCAGCACCGAGAGCGGCGAGAAGATGCTGTTGTGGTTTCGTCCTCCCCCCAACATAAAAAACAATTTCCATCAGGCTCCCTGGACATCAGAGAGCAGCCACACAGGGAGGGGGTCCCTCTGGTGGGGGTGACATTCCCATGGAGCACGCAACGGGCCCAGCGCACGCACACACCTCGGCACCCTCGCTCGCCAGACCCACACTCTCCCGGTTCAGAGATGCGAGAGGGACTGCCCCCCCCACACAGGACGAGCGAGGTGCCGAAGCGGGATTTACAATTCATGGACTAATAGGATTCTGTGCTGTTTAGCAGGATTAGGCATGTTAGAGAAAGAAGCTATTTATTGCTGCCAGTAAGGGGGAGGGGGGTGGGAAAAACTACACAGGACCGTTGTTTCTCTAAGCAATTTATCGGATTAGACCTCAGCTGAGGTCCCCGTCCATAACACATCCCCGTCATCCCACTGCACCGCGATCGACTGCAGACAGTGCCGGATAATCCCGGAGCATGTGCCCGGCACGGAGGGGCTGGGAACGCCAGCACGGGAATAATCAGCGCTGCCTTCCCGCGTGGGGGCCGGCGTCGGCACCGCCTGAGCCCTGCCCGGCCCGGCGCTTTTCGGGCCTCTGCATCGAGGCTTTCCTTTCAGAGGCAGGGATTATGGAGCCATTCTTCCCTGAAAGGCGGGATTCCTCCTTTCGGTTTGACAGATGTAAACGGACCGTAGGGTCTCGCCGGCATGGGAGACTCCTTTATCCATTTTCGGCCCACCCTAACCCCTCAGTTGCCTTCACCGAGCAAAGACATGGCTCCTGCTCGCAGTTTGTGGTGGTTTCTATGGCGATGGTTCCCCCCCGCAGTGGCAGAGGGTGCGGCGTACTCGGCAGCAATGTCACGGGAGTGGGCGACTCCTGATCATCTCCCACGTCACCCGTGTTAGCCAGAGGGGGCACTGCCAGACCGGGGGGTGGGGGCAGGCAGCTCCTCGAATCTTCACGTCTGCATGACATTAAGACCTGTGATGATTCTGCAGGCAAAAGCAAGTCCTCTTGGGAGGGATGGGAGGATAGGGGGCGGAGGAGAGGAGTGAGGGAAGGCGGAGGAGAGGAGTGAGGGAAGGCGGCCAAGAAGGAGGAATCATTAATCACGTGGGTGAGATCATGTGGGGATCTCGGTGTAGCTCCATACCACCAGAACCCCTGCAGGAAGATAAACATCAAGGCCTAGATACTTTTCAACAAGCTGAAGCCTTTGATCGTTGACTCAACGCTACGACTCGTACAAAAAGCCGGCAATCAGACCCCTTCTCGCTGGGGTGCGTCACCTGCGGCCCCAAACGAGCCAGACGTCTGGTGCGGGTAGTTGTACCAGTGAAACCACAACCAGAAGCGGGTCAAAGAGGCCGGAGCGATTGCGACTGTGAGCGGGAGGCTCGCACACGGAGCACCGGAGGGCGCCGACCAGGAAATGAGATGCGGAGACACTAATATCACACCGGCAGTGAATCCCTATAGATGCAGCGACATGGTGAGCGGAAACAGGCCAGCATTTCGGAGCCTCGGGGGCGTCAGACCTGAAAGATCCTCACCATCACACCTGATCTGCTGCTTCGTCCGTGGCGAGCAGCCCCTCCTCTGTCCCTCGTTCGATTGCCGTGCCGGCTGGTAGACGGCTGGACATCCCCCCCAATAAAAGCCCCACGTTGGGATCATTAAGAGTGTTGCCGGCCGGCGATGGCACACTCAGACCCCAGACACATCGTCTCTCTCTGCGAGCACAAACAGGAACGGCAAGACAAAAACACCATGACATATGAAATGGATAAAGGACGAGGAGCCAGCTGATTGGCTGAGTGCAGTCGTCTAATAAAAAGTTTCTGGCATGAAGTGAAGCAGTAAGTTATTTAAATATTTACGTGACATTTCTGCTGAAAAAAAATGAACAATTGGGATAAATGGATGGATGGATGATGATG
Source organism: Mormyrus hasselquistii (assembly GCA_026779605.1). NCBI lineage: Eukaryota > Metazoa > Chordata > Actinopteri > Osteoglossiformes > Mormyridae > Mormyrus > Mormyrus hasselquistii. The sequence continues at coordinate 4,310,824 of JAODKE010000001.1, forward strand.
GATGGAGGGACGGACAAACGGATTTCTTCACACTAGTTGGGAAAGTTTAGGACGCAGGTCTTGAAAAATGCAGCGTACACCTGATATACATGATTAGGAGGCCCGTGGGCTGCAAATGTAGGCCCATATCAGAGTCACAGATGGAGGGCTGTGGGCAACGGTGAATGAAAGAGCCTGG
>JAODKE010000001.1:4345937-4372849 GCA_026779605.1 Mormyrus hasselquistii
GCGGGGGGGGGGGGGGGGCTGTGGTTTGTCTTCTTTTCTCCCAACACCCGCTGATCTGGGGTTTTAAGGGCCCCCCATGCCCCCCCCCTCGTTTGTGTTTTTTTTCCCCCCCCCCCCCCCCCCCCGGTCAGGTCTGTCGTGGAATGGGACAAACTGTACCAGGGAGAAAGAATGGGTCTGGTTGCCAAGAGTCCTGATCCGTTTGACGTTTCAGTACACAGAGAGTGGCTCAGTACCTCAGGCAGACGGGTCCAGTGAGGTGCAGAAGTACATTCTCCATCACTGGATGTCTGTGCTCTATTCCTCCTCCTGATTACGGCCGTGTGACTCTGAAAAGAAAATCAGCTTAGCGGATCTTGTAACGCAGCACTCCATCGCATAAAGTCCCAGGGGGTTTTGAGTTCTTGACTGGCCTGCAGACTTAATCTTTGGTTCGTTTACTGGACCCCTTTGGGGCCTTAAGGCCGCTAACTAGAGGTGAAGTGAGGACGGGTCTGCCGTCCGACGCTTTACGGCACCCTTAGAGATTTCGAACCCCCACGGCTTGATGGCAAGCTTGACATTTCACCCGCAAGGGGCCGCACTCTGATGTTGCCCGCGGTGACCGACTGACCCCCCCCCCCAGCAAGCAAGCCATGGCACTGTCTGTTAAAAGGCTGAGACAAGAGCCAGCAGGAACTGTCGTTAACAGTGAGGCCTCGTCAAGGGCCAACACGCCCGGGGATGTAGGTAAACAGAAGGGGATTATTGTTGTTCGTGAAACGATTCCAGCAGGGAGGAAGTTTGTCCTCTGGTCTTCAGCAACCATCATTGCCTCCCCCTACCCCCTGCCCCCCCAAGCCCCAAGCCCTCATCGAGAAGTGGCATTCCTCCAGAGGAGAACTCCTTCACATAAACAAGGACCAGTGACAGTATGCCTAAACACTCGCTCTCCATAACAACAGGACGCTTTCATGAAGCCCAGGGGATCCGATGATGGCCGTGTGTGAATGTACTCTTTAATTAAAGCATTTATGGAAGGCCATTTTATTACTCAGTTTGGCACATGCCTGCAAAGAAAGAAAAGAGGAGGGGAAAAGTGGGGGTGGGGGGGGGATAGTCACAGTTATTTATTTATTTACCCACGTTGAGAATTTGTTCCGCCGTTGGTGAATTCTCGCTGAAAGCCCCAGTAAGGCCCTGAGTTAGAGAAAGAGCTTGCAAATAATCATCAGCGAGTAGAGTGTGGGGACGCTTTCGCATTCAAATACGCTGTGGCTTCCTCATTTCCCGCGAAGACGCGAGCCGAAAAAAAACCACTACGACTGTCGCCTCCCGCGGATGCCAGGCCTGCGCGGCTCAGCATAAGGAAGGGGCCAGGCGTTATGTTACAGGGACCAGGCGTTACAGTCGACACTGGCAACCCACACCCTGTCCTGGGAAATAGAAGGTATCCAAAGGGAGACAGTAATAGCCCGGGGTCATGGTCTGCTTGAGGCTCACAGGTAAACTGCTCACAGTAACAGCTGGCTGCTGTTAACTTGAGTGGTTAGGGTTATATAGCGGGTCAGCTGGGCTTGCTGATATTTTTTCCCAAGTTGCATCTCTTAAAGAGACCTTTAAGAATTAATACCATTTCAGGAAATGAAAGGGCAAAGATTCTACCTGGCCTTCAGACTATATTATGAAGTCCACTTTATGAATCGTTTACAAAACTACTGTTCCATTCTGCTCTGTGATCTAGCACCTGAGGAGACATTTTATGGTCGCTATAGATTTTCTTTACACAGTTAGCAAGCAGTGGGGGGTCTTTTTCACATCCCATTACTCATTATCGGGATTTCAGAGTCATTCCTGAAATTTCTCCCTCTTCCCCCGGTTGTCATAAAGTCACCAGGAAAAGCATGCAGCACGAAGGGGACCCAGACACAAGCCACAAAAACAGAGCCTCTCCGGGGAGATTCACTATGGTCCGGGTGCATGCGGAACACCTATATCCCAGCGAATAAATCAGGACATGGCTGTTTTACTATGGAACCCCCCAGCACTCCAGGACTTGCTGCCCCTCCCCCCCCAATTTTGGCGACGACTCAAGAAACTGTTGCACAATTTGTTCTTTTTGCTTGAGTGCCGCTGCTTTCACAAGCCCCCCCAACGAGATCGGGACGCATCCACAAGGGCAAGCATTAATGAAATGAAATGCAATGAAATGAACATTGAAACTAAAATGATTATTCACATATTTGCACAAGGATAAGTATAGGTGCACCGGAATGTTTCTTTTTACTGGGTTAGGCCGTTTATCCGGAAGCCCTCGTGCGTTTTGGACGATTAAGGGCCATACTTAAGGGCTCAATGGAGGTGTCACTATTCTGCCGGGGATCAAACTGGCACCCTTCTGATCACAGGCAACCCAGTAAGCCAAGAAGCACCCCCAGGACAGGGCAGTTTCTCAAGTTTTAGCGGGAACATGCATCGGTGTTGGCTATGCAGTTCACACATGACCTCCGATGCAGAGCCACCTGCCCTGTGTACGATTCACATTGAACTAACAAACGGATGTTCACTGAAACCATCACAGATACGCACTAGCATCAAAGGCCCTCGCAGCTCATCTGTGGCTGTCCATCATGATTTTTCTATACGACACAAAACGTGCTCACAAAAATACATATGCACCATGCGGATCACAATGACATCTGTGACGACCCTCGGTTGTGTTTGAATGCAACGGCAGACATGGTCAAGATGAGCCAGGGGCGGGATCCCATTCCCATTCCCATTCCCAGGCTCCAAAACCGATTTCAGACAGCAGTGAAGAAAACAATATAGTTCAGTCCAGTATAGACATGCCGGAACCAAGACAGATCTCAGTGATCTTCAAGTCAATGGCAGCACAGATTATTTAGCTGGGGATAAAAAAAACAACATATTTCCAAAATAGATAGACAATAGACTATAGTGGCTGCCAGGGGGAAAAAAACTAAAGGACCAGAGATCTGGAAGATTTTGCAAAGTTTAGGTAGATGGCAGTTAGGTAAATCACAATTTTTAATCATTTGCTTACAGGGTGTCCAGTTTTCTTGTTTATCCTCCTCTAGCTCATAAGTGCCTGGGCCCAATATAAAGCTATTGCTACCGGGATGATCTGCAGGTGTTATACCGCCCCCTGTGGGTCAGCTGAGGAGCGCGATGCCAGCAGCTCTCCCTGCTCACGAGACAACCGGGTCTTCCATTGCCGTCGGACACGGAAGCCAGTCGGACAGACTTTCGATAAACATCCTCGTTAAAAACAGGAAATTTCTGTGCTCGTGCTGAAATTGTGCTTGGAAACGTATTCTCCGAGTAATCCCGAAACCGGCCTTTTATGGATGAAAAACCCCGGGCCTTTCTCCGCTTATATTTAATGACTTGGCCAAACAAACTGAAATGTCCCTCAGAAATACTTGCACGTCTGACAGCGGGCCGAGATGCCAGGCAGTGGCAGAGGGCGGCCAGCCGACTTTTCTCACATTTTTCAAACGGTCCCTACGGTAAGAGTGACCTCGCCAGAAGGGGAAGGAAAACAGAGAATGAAGTTCAAACGGCGTGAGATGGTCTGCGATCTAAAGCAAAGGGGGAAAAAAGATGAAGCCTATATGGAAAATATGCTAAATATTTCCCTGAAACTGTCAAGGTTTTGTATAAAATCTTTCATAAAGGTAAAAAGCCTGTCTGCATACTTTAGGTATCTGGGCATGCTTGAGATTTGGCCCTCTGAAAAAACGCACGGAACGTGCAAGGTCGCCCCCCAGGGCCAGCTGAAATCTGCCCTCGATAAGACTGTTGTCTCCAGTCCTGGGACGTGATTAACGTGCTCGTTGGGCTCCGCCGAGAGATCACCAGGCCCCCAGCGGTCGGCACGAGTCCCCAAGACCCACCAGCAACACAGTGCAGAAGCCATTAAAGGTCACAGAGAGGGACAGAGACACCGGGGGCGGGGGGGCAGCACACCTTAATCAGTAGCCCACAGCCTCCAAAAGGCCAATCAGTTTTATTGTGGTGCCCCCAGTACCTTCTGTTCTCAAGCTACAAGCACAAGCTGCTTCAGAGTTCGTGGTTTCCAGCTGCACGAAGGAGTCACTGTGCCAGGACTGCCCGTTTGCTGCATGCGGGCTTCCAAAACACCCTAATGCACATTCCTCATGCCCCATATTTGCCGTGGCATGCCATAGAGGGGCGTGCAGCCAGGGCCCCCTTTAATAACGGTGCCATAGGACACTGGCTGGAATGCAGCGAGGGGCGGGCGGAGAGAGGCAGCTGCTCCGGCGAGGCGGCCCCATGTCGGCCCCGCGATAAACTCCAGGGAGCAGACCTAGAGTCTCCAGCCATGCCCTCGCAGACGGCCCTCAGGCTCCACCGTCACGCCAGGCCTGTCTCCCGGATCAAAGGTCAGGGCATTCTTTGTCGAAATCAAAAGCATCCAGCAGAAGAATGCCACTTCCCAGCTGCTAATTGTTCAGTATATCTCTGTAACTAAAACTAATATACGAAATCAAATTAAAATAGCTTTCCCAGTGCATGGATAGATACACACACACAAAGTCATGTAATCATATCTTCATGGGGACCGCTCATTCATTTCTATGGGAAAAATGCTAATGCTAACTATAACAACCTTAACCCCCACCCAACTGTAACCATAAGTAACCAAGCAAAATACAATACAGTTTTCATTTTTAGTTTTTTCATTGCAGTCACAGATTTTTATGAAATAGAGTTTTCCCATATTAAAAAAACAGGTATTCATCAAGTAAGGTAAAGTATACCTGGACCCCCCCACCCCACCCCACACACACAGAGGGAGAGAATACATCCAGAAAACCAAAGAGAAGACATTCCTGCTTGATGCTTTTTCTGTATTTATTTACTGGAACTTGAGAAAGGAGAGGTCATACCGGAAATGTTTAACTCTACAGTGGCCACGAGAGCACAGGCATCAATTGCCAAACACCATATGGATCACCAGCACTGGAAGCCTCTGAAGTCCTCTTAGTTCCTCCTTTCAGAACGTGGTCTCCTATTTAATTGATGCGGTCCCAACCCCCCGCCCCCCCCCCCCCCGTTTAATACTGATGTAATATTTAGCTAACAAACCACTTCCCAGTCCAGTTCTCAGTCCACGCTGTGAACTCCGTATGACGGGAAGAGTGCACCATCCATGAGGCTCGCCACCGTCTAGGCTAGAAGAAAGCAAATTGGTCATTGTCTCTACAAACCTTCCTTACAAACCGTTTCATGGGTGCAGCCATCGGTCTGCTGAATCAGCCAGGCTGGCATGGAGAAAAGACTCATTGATGGACTTTGATGGCTTTGAGCATGACCACAGTCTATGCCTTGCTCTTAACAAACACGCCCCCTTTGTGCCTGGGGCATTGAAACCCCAGAGGTTCTCTTACTCGCTGTTTGGGAATTTTTGGTTCCTCTTCCCCTCTGTCTTCAGGCTCTCATGCATTCTCTCCTCCTTTGTCTTCCCCTTTCCCCCGTTTCATGTAGTATTCTGTATAAATGACATGGCTACGCATTACCTCCCCAAATCAAGCAGCCTGGGGAGTCTGTTGTCAAAGGCTCTATATAAAAATAAAATGCATTGATAAACACTTTTCTTCTATGACATTTCCCATTACACAACTAAAGGTCAATTACAGAAACACCCACAGTGGGAACAAGATACACAATCATATTCCGCAGGCCTCTCGCCCAGGAGCTGCAAAACCTGAAACTTGGAGATCCACTGCCAGAAAGATGGCTGTGTTCAAATCAGAAACCAATTTCTGACTTGAAAATAAATAAAAACTACTGACCATCTAGCAAGGAAGTCGAAACAGGAGGATGAGACAGTTAAACACCAGAAACCTGGCAAAGGCATCCCGTCTGCGGTCCAGGTGTCAATCTCGTCCCCAGCAGGCGAAGCCACAACAACGAGCACAGTTCTCCTAAAAGGTCAAAGGTTCGTTTTCACTAGGGTCTCACCAAGTGCTGGTCTTTAACAGAACACTGCCACCTACTGTCTGTCCGAGGCGCCAGCAGCCTGTTCAGAAGTACAGGCATCCTCGCCATTAAAGCCCAGACCCAAATCACTCTCACATGATGGCGTCTCGCTTCTCACGCACACAAGCTTGCACTCACAGGGCCTATAAAGGACAGAGTCCCACAAATTCCACCGAACCGCCTGGACGTTGCTCTTCAGCTTCCTCTCAGCTACTGAGCCCAGCTGTGTTAAGTGTGGCAGCTTAGACAACCATTAGAGTCATGTTCCTATATCCAGAGGTGCTGTTTATCACCACTCAAACCATGCATCTGTATGGAGCCCCCTGTTGGCCACGAACAGCCATTACACTAGGGGAGGCCCCAAAATGACATTTCGAGTGGAGACCCAGAAACAACAAACCCGCTCCAAGTATACCCGTGCTGTAGCAATGGCCAGAGGTGGAGATTTCAGGTCCAGGAAGTAAGAATCCAGACCGGGATTTTGTTTCAACCAACTAGTTGAAAACTCTGTGACTGTGACTCTTTGTACTCAACTGGTTGCTTGAAACAAAATCCTGGTCTGGAGTTTTACTTTCTGGACCAGAAATCTCCACCTCTGGCAATGGCCGAGACCTGAGTTCCTGAATCACACGTTTTTCTGAAATGCCAGATAGTACCTGGTCACAAGCATGAAGTGAAGTGATTTTGCTTTTAATTTTAAAACGGGACAACAGGAACGACTGGAAACACGGCTGCCAGCAAGCAGACTGTCTGTCAATCCAGCCACAACATACTCAGTCCAGTCATCCTCTGAAGCCGTGATGGATTTCAGCCGGTCAATATTTTCATAACATTATACTTCCAACCGGAGGAGGTGGATGAAGCCGTAAAGCCATAAATACCCCCTTGTGTTTGCCGGCTGTGCGGAGGTCACAGCCAGACCTGGAGCCAGGGGGTAAATTTGTCAACAGCCCACAGAAAGAGAATCGTGTCTTTCTCCATTTTTTTTTTTTTTTTTAAGTGGAAAATGCTTTTAGAAATCAGGGAAAAATTATTAGCAGGTAACTGTAACTGAGACTGGCAGCATCCATTATTACAGCACTGCGGACAAATGCTGCATAAAATGTACATCGACGTAAAAAAATAAACCTCTCATGCCAGATAGGGGGCAGTGTTTGTCTCGGCAGGCTAGGCTGGTGTGTCTGTAATCAGAAGGTTACTGGTTCAGATCCCAGGGTGGGCACAGTAATTTTACGGTTGCTCTTAACCCCTAGTTGCTTCAGAGACTGTCTGACCCTGCTGTCCCAATTGTATCTTGCTGTAGACAAAAACCTACGCTAAGCAAGTAAAACACAAGTACTGGAAGTGTTTTAAAACACTTAGCCAATTCATTCTAGTCTGGAAAATACAAAAGTTTACTAAAACCTTGCACATGTAGATGACAAACATTGCTGTTCTTATGTGGACGCCAGCCTGAGAGCATTGAGGCATCCAGCAAGTGTATGTTTCACACAGAGGGAGCTCGCTGCACGTGCTCATTCACCCCCCTGGAGTGCTTCAATTAACCCTCACAGAAACATTAAACAGAACACAGGCTTACGCTATGGACACCTGCAAGTCATATGGCAGCATTTAACATGGCCCCCGATTTCAGATAAAGTGAGGGTTGACTCCTGCACCCCTTTCAAACTGCTCAGCTTTACGGGGCAGATTATGAAAGTAGAAAGTGTACAATTTTACAAGAGCTGAGATTTGAGGGTAAAGCAGTATAATCAACTGAGTAGTTACCACGAAACTGGAAACTTCTACCTTGCCTGTGCCTGGAAATTCAAGAGAAGACCTGGATCTTATTGTAAAACACTGGATGTAACATTCATGAACACAGCATCAGCATAAAAGTAACAAGGAGATAAAGAGCTCAGGTCAGCCGACAATCGGCATTACTAAAGATCTAAACACATCCTGAAAGGTTCTCTAAGTATATTTTCATCTGGCGTCTGCAGAGAAGGGTACTTGTGGGGGGGTGGCTTTAGGGTGCAGGGTGTTTTTTAAGGAGATTTTTTATGGGTCACTGGGGGCCAGGAAAATGACAGCCCATGTGATGCAAGAGGAGGCAGCTGTATGGGACTGACGTGCATATTCCCTTTTCCTGGAAACATCAGAGTAAAGAAGGAATGCTCAAAAATTAGCCAAAAGTAGAGGACACCGGGAATGATTGCTCGTTTGAAGAGCCATCTTTCTGCATAACTTTGATTCCCCCAAAGATGTTTAGCTAAGTAGTACAACTTTACTTTGAAATGGAAAAAATTATTTTTAAAACAAGATGGGGAAAAAAATGACAATGAAAAAAAAAAAATTTCAATGACTGTCCCCGGTCTCACAAAAATAATACGGCCATTTGACCATTTAACTTTAACAAATCACAAGTGGTACAAAAGATCGATAAAATGCTTCTCTCTGTAACTGTAGACGATAATGACCTGTGGCTCGTGTATCATAAAATCAACTTCGTGTCCCTCAGGACCGTCTGTCAAACGCCACTCAACTGACAACAGCGCGACACGAGTAAGCAGTCAGCTACACAGCCGTGTGTAAATCAGAGTTACAGTGATGTATTTCACTTACAAAATAGCATGAAAAAATAAACATCTCATTTCAGATATTGCGCTGTACATCATTCCACAGAGTGAAGGGGCCCTCTAAACTCAAAGCAGATGTTTGTGTTTGTGTTACAGTAAGTGGTACAAATACTAAAATATTTTACGGGAAAATATAAAATTAAACAGCCCTGGGGCTTATATGTCACAAAGGCCTCTGAATCAGTCGTCATCAGACGGCAAGATCATCCAGATGACCGGTTTCTTCTGAAAATGAGGACAGACTGCTGACTATCCATAGGAACAAGCAGACTAGCCTAGAAACCACGTATGTCAAACCAGAGCCGAACAAAGACAACTTGAGGGACGTTCTTGTCCAGGAGAAAATCTCAGCACCCTGCCAACGTGGTGCAGGAGCTTCTCTAGTACAAACAGCAGGTGGCCGCAAGCCCACAGTCGCCCGATGACCTCATACCGTTGTAGAGGATGCCCGGGAAGTTGGCCTGTCACTTCCTGTATTTCCAGTGTGAGCTGCAGCTGGTGACAGTCCAGCGGGTTCTGCACCCTACAGGGGAAAATGGTGGCCATTTGAGGAAAGAGGCACCAACTGTCAACTGGCTTTCAGTGACCCAAGAACTCTTATGGTAAATCTAAATGTTTCCGTTATAAACCTAAAATTAGCTACATCAAAAGTGTTGGGGTAGTTTCTACAGACTATGTATAAGGTAATAAAAGTGTTACAATCACGGAAATGCGTGGAAATGCGTGCAGATTTGTCTGGAATTGGAAATCTCACTCTAGCCATCTGACCAAAGTTGGCAACCATGAAGAAAACCAGGCCTTGAAAAACACAAGATCGAATGTTAAGCACTTGGTCAAAGTTACCCTGCAAGTAATAACTGATACTGAACAAGTGATGAGCCAACTTCATATAGCAATAGCTGACTTTCGATGAAGACAATTAAGATTTGAACTAAAATGGCAAATTAGTTCTAATTTCTTCGGATTATTTTCGGGTGGGAAAGGGAAGGGCGATGTTCCCCACGCTCTGGCGGCGCCTCAGCAAACACCAAACCTGCTGCATAGACTCTTTACATCCCATCACAGTAATATGAGCACCGGACCGCTAAGCTATGTAGCCGCTAAACCTCAAGACACCCCAAGACAGAAATAATGATTAGGGGAGCAGACCAAAAACCCAGGCCGATTCCCACTCAGGTTTTCCAAAGATAAACGCATACTGAACATCCTTCATCAGACAGTAATCTACTGATTATTCCTGAAACCTGACAGAGGAGAACAGTCTCCCTGAATACCTGACCGCTAATGAATGCATGAATACTTTCAAAACGATGCTGAGAATGGATTTTTTCACCATTGCAAATTATAATCATAATTACAATAATTATATTATAATTATTTTATTTATTCTGCACATATTATCATCAGTTATTTCATTAATTTATTTGAGAATAGTCACTCACCCACAGGAGGGAAGGGCTAGAGTCCCGTACGAGAACTGGTTCTATAGATATTTAATTTAATTTAAATCTTTATTCATTTTTGTGCTTATTTTAATTTCTTGTGCTCTTATTTTAAATTTTCTTTTTTTCCCTTTTTAAAAAGTCTGTAAACCATTTTGCAAACCCAGTGGTTTAGATGAATAGAGAGAGAGAAACAGAAAAAGAGAGAGAAATAGTGAGACAGAGAAAGATCACAAGAGTGAGATAGTGAGACAGAGAAAGATCACAATAGAGTGAGATAGTGAGAGAGATATTGAGAGAGCGAGACAGAAAGAGATATCAAGAGAGCAATAGAGTGAGAAACATAGTGAGAGAGATACTGAGAGACAGTGAGACAGAGAGAGAGACTGACTGATTGATTGAACCTCAGATTCTCTGTCGAAAAAGTTGTATCATGTGGTGCAGAGTTGAAGCATTTCTGGAGAAAAAGGGGAGGGGGGAGACAGAACAAGGGGAGAGAAGAGAGAGATAAAAGATCACATAATATCAGGAGCGCAGGGTGCATGTTCACCTCGGGGGAACAGCCTCGGCTTAGACAGCGAAAACAAGGGGCCAGCCCCAAATTAAGGAGCGGAGCGGAGTACATTCATTCAGAAACTCAGACAGGAGAGACAGACAGATAAGCCAGAGGGGGCTAAATGCGACGATGCCGAATCTGTGTGAGCGGAGCAGGTCCAGCCTGGCACGCAGCACAAGCGGCCCCAATCCCCAGCCCTCTGTTCTGGCCTCCTCTCTCAGGCTTTATCCCATCTAAGGCTGGCAAAGTCAGTCTCAAGCGAAGCCCTTCTTTGGCAGCGGGGAGTTAAAGAACCATGTCTAAGAGGCTTCACTGGCTTCCAGCGCGATCTGCTCGGCAACAAAGCCGCCCGTTCATTGAGATGCAGGCCGAGTCTCCTAAAAATGTCGAGATGTTGGAGGGTGAACGGCAGCCCTACGTGCACGGGAACCGGACTTCTGCGTGGTGTCGTCCCCAGTCTGATAGGCTTCTTCTCAGGTCCCCGATTCCTGTCTGCCGCGTCTCCGTTGACTCGCCGCCATGAGAAATGTCTGCGTCGATCCAAAAGAAACAGCCAATAAAGTCGGACGACGCCAAATCGGCCCGAGCCTCCCCACACGCCCCGAAGCAAGAGAAGACCACTGGCGCTGTTCCTTATGCAACACAAAACGGCTCCTTTCACACTGTGTCACATACAAGGTGCATATAATGAACATTTGGTTTATGCAGCTGTGAAAGGTAAACAGGCAAGTAGCAGGAAGTATTATGGGGTGGGAGGCAATGCATATCAAAACTGACATTTAATAGCAAATGCTTTATAGCCGTTTACATACATATGATGTCAAACGCTGTATGGCAAAGGGCATAAAACATAATTGGTTTCCTGGTAACACCGAAAATACACACATGCATCATGGGTCTACCAGACAGACTCCATATTATTTAAATATGACCGCAAACAGTTCTGCTTGAGAGAGCTTAACCGAATTCACACTGATCTTATGCCAGCTCTACACAGCATCCTGGAAATAAACACAACAGTGGCCTTTACCAATTTGGATTTACAAATAAAATTCAGAAGGGTCCCAGACATACATCTCCCCAGTGTCCGACAACCTGCAATCTTCCACTAAGACTCCAGGCGAAACGCAAGACTGTGAAATATTGCTACTCAAGGTTTCGCCCAACGTGCTCGTGGTCTAGTAGGTAATGTCCTGAGGTCTATGCATTAGATGAATGGAGATGTGCCTAATAGGGTGTTGCCTGGAGGACATGGGAGGACATTAGTCTAGAGGGCTGGGTTCCACACAGCGTTGTGTGGTGAATCATCAGTTCTCAGCAGGGGAGAATTAGCAAAACCACCATGCTTATTTATGCACGGGAAGAATGAGCATCCAACAGCAAAGCTAATGATCTGTTTACATTACCTGACAAAGGAGCATTAATACAGGTTAAGACATACATCAACATGTATATTTACGGGGGGAAGCATCCCTATTAAGCAGAAGCAGAATGGTAACCAGAACAGGCAGTTTGCTCTGAAAATGTGAAGCCAGTTACGGCAGGCTGTGATTGGTCCATTCACAGGTCCATGCAGCAGAGCTGACCATTTCTCGTTTGATGACTTGGAGGAAGGAATCACCTTATTGGGGTAAACAGAACAGGACATTGTGTGTATGAATTTCTGCGGACTCAGGACAGTATAACACCGCCCTCCAAAGGCCAGAGCTGGACTGGCACCCCAGGCAAGTAACCAACCCGTCCTCCACACAAACAGTAAGATTCATAAAGCTTTAGACCCTTTTCCTACAAAGTACTCATTATTTCTCTAAACAAAGTTACTCCATTTTTAATATCATTACTGCAGCATATGCCAGACTGAAATAAATATCATGAATACAGGAATATAATGCATTTATGGTTATAATTAAGATATTTGGGTCAAACATATTTTTTGGGGCTTTTTCAAATTAAAGAGGTACACCACACAGTTAATCATTCAACGAAGCCTTTGACTGTGCCAGCATGAGCATTAGTGACCAGTACGTGCACGACCTGAAATCACCACAGCTGACTAATGGCTTCCATGTGTCCACGGGGACACATGTGGCATCAATCTCGAGCACGCATGGCCGTTTGAAGCTCCTGTTTTTCACAGAGATTAAAACAATCGTAAACAAGCTGCGGGGCCACGCTCCTCGCGGCTCCCCTTGGGGGATCAGGCCGTGACGTGCAGGCGGGGCATGGGATACTGGGGTATGGGGGTCAGGGGATGCTGGGGCGGGAGGGTTATGAGTCACTGTCTCCACAGAAATGAAATGATGACACGTCTCCTAGAAGTTTCATCCATCCTTCACAAAAACATGTTTTACGGTCTGTTTCAGCTTCTTGCTAAGGCAATATAATAGATGGAGTCCTTATGGAAACTCTCCTTATTGGACGATGTTTACGTAAAATACGTAGCAACTCTTCACTCAGCTCCAAGTCTTAATAGAGCTCCCATTGTCTAAATACCCTTTGATACATCATACTTACTCCATGGGATCTATGAGCAAGGAAGTGTCTCAGTGGGATCTCAAGTCCCCAGGAAGCGACACCCATAACAGCAGCCGATGATCAGGAAAAGGACAGGAAGGGGTTAAAAGGGACAGACCACTCGGCTTCAGCTCCAACATCCTGCCGTTGTACTTCAATCCTTCTGTTTTTTCCCCCCCCTTACCACAATCTCAGGTTCCAAACCTGCCAGAATATTCCCCACTGACTATTTGCCCTTGACCGGTCAGCCTCTATAAGCTTCAGTATATTGTATTTAGTTTTTTTCCTTTTTTTTAAAGAGCTGATGACTTTTCAATATGAAAGGCAATTGTTTTAATTACACCACGCTTAAAAAAAAACCCTGTATTTTGGTGAAATGCTGTTATTTCACAAGTACTGTAATTCACTTTAGTAAATGGTCCTAGCGTGGCAGCTGATTGCAGACTTTTTCCTACCGCCTGATACCACAACAGCACAACGATCCGTTGGTTGGCACAGGAACCTGTTCTGCACCAGCTGCCACCTGGGGCCCGGTTCTGACGACACTGTCAAGTCACATTAAAATCGAGCGGGAAAATGGAGGATATACAACAGCGGAGCCACATCAGAAAGGACCGTCCAGCCTTCCCACAGACAGATGCTTAAAACCAGGCCGCGTCGGCAAACATCTGACAGACCGCACTTGTTTTCAGCTGGCTGTTGGCTGCCCATTTGCGTATTAATCTGATGAAATGACTAGATGCCCAGAATCCTTTTCCAATAAGGCAGGATCTCATAGGATTCCCGTCCTGCACACATCTTCAAGAATACAGCTGTACCATCACCATGGAAAAAAACACCGTATTTACAAAAAGAAGCACAACACATTCAAATTATTATTTATCTACCCATTGCTCCTGTGTCATACCAGATCATCCATAACAATAAGATCAGAATGTGCATTTGTATTTGTGTATCTCTTCTGTGTAATGTAGGTTTGTCACGATTACTTGATTAAAGGCCAATTATTGATTACTGAAAAGCATCACTTTAAAAATTCCTTCTCGATTACTTAGCAATATGGCGGAAGGAAAATGGAGCGTGATGGAGCGGAAGAGGGTTGAACAAAGAGCAAAAGCATCACGTTTGTGGAAGCATTTCACATTAAACATGAATAAAAATACCATCATTTGTCAGTATTGTGAAGTAGAACATCATCAGTAGAATATCATCACAGAACTACTATAAAGCAAACATCACAAAGGAAGACATTCAGGCTTGACAGACACCCAATAATGCAAGGTTAGACTAAGAAACACTGTATGGACAAAAGCATTGGGACACACCACTTAATCATTGAATTCAGGCGTTTCATTCAGACCCATTTCTACAGGAGTATAAAATCACTAAAGCCATGCACTCAGGTTTACAAACATTTGTGAAAAAATGGGTCATTCTGAAGAGCTTAGTTAATTCAAGTGTGGTGCTGTCATAGGACGCTACCTTTGCAAGAAGTCAGTTCCTGAAATTTCTTCTGTGCCAGATATTCCACGTTCAACGGTAAGTGGTATTTTTGCAAAGTGGAAGCATTTACAACAATAGGGACTCAAAGTGGCAGACCACGTAAAAGTAAAGTTTGGTGGAAGAGGGATAATGGTATGGGGTCGTTCTAGGTCCCTTAGTTCCGGCAAATGGAACTCTTAATGCTTCAGCACATCAAGACATTTTGGACAATTACAGTATATGCTTTCAGAATTGTTGGAAGAGTCTGATGAAGGCCCTTTTCTGTTCCATCCTGACTGTGCTCCAGTGAAATAAAGCAAGATCCATTAACATGTGGTTAGGTGAGTTTGGTGTCAGAACTTGACTGGCCTGCACAGAGCCCAGACCTCAACCCCCATCAAAAACCTTTCAGATGAACTACAATGGGGACTGAAAGCCAGACCTTCATGTCCAACATCAGTGCCTGACCTCACAAATGCTCTACAGCCCCCCGATTCAAATCTGGCCCACGATTCCAAACCCAGGCCTTGTTTTCAAGTGTCCCAGGTAGTCAGCTTAATAATTTCTGGCTCTAATTGGCCAGAGGCTTCACAACTGGCTCTCAGGTAAAGGAAAGCTGGAAAAACAGCAGTGCTCAGCCCTTGAGGACCGTGATTTGAATAGCCCTGTTCTCTAGGATGAATGAGCAAAAGTTCCCACAGACACACTCCAAAATCTTGTGGAAAGCCTTCCCAGAAGAGTGGCCGCTGTTATAGTTGCAAAGGGGGACCAACTCCTTATTGATGCCTATGAACTTAGAATGGGACGTCATAAAAGTTCCTGCAGGTGTAATGGCCAAGTGTCCCAATACTTTTGTCTGTATAGTGTTTGTGCCATCTAGCTTCTCGGAGAAGCCTAGCCTGACTGTCCTCACTTTGACAAATTATTTTGCTTAAATTACTTTCTACAATTCCTGTATGTCCAAATAATAGCTGCTACAACTGAGGTTAGTCACTTAGCCACATAATTTTACATAATGCAGTAAATAAACTAACAATATTTTGATTAGGACTGAACAATACTGGAAGAAGTTCACAGTGCGATATTTGTCTGTTAAATCGGTGGTGTTGCTGTGAGTTGTACCAACAGGCACAAAAGATGTGACAATAAATTGCTTTTGCTCAATATCTTCTCTATGGAATACAAAATATTTCCTTACGGCGGAAGATGAATGTATTTTCGTGACCAGATCTTTTTCTCTCCTCACTCATTTTAATTTCTCACAAACGTGCCACATGGCATATGAATCACTCCAGCAACAAGGACGAGAATGATTATGATTCTCTCGGAGAGTGCATGCAGAGCTCGTGCAAAAGCTGTTTTTTTAACATATACTATATGATACTGAAAAGGAATCATCATAAAATTGCAAAGCTTGCCTAGTATGGTTTCATAAGACTCGATGCGATGTTAAGAGAGAGCCGCACATCGGCCAAGCCTCATGGCCGAGTGCCGCAGTGGGCAGTGCCGTCGCCGCAAACCGCTTTCTGTGTGTGGATTTTGCATGTTCACCCAGTGTGCGTGGATTTGCAGCGGATTCTCCCGTTTCCATCCAGTCTAAAAACACATAATTTAAGTGGAGTGCTTATATCGACCATTTGTATCACTGTGTGCAAAGGTTAGTTGGTTCCTAACTTGTGCCAGTTATATGATTACTTGATGAATCGTCAGATTAATTGATAGATTACTTGAGGTAATTGATAGACAGCCTTACTGTAATGGTAGCTAATGGCGTATAGACAAAGCACACCTTACAGAGATTGAATTATTTTGACATCCCACCTGCTTGCTATCCAACCCTCATGTGCCATGAAGTGGCTTAGAATCCAACAAAAACCTGGGTTTCTTACAGTGTACAGTATCTACAACGTACCCTTATTTAATGTCACACAGAAAATACAGTCTGGCTATGAAGGGGTAAAAGGCACTTTGTGCTTCACCCATATTATGGAGCATAAGTTTGAAGCTGGGAAAATCTTAGGTTCACCACTCTGGATGCGATTAGACAGCCTGCAAAGGCACAGGCTGAGTAATCACCTGCAGAGTGCCTAGATCTACGGCAATGCCCGTTATAAATGAATGGAACGAGAACAGGGCCTACCTGCTGTAATCATAGAGCCAGTATCCTGGGATGGAGCAACGATTTCTTTAGCAGGGAAAGATGGCAGTAAATAAAGATTCCTTACAAAGCAGAAAACAAAGAACCTGCAGGTTTGTTGCTTTGATTTTGGTCAGTGATTGGCTGCCACGACCAATGTTGATTGCCGAATGGAAACCAATCAATCCGTCCATCCAACCTTTATTACAGTCTCACGATCCAGATAAAAGACAAAACATGAAATTGGATAAATTACACACATACAGAAACAAAACACATACATTTAAAAAGAATATAAATCCGTGTCCAAATTGGAGACAACTATACCAATGTCTCCAGCAAAGGGATAGGATCCGTGTGGAAAGGAAGTTTATGCTGGTTAAGCACATGAATTTGGCAAATAAATTTACACATGAGAACACAGTACTAGACATATACACTCCTGCAGCCACAAACACCTTGCAACACCTGCACTGTACCATCTGGATCTCTTAAAGTACTACTGTCCATGGCATCATTATATGCTACTTTAAGTCTCTGCACACTTGCGTTTCTATAACTTGACCACAAGTGTGCAGTATAGAGTGCAGTATAGAGTGGTGTACATTATGCTCTGAACAGATACATCGGAACACGCACCAAAGTTGCGTAGGACAACAGTACATCATGCACACATCATACTGCATTGTACTGTTCATCTACAGTAGACTCCCCAAAAACCTGCTGACACTGATGAACATATTATGGTATTTTACACAGAATGATGGCTGTCAGAGGGCTTTGTATCGCACTCCTGCTCAGCAGTTATGAAAGCTACGGTTATGTTTGGCTACTTAAGTCTGATCCGCACCTGTGTACTGGGTCTCATAGGCACTACTGAGATGTTTGAGCTACGGCTGCAGAGAGAATTTCTGTGAGTTTTCACATTAAATGAACAGGGAATACTGACACATAAACAGAGCTTTGGTAGCCCCGGTGTGCCTATCACCATTTGTCTTCAGCACAAGACCAAGAGTACCTCAGCTTCAATCTAGCTTCAGTTTTCACCTAGGAGACCAGAGCGGTCAGAATGAGTTGCTTCATAGGTCCAAAGAGCAAAGAAAAAGCAAAGTCAGAGCCACGGCACACAGATCATTTCGGCCCCCATGTGTTGTTCCAGCTGAATTAACAGCAGCTTAAGCGTATAACATACACACACACACGCGATATTGCGCAAAATGGCCGATGCTGACTGCAAAGCAAAGATGGGAAACACAGTAAAGTACATTACAATGGTCATGTCATCCACATCAATGGAAATCTTTGCATTTGGACCCATAGAAGAAAAGGGTAACATAGGAATCGAATGCACAAAAACTAGAGATGTGACTTCTGGATCCCGATAGTCCCCAAAAATAACAAGTAAACAAACAGAAATAAAGATGACAAAAGCAGGTTAAACCTCAGCAGCTCTGCAGTCGACCAAAGGCTCTGTGCTGCTCTTCTGTCAAACTTGGACCAGCCAATGTAAAGACATCCATACTGGGTTTTGACCCACAATTTCTATGGGTTAAGGAGAGTTGAGCAGCTTCACAGATCCACTCCACGTCTGTTATCACCCTGTGGGTCTATAAAGTGCATTCCAGGAGGACACAATTCGCCATTCAGCTTTGGCAAACGCAGCAACTTTGAAAGTGCAGAGGATAAAAGCCGGCATTGTGGGTGTATGCGTGTCCCGTTCCCCTGTCCTCACTCGGCCACAAATGAGCCAATTTTGACACATTCAGACAGCACTTGGCTTACAGTAAGTGCCTTTTGGAACCTGCACTCACCTCACCCTGAATGGAAACAAAGAGGGTGATGTAAGGTGAGATATCTAGAGGACCTTTTGAAGGGAGCTAAAAGGGCCCCAATCCTCGCCCACAAATCCAACCGCTAACAAAAGGTGGAACGCCAATGTGGAGGGGCCAGCACCAAGCACCCGAGCCAGACTCCACACCACCCCAAATGCGGCACGACTGAGGGGAGGGGCTGGTGTGTAGCATCTTTCTCCAGCTCAGCGCTACCTCACCTTCCTGCCAGCAACGTGGAAAGGAAACACGATCAACACAGACAGCTGAGACACCAAAATGTCTCTTACTGCACTGGGTGCCCTTCCCAACCTACCTAGCACCCATTCCTAAGGGTTTCAAAGGTGTAACCCCTTCCCCCACCAAAAAAGACACTGGGTCTCCAGATCAAACATGGTCCATTAATGGCCTCCATCTGTTCGGAGTGTGGCAGTGGACAGTGATGGTGATTCATGTGCTTAGCGTGCACAAGTCCCAAGCAGCTGCGGGCTGCACCTGTGAGAGTGAAAAGGCAGGACTCAAGCCTGCAGCAGCAGCGGCCCATGAGAAGGCGCCCAGCAGCCAATCAGGCTGCCCGCTCTCATGTGCCTGATCCAGTTCCAGACACGCACACACAAACATAATATCCACCTATCAGCTATTAGGTCATCCGTCCTTCAACACAGTGTCCTGCTGTGGGACCATAAAGAAAAAATGAATAAAACTCCCCATAGAGATTTTTTTGAGGGGTGGGGAATGGACAAGAACAAGACAAAAAAAACTATTGCACAATACAGAGGGAACCAAGGACCCCCAAATCTGTATGGCCTAACAAACAAATCCCCACAGTTAAACGATTCAATGAAAGGACCTGACACTTTATTATACAGAGTTTAAAAGTCTTTCAGGCAGAGCAGGGCTCTGAAAGGGGTTTACCACACACCTTTTGTGACACACATGGCCACATGTGCAAATAGCACCGGTTTTCATTAACCGGGCACATTTAATTGAACCGCTTCATTAACTGGACTGGGAATTGGAACTTGGGTTGGATCAAATGGCTACTGGGTGCGTGTAACACAAACCCCTCACCCCCTAACCCCTTGACTCATTGTATCCGGGCGCTCACCGCATTGCCTGCAAACAGGGCCCATGAATAGGGCCAGGGGGCACCGACAATCCGCTAAGAGCCTCTACCCTACCGCCCCCATTGACATCTCGCATTAGCGACATTCCCAGGGGGGGACCGCTCTCTCCTGCCGGGTGCAACCCGGACGGCGAACCGGGCCGGTCCCTCCTCCATTGTACATCACCACCTCTGCTGCACTCATTTATTCACGAGAGCCCCTCGGGGAGCCCCTGCTTCTCAAGGGAATCCGCCCACTTCTTGCCGCGGACAATGCCGCACAGAGCCAGAACATTTCCTTGACCTGCTTTTCAGGGCCCGATACAGGAAACAAGTGCCCTTCATAGCAAACATTCAAGAATTACTCAAAATCATCTGAGTGCCATTTCATAAAGGGGAGCCATCGCTTGTGTCCGTCAGACTCTGCAATCCTGGTGTGTGTCGGTCAGGAAGGTCACCCTTGAGGAACGGGAATGAAGATAAGGAATCCAAAGAGGTCTCAGCTAAAGGGGAATTCTGAGCTCCACACTTTCAACTACACACATACAGGGTGCAGAATTTAGATGTTAGTGCTAAGGTTCAACCCTCTCCTGAAAGATTAATCAGTCTAGATCAGGACTGACAGACCAAGCCACCATAAATCATCCTCTGTACAGCACTTCATTACTGTAGACCGGAAAATCTGTAACATATCAAAACAAGCCTAGCTTTTCCACTTAAGCTGGTGCACACCGCTATGATGGCCACATTCTTCACCTAACGAGTTGGTGCACACTGGATGCGTCCTGCAATGCACAGGAATCCCATCCAGGGTGTCTGCTCTCAGGACTGTGTCTCTGGATCGCTGTGACTCCATCCCGTATAATCAAGTATGGAAAAGCGGGTGCATTGTAAAAGCAAGTTATTACGGTTCAGAACAGGTTTCAAAGCTGCATTCATAAAACGCCATGACATCAAACTGCGTGCAATTCTAAATACTGACAAAAGATGCAGGTAAGATGTTGAAATATGAAAATTTGGAACAAAACATTCAGCTGACTGTGGCAAACGCTCACAGCACACTTGGTTTTGAATAAAAAGGTGATAAAAACATGTTTGACATAAATGTCACTAATTAATTGCTGGTTTGTCTAACCAGTGGCTTCCAAGGTTCATTTTCTTGTCACAGATATGCAGGAATTTAAAACATACACACACACACACACACACACACACACGAGTCCATGTGTCCACATGGCAGAGGTGTGCCATTCTATAGAAAAACTGTAACGTTTCAACATTTTAAATCTCACTTCATTTTGGGTGAATGAAGGATTATAGAACCTCTGGCAATCAGCAAAGCCTTAGAAGGCAAAGCTCAAGCCTCGGTACCCCAAGGCTTTCCTCTTATGAAGACATTCAGGAAAGATCAAAGACATCAGGAAGGGATTTGCTCACTGATATTTCACTGGAGCTTATGTGATGAAACGGTCCATTATGAATGGGCGGAAAGTGAGGGGAAGAGGAAAACTACATTACACACAGATGTTTTTTTTTGTGATCAAATTTTTATTTAACAATTTTAACCCCCCCATCCATACACGGCCGCACTTACATTAGGATGTGAAGTCTACAGGAAAATGAAGGCAAACACGTCTCAGGCTGGAATGCCAGTATCTGCAGGCACTATGCAACAGTGGCATCTGCAGCAGGCTTGACGTCACAAGGAAATAAGATTGCGTGCCCCCGGACTACCAGGTACAGAATTCATCTGGAAAGCACTGGCTGCAATTAAGCTTAATCTGATTTCCAGAAATCCTTAATGGTTACCGGTGAAGAATAATGCCCAGATCTGGGCAAACATTAGTGTAGACAGTCTGACTAATGAGCAGATTTAGCATGATCCTCACGGGTTGCTCTTTCAAGTAGTTCCCATCTAGATTTTCCTATTTTAAAGCTGAAAGTTTTGCAACTTTGCTAAACACATTAAGCGGCTTTAACCGTTTCTGAACCGATGAGCTGTACTGCTCCTCTTAATAGCGACACAGGACCGGACGCGTAGCAACTGGACAGGCAAAGCAAGCCAGAGCCCCTGAGCTGCAAGGGGGCCCAAGAGGATGGTCGATTACATGCTACACTGCAATGACGAACCAGTTTTGTGTGTGTCTTCTGTTTTTTACAACAGTGAAAACAAAGGACTCGTGGTTATTAAATTGTCTTTGTTGATGATATAATTTACACATCATGCTAAAGTAATGGCAATAAATTCTACCGTGTTGATGGAAGGAAAGTTGAAGGGCCCCATGCCAGTTGTTTTTTGCCTAGGGCCCCAGAAGAGTCTCTACAATTACCACTGCATGGGACATGGTCGAACCCGGGTCCCAGAGGAGGGAGGTGACAGTGCGAACCACTGCACCACCATGCCAGCCCACACACAACTTTTAGGGGTCGTATTCCCCTGTGGTCACGGGTCCACAGGAAGAGCACCCACTTACTGGGCAGAAACTACTTGAAGAAGAAGAAAAAAAAAAAACGGCACATTTCTCAGTTTCCTGACTGACAGTTTCAGATCGGAAAAATGCATCGCCTCCCAACAAACAAGCCTGAACAGCTACGGCAAAACAAAGCAGTCTTTTCACACCCTAAACTGGACACAGACTCTAATCTGATATAATCCATCCCGGGCTTCTTGCCAGCTATCTTAGAACAGGTCTTCCTTGAGCAAACAGATCACACAACAGGATATTAAAACTGTTCCAAACACAGTGTGACAAAGGCTCACTTTGCTTTTTCTATTCCCTGACGAATGACAAATACAGTCACGTGTTTGCGACTGGACCTCGAACTCACATGGACTGTGGCTGAACAGGTTAAGGAACTGAAACACGACAGCCTTAACACCCAGTTAGCAGTATGTAATCCTAGTTAAATCCTCAGTCATACTCAACAGATCTTGAATGATTCTATAATAGATGCCATTAATGAGACCTAATGCAGGCATTTGAAAATGAAAGAGTCTTTTTGAATGAAAGAAATGCTATACATCAAGTAACAATTAGTACTGTAAGATAATACTCTGGAGTGCATAAATTAAAATATAAATTTATAAGCAATGTGAGTCTGACACTTGATGCCCGCAATCTTTCTCCCGGACCCAACGGACACCACCAGAAATGTTCTGCAAGCCTGGAAGACAAACTTGCATTAACATTGTATTAACATTAATCTGGACGATCGGAGAACTCGAGGATATTGCTGGGGAAATGTGCGGATCACAAAACAGCCCAACAAATTTAACTTGACCAGAACCGAAATAAGATGACAAGTGGGAGGAAAGACAAGCCATCCGTGAGCCCAGGATGGACATCATCTCCAAAGATGGGCACACAAACAGAAGCCTTGGCAGCAGCTCTAACGATCCAGCAGCTTCTATCAACGTCACCGGCTTACTGACGGTACTTCCACAGCTTTACGGCAAGCCGGCGTCGCTCCCCCTCCAGGATTCCTGCACGTACTTGGCAGACCCTGCAACGCGCCCCTTGGCAGCGAGATGCCCCGATGGAAGGGCTTAGCCCCTCTCCAGCTACCCTCTCTGCCCAAACCCTGCAGCACAGGAGACAGAAGTAATTCTTCTCATTCTTAGAGTCCTTCTCCCTTCTGCTGCTAATTCATTACCGTCTGACGGCACGTGCAGATAGGGCCACGGTTGTGCAGCATACCCTGGACCTTCAAAGCTTTTGCCGACTGCTGACATCACTTTTCCTTAACACCATACTTTCAGAAGGTTTTTTGTTTCTATCCCAGCCTGGTCTGCGGTCTGATGGGTGAGGCCTGGCTCACACCCCCTGCCATATGCAGCTCCTCTCCCATTAAATCCCACATGACCACACCAGCCATGCTTGCAAGCAGCTAGTGTAACCCTAACCCTTTCTGCACCTGACTCACACAGCAAGTCTGCACCATACACCATGTAATGGAAGATGGAAAGCCAGGCTGTATTAATACTGACATTCATGTCAATCACCCAGGACTTAAGCGGGATGGATAGTGATGGCTTCATAGGTACTGAGACGTACAGCCTTGAAATGGGTCTCCTGAGGTCCTCGAGAGCAGCACGTTTCTCTGCGCAGTTAAGGGACAGCCCTAAAACCATCAGGCAGACAAATCGCACCTCTGAAGGACACCACCCACCTCCAGGTATGGGCAACACTTCTGCACTTTGCGGACAGCTTTAAAACCCTTAATTCCCCACTGTTCAGTGGCCACTTATGCACAGTAAACACCAGAGAAAGAGCAAAAATCCACTAGCTTTGATCCCACACCACTGACCACGTCCCTAAAGAAACCCTACAATAATAACAATTAAAACTAATGGGTGTTTTTCCATGGAGAGAAATAACTCCCAGTCAGCAATAAGGGTTTTAAAGTCCACTCCTTTTCTCCAGGCTTTTGTTCAACAACCTGGTCTTCAGGCAGAAAAAGCAAAAACAGTCAGGTTTGGCTCCTAACTGGAAGCTGAAGAAAACCTGCTGCTTCCAACAGTTACATTTGTGGAAAACCATTAAACAAAGTCTTTCATCTGGCATTCAACCTAAATAAAGCCCTAGAAGAGGAAGGCTGTACTGGAATATACAGGATTAATGAATTTCCATGGCGTGGTAGCATGGAGAAATGATTTATTCACACACGCACTCGGCGCTAAGCACGCAACAACCTGCCGATGTTTCTTGCCTGCGCATGCAGCATAATCAGGCTGCGATGTTTACAGTAATGTATTAGTTATTTGCACTGTGGGATACTCCAAAAACAACACACAGTGCTGCAGCTGCCACGGCCATGTCATCCTCTCAAGCAAATCATAATAAAGTCCTTTTCTCCTTTGGCAAGATGTCCAGCAAAACTGCCAAGGTGAACTACAGTCGCCCTCATGTGGATTCCTGCAGTATTGCAGTGATGACCATCGTAGACAGCGTTCCTTATTTTTAATGCTGTGTCACAACATAAAGGGTCACGCTGTCAACTGAATCCAGACACTGCTTTTAGTGGGATGGTGGCCATGCTATTATCTCCTACCCAAACAAGGTGCCCCTGGGCAAATCTGTGTATTACGGTGGACAGTGTGTGTTATTAGAGTGATTTTTTCATGGATCAAAAAGACTGAGGATTAATCTGTGTAGATGCAGTCAGCTATGTATTCTCACCTGACTGGCTGATGCCAAATTACTAGCCTTTGCGTTTCTGTATCTATGCATGAGGATCGCCTAGAACCCCAGTACTCTGCCTCATGCCCTGCACCTCTTAACCCCGATTTTCATTCATTACTGAAAACCGGTATCCAAAAAAGTAAGAGATGACAAATACCCTCAAACCTTTATAGCTGGAGCTGAAAGGCAGATTGAATTGGTGGACTTTGAGTCATTTCCCAAAAAATAAAAAGAAACAAAGGAGAAAATTTACAGCATTGAGCAACCAATTGAAATATGTACAGCCGTGCTGCAAGTCAGGTCCAAAAGGAGACATGAATTCCAGACTTTTGGACACGGAGCAGGAAGGATGGGCAGGCGGCTTTTTCCACTACAAGGATTAAGCGCAGCCAGCAAAACACACAGGCCCCGGCGAGGGAAACGTTGCATGCACGTTTCCACAGGGAGAGTCAAAGACCGCGCCGCACGAAAGCCACGTCAGGGCCAGTTGCTTCAGCTTGCTGTCGCACCCACACCGAGGGACCTGCTGGAGGGTCCGATTCCTATCATCTGCTGCTAAGACTATTCCCGTAAAGACACTGGTCACTATGCCAAGACTGAGCATTTTTTTTCCATCCCAGCGAAGCATCGACTCCCGGAAGGAGGAAACGTCACACTCGGGCTAGTCTTGCCAACAGCACGCACACAAAACTGTGTAAACAGAAAAACTGGATTTCCTAAAAAAAAAAAAAATACAATTTTGAAATTTATGAGATTATCAAGCTGCACTGCATCAAACAGACCATGTGCAAGAAATAACCAGATTTGGTACCTCACCCCCAGGTAACTGCAAGGCATGCTGGGATACACTGGAGGGGGACTGAATGGTGAAGCACGGCAGCAAAGAGAAGATGGCCCATTTTAAAATGATAAATGAGGAGGTGCACAGAGGGCCCAAGAGGGTCCAGCTGTGATGCCTTTATATGGCGTCATCATAAGGTATGAAAACGGCTTGTGACACATACGTATGGGAGTGACCATAGAAATCATCACTCTTTAAATAAATACCTCACTATCTCTTATATTCTGTATACATTTCTTCTATGCGAGTATAGTACTTTCTTCATGGTCCATTTCCCCATTATCGTCTTACAAAGTGTTGAAATGAATGTCCAAACGCACAGACCGACTTTATTACTTATACACTAGCTAATAAAAACCGATTAGATTTACGGGCATACACTTTCAATTCATTAAAAGCCATAAGGTTACAAAACAAACACTGTTGAAGCTGGTCTCAGCGTTGCCCTGTGATCTTAAACTAACCCATAACCCTGTTTACTATCCAAACATAGTATTTAGGTGATAACGTCAAAGTAACGTTACATGACACAAATTGCAAAAAAAAAAAAAAAAAAAATACCAATAAATCCTAAATGAAATACGTCCTTTGAGTCATTAATTTTATGGTTATAATGCGACGAGAGCGCTCATGTAAAATACAGGTCCAACATCACAATACCAATAAACAAATATACACGATTTTAGTATTTTGTTACATTATAATACTACTACACAGTTCATGGAAAACAAAAATCCAGAGTTCATTCATCCAATAATTTAATAACTTTTTAACTACCATACCTAATTTTTAAATGCATATCGCTGCTATTTTACGTCTCTTCTCGCTGCTTTACTCAGTGTCTTTGACCTGGTCTCATTCCCTCAGTAGCTTGTAAATGAAAGCGACGGTATAATGCCTTCAGTTTTCTACGTTTTCCTTACACACTCATCGCACCCGAACCCGCAAACTACCCACAGCAAGACTGAATGTCGAATGTGAGGCTTAACTTTGCCGCGGCCCCATAACGAGTAAAAACCAAAGACCCGAAACCCACGAGACACTGGTTTGAAGACGAGACAGTTTAAAAGGTCAAAGGTCATGACCCCAACCACTAAATATAACACACGCGTGTGTTAGTTTTAAAGGTACTCAAAATAACACCTCGTGATCTTTAAAATAGTTGCCTTGTAACTATAATATATACGGATTACTTA
>JAODKE010000001.1:4414317-4430658 GCA_026779605.1 Mormyrus hasselquistii
GGGGGGGGAATGATGGGGGAGGGGGAGGTTTGGTCATGGAGCTTGTCGTGAGTCAGATGCTGGCGGCGTGAGGCGGGACATCAGCAGGAGAGCAGGATCTGACCTGTTATGCAGTTTGGCCTCCTCAGTAACTGGGGAGGTGTGAGGCTCAGTGGGTTATGAGGGTCTGCTTGTAATTGGAAGGTCATTGGTTCAAATCCCAGGGGCGGTAGAGTGATTTTACTGCGGAGCCCGTGAGCAAGAGTCTTAACCCCCAGTTGCCTTGGGGACTGTCTGATCCTGCTTACTCAAAATCTATGTCGCAAAAGCATCTGCTAAATAAATAAAATTATGGGCTGCAGATTATTATGGGCTGTCAGTGGGATTTAACCCTGGGTGCCGAAACAGCACCATTTTCCTGAAGCGTTTCTATGGTGAATCGTGATGTTACGCTTTCCTCTATGAGACAATGTAATTATCTATAACCTGTAATTACACCATCTTGTACTTATAATCGCACAGGCAGCCATCATCTCCACCCTTGGATCTCTGTTTACCGGCTTTCCCTCTGAAGGCTGCAGTTTCTACCCATCCTAGAACCAGAGGAGTGAAGACAGGGAGGCTTGTAAACCGCGGTCTATACCTCAGTCGCCTGGCCATAAAAACCGCCGTGCAAACGTTACAACTGCCGCCGTCGAGTGACAAGTGCTGATCACGCGTGGCGGTGAGCGGAAAGCACGCGACCTGGCCGAGCTTCCAGCACAGCGAGGCCTGCAAGGCCCATTTACCGTGACCATGAGAGGAGAGAGCAGGAACATGACGATAAAACCCAAACGTGTGGAGGACTTCAAAACATGGAAAGATCATGCAAAAAAAACACCTCTCATGACTGCAGAGGAACTTAAACAACTTAAACAATTTTCTTTATAATTGGATGAGAGTGGGCTGTGTTTTGTTCTTCTGTTTAGAGAAAAGCGAGATGTTCCCGTGCCCTGCAGTATCGCGACCGCTTACCGAGGATGTCCTCGTAGATGTTCTCCTCAGATAAAGTGCGCGTGAGGGACAGCCTGGCCTGCGCGTACCAGTCCACCTGGCTTCCGTCTGTAGACAACTGCAGCACGTCCTCGAACTCATAGGACTTCCTGGGGAGTGCAAGCAGACAGAACCTCTGGAGCAGAAACGCGACACACGGCCGCAGCGAGGGCGGGGCTTCAGAGTATGCAAAATGACCATCGATCTGGACAGCGGGCTGCTTTTATTACATCTACTGTCGCGGGCGGGGGGGCAAACGGGGAAGATGTTCCCGGCCTGTGCCAGGATATGGGACCAGGAATAGCTGTTATGGGGACCCGCTTGAAGTAATTTTACCCCGGGACCAGAAATTATGCCTGGTGTGCGTGAGAGTATCCTAATTGAGAGTCTACTTCAGACGGACTTGAACCTATTACCTACTGCTGCACCTCTAGGTTTTTAACCACTTTGCTACCAGCTGTCTACCAGCTGAACATCAAGTCAGTGCCCAGAAAGGACAATTGAATGAAGCATCACTAGGCAGACTGAATGCTAATGCATGTGTATAATGGCTGAGAAGAAATTAGCTGGAGAAAGCACAGCTCCTGCGTGTAGCCAAACACAGTAAGACAAAGCAGTGCCTAATGAGGAAACACATATTTACTTCATTAAAGTGGCACTAATAGGATTGGAGATTACTGCCCTCTCTGTATTTTTCTACAGTCTGTTCATTTTTGGGATGGCATCGCGTCAGCTGGCTGAAGCCGTTATGAGGTCTGCTGGCTTCACAAAAAAATATCATGACCTGCTTCAAGCCTTTCTCAGCGTTCAGCCCATTAATAGTGCCAGATAAGGAATGGTATGCGGTCTGCTCCTGCGCAGCTAAACCACGGCAATCAGGTAGCTGCTGGGCCGCGTTCACGATCCCGCGGAAGATCCCGGCGCAAAAGCATTTTTTCATCCTGAAAACATTAAACCCCAAGGAGGTTTAGAGCTTCCAGGATGCAGCCAAGAAGCAGATGCAACTGCAAATTCGAAGAACAGAAAACTAGATCACTGTTAAAAAAAGGCAAGGAATACTACTAATTCCAAACAAAGGATTAAGAAAAGTATTGTGTCTGTAAGCCAAGTCAAAATCGAAATCGGCTGGCTGATATATTTGTTTTCACTTAAAAAGGTTTCACTCTGGTATTTATTCACTGTACCTGTTGCTGCTGTTTCTGCTTCTGTCTGCCCAGGGCCGCCTATTGACCCCAGGGGGGGGGCAGGTGGGCAGAGGGGGAGGGGGAATGGAGGGCAAAGGTGGCAGATTTCTGCGTCCCTTCCCCAACACCAGGGGTGAGCCGGGGGTGCCGGGCCGGGTGTGGTGCTGGAATGTGCGCTGGGGCTTGGGGACGGGGTTAATTGAAGGCGCCCCAGGTTCCGTGTACACGTTCTCCAGGTTCCGCTCCCTACTGGCCTCGCCGGGCCGCACGATGTCCAGAGTCCCGAAGATGGGCTCCACCGCCTTCCTGTCGGCCTCCTCCTGCTCCTCCTTGGCGGGGGGGCTGAAATAGTTCCCAGGGAGCACCAGGGCGGGTTTGCTAGGCCCTTCCTTCATGGCCTGCTCCAGCTTTTTGATGTGAGTCAGAACCAGCCGCTTGTCCTGGGCAGTTTCGCTCGATTTGCCCCGGCTGCCCTTTTCCAAAATGCCCTCCCTGTCCTTCACGGGCCCTTCGGGAGATTTAGGCCGCAAATCCCCCACCTTTCCTGCATTCTCCTTCCCAGAGTCCTGCCTCTCCCAGCTGACAAACTTCTTACTGTCCCCCCTGTGAGGCTCAGCAGGTTTGGTGTCCCTCCTTGTGATTTCCGGCTCCTTCCCTGGAGGTATAAGCAGGCAAGGAGATGAGGGGGGGGGCGTGGTGTCCTTCTTGCCCTCCCACTGGGAGATTTTATCCCGAATGCTGGCACTGCTTTTCAGAGCCACTGGAGCCTTTGAGAGCTTGATGCCACTGGTCAGGCCATTCTCGTTGGCCCGGGGCTCTGAGGCCCTCTTGTGGGCAAGCATGGCAGCACACCTCAGACTGTCACTTGGATCGTCCGAGGGGCCAAAGTGGGGCTTGGCTTCTCCGTTGCCGCACAGGTCCGGCCACTGAGAGGCAGTATAGTGACCCTCCCTGAGCTTCCAACCACAGCAGTGGAGTCTAAGATGCGAAACACAGGAAACACAGATGGTCAAAGGATAGCAAGCTAACCCTAAGCGGGGAAGAAAGCGGTAATTGCGAGCTAGACATGCGGCGTACACATTGTAAACACCAGGTTTAATGTGTATCCCTGCCTTTGCTGGCTGTCTGTGCGACGTTTATGTGCCCTGTCCAGGCTTGAGTGGACCATTTCCTCCCGTAGGCCAAAAATACGTTTTAGGTGAACTGGTGACTCTAATTTGTCCATAATTTGTTCAAGTGCCCACCCTGCGATAGACTGGAACCTTCTACAGGATGTCCCTTGCCCTGTGTCCTGTATCCTTTTAGTTGGGCTCTCGACTGACTGCGACCCAGGACTGCATAAGCAGTTATAAACAGATGGATGAATTTCAATAATGAACAACATCCCATAAAATGACAGTGGAATGAAAAAACATATGAGGTAATCTGAGTACAGTTGCGGTGGGGTGGCGTGGGGTCGACTCGGGAATCTATAACTGAGAGGGAGGCTAATTACTATTTTGCAGTGTATAGGCCTAATAATCAGAGGTGTTTTTCCATGTCTCCCGGACCAACCGGTGTGTCGCCACATGCAGAGTGATCAGGCCACGACCCCCCGGGCCGGTTTGAGGTCTCAGACTGGGCCCGAAACCCGCTGGCCATGGCAATATCAACAGGACAAATAAGCGAAAACCTATAAATGAAAAAAATCAAATGGTCACGGCGGTGTTCATCTTTTTATTCGACTTAAACGCGCCGGTAAATAGATACCCATCTGGATCAGGGTCAGTCAGTGGGATAGCTTTGTTTCAGCAAACAAAAAAGGGAACCGTCAAAGCCCCGAATCCTGCCAGAACCGCTCCTTAGGTCGTCCGGACCGCGCAAAGCCGTGCAGCTGCCCCTGGAGCTTGGGGCTCCCGGCCAAGGCGTCACTCTATCCAGTGTAAATAACAAAAGGGGCTGTTTTTGGTGGCACACGTGGATATCTGAGCAGGAGATGGAGGTGGAACCGATTCAGTCGGGGTCAACAGTGGGAAGGAGAGCAGTGCAGAGGAAGGGTACGGTGGAGGAGGGGGTGGCTGTTTGATAGGGACAAAGAAACCGCATGTCATGGGAAGACCCCTATCTCCACGGCGACTGGGGCGGAGAGAATCGACCAAAGGCAGCTGAACCAACACTAGGGCCCAGAAGACCAGAGATATAGGGTCCACATGGAGAGGATGAAGGTTAAAAGTCCATGGAGATGCTCCCCCCTGCAGCTCCCTCTCTCTCTCTCTCCCTCTTATCATGTAACTTTCTGCTCCAACCCCCCCCATTAAAAAGTCTAGCAAATTGCACTCACAGCAACATAAAGTTATGCAATTAATCTAATTATAGAGAGGCTGGACAGAATTTTAATTAGCCGACTCCCAAGGATTTTATAGCTTTTCCGTAAAAAAAAAAAAAAAAAAAAAAAAAAAAAAACTATTAAATCAACGATTCTTCTGAGGCGGCCTTCTGGAGCTGCACATTCTTCCAAGCCGGAGCCCCGACCCGTAAAAAAATGATGGCAAGTGTGTAAGTCAAGCCCCAGGCTAATGAACGGAAAGGTTTGGCGGAACGTACAGTGAGTGCAGACACACTGATGGCTGCAAGCAGGACGATGAGCAGGAAGGCAGAAGAAAAGGGGTGCTCTTGTACTGAATCAAAGCAGCAGGGATCTCTGAGCGAGCAGAGCTGGACTGGTGAAGGAATTGTACAAGGTGTGAACTGGGGGGGGCGGAGCGGGGCGCATATTGGGAGATGGGCGTCAAACCTCAGCTACAGGACTTCCCGCCAACAATAGCACAGATAAACTGATAAAAATGATAGCAAAGACCCCTGTGATCTGTGCGCAGACCTTCATACTGTAGGGGCCGGGGGTCGGGGGACCTTTTGATGCATGACAACCAGCGTTTACGGCTAAGCTGACATTCCTGCAGTGCGGTTAGGTGCTGCGGGGGCTGCCCCGCGTTAGCGGCCACTTCAAAGGAGTTAGCGGAGAGTTATGCGGATAATGAGCACAGTGGGCGCCGCTAATAGCGAGCTGTCGAATAGCGGCAGCTTGATGCTGCAGAGATGTGATCTGTCAGAGATGTGATCACTCAGAGATGTGATCACTCAGAGATGTGATCACTCAGAGATGTGTCTCAACATCAGAAGTGTCCTTGGCAGCTCTGCATTATGATATTACACGTCAGTCAGTTTTGTTTACATTGGTTTTCTGGCAGGGCTGCTTGGAAAATAATTAATGTGATGCCGGGCTTTTTAATTTCAGGATGATCCCTTAATAGCACACCGCAGATCGCTGGTAGACGTGCAAGAAACAGGCACTGCTGAGGGCTCTGACCCAATGCACCTGGGTGTCTTAAACCTCGTACTGCCCTTTGAACTGGTGGATTGTGATATAAAAGAGAAAGGGGACCATTTCTAATGGATCATGAATCTTATCATTAATCCGGGTCATGATTTACTGGCCAGGGAAAAAGTTGGGCCTCGAGGCCCAATTGAGAAGCACTACTTTAAAGATTTATTTTGAGGAAAGAGGCCCCGCCCCCAGAACACTTACCCGTTGACCGATTGGTAGATACAGTTGTCAGCGTTTGTGCAGAACAGAAGTGCCCGCCCACCAGTCATGGTGTCAGCAGCCGGCATCCTCAAAAAACGCCTGCAGGGAGAGACAGCCAGCCAAGGAAGACAGTGAGGCAGTGTGGGGGGGGGGAGATGGCGGGTCAACATGCAGGCACAGACAGGCTCGTACACAGCAGCAGCACAGGCTGACTGACAGCGGAGCCAGAGCCCCGTTTACAGTAGAGGTCACATGTCATGGGAAACAGCTATGCATGTTTAAGCTCGAGACACAGACATGCTGCCGTCTGATTGGCCACTGCTCACATGACTCTAATCAAAGAATAAGCATTAATCAGCTTTGTCGTAACAAGTGGTGGAATTTCATTGTCACGGTGATGACAAAAGTGGAGGGACACATTTTACAAAGAAACGCAGGAATTAATTTAAATGCGATTGAAGAATGAATCAAAAGACATCCTATCTGAACAAGAGGGCATTCGGAGTTAAACTGCTGCGTCAGTCGTTCTTAAAATATTTGAAAAATTCTATATTTGGTTTGAAATCACATCCACCAAAAAGCAGGAAACTGTAAAATACGGGCAGCTCATTTCGTCAGGAAAATCTGTCTGCTACTTATTTGTACTGTGCACAGATTCCAGAGGGAAGACGGTTTACTGCCACAGATCTTTCCAGACACAAGTCACCCGGGTCCCATAGCGCAAGGAAGCCAAACACTTTGCATCAGGTGTGAGACAGACAGTAATGACCATCTCATGCCAAGGGTGAAGGTCTTTCATCACCCAGACGGGTGGGCACGGGACTAATGACCAGAGGTAAAAGCTGATTGGCCCGCAGAGTTGCCCCTCCTCTGTCACTCATCGATTATAAACATATCATTGGCTGTTAAGGTTGGCCACATTGTATGAATTATAGCTCCTGTTATGCCCCCCACTTTAAAAAAAGGCCCCTGAATAAGAGACACATTTTAAATGGTCATGGAAACCCACAGACCTGCAGACTCTCCCACTGCAGAACAGCGTGTGTTAAAGCGTGTGTTAAAGCACTGCGGATCAGCGTGTGTTAAAGCGTGTGTTAAAGCACTGCGGATCAGCGTGTGTTAAAGCACTGCGGATCAGCGTGTGTTAAAGCACTGCGGATCTAGGCATTGAACTCTGGTGATTCTGCGTTAGGTCCTCTAAAAGTTTTAAGACAAGATCTGACAAACCTCGAGGCTGAGAGAGAGACCCTCCTTCAGACATTGCTTTGTTCCTGGGACAGTGTGTCTCGGCCCGGGGGACATTAATGCTGAGTATGCATTGTCCCAGATCTGTCTCCACCCCCCCACACACACACCTCACGCTTTCCCCTAGTGGGTCACACGCAGGGTGACCCTTTCCCCCCGCTGTTCAGGCCTGTTCCTGGCTGGCTGAGCCCCACCCCCCGGCAAGGCGCTGGCCTGCATTACATCAGCACAGCACTGGGCCTGTAGGTTGAAATGACTTTCAGCTGGAATGGGTCATATGACAGAGGAAAAAAAGAAAAAAAAAAAAACTCTCGTTCTACTTAATCTGCTTTTCTTTCCCTCAAGAAACCAACGAAAAAGAGACTTAGGAAGCAGAATAATGCTGAAAAAGTCTAACTAACATAAGCACCAGATGCAGAGCTACTCAGAGACACTAAGAAGTCTCTTTTTTAGGTCAGGACTGTGTTTTCGGGGTGGATTTGATTGCAGGAGGAAAAAAGCGAGCACAGAATTTCATAGCAAAAGCGTGGCAGCGATGATGACTCTGGCCCTCGGCCGGGGCTCCTCGCGGGGGCTGTGTGTGAAAGCATGTGCGGCAAACAGCTGCAACGTGACCATCTGACTATGGGGGACGGGGAGGAACGGTCAATGGACCTGTGGTCAATAACCCGGTTGAAGACATGCAGCTGGACCGAATCATGCTGGCGAGTCCTGAGCTGCAGGCGGGAGCCATCGCACGGCCCCCAAAAACGCACCCAACAAACAGCCAGGCTTCCTTTCAGTTTGGGCTCATTTGAGGGACGGAGTCAAGGATCAGCCCAGCGTGGGGCCACAGAGTCCATAAATGCCCTGACTGGCCATCGCTGTGCCGTAAAAGTGACAAGGGCTGCCATTTTTATTGCCGCCATTACCATGGTAACATTGTTGGCAAATATGCTTTATTGCACGGTTTTTGTCCCAGTCTGCTATTGTTAAATCCAAAAACCAAAAAGAGGGCAGATAAACCATCAATGACCACACAGGGGCCATCTGCTCCAGCCAGTAAAAGATAATGGGACCCTGCCCCGCATATCCCGCCCCCTTCACGCCAAGCCCTACTCTGATTGGTCCTGCAGCCGATACCAGATCGTGCCATTGCTCTACCAGAGAGACACTGAATGGATTTATTGACAAAATTTGAAGAAAGTCCCGCCCTTTACTTGTGATGTTATCGTCCGCTCAGGGGAATTCAAGACAAGCGCCAACAAGAGCATAAGGGCTCATCAGAAGTAATGAAACGGCAAAACAACAGAAGAGACTTGTGCTGAGCGCAGCTCCAAAGACCCAAGTAAGCAGACAAAGGGGACAACGGCCAAGAATACCAGCCCCTGATTCGCCCCCAGAGGGAGTGTTACACTTTCATTAATACCCATGTCTGTGATTGGTAGTCGACATATTTGACTTATTCGGGAGGTTTATTCAAAGTGATTTTTGAGAAAACAGGGTCAGTCAGTCCCTGGAGAAACTGGGGTTAAGGGCCTCACTCAGGGGCCCAGCGCTGACCATCATAAATCCATAAACTCATCACCTCTATCTGCTCCCTGCACGATGCACCAGGAGTGTCACCATCCCACTGTGGTGTCACAACCCCCATCCGAGATTAATTGTGTCATAATTATCTTAGGAAGAGGGTCACGCCAAGTTTAGGAAGTGAAAAGGGCGATTCCGTGTTCTCAAACGTGCATAATTATGTCCATAGAAGGGTCTCAGGCTGAGAAACCGTCCAGGCCAGGTGCAAGTGCCGCAAAGGACTCGGCATGGTGACTGGACGCCGTAGATCCCACCGAGAGGAGCTCACGCCGCTGGAGGTCAGGGTCGGACAATGGCAGCCCAGTGCAGATGACCCGGTCCGGGAGGAGGTCTTCCTCCATGCAGCCCACGGTGGTTCAAAGGCCGGCAGGCCCGTGTGGTTTTTCAGCCGGGCTCTGTTGTCGAGCAGTGGCTGTTTTGGAAGCTTCACCAATCGGCACGCGAGCCGAGGGGCCCGTCCGTGCACCGTGGGCCGCTCCCGCAGCGGGGGCCTCCGCTTTCAGAGCCGTCCTCCTTGCTCACAGCTGCTTCGCATAAAGATTCCATTCCTCCGTCGGCTCATCCTGAGAGAAGGGGGGTGGGGAGGTGACATCACAGGCATCCTGGACACGGCCAGTGGTCTCCTGCACTGTGGCCAGATGCCTCCACCGCGCGACGCATCCTGAAGCTGCAAGAGGCCAGTTCCTGAAGGCAGGTGCCCATCTTTTGCCAGCCCGCTCTCCTGTGTCTCTTCTCCTTGGCTGCAAATCTGCCCCCCTCCCCTGCCATGACAACGCAACAACTGAAGATCAGCACTGCAGCTGAAGCCGTGCCGGTGATCGATTTTAGCACATCGCATCGCATCAATGCGCGGCCCCTTGTCCGACCCTGCATGCGCGCGCTGTCGTATCACTCAACCTCTTTTGCTATGCCCAGGAACCTGGATGAACTTCTGGAAACTGCAAAGAGGAAGGTTGAGTGCTACCCATTGTCCGTTGCTTCAGGTCACATGTTACACACGTTTGTGAAATGATACAGGGGGTTCAGTGTGGCAAATGTTGCTTCACCTTAAACAGGGGTCAGAAAGTTGATAGAAGAGATGGGGAGGGATGTAAATGGGAGCGAATAAACAATGGAATTGAATTTTATCTCCCCCTCCCCCCCCCCAGCAGCCAACGTGGCCCCAGAGCCCTTGCAGCTTGACCAGGGGCCTCCAATTTCCCAGGCAGATTCCATAGCTGAGCCTGGAGAGGAGCCAGAGGGTCACTGAATGTGGAGAGAGCCCCCTTCCCCCCCCCCCCCCACCAAAGATCTCTCCCTGTTTCCTCAATCGAGAGAAAACACTGCTATCAGTCAGGGTGCCATGACAAGCCTATCCACACACACACACACACACACAGAGCAGGGGGCGAGAATATGCCTCTACTGCAGTGTTTCTCAATCCGGTCCCCGGGGACCTGCAGACAGTCCACATTTTTATTCCCACCCAGCTCCCTGCCAGACAGTCTGCGTTTTTGCTACCCAGGGGGGAGCAAAAAACGTAGACTGTCTGCGGATCCCTGAGGACCAGGTTGGGAAAGACTGCTTTACCGTCGCAGTCAGGATCTGGGGTGGGTCAAACGGAAACAAAACTGGGTTAGCGGTCAAACGGAAATTTCAATGACAGGAAGCTAGATGTACGACCACAATACAATCACATTGTTTTTTTTTGTCCACTTATCAATCGCAGTTAAATATAGCAGGTATTGTGATGACATTTTTCATGCGAGTGCTGCTTATTTTTGGTTTGGTATTTTTGCGAAGCTCCCGGGGTGTAATCATCGACCTGACAGTGGGCTGTAACAACGCATGAAATATCACCATGGGGAGGAATGAGCAGCAGTACATTGTAATTTGGTAGCACTTTGACATTAAGCAAAGCCGACAGTGGCGATGAATGTGATCGGCTCGACTAACCAGCAAAAAAATGAGCCGTTGTTATTCTTCAGAGAAAACAGCGGAGAAAAACAACCAATTAACAGCCGCTCCTTGTCTCCTTGTCCCCCCCCCCCCACACACACACACACAGATGGGAAGGCCACAGACATCCATCTTAATTACAGAAAAGACAACTTTGAGTAGAAAGGAAGCCAAAGTAGACTACCCATTGTAGAGAAGAGCAGCTCAACCCTTCGTGGTTCACAACAAATGGTGCGACCCCATTGTTTTTGAATACATGACAAAGGAGAGCTCGGTATCCGGTTGGGGACAGATGTGAAGGACGGAGAAGCCCCTTCAAAACCAAAAAATCTGGTAGATGGCCAAACTTCCTCTGCAAATGTCAGAATCAACGTGGTTCAGAAATATGTCACGTTTTAGGAAAGATTAAGGAATTTTACGCTGTCCGTTTCATATTATTGAGTGTGTTTTATAGCGAATGGAGATTAGAGAGACCCCTTCAAATGAGCACATTGCCACCCACAACTCACAAAGCGGACGGAGATAAACGAATGAAGGTGACTGGCTGTGTTTTGGTGTGATAGCCAGGAAAAAAACCTGATTCAAAGTGAAGGTAGAGGATTTATCAAGCTTATTCCCAGGACGCCAACAGAGGTACCTCATAATGAAGACTTTGTGAGTCTCTGTTCCACGCAACATGCAACACAGATCCTTCCCACCGAAGATTAAGAAAATGTGTGGAACCTCCTTCCCAGAGACAGCCAGAAGAAATGTGGAGAACTCACAAGTCCCGCCCTGGAACGGAAAGCTTTTCCCCATGTCAGAGAATGTGGGATAAGAAGGACGTGGTCCAAGGAAAGGGGCCGGCAAAACAAGCCTGTCTTCCCATCTGGAGCAAGGAATCATATTTCAACTAAGTGTGGGGGCGGGGCAGCATGCTTACCCCATCCACCCTGCCCCCCACCCCAGTGCATCCAGAGATCCCCTAGCATGTCCCATCCCCCCGGCCAGAGAGCTCCAAACTCTGCCTTCTGTCCCTCAGTCTTCCTGGAAGAACAATCTGCAACCAATTAATCTATTGGCTAGAGCGACTGCAGCTCAAGTCAGCTGATCCAGAACATGCTGATGGTGGCAGCCAATGGCACACTCAACTTTGCGGGTGATCTGAAGTCGAACTAAAAACCCCGATTCAAGTCTGCTTCGGAAGCTTGACCAGGTCGGAATGTCATTTCTGAAGCGTGAGTCACCCAAATATCTGTGGCCATCCTCGGAGCTCAGGAACATCCTCACGGCTTCCTGTATGGTGAGGGAAACCGGAAAATGTGCTGCGCAAGGTCTTTTAGCCAATAACCTGGACCCTAAGTGTCTGCAATATACTTAGGGAAACTCAAAGCGGATGTAGTAAAGAGCATCGCTAAAGACGAAACCAATAAATATGTCGTCAGTTAAATATTTACACTGTAACAGGCGTAACTGAAAAGGGAGTCACTGGAAAGGCCAGCATGGCCAAAGACCCTACGATAAGGGGATGGTGGGTTTCCTGCGGGACGTTTCACAGGAGATGGAAGGTTTTCGCAGCTGTTGGGTAGGCCGAGGCCTTCACCTAGAGGAGCTATGACCTGGGTTGACCGCACTCCGGCATCTCGCTGCAGGGTTAACTTCTCCACATGGTTATCCAGACCTGTTCCAAATCCTAGGGTAAGGGGTTCACCTACCCTTCAGTCCCACCTTGACAACACCACTCTGGTGTGCTCTTAATACTTCATGTTAAAGCTGTTACATGCTAGATAATGGATACTGTGGATCTATCCATTCGTTAGCAGGAACCATCTAAGTCAAGAGCATATAGTGGGATGCATTCTACAATCCCTCACACACAACCCAACATCACCCTCCAAACAATGAGTGAAAAATGTATGAAGGCTACACATCATTACAGTGCCTGAGGCAAAACTGTCACTCCGTTGACAACTCAGTGAATGGCAGCAGGTCAGGGAGAGTCGAACGCTGATGGGAGAAATGTACCGAAGACTTGTGCGTTAATTCTACTCTTGCGCGGTTATCTGGCTAGGGCTGGATCCCAGGCCCTTACACCAGGAGAAGGTGTCATGCCATCAGAACCCCAAGAGAAACAGAAGAGGTGCCATGTCCACATTGCACATAATAAATCCCTGGCAGGATCTCAGGTGAGAACAGTGCATGCAGGTGTATCACGCATCCCTATTGAGCAGGACAGCAGAATTTAACCACTTACGGTCAAACGACTAAGCTTTCATGATGGACAGCTAATCATTGTTAAGAAGGAGAGAGGACATCTCCAGCAATTAATCCGAGAACCTTTGTGATCCGATATTCAGAAGATCTCCTTTCTGACAAAGATGTCACGGAGGCGATGGCTGCTTTTACCGTATCAGTCACACATGGAGGATATTGCAGGAGTGGAATTCGACAGGGAAAAGCCGCATCACAAATCGTCAGGCCGAGGTGCAGTGAGATGGAAGGCGACTGACACATTCACTGATGCTCACAGAGACAACAATCCACAATCTGTCTGTCACTCTTATTCTCGCCATTGTAGGTCATCCCTCATTATTCTGTTACACACAATTTCGGTTTATCTATGGTTATTTGAAACTCAGTCCGAATCTGGACAAACACTAAGATCTATCTATTTTCAAAGATAATATGCTTAAACTGGGACTATTTAACTGCCTATCCTGTGGTACATAAACAACTGAGGAAGGGTCTATTATTTCTGAGTTCCTAAAATTGTTCCTCTGGGCAAGAGAAGCCTGCACTCTCCTTGTTTTAATGACTGTTTTCCTGGGATTTCGTCACAGAATTCCCACCACTGTTCTTCCGTGGCCTTTTCCCAAAGGATTGTTAAAATTCCCCAGTATTCCCCTGGGAGTTGCACACTCCGGGAGCTTGGGAAAACCATCTTCCGGACACAACAATCAACAATGCTACTGATGCTCTTTTATTTTTTTGTCCCCTGCTATAAAAACTTCCATCGCGTTGCATCGAGAAAACTCATAACAGATAATTGCAGTTGTTTCTCGAGCCATGTGTTTTTTTATTGGACTAAACACTATTACTGTGCAATTAAGAAGTCTAAAGTTTTTTGAATTGTAACCCTAAAGTCTCAATAGTAAATCTAGACCATTTAAGTTGTTCTGGATGAGGATGCAGGGTAAACGACCAAGAAATGGTCTGCGAAGAGAGGACGTCAGGGTCTGGACGGCCCAAGAACTCCAAGTATTTTATTTCACAGCTGTATCAGAACAGCTTCTTGGGTGTTACAATGATCTTCTGGACCACACCATGATTCTAACTATCGACGCGGTGATTAATCTCTAAAGAAATAAAATTCAGAAACATTTTCGAGCCTGGTATCTTCACAGCTGTGATCATTTAAATACTGGCAAATACACTGATCTAGATTATCTTGATGTGTGAGAGTCTTGCATGATGCAGCAACGTGATGGCCAACATCCCAAGACTGAGAGATGGAAGAGACTGGGGGAATAATAGCGAAGAAGGACAGGGGCACAAGGAAGGAGGAGAGACAGTGAGAAAAATAGGGAAAGAGGAGAGGCGGACATCTTGATGATGAAGTCTTGTGGCCTGATCTCCTTGTGCACAATTCCGCAGAAGTCGCAGAATGCCCACCAGCAGGAACTCTTCCAGCCATGAGGCAGGACAGCATTCCACCCCCTCACCATGGGAACTGCTGGGCCTTCGTCTCTGGGTGCCCAAGTTACCAAGCAACTCTAGGAATACCCCCAGCCCCCCTCCCCCCCGACAACTCTAAAGTGCTGGACAACTATGTGCGCATTTGGGGCACAAGGGCACAAGAGATTATAAAGGCTGTGAGCTCTGCCACAATCTCCATCCTGAGCTGGTCCATGTACATTACAGCATTATGGAAAATCAGGATTATAGCCAGATTGACGCACAAACTATAGTCCAAGCAGAAAGTCAAAGGCATAAGTCACCCAATGCATCCTCTTCTCGATTGCTTTGGGAGCGTGTGAACAAATCACCAGTAAATAACACGTACAAAAGTCAAACAATTAAGTCCTTGAGGCTGAGGTTTGACCTCCTGAAAAAAGTCTAATCACAGGAGAAAACAGTCCAAAATCTCAACTGCTGACAAAAATACTGCATGGTAGCTAAATTATCTTTGGAGACCATTCCGTGGAAGCACAGAGGTCTTGGGCGGTACTCTACACTCTGACTGCTTATATCTAAAGTAGACCAAACTGTGACCGGTGTCCCATCTAAAGAGCACCCCAGATTCACAGGCTGTCCTTCCAGGGACGGGCACTAGATCACAGATAAGCGGATAACGAACTGGAGTTTCCAGCCTTGGTCTCGGAGTCAGCATTTTAGAGGCTGGTGGGGGTTGTGGGAATGTAAATGTCATATAGTGTCAAATGACCATGCAATCTGCTAACAAAGCTGTGGAGATCACATGACAAGCAATTAACCAGTCAAGAGTCACCCATGTCAGAAACAGGATGACATGATGACATCACACCTACTCTGGGTACCAGAAGTCATAAACATTAAGGCAAAAAAGTCTGTGCAGCAGTGATTCTCAGTCTGCGCCTTGGGAACCCACAGTCAGTGTATATTTTTGCTCCCTCTGAGCTTCCTGCCAGACAGTCTACATTTTTGCTCCCTCTCAGCTCCCACTATAGAATGTCTGTGACCGGATTGGGAGGCACTATTGCACAGCATTGTCTAGGCCTCAATATAGAAAATTAAATCACTGCGATCTCTCAATCACAAAGAGCAAAGACAATCATTGTGTATGTTGAAATATATGATCAGTTCGGTGCAACCAACATAAGCATTGGAAAAAATAACTTCGGCAAACCATTTGCTTTACTTTGTAATTTAAGCTATAAGAATAAGCATAAAATGGAATTTCAGATCGCTAACCTTAACAGAATGGCCTTTTGTCTGGCATGGACTGAAATCTCACTGCGTTGCGTGGTTTTCTCTTTCTGTAGCTCTAGATTTACGTACATGCCACATTTTTCACATTAAAACACAATAATCAAATCAAACCGCACTGCAGGCTCTATCGGATAAACTGAGTTAAATGTGAAAAACTAGTGCTTCCTCTGAAGGCTGTCCTGTTCAGAAATAATCCTTCCAGAGGGTATTTGTAAACACCGCTCCTATCTACAGTCAAACAGACCAGCCTTTGTCTGCTATTCCCTGTCCAATTATTTTGCTTCTCAAATCTTCCTTTCAGTCTCTGACTTGTGCATTATGAAGCCCTTCCATGTGCGACAGTGCAAAGCGTCCAGCAAAGCAGAATGGCAGCGACCGCAGGAAGAGGATCCAAAGTCTGGCATCGGAAGCTACCACAGCATGAACCCTATGTCCCGGACAGGCCATGCCACGGTCACAAGGTTACTGGAACGTTCTCCTGGTCTCCTGTACTACTACCACTGATTCAGTCAGACACTGAGGTTTTACATGGTCTTGGTTGGGAGTGACACTGGGGTCTTTATTCCCCGCACTCTTAAAGGGCTGCGGCCTGTTTAGCTCATTCACCCTCCTCTGTTAAACTGTGTAGCTCTGAGTTCAGAGCAAGAGCGAGGACCCCTCGGGGAGGCAGGGAGGAACCACCATTGTACTGATATGGGAAATAGATCCCTTTGCATATCCACTTAGCAGGCTCTCTGACTACAAAAAAAGCCTGTGATGTTAAGTTTGGCTGCGTCACCTACGCAGGGATCTGACAAACAGCCCCCACCTCCCACCTGTGCATTTCTCAGGACCTACGCTGGTGTCCATCTGATCCCCCCTTGGCCCCCCCCCCCCTGCCCC
>JAODKE010000001.1:4440152-4455897 GCA_026779605.1 Mormyrus hasselquistii
GGCACTGAGTGAGGCAGGGCCCACTGACACAACAGAGCATGGGGCGGGCGGGGGGATTAGGGGACAAGTGGGGAAACGACTGGATCTTGTGCACAAAAGCTGATTCTGTTGAGAATCACTACCCACATGCAAGGTGCTGTACATTACGGCTGACCCCAGTGACACAGATATAACCTACACGCTACCACATTCATATCCTGTGCAAATTCATGTCCTTCCTTGGTCAGTGATTACTTTTCCTGAATGCATAATGTCAGCTCATATGTATCTATATAAATTGTACTTTTATAACAGCATTAACAGCAGTGAGAGCCATTCGATCTATAGCCTAATTGGGCTCACAGTTTAGTGCAAGTATGTGTGTGCATGTGTACCTACACAAAAGATAAAATGACTCACCTTCATCCCTGGAGTAATCCTCTCCAGAATGAGGCTCAAACAAGTAGTCACCAGTTGCTAATTCAAATGCCTGGATGAAATAAAAAAATATTACAAAAAGAGAGCCAACCAATAAAGTTTAATGATGCATCATGGCAGTATGTGTCACTGGGAGCGTGGGGGAGGGGCCACAGGCGCACCATGCAGGCTGTACTCCAGATGTCAGCAGGGGTGCTGTAGCCTGCACCGATCAGGACCTCGATGGAGCGATACTGCCGCGTCTGGATGTCCTCAGTGAAGTGCTTGTGCTGAGGGGGGAAAAAAAAAAAAAAGCCTGCAGTTGAGCGAAACCAATCCATCCATCCAAGGAAGTGCTATATCAGACAGGTCTCTGGAATCACTCACATAGATCTCTACCATTAGGGCAGAACCACCAAATCACCTAAACAGCAGGAGGGGGAACACGCAGAGTCTGCACAGACAGGTCGAACGATGAGCCCTCCTCTCCTCCTTGGGAAGGCCCTCCCGCCCAGATCCCAGGTTCTTACCACCCAGCAGGCGTTCCCCAGGTCCGCTATCTTGACCCTCAGGCTGTCTGCATTGCGGGGATCCAGGGGGTTTATTAGCAGGTCTGCGGCCCGAGCCTTCACTAGTAAATAACACGAAACAAAGACAGTGGTCATTTTTATGACGATTATAGGCCGTTTCCTTCCCTTACACGGCACACGAACCCGCTCACCTTTAGGTGTGTCCCCCGTACTGGAAAAGGACACGGTGCGACTGCGATCGGCCGGGGGGCTGTGCAGGGCTGGTCCAGCTGTGCAGGGCTCAGGGTCCAGGGGCAGCTCGGGGTAGCAGGGTGCTGTGGGTCTGTGGCGGCCCCCGTTGGCCATTCCCAGGGCTTCGCCGTTGAAGAGCTCGCAGGAAGAGCTGACAGAGGCGTCACG
The DNA here is from genome assembly GCA_026779605.1 of Mormyrus hasselquistii. Lineage (NCBI taxonomy): Eukaryota > Metazoa > Chordata > Actinopteri > Osteoglossiformes > Mormyridae > Mormyrus > Mormyrus hasselquistii. The sequence goes on from JAODKE010000001.1 coordinate 4,441,478, forward strand.
GTCTGTGATGCTAAGCTCAGAGTCCACCAGGGGGCAGAGCAGAGCCCTGCCACTGACCTCCACCTGCTCCTCCACCAGCAGCATATGACCATTGGTTTTGGGAGCATCCTTCGGTGTCTCACCGGCATCCTCATCCTCTTCCTCCTCATCATCCTCTTCCTCCTCGTCCTCCTCCTCTTCCCTGGCCCCACCCCCTTCCTTTTCTTCTGCCAGTACTTTCTTTGGGTCAGCTTCTTCCACCTTTGGATTGATGGATGCAGTTTTCTCTTCCCCACCCTTCTCCTTCTCCTCCACGTCTTCCTCCTCCTCCTCCTCCTCCTCCTCTTCCTCCTCTTCCTCCTCTTTGTGTCTGCTGCCATCCTCTTTCCCTGTGGGTATGGGGCTGTCTCTCTCTGTCTCTACTTCCTCAGGCCTCCGCACGTCGGCTGGACCATCCGGTTCCTGCACTTCTGATGAGCCTGGACACACAGACAAGTGGTATGTCTCACTTTCCAGGTTTTACACAGTGCAGCACAAGAGATGAGGCAGGAACTCATACATTTCATGGTAATTTATTGATGTAACCGATCCTTTCAAATTTGGCTGTTAAATTTGGATATTGGGTGAAAGATATACCTGGTCAATGTTACCTTTAAAAGAATCAGCATTATTCAGAAATACACAAATATTTTGCGAGGCAAAATATCTCAGGCAGGAGTTAAAGACCTGAACTGCATGCTGGGACTCGTGTCTATCCAAATGGGACGACTCACAGTTGTGATTGGTGAGTCTTGCCGCCCTTCCTCTTTCCCTGTTTCCCTCTCCTTCCTCCTGCTCTACATCCTCCTCCTCGTCCTCGTCCTCATCACTCTCTGCAGCGGCGACACCTGGCTGTGGCGGCATGTGGGGGGACTCTGCGTTGTCCTCCCCCTGGCTTTCGCTGGCCTGTTGCCTCTCCGCCTCCCGCTCCAGAGCCTCGATCTCTAGGAGGCGGCGCTCCAGCAGCTCGGCCTGCCGTTTCTGCTTCTTCTTCAGCTTCTTCTTCTTGTTCTTGGAGATCTTGCCCACCTGGAAGAGTGCAGCATGTCTCTCATACAACATGGCCAGCACGGGCCTTATGACGGTGCCTAATTAAGCGAGGCGCGTAGTCTGTCCAGTGTGACTCCTTATCTGGCAACCCTTATCTGGCCTTCCCACGGCTATATGGGACCGACATATTCCGAATATGTATGATGCTAAGATACAGGTGTGTGTTTGAAATTATTACATTGTGGGGACCAAACTTCCCAACAGTGTGATTAAAAACTTGTAACTTTTTACCTCGTGTGGACATTTTTCAGGTTCCCAATATAATCTTCAGTTTTATAAAAATCAACGACTGCAATCAAAAAACTAAAAATGCCTAAAATCTTGTATTTTGTTTGGTTACTTATGGTTAAGGATCATTGCTGGGATTACGGTTACGCCCATAGAAACGAAAGAACGGTCCTCACAAAAACGTGAATACAAACATGTGTGTGTGTGTGTGTGTGTGTGTGTGTTTGCAAAGAGCCTGCAGTGCATACTCACTGGCTTGACCTGGGGGGCCGTGCTTACTGTAGGAGGGGGGAGGGGCAGTTTGAGAAACAGTAAATACAGTTAGTATTTCTGATCGTAACCCAGTTACGACATTTAAAAATGAATACAACCACGTTCAATTCAAATACATATAAATTTTCATTTTTCAGTAATTTCCTGTCCTTTCTGCTACCTTACTCAGTGGAGACAACGTAATGATGCATAATCATACAACTCATTGCTACATAAATGTATAAATTGCTTATAAACTGCATTCCGTATCCATGTCGAATGGCATATCGCATGCTATTTAACAAATGCTGAGATTCACATACAAGCCGGTATCACACAGGTTCCTTGTTAAAAGCATAAAAACCATTTCAACCATTTTGAAAAATCCTACCTTTAGGAACAAAATTACAGCACAGTATGACAGTTTAAGATCAAGATCAGGGTGAAATTCTCAAAGGACTTTAACATTCCTGTGGCTATAAATGATCTTACATTAGATAAAATACTTCCATCAGAGCTGCATAAAGGCACTTGTGAGGATATATTGCATAAACAAACACGCTAAGCTTAGCTGTGGAGCGTCAGGGTGCCGGAGGGGTAGAGGTGGAGGTGGGTGGCTGAGGGGGGGAGAACGCATACCTGCAGAGCCAGACGGGGGAGGGGCCCCCGACCTTTGCCACTCTGTGGCCTCCACGGCCATCCTGCGCACAAACGCATCATCCACACACATGAGGATGTTTTCAGGCTTGATGTCCGTGTGGATGATCTTACACTTGCTGTGGAGGTAGTCTAGCCCCTGCAGCACCTGGGGGATGGGGCCGCGCAGTCCCACAGGAACAAACAGGGCGCTGTCAGTTCAGAAGACCCTTGTACACGGCCTCCCCATTAGGCAAGAACTTAGGACTTCTGTAGATGGGAGCTCAAGCTGATTCAATGTAGTACATGCGATGAGCAACGGTAGTCTCTGAGACTTGGTCAAAATGGTGCCTACAGCAGGCACAGGACGTCGCTTCTGAAAGCTACCGAGTGTCGGCAGAAGGATTTGTAAAGCCTTAGAATGTTCTGGAGAATGTTTATGATGCCCACGGGGCACTGCGGTATAACTGACCTGGCGAAGTACAGTCAGCTTCCATCTGCATTGGATTTCTTGCCCCCCCCCCCCCCTCCACCTCGCCAGCCGCATTTTTAATGCAGATATCTTACTTTGCCCCCCCATCCAGTGAGCCGCGATGCCACAGGGCGTCAGTGCATACCTGTCTGATAATGCTCTTCACACATGGCAGGGGGAGACCCTGGTAGTTGGATTTGATGATCCACTTTAACAAGTGGTGCCCCAGGACTTCAAAAACCATGCACACATCTGCAGGCGTCAAGGGTCAAGGGTCAAGGGTCGGCGACAGTGTTACTCTCCACTGCTGTCATATTATAACTTATAACCACTTGCAGAGTCAGGCTGCCCCAAATCCCTGCATTCCATCTTCCCTTCTCTCTCCTAAGAAGGATACGAATCCCGTTGACTCCAGAGATCTTGAAGTCATCGATCAGTTGGACCACCATATCCTTGTTGGGGTCGCCGGGGTCACTCTCCCGTACCTGGTGATGTAATGAGAGAGAAAAGGCCTCCTCAGATGGTGAGTCCAGAGCAGTGAGGGAGATGCAGGCCACAGGAAACACTCACACATCGCAGCAGCTTGATCTCGTCCAGCGCCGTTTCGGTGTAGTGCTGAGCACTCTTCACCACCTTCATTGCCACGAAGCGCTTCCCCCTGAGGGAGCGAGAACAGACTACATGAAACACACTGCACCACACACACACTGCACCACACACACACACACACACACACACTGCACCACACACACTCACACCACACACACTGCACCGCACACACCGCACCGCACACCACACACACTGCACCACACACACCAGGGTTAATAATTATATCTTTGAGGGGACTCTCTATTTTTATGGGGAAAACATGATGACCCTAACCCCTACACAGCCCTATCCATAACCATAAGTAACCAAACAAAAGACTTTTGGTGTTTTTGGTTTCTTGATCGCATTCACAGATCTTTGTAGGGACCTGAAAAATGGTCTGCGTCATGTCACGCACAAAGAAATACACTTGAGTGTCTATACCTGGCTACTTTTTAGGTATACAGTAAACCTGTCGAACTGCTCATTGAAACAAATATATAAATCGGCCAATCAGATGTCAGCAGCACAATGTAAAAAAATCACGCAGATACAGGTCAGGAGCTTCAGTTAATGTTCACATCAAACACAAGAATGGGGAAGAGAGGTGAATTAAGTGACTGAATATGGCATAAGAAACTGCTGATCTACTAGAATTTCATTCACAACCATCTCTAGGGTTTACAGAGAACAGGCCGAAAAAGAAAAACATCCAGTGAGCGGCGGTTCTCTGGGAGAAAATGCCTTGTTGATGGCAGAGGTCAGAGAAGACTGGGCAGACTGGTTCAAGCTGATAGAAATGCAACTCAAATAACCACTCGTTACAACCAAGGTATACAGAAGAGCATCTCTGAACACACAACACGTCGAACCTTGAAGCAGATGGGCTAAACTTGGCAAAACGTTGCCAGTCTTGATTTCTGCTGTGACATTTAAATGGTAGGGTCAGAATTTGGTGCAAATTTGTGGTGGTAGTGTAATGGTGTAAATTTGTGGTGGTAGTGTAATGGTGCAAAGGGATTTATTTTGGAAAGTTAATATCATCTCGGACTGGTTCCTCGAATGTGACAATGACACAGGCAATTTAGGAGCTGCAGCTGAAGATGCATGCAGAGGAAGGTAGACAGACGGCGTTTGCATGCATGTGGGGGTGTGTCTGTCTAATAGCCTCTGCCACAGAGGAGATGCTATCTTAGTGTGTTTAAAGCACATTTACATGGTGGACGCCTCATTTGCTTCTCAGATTTGCCGTGTGGGTCGCGCTGCTGCCACACTGGGTGCTCCTCGTCCCATGCGGGGAAGCAGCTGCTCTGATGAGCCATCGTACTCACTGGATGTCCCAGCACAGCCACACCGTGGAGAAGTGGCCCCAGCCCAGCTTGCGGATCACATGGTAGCGTCCATTGAACAGGTCCCCGATCTTTACTGGGTGATACCCTCCTGTCAACGGGACAAGGGGGATAGACGAGAGGCTGATGGGTAATGAGGTAATGAGGTTAGCAGCTGACGTGTGAAACAGCTACAGGCACCATACATGTTTTTGAGGCCCCATTCAAAAAGTCACTCCCCAGGTGTTTCAGAAAGTAACTAAATAGCTAGTGAGTGGAAGCAGAAGCTTGTACCAACTAGATAATATATTAATATATAATAATTGTATAGCACCAATGTAATAAAACAAACAATCTCGGTTTCACTTAGCAAAGGCTCACACTAACGGAATGAAAACCTCCCCAACCCACCGAAGGAAGCAGCTTCTTCACACGTCTGTCCTGACATCAGCTGGACCTTTCGCATTCATACCTGCACTACACACAATTTTACTTAATAAACTTCGACTTGGCCATTTTGGATTTCCTTTGCTAACCACAGCAGGATGGGCTCCCCCTATGAGTCCCTCCCAAGGTTTCTTCCTTCTAGGGAGTTTTTCCTTGCCACTGCCACCTCTGGCTTACTCTCTGGAGGCTTTGGGCGAGGACAGTGTAAAGCGCTTTGATACAATGTAACATTGTGAAAATGTGCTATAGAAATAAACTTGAATTGAACTGAATAAATCATGCATGGCGTGCTGTGGGGGCTGGGGTTCCCCCCCCTCACCTTTACAGTAGTCCGCAGGGTCCTCCTGCTCCTCATCATCAGAGCCCAGGATTTCTTCCTCAGGCTCTGGTGGGGCAACTGGCTCTGGGGGTGGGGGGGGTGGCGGAGGCGGAGGGGGGAGGGGCGCGGGGTGGGGTTTCTCGCGCGCGCGCGGGGGGGGGGGGGGGGGGGGGGGCACATAAGCTTACTGCGGCATTACCTCAGACCCACCCTGGGAGCGTGGAGAAGCCGTGGAACATGGGGACTCCCATCACCTACCGGGACGGAGTGTTTGAGATTTCCCTCAGGACACTGGGACACGACCAGAAAAGGTCACCCATATAGAGCAAAGCGAGGCTGCCATTGCAGCAGAAAACAACGTACATATGTACATTGTTTGTAAATAAAACTCGATCGATCGGATTACAGCTGTAAATCGCACAAATGTTCGGCGTGCAGAGAGTTGTGGCGTCGCTGTCACATCTCGTTCTCCGTTATCAGCACAGGAAGCCTGGGAAACAGTTTCTATGGCAACAGGCACACAGGATTCAGTACGTGCCTACCTTCATGAGTGAGTGCACTGTACTGCGTGTGTTAAACATGTAAGCGTATGCACTGCACAGGAGAATATGCGTGTCGTGTACACCAGCACATGTGTGTGCCAGCTCTCCCCTGCATCCTCCAACGTGTCGACTCTAAAGCTGGTGGATGCAGAAGGGAATTACTGGCATATCATTCTTTACTGCACTGAATCTTTGCAGAGCTGCACTCGGGGCTGCGTGCTCACAGACAGCCAGCAGCAAATGTACCTTCATGTCAGGCCTTGTTAAAGCTGCTCCCAACATTCTGTGACGCAGATGCTCAAGTCAAGCTGCACGGCCATAAAGATAGAGGCCCTCACATGCATTCAGCTGCTCAGTGCCATCCCCTGTCAGACCCCTCTTTCCCATTACAAATGATGAAGGTGCTGTAAAGCTTGTTCGTCTGTGTGCACTATTGTGCATATTTGTGCGTCTTAGTAAAAGCATGAGCTTGTGTGTGTGCGTGTCTGTGTGTGTGCGCACGCATGTGTATGCGTGGGTCATGTACATGTTACATTGTGGGGACCAAATGTCCCCTGCACAAACCTGTAATTTTGATGTTGTTTGATGTTGACCATTGTTTTGGTCCCCACAAGGGGAAATTTTATAAGGACATGTGACTCTAATCAAAAAGCTAAAATGTCAAAAGTCTTGTGTTTTGTTTGATTATTTACGGTTAAGGTTTGGGCTGGGTAAGGGTTAAGGGTGTCATTGCTGTGTTTAGGGTTTTTCACACAGACATGAATGGAGAGTCCCTACAAAGATATGAATACAAACGTGTGTGTGTGTGTGATGGAGCTCTGACTATGAATAAGCAGACCTCCATGTCTCCACAATGTGTGTGTGCTGAGACTGTGTGCTGTTCTCTGAGCTTAGCAGTGGTGTGCCCGTGTATATATGCTATACACTGTCCCTATGAACCCACATGTCTGTGGAACGCAGGGCATGTCCAGGCCTCTAGGGTTCATACAGTACAGGCATTTTTATGGGTGGTTAGGTACACTTACAGTCTAACGGCAGCCTCCTGTCTGGACTTGCTGTTGTATACACAAACACCCAAGCACAACAAACAGCTTGTTCAGCATTCCGAGTGCACAGTATAATTTATAACAGGTAAAACTGTAAATGGTCCTCGGTCAGCTGAAAATCAGGGTGACTGACCTGTTAAGCACTGCATCAATCAGCCTTATCTCTGCAATACTAATCAACGGCATACCACCGTCAATTATCGCCCGATTAAAATGTAAGGATTGTGACACCATGACGATTAATCAAGGAGGAAAGATTAAATGACTCTCCCCATAGGAGGATGGACACAGTGCTGATTTCACCTCTGCTCATGGCAGGCTGGGCTATTTTTTTTTTATAAATAAAATATATACACTGTTTTAAATTGTTCAAATTACCCAGAATGCCCCCTAGGAAGCACTACTGAGATAACAGCAAACAGAACAGCCTACACAGCAGCCAATCGTATCAGATCCGCTCATAGCGGAGGATTAGCACTCCTCCACACAGAGGGCAAGCTAATATCAGGCCTTGATTGTTTATTTGCCTCTTTCTGCTCTAATCACCTGTACCAACCTTACAGTGATCACTGTTCAGTGGACATCCTTTCATTTCAACAGTCCTTCATTATTATTGCAACCGTGTCCCCCCCACCTGCTCGGCTCATCATTTACCGTTATGGTAAATGCGACCTGGGTTTCGGTGCGAGTTCAGAGGCCCGGAGACGGTGCCAGTAAACGACGGCCCCGTGTGCTGGAAGGCAGCGGAGGGGTGTGGCATTCCACACCCGGGCTCCACATTTTCTCCCAGCTCCCACTCGCCCTCCGCACATCTCTGCGGTATGTCCTACGCGGCACCATCTCGTGATTCGTCGACGAGCAGGCCACCCGGCATGCCTGCGCTAACCTGCATGGGCAAATTCACAGGAACTGCTATCCACACAGATTCGTTCCTAGGGTGTGACCTTCACTAACTGTCGACCGGCTGAAACAAGCTCACCACAGGCTGACCCAACACACAACACGGTAACTTTTAGTTAGTGCTACCTGGTGCAATTGTTCGTCAGCATAGCAATGCAGAGAATTTAATGGTTGTTTTCCATTTGTCCTAAAATCTGTTCACAAAAATGCTATGCTCTCCTAAGAGAATGTTACCGCAGTCATCTGCATGTCTCTCTGTGCCAACTGTATATTTATTTTTATATAAAGAATAAGAATAAAACACGGATGAGAATGTGGGGTGTGTGCGCCACTGTGCGGAAGGTGTGTGGTGTACACAGCCCCCCCGAGCCTCACACCTGATATCTTGGCCGAGCCCATTTAGTGGCACCGAAGAGACGGCCTGTGACACAGGGGTGCGGCGTGATGGGGACATCACGCAGGAGAAGCACAGCCTGTGAATCTTGCAGAGACAATGCCATGTTTGTAAGCCTGTTTCTTTCACCATGCCACCATACTGACTTGGCTGCCGCATCAGCTTTTCCAAGCACCGGTCCGATGCTATTCTGCTAGTCTCTACAAATGCAACATATTTTAAGGATGATTTTCATGCCTGCTGGCGTAGCACTCCATGGTCCAGAACAGGCAGTATTGTAAACTAACCTAACTAGTCCACTAACCTGATGTACCAGAGTAACTAAAAAAGACATCTGGACTTCCCAATTCGATATCAAGCCGCGTCCGTGGGTGAGAACTGCGACTTTAGATAAACGCATCAGATGTGAGCTATGAAGCTGGATTAAAGCAAGGCCATTAGTCACAGGAGTATGCAGCAGTAACAAGTCAGCGTGCTCCGAGAGCCTCTCTGCCTCCCAGCGCTGCCCCCTCTCCCCTGCCTGCTAGGCTGCTGGCTCACACAATCCCCCCCCCCTGCCAGAGTCTGCATGGAGAAGTGAGATCTCACTGCTATTCCAGTGCTGCTGACGTCACTGTGCAGAGCCTACACGCTGGCCGCCCTGCCTCATGTCACCACACACGCACACTGATTATGACACGGATTATCGTCGCTGTCATTTCCCATTGATTCCGCAGCGAACGCTTCCACCTAATTCAGCCCCAACGAAACTCATACGCGGCATCCAGACCCGTTTCCAAACACTAGAGGTTGCCATAGCAGAGGGGGAGGGGGCTCCTCTTCCACCCTCATCAGTTTTGATACATGTAAACATTTTCCTTTTTGCTTAAGCCCATTAACAATCATAATAAGAAACTATAGCTCTACCGCTCCCTGGGTCCTGAATAAAAACGGTTTAAGTCATACATTAGGTACCCTTTACCACCTGCATTCATCTAACCCCTCATACACACATATCCCACATACCCTGTAAGCTCTTTACCCAGAAACCCCCCTACCTGCTGCACTGCTCCCTCAGGGCCCTGTGCCTCCACAGTCGGAGTGCTCTCAGTGCGAGCCCCAGTGCCACCTCAGAGCGAGACACACTGCGATCCATGCGGACAGGAGCAGACAGCCGATGCCGCTAGAATCTAACCTCGCACTAATTGGGTGCGGCAGGTCTCAAAAACTGCCATGATGGTCACATGGCTCCCTCACACCCTGGTGTGAAACCCAGCTGATGACACACGACCAAATGCAGTCATGCAGACGAGACTGTAGATGGCACATAAGCATGCAGACACACGTGAAAAAATACATGGACACAAACATTACAAATGAGCACAGTGACAGCACAAAAAAGCACAGAGAGATAAACAAACTGAGATGAAGTCTCGGATGATTTTCAGACACGTCGCTGCACTTGTTTGATTCTAAACTGGGACGACGTGAAGGCCGGTGTGTTTTCCTTCAGCTCAGAGGCTGCTGGAGGGGTTGCACCAGACTCTGCAGATGAGTTTGCTGATCCCACCAAAAGGAAAAAAAAAACTAAGGTAGAAAATAGATTTGAGCAGATCAAGGGACTGTTGAGTTACTGCGCTAGGCCAGGAATCTTCACTTGAGATTGGCAATTTGAGTTGATACTAGAGCAACAAACATCATTATCATTCCTGGGCCAAAAAAAAAAACAAAATACGATTTTAGAACAGATTATAGCTCTAACGAGCAGCTGGGACCCAATGCTTACTGTCTTCCCAAAATTAGAATGAAGAATTGAGCTGGCTCTCAATCTTTCCACTTCTCAGCGAAACTCCACTGGGACGACTTCCTCCCAAGACTACCATCAACCCATAACCCACCCGCCCTCTTAATTTCATGACTTCCGACTTAGTGACTATTCTGGGCTATTCTAGACTTCAGCATTCCTGCGAACCGCCCCGAGAAGCAGGCTGAGAAACGGGAATGGCAGTAATGGGCGATGAGCTGTAAGCTGGATGGTGTGTCACCAGCATATGTGTAGGATGGAGGCCTGACCCAGATGGGGGGGCACCAGAGACAAGCGTGTCACATCTACATCAGCCCTGCCCTCCATTCTTCTGGCTCATAAATCACTGTAGACCACCAGACGTACATGTGGAAAAACAGCTACCCTGCGAATGTGGCTCCAGTGCCGTTGGGTGGAGGGACGGGAATAATTCAATGGGCCTCTTAAGCCCATGCTGGTCTTGTTTCCTGAGTAGGAAGGTTTCCTCAATCACAGAAAGTTGCGCCAGCAGAAACAGGCAATTAAGCTCGAAGCAGGACGAAATGCAAACAGGGCATGGAGAAAGTTCCTGGTTGTTGTGTGGGAAAAAGGAAGTCCCAGAGGAGAGCATGTTTAAACATAGTCGACCACATGCAGTAAATGGTCTCTTCTACTTTACTCCTTCTGTGGGAGCCATTTCAATGTAAGGGCAACAGCCATTCTTTGGAATAAAGGCTGACAGCTGATTGGCTGTCTCTTTTGAGAGAATGTTTCAGTAACAGGCGGCTGCTGTTACTGAAAGTCACCCACCCTGTAAGCCTCACCATCTCATTTCCTACATGCGGTATCAGGTAGAGGAACAGGGTCACATGACTACCGGTGATACCAGTGCGTGGATTCCATTACAGGCCATAGGGTCAGCTTCCCAGAGTCTGATCAGCAACGTACCAAATCACCAAAGTTTCCATCCTACGGCAGGGTTACAACATGCAAATTATAGAGCCACGTGGTGAAACTTGACGTGAGATGTTACTAGACACAAGGAATCATGCTCTCTCATTCACCCTCTCATTTGTACTGCTGGGTTACGCAAGTAGTATAACTGTGTATGGCGAATGGAGTGATAGGAACTCTAACCAACTTACATTTTGAAGCACTCAGTCACAGTCTGCCCATTAATAGAATGGAGCAGGTCAAAGCTTGGATGGCTGTTACAGTCTGGCACATGGGGAATGTTACCAGGCATTCTGCCGCTGAGCCCAGGACATGCTCTTGGTTAGCAAATAGAGGCAACCTAGAACCAGCCACTTTGCCTGCAAACCTGACCTAGACTCCCAGGCATGAGTGTTTTTGATGAGCTTTACTTCCAGGCCTCATTAACTAGCAATTCATCATGTCTTATCGCAGAGACAGTGCGAATAACCAAGGCAGCCGTCTGGAAGATGGAAGGTGACATCCCTCCGATCACAATTAGACACGCCTGGCTCTGCTGGAAGCCCTGCTCCGATTGCTCATCGTTTAGGGGTGGGAGCTGAACTGGACAATGGGGGCTGGGTGGGGGGGCTTGGAAAGACAGTTTTGTACATCAGCTGATGAACCCCGCTCCCCAAATTACAACCGCTCCCTCTCAGATGCCCGTTCGAGTGGCAGCTCTGGAAATCGCAGTAAAAACACAGTGAGTCATTCTGGCTCACCTGCAGGCATTGGCATTTCACCAGCCAGCTCGACACACATGCATACATGTGTGTATATCCCTTTGCGTGCACACACACACACACACACACACACACACACACACACACACTAACGCTAATGTCAAATATGACTATATTAACCCCTACCCAGCCCTAACCTTACCCATTAATAACCAAACAAAATTTTTGTTTGTATACATCTTTGTGGGGACCTGAAAAATGGTCCCCACAATTTACAAAAAACCAACAGGTTTTTATTACATTATGGGGGACATTTGGTCCCCACAATGTAAGAAAAACCGACCCCCCCCCACAGAAAATAAGCAATCAGAAACATACATGCCTGAATATATAGATATAAAAAGCGCTCATACAGCAGAAACAGTCTAAACTGCAAACTACGGTTTATGTCAGCTTCTGCTGTCACGCACTCTGAACCTCCTGTGCAGGTGTCCTGGGAGACAGACAGGCACACACACACACACACACACACACACACACATGTGCATGCACACAGAAGAAGCTCCGGAGTGCAGCCATTCATTTCAATAACCTTCATGTAAATAAACCTCTGTCCCTGTGCCCTGCCTGCCCATCCCTATATATCCCTCAGTGCCAAGCTGAATGCCCTGGCTCTACCTATACATACTTGGCAAATGGTCAGGTGCTGGGCACGTGTAGCCTCTCCCAGTACTGCATGTGCCATAGTGAAATGCATCACTATGATTACCTCGATCGAACGGGCAGTGTCACTTCAGTATATCGGATGGGTGGGCGGGCACAGCCCAGGATTTGCAGCGTCCAATTCAGATTGAGGCTGCATGTAAGTCACTGGCTCAGTGCCCATTAACCTGTCTGCAATACTGGGACCAGCAAGGCAGCACATTTCCATGTTATACTGCTGCTCATTGGTTTAGCGTATTTATTATGGATGCTGATAGGTCCACAGCTCGCCTCTACAGGATTAGCCTGCATGCTGGTCGTCCTGTGAAGGGGCACACGGCACGTAGGCCATGTTTTGGCATCATGCGAAACTACAGTATGTCAGACACACCTTGCGTCCCTTCCATGTGACGTACTTAACATGATAATGCTCGAAACAGACAGAAGATTAGATCGTGCCAAGGGTAGAAATAAGCAAAGAATGGTGTTTTGGGGGGGCGGCACACAAGAATGTCAAACACATGCAAGCATACGGATGCAAAGGAGGCACAGTTACCTTTCGGAGGATGAGGATTTCTCAGAGTTCAGGGACATCAGAAGTCAGGGGACCTCTCGCCCGCCGCCGAACGACAGAGCGACAACCAATGGACAGAAAAATGAAGACCCCCCCCCCACTTTCTCTCTGGCGTCACCCCCCTTCGACGAGTCCACACCGTGTGTGTGTCAGAGGGGGCTGCTGCCCACACCCCCTGCTTCAGCCCTTGGCTTGCTGAAGAGGATGGACGACAGCGCTCGGAGAATAAAAAAAGCAACAACAATAAACAATAGAGCTGTGTGCGAATCAAAGCGACGCGACAGCACCCTCCGAAGGCCTTCTTCCTTCCTCACTTCCTTTTCACCCTCTCTGTATTTTCACTCTGCTGTTCTCTCTCTCTCTCTCTCCCCCTTTCTCCCTCTCTACTGCTTCTGCTGCTGGTTTCTGAGCGGCGGCAGAATGCACAGACAATTGCTGGCGCTCCGTCCTGAATATTCTCCCTCTCTCTCTCTCTCTCTCTCTCTCTCTCGCTTGCTCCGTCTCTCACTGTTGCTCACTCTCTCCCTTTCTCCCTCCCCGTCTCAGCACGGTAGCTGCAGCTCTGCACAACAACAGAGCCCGAGCACGTAGGACAGAACCACTGCCTGTTCGCAGTGCGGGGAAAAACAGGGGCTGGCTGCAGCGAAGAGGAGGAGGAGGAGGAGGAGCCTAGCACCGAGAAACTGAAAGCACCTCCGTCTGAAGGGCCAGCACCCTGCATGCTCCTCCCTCTCTCCTTACCACATCCTGTCGCTCAGGGTAACACCAAATGGCCCCCATTTCCTTGTCTGTCCACCCCCCCGCGACCTCCTACTTCCTCGGCCCCTGCCTCCACCCGTCTCTTTCCCATCTGAGGATATTTTTTCTTGGATTTTCCTCTATTCATTTGTCAGTCCATCTTCCAGCAGACAGGCAGTTTCACAGACTAGGTGTTAGATAGGTGCGGTTATAAGGTAGTAGCTCAGTGAAATCTCTCCTGCAGCCATAATACTGGGGAGGTGCTCTCCTCACCTTTACTGCAGCTATGATACGGGGGGGGGGGCTCTCTGCCCCTACTGCTGCTATGATATAGGGGGGGGGGGGCTCTCTCCCCTTATTCTGGCCATGATACGCAGGAGAGGTGAATCTCTCCTCTTACTATGGTCATGATACTGAGGGGCTCTCTCCCCCTAGTGCTGCTCTGATACTGTTAGGGATCTCTCCCCTTATTGCGGCCGTGGGGGGTCTGTAGCCATGATATTGGGGTGGCTCTCTTCCCCTACTGCTGCTACGATACTGGGGGAGGGGCTCTCAGCTTACAGTGGCCATGATACTAGGGGCGGTGCACTCCCCCTACTGCCACTATGATATTGGGGAGCTCTCTCCCCTTACTGCCGCCATGATACCGGGGAGCTCTCTCCCCTTACTGCCGCCATGATACCGGGGAGCTCTCTCCCCTTACTGCCGCCATGATACCGGGGAGCTCTCTCCCCTTACTGCCGCCATGATACCGGGGAGCTCTCTCCCC
>JAODKE010000001.1:4458594-4469286 GCA_026779605.1 Mormyrus hasselquistii
AGGAGATGCTCCCTCTTTACGGTGGCCATGATACGGGGGGGAGGGGTGCGCTCTCTCCCCTTACTGTATCCATGATCCTGGGGGGTGGGGGGGGGGCTCTCTCCCTTTACAGTGGCCATGACACTGGGTGCTTAGACAAAACGTACTGTATGTCTAACTGGAAGACCTAACAGGAAGCTCACACACAGTTTACAGTCAAAGCATGACTGGATTGCATTTTCCCACATGGAAGTGGGCTGCCTGTCTCAGAGCTGCTCTTTACGCTGTGTGTGTTCTCGACGGCTCATGGTGGGAAGAGGTAGGCAGTGTGCTGGTGAAAACACAGCCCGGAAAGGGCCCTGCCGAGCCACTTCGGCTCCACATCCAACATCCGTCACCAGGGAAGAGTCCCTCTAATTAAAAGTGTCAACACAGCAACTAAATGCTGACACAGTGTTTGCTGCTGAATGCGAGTATGAAGGCATGTGTGTGTCCAGAGCAGCACAAGGCACGTGTGGGATTTTGGATGCACTTAGCACCCTCTGACCACGCTGACAGATCTCTAGGAAACCAGGACATATTGGAGGAACAAAAGTCAGAAATTTCACAGTCACACAATTCTGCATCGGCTCGCTTTATAGTACATGACCCATCACATTACTTCCTCTAACCCACAACACGTCATGGTTACAGAACAGAAGAACAGCAAGACTTAATATAAAAATGAACTCCTTTAAGTCCAGGAACCCTCCTTTACAGCAGAGCAAGTGGTACAGTCCAAATGACACAGGCACATGACAAATTGTGGTCTCTCCAGCCAGCATCCCTGCCTCTGAGCCCACAAAGCTCCCCAGACTCACCTCACCTGCCACTCAGTACTGCCCCATGTGTCTACTCTGTCTGCCCACCCAGCTCTAACACTCTGCATAACTCTCTGTGATGGGTACTTGGTACCAGCAACTACCAGCTACACAATGGTGTTAAACTATGAAAGGTTTGCTATAAACCATGCCGTATACAGACCACTGGGGGGCAGCATTACAGAACAGACACATGTGCGGGGCCTCACTAGTGGATACAGAGACCATAGTTACACCAACTCCATATCCCACCATCAATCTTTCATTTCATTCATACCATCACTATCCCCTATATCGTCTCTTTTCATTCGTTGCTCTGTCCATCTCAGAGCTCAGCGGTCACCCCATGCAGCTGTCTGCGCTCCAGACTTCCACTGCCCACACGCAGAGATAAATGCAGCACCCAGCATCCACAGCTTCTTCCCCCGGAGCACCTGCCTTCAGGGTGATGACGGTGGGACGAGGCCCAGGTACATGATACCCCATTAAGGCTCAGCGAAGCATCTGTGGTGATGAATAAGCAATGATGCTCTGTGTGAGTGTGGCTCTTTTGTGAAGAGGGAGCAAGAAAAAAACAAGCAGAGCCGCACTTTGGCCATAGGAAGGGGACAAAGCGAAGAGGACCAACAAACAGCAGATCACAGTGCTGACCTACAGATGGCCTGGATACGCATGCTGTCAGTGAGACTCCACAAGAGAGAGATACAGAGAGCATTTCATGGACCACAAGAGATTAACAGGAAGAAAGGCAATGTAACATTAATCAAACATCATCTCCACTTGAGACGTGACAGGTTCCCAGGTGAGAAGGCCGCACTTAGTAAATAATGAACGAGACTCACCCAGGAGCTAAACGCATTCTTCTGTTCCCTAACTTGAGACTGTGTACCACACTGGTTTTGGGGGGAAATGTATGATTCTGTGCTGAGTGCAGAAAGTAAAAATCATCTCAGCCTCCCTGGATGTCTCTACAATGAGTTTAATCCAAAGCTTATAGCTCTTACCCTACAGTGTTACACTACCTTCTTGCTTCAGCATAATTTCAGGGCTCCTTTCCTGTCCAGCACTCAAACCCTATAACATGACATGACCACAGATGTGTGAGTTTAGGTCCCACATGAAAGCTGACAGAAGCCAAGGACGAGGAGCACGGCCTATCCATTCCAGGACCAATTAACTTCTTTCAACACCTGTGTTTGAGTCCTAGTCTATGTGTCTAGAACATGAGGAAGTAAACAAGCTCTTAATCAGTACTCTGCATCTGTGGATTCAGGCTCTTAATCAGTACTCTGCATCTGTGGATTCGGGCTCTTAATCAGTACTCTGCATCTGTGGATTCGGGCTCTTAATCAGTACTCTGCATCTGTGGATTCAGGCTCTTAATCAGTACTCTGCATCTGTGGATTCAGGCTGCCCGAGCCCTTATCAGCCATTCCGAATGGCTACTCACTCTGCACACATGTAACAGCAGAATCACCAGATAGGGTAAGTTAGGATTTCATGGGCTTCACTTGAGTGAGCCGCAGATTTTGAGCTAGGGATGTCCGCTCATCGCATCGTGAGGGAGCAGGGTTTGCAGCGTCTCACTCCATGACTCAGTGGATTTATTATAGTAATCACTGGAAAAACAAAAGCCACATCTGGCTTATGCAGGTGGGAGTGATTTACTGATCGGGCTACTTTGCTGAAAAGCCCAGGTGAAGTTCTGCTGAAGCAGTGACTCCATGAAACACACTGGCTTTAATTCTTTTATTCTGAATTTGCAGGATCTAAAATAATTACACAGTTCATTACTACTACTACCACGGATGAAAACAACAACAGCAATTTATACATCACATTCCCTCTAGGGATATGAACTTGCAACCTTTAGGTTACAAATTATTGTTCTTAATCTTAAAATCTTCATTCCAATTTTTCCTTAAATGCCTTGAAATCAAGCATAACTGCCCAAGCCTTGCTACAGGAGCTACATGGCAGCAGAAATAACTAGTATTTATACAAATTATACACTTAATGACCACTTATTATGTACACCCAGCATGTACTGGGTAGGATCCACTTTTGGCTCCAGAAACACTTCAGGGGTAGACAAGTTATGCTTTCAGAGAAGCCTTTCTGCACACAACTCTGGTACTGAGCTGATAAACGTAGCAGGAAGTGAAAAGCTAAGGAGTCCTGCCACTCTCATTAAAAAGATGGTTTAAGAACTGTCCCCGAGTAGAGATTTTTCATGCCCAGAGGGACATTTATCTCATCATTCTTTGTAAACTTTAGACAATGCAGTGTCTGAGTATCCCAGGAAATTTCTGAGATGCTGAAAGAACCACATCTGACACCAGAATTACACCACATTAGAATTAGATCAGCCATTTTAGCCATTTTGACGGTTAGCCGCACGCTGACGGTTGATCCTGTCTGTATACTGTAGGTATTGAGTTACAGCTAAATGATCTGCTGTTGGGAGAAACAGGCTGTGTGTGTTAACAGGCAGGTGTGTCTAATAAATTGCCAGTTGAGGGCAAATTAGGGTGTGCAGGTGTTTTAGGGACAGGACAGAAACTGTAAAAAGAGTGTATTTTACAGCAAATTTTGCGCTCATTGAAGAGTGAAATAGTATAGGCACAGATTAGGCGGGGGCGTATCAGTCATATATCTGTATCTGGCTCTCAAGCCTCCCAGCACAGAGGCTTTTGGTTTGGATTAGATTAGGTGTTTCCAACCTTTTGATGTCCATGAGCCTCTAGATTAGACAACAGTATGTTTTATTTGTGAATCACTTCTATGTCTGCTAGGGTTATCCAATTAAGAAGACACCTGAAAGGTTTATCCAGCTTGATCCTGTCCTTTGATTGCCATGCCACCTGCTGACAATTCTGGTCTGGTTCTCAACCTTGTTGCACCTTCACCCAATTTTTACCATCATGACTCTATATCAATAATTCAGTCATGACCCTACATAAAGTATATGTTTATATTAACACTATGATCAAGCGCGTGGTGAACTCTGCAATTTACACCTATCGATATCTATTGCACAAATCTGATTGGACGTGCCAGTGAATTTTAAATTAAGTATCTGTAGTTTGGCTTCTTGGATTGGTTGAGTGTTCAGTAGTTTTGCACTAAGCAGTTGCAGACCCGAGACCCATTTATATAGATTAATTTTAGGACTGAGTCTGGAAAATCTGATCGTGGATCAGCATACTAGTTGGCTGGTTTTAAAATGCTTACATTTCCAACTCTACCTCAAGACTTTATCAGAACTGGCTGTGACCCAAACTGATAATCGCTGACCTAGAGCAAATGTTATGCACATTGTGTATGTTACGCTGTATTCTTTGTCCACCATTTCCACACACAAGCCTGTCAGTTCTCCATTGAAGGCCATAACAATAGAGTGCACACCGGAAAACCTACCCTCTTATTGGTCAATTACCCCGAGTCAAGAGCCTGAACATTCCACCGTCTCCGGTGCTCATACTTTTTCTGTAACTGCTGGATCACCCTAAAGTGGATTTTTGTTTTATTTCTAATGTTAAGCATCCCTCGATCCTGCCGGATATTTCGGACGACAAAACCTTTTTCTCCTTTGACGCCCACAAGAACCTTCACACAAAAACCTAAGGCTCACAGCATGTTATACAAGTAGTTGCAAGGCCTCAGAAACAGAAACAAACACATAATTTGATCAGCAACTAGAGAATTTCCCAGCATATCGCTGCAGCTGCCTCAACAGCACACGTTGTCTTGAGGAACGCAAGTTTCACTTAGATGAAAGACAAATCCCACTCCCCATTAAGAGACCAGCTGTTTTTTTTTTTGTTCCCTATACTAAAAAAAAAAAAAAAAACAATATGGTGCCGGGGTTATTCCCCGCCTTGTGCCCATAGCTTCCAGCCCCCAGCAGCACAATTTGGAAAGTTATATTTACGATGTGAACCAACCTTGCTGATTTATTCCTTGAGGTATTACTCCACTGTGTATTCCTGTAAAATGTCCCTAGACAGAATCAGTCTCTCGCTTATGGAGCACAACCTGGACATTTTCCTGCTGGAGACCAGAGAGACAGGCAAGTGTCGCCCACCCAGCCCATGTATCTTGGGAAAAGTATTGGGAAGCTGCCTGTGGTGAGGAATGGACCAGAGCAGAAAAAAAAGCACATGCAAAGTGACACCCATGTACCCAGGTTAGATGCTGGATAGTGAGTGATGGAAGCAGAGTGGACTGATGGACAGTGTACGATGTCAAAGGTCCACCAGCTTGTCAAACAACCACTGGCTGAGATGAAATGATCAGTCACATCATTGCAAAACCAGCCTGTAATGAGAGAATAGCCTAAAGTCATCCCGCCCCCCCCCCCAATATTGCCCAGTACGTGACTCTGTACCTGGATATGCGCTGAGACAGATGTAGAAACACAGAAGCTGTATGACACATCCAGCTGAATGCCATAGGCGTCCGTGTGTATGCGAGGCTGAGTGTGCGAGCGTGTGCGCATTAGGTGAGGGGGGTCAATCCAGCACCTGGATTCCCCACTGGCAGCAAAAAAAAGAAAAAAAACTCACAGATGAGCTCAGCTCCGAAAAAACAAACAGACTGACCGAGGCAGAGCGAATGATGTGGGGTGAGAGAGAGCGGCACAGTGGAGTACTTCAGCAAAGCAACGACACCCTGTAACAGCAGGGAATGAGAACGAGGGAGGGAGGGAGGGAGGGCAAGAACATGGCAGTGCTGATGATGCAGCAGGGAGTCAGGAAAGCGGGCAGAGGTGGCTGGAGGCGGATGAAAAGGGAGAGCCTACAGGAAAGCTAAGAACTAGCAGAGTTAGAAAATGAATAAGAAAAATTAAAGATTAAAGAAAAGGCCATCTATGTCTCTTTCTCACAATTCAGGGAATGGTGTTACCACGTCACATATTACATTACCACAGTGAATGGATCGAGTTGCCAAAAGGGAAGGAGCATATTCCAACACACACTTGCGAGTGTGCTTGCACGCATGCACACAGACACACACAGAAGATGGCCTTACTTTACCTCATCACTTCCACAGCACACACAGCACACTTCAGTGACACTGCACCCTCTTTTGTCTGCCTAGGGAACTGCACACAAAATGCAGCATTTACGATGCACCTTTTCAAAACAAGAAGTACCCTTTGGTTAGCAAACCAAATCCATTTTTAAACAACAGAGGCTCAGAAAATAACAGCCATATTCCCTACAAATGTGGGTGCCTTCAGCATTAAGGAAATAGCTTACACTAGTATCACCTGCAAGAGTGTGACTCATGCCAGCCGACTCATGCTTAGGACGGAGTGTCTAAACCAGGCTCCCAGTGGTGTGGCCCGTCAGCCGTGCTAAAAGCACACCTCTCTCTGGTGCCGCCCTGCTAAAACCCCCCCATAACGGTCGATGCTTTACATTATGCCACTATAACACCATGTAAGAACGTAACATTCACATACTTCTGTCAATGTGTCTGCTGCCACCAGGTGTTAACAATAAATCTGTAAAAACAGATTCTCCCAGGTCAGTCTGCAGCTGTGAGGTACTGGGCCTCACCTGCTCCAAATCGAAATATCCATATACGATTAACAGGAATGACGCAAGTATCAGAAAGTCATGAACCTCCACACAGAAATTATTTTACACAGGGAATAAAATGGTGTGTATAGCATAACACAAGGGCTGCGTGTGAGGGTCAGAGCAGCACATCCAACAGTGTGGTATAGCCTAGGTACAGTGTTCACAAACAGAGAGCAGCAGCAGCAAGTTGGCAGCAGGATTAGGATCAGTACACATGAATCATCCCTCCACTTCACAGACAGCCAGCAGGATTAACTCACTTTACAGAGGAGCAAGACAACCGCCATGCACAAGAACACAAGCAGGGACGGAGGCCCCGCAGATCATGCCAGCTTCATTCAATCCACTGCAGTTTCCCTCTGGAAAGTGAAGCTGTAGATATGAATCAACTCAGTGTTAGCCTGTTGCAGGAAGTGAAGTAATGGAAAAGCAAACTCCTTAACTGTCACTCAAAGAGGCAGGTGTGCTGCCTGTCCGGTACTATAGGAACATTCCAGTGTGCTTGAGGCTTTGCATCATAAATCACAATGCACTGAATGAATAATGTGCGAATGCTCAGACGAGCACAAATACAAAGATACAGATATACCTAAGCACAGACACACCCACACACAGCAACAAAGCTAATGTATAAATCCACTATCCCAGCGCTCATCCCTTCCAGGTACCACATCCACACCCGCATAGAATTATGAGATTGACAGGACAGGAAACTAACCAAAAATCTGATCCCATTAGTGTGTGAGTGTGTGTGTGAGAGCGTGCGAGTGTCACAGTTGTTCGGCTGCTTGCCGTAAGCCACGGGGGGTACGCAAATATGCACAAAGACATGTAGGCGGAGGTCAGCATGAAGGCGTTATGGCACACTAACCCAACCCCGACTGGGTCAAACCAGGCCACATGCATCTAATCAGCACTGAAAAGGCATGAGTGTTCAACTGACACTAGACACAAAGCTTCTTGTTCCACTAAGCAGAAACCCAGCTGGTGTTTACTAGCCTTCACAATTTTCAGGTTTTTTTTATTAAAAAAAAATTTTAAAAAGCATGAGTGGAACATAGAAAGACCACAGATGGGGTTTTGTGTGACAATAGGGTTAGACAAATGAAAGAGATGTAGGTAGCTGAAAGAGAGGCAGACTGATCTACTTCTCATATGCTTTTCATATCTTTTTTGTATACAGTATTTATTCTGCCATAACAAATAATGCAAGTTGACTAGCAAATGGGAGGAGAAGCAAGAGCTGGCACTTATTTTCACTTGCTCATACCCCAATTGTATAGTCGCATTTGGCTACAAAAACTGAACACGGATGAGCACCAACAAATGTATTCTTATTTGAGAGAGATACTACACTTCATGAAAAGTTGCCTAAATTTATGAGGCAAAAGTATAAAATAATGATTAATTTTCCCTTAAAAGGTTGGTTTTGCTGGTCAAATGCAGGGCTTTACAAGAAAAGCAGAGATGAGAACCTGTCCAGACATGCACAGAACCGAAAGCTGATGTGTGAAAGTCAGCTCCATTAAACAGCATTTCAGTAAACTGCAGGAACATTGCCCCTTCCTTAATTTCAAACACAATAAAGCCATTTCAATCCGGGCCTCACATCTAGATGCATTTAATTTAGACTAACTGTGAGTTTCCCCTTGGCATTCGCACCTTGTTCTACTTGATAGGAACACCGGAAAAAATATCCAGTGCCTGATATTGGCTGCATTTTGAGATACTTTTTGAACATCACACCAATGTACAACCAGTTAACAAAGCCCAAGCCAGGGAGATAAGGGGCTATAATGGTTTCTTTCTACTTTTAAATAAAGCTCAGTACTTTCTCAGTCTGGCCATAATGTCATACGAGGCAGCATGGGGATTCTGGGAGGGCAAATATTAATGAAGACTGAGCAGATTATTTACAGCTATGGGACACTGACCAGAAGACTGAGCTGTGCTTCTCAGATCTGGGAGGACACGGAAACACAAACATACAGTATGCGTTAGACAAAGGAAGCAAGAAAGAACAAGAGAGACCGTGATAAAGGTATGGCCGTAACACAGCCTTCAAATAAGTTATTGTTTAATTATTGTCATGACATTTTTTACCGATATAAAGAAAACACTGTAACAGTGCCCTGTTTTCGGCATCACAGACTTAGGGAAGTACTTCTCACTCAGAATAGAAAGCTCAGTTCTACTTTGTTGATTTAGCTGCAATCTGAACCTTCTTAAAAGAATGACTGACGTAATTAAGAGAGTTTCATTTCGTTTTTTTTTTTTTTTTTTTTTTTTTTTTTTTTAAACTGCTTCAAGGCAGCAGAGATCACACACAAAAGCACCCTTTACTATTGCGAATAAGGACTTTTATATAAATCAAACAGTGGATAAAATTACCATAGCTTGTTAAGATAGAGCTATCTGGAGCTTGTTAATTTAGCAGACACTTTTCACCAAAGTGACGTACATTTGAGAAAGCAGGGTCAGCCAGTCCCTGGAGCAATTAGGGTTAATGGCCGTACTCAAGGGCCCGACTGTGACGTCACAGTGGCGACCACTGGGGATGAACCGGTGACCTTCCTGTCACGGGCACAGTGTCCTAACCTACCGAGACAACACACTGTATCTACTGTATTTATAAAGTTACAGGCATATCACACATTTGTATTGGAAGGTGTCTATGTGTGCTGTTCTGATACAGATTCATTAACTCCACAATGCTCATTTTAGCAGTACAAAACTTAACGAACTCCTTCGGAATCTGTAACGCATAACAGATGCCAAAGGGTCCAGAAAATTACTGCTGAAGGAAAGCTAAACTCAACACTCATGAAACTATGTGAACGAGTTTTATCTACCATCTGGTGTGAATTAGTTATTTACATTACCATCTACATATATTACCATAAATTAAGTCTCAGACCCTCAACCACCTCCCTTTATACTGAAAGCCGAATACAGACATTACAGGATACAAGATAAAATTTAAGTTTTACTGACATATTTCATCACAATTAAACTCTATGAAATAGGTGAATACAGAATAACAAAGCACTTTAATAAACAGCTAATTAAAGATAAAATCTTTATTCATAAAAAATGCCCTTAGACATTAAAGCAATATATACACAATAAGTATTTAATGCATTGAATTGTAATATATTTAACTGTGATTTAAAAGTAATTTCTTGAATGACTTGGGCAACAAATCATGCTGCTGTTACCAGGAGACACTAACTACTAATGTATTTCAGCAACATTTAGTGGTACCACCTTACAATAAGGCTACCCTTTTGCGCTTATAAATGGCAGTAAGTCATTAATTAGAAGAAAACTGTGGTATAACTGGTTTATAATTGTCTAGTAAGGATATACAGGAAGTGTTACAGGAAGTGTTACAACCTAATTAATAACCTGCTTATAAACCATTCATAATCTCTTTATAAGGGTAGCCTTATTGAAAAGCGGCACCCATTTAGTCCTTGCAATTGCTTTTATAGGTAAGGAAATACAAAACATAATGCTTAAACATGATCTATATAAAAATTTATAACCGCTCCACCCTTTGGAAGATTGCATATGACATCACCATGGGCTAACAAAAATCCTTTTACGTACATTGGCTGAGGTTTACCACACGGCATCAGGAGTCAGTCTCCATCACTGTCAGTCTGTGCAAACAAACCTATGTCACTGTCCCTACTGGGAAAAAAAAATGGAGCAATTTGTCCAAATAATATCCCCGGACCATCTAAAGACAGGGCCTGCAGTCACCCTATTGGGACTGTCCCCATCCTGCCATCTTTTTTGTCTCTCCCCAAGCAACAGTGTTAACAGACACCAGCAGCATTCCTGGAAATATATTATCATGTGAAAAACTGAAGGAATGTTTACACAAACACTGGCTTAAAATGCATGTTACCACAACAAGGCAACACCCTAGAATGAGCAGTAACTCTAATGGCAGGATTGAGCTAAACAGCCTCCCTCTAAATTAAATAATTAAAAAATCAATACAGGCCACGAGATGAGGGCTTCAAATTACAGTGGGGCTAACAGTCCTGCCAGAGACAGAGTGCAGTGATACACAGATAGAACATGCCAATGAGAGGCGGCTGAAGAGAAATCCCAGGGGGTTAGTAAATGCTCCTCCCCTCCACCCCCATCCTGCTGTCTGAGCTGAGCACCGGCAGCATGCAGGGTGGGGATGTGCACAGGAGAACCATCAGAACCAACATACACAAACATGCATGCCCCCCCCCCCACCC
>JAODKE010000001.1:4498903-4510485 GCA_026779605.1 Mormyrus hasselquistii
TGGGGGGGGCGCGGGGGGCGCGGGGTTGTTGGGGGGGGGGGGGGGTGGGGGGGGGGGCGGACATCAGCAAGAGACAACAGCTCAGGATGCATTTAAGTTATTTGATTAAACAATTATAATGTTTGTTATTAATGTTTGTTACAGTTGTGTTATCCTGTTCATTGAAAGCATTATGAAAGCAATGCTTTAAGTCAGTGTCTCCCCAACCAGTTCTTGGGGACCCGTGGACGGTCCATGTTTTTGCTCCCTCCCAGCTGCCTGCCAAACTGGTGGACTGTCTGTGGGTCCCTGCGTTTGGAAACACTGCTTTACACCGTGGCTGACTGATGCTTACACTCTGGATGTCCTTCAGCACGTTCCTCTGTTTGGGCTTGAAGATGCCCTTAGGGGTATTCTGGGGCTTGAACACCATCCTTTTAAACAGCATGACTGCCAGCTACATACCAATAACAAATAAGAACAAGCATCCAAGACCGTCAGTAAGAGGAGGGCTTCAGCGTTTCAGTTCCCTCCTCTCCATAAACCCCATTCCCACCTTGATCGTCGCTTCTTGGATGACATGAGGGCTTTCACCGGATGCCGATGAGTGAAGCATCTCCTCCATCTTAGCCACTTCGCTGACCTTGTCCAGAGCTCGGCGTGCAAAGTCCTGCCAAGCAAAGCGGCACCAATGAGCAGAGTGGCATACTGGTCTCAGTGTCATTAAAGAATAACCTCACAAAACAAATACAAAAGGTCCATACTTTTTGATGGTTCAACTTGAGATATATTGAAGTTATGATGGTGTGATAACTTCTCATATAGTGTTTATCAATATATTGTACGGCGTTTTTTTTTCTGTATTTAGCTCAATATTTATGTATTCAGTGACAGTAGTTATTTACTTAATTTATCATATTATATTCATATTCGACTTACAATATTTTCAACTTACAATAGATTAGAACTCCACTGTAAATCGAGGAACATCTGCACTGCAATTTTATTCAATCAGCGGTTGCTATACTGACACTTTTATCCAAAGTCAAAAGACCTTCATGGATACTTTCCGGGAGAAATTTAAGTATGAAACCTGACCCAAGTGCTATGATGTCATAGCAGTCCCCCCCCCCCCCCCCGAGACTTGAGCTAGCAACCTTCAGATTTCGGTGTCCATAGTCTTCCCGACAACATTTACAATTTATATATTTATCAGATGATTTTATACAAAGCAACATACAACTGACAACATACTGGGGGAAATGGGATTGAATCAGCGCCTTTCTGATCACTGCCACAGGATCCTAATCCACTAAAGCCACATACTGCCCACATGCGACCTGCAGACCTGTACCTGCAGGCAGCCCCCAGTGCCCCACCCCCAGCCTGACCTCTGCCAGTGAGCCGGCCTGGAGGTCACAGTAGCACTGGCACACTGCACAGTACAGTGTTGCCCTCCAAGGCAGGAAGCGGGCCTTCAAGAGGGGAATGGAGTTCTCTAGGCAGATGCAGGCCCAGAGAAGGAACTCCAGAGCCTGGGGGGGGGGAGCAGAGGTCATGTTAGCCATACGGGAGTCCCACAGCGGGCCACTACACCAAGCTATAGCCTCATGCAACAAAACAAAGTCTTTAAATTTAGGTGAGAATATTCGCCATCTCTGTGACAGCTGGGAGCCATCTATCTCAGGAGGAGAAGCTAGGTAGCTGTCATCACTTCTATTATTTTTTTGGCACCTGTTCCTCATGCCTGGGGTCCCTATATATCGCAGTTTGTGGATGCTGCCGTTGTGACAGTAACTGCAGATCAGAGGCCCCTTTAACGCTAAAGCAGCTCCAAGGCGAGGTGTCCGTGTGCAGTGTAGGTCTGCCTTTTCCCCTTGTTATTATTGTAGTGACATGTTTTTACCTGTTCTGTGTGACTCGTGGACATCAGGTTCCTGCAGATGTTGTAAATATGCAATGATCCTACAAACAGAGAATATGCAAACATAACACACAGTCCAGAGGTCTCAAAGTACCTGCCTGCAAGACGGGTTATATGCGGCCTGCGACATGTTTTTTATTCTTTATTCAGTGTGATCTGCAGATTAATCGTTTTCCACAGAAAACAAGAATGACGTAACGTCTTCCCACTACTTAGTGCTGGCGCCGCAAATTAAATGTGAAAATAATAAGAGGTATTTGGATATGTATTCTTCTCGGATCCTCTGCTGTATTTACAAATGATCCACGTGCTGCTCCCTTAAACTACTGTGTCAGGGACTCGGCACGCCTTCTTGTGTCAGATGCTCACGGATAGACAAGCTGTGCTGTAAGAGGTCTCGGTGCGGGGATGTACCGTTGTAGAGCAGCCAGCAAAGGCTGTCGTGAGGCAGTACGGCCTCCATGAGCGTCTGCAGGAAATGCAGGATGCGCAGCAGCTTCAGAGGCCCACCTGGGCCACGCCATCCATCCTGCTCCCTCTCCAGTCGGAAGGCACACAAGCACTGACCCTGCAGGGCACGGAACTGGCGGCGCCGAGGCAGACACGCGCAAATATGACTGATGCACATGCCAGCCCCAGCTGAAAACTGATTCTTTCTCCAGAGAGCCCCCCACCCCCTGTCACTCACCGATTCAAAACATATCATTGGTTAATGATAAAATTGCCCCCCCTGTATTAATTATGCATTCCACCTTAAAAAAAAAGTTAGCTCAGCAGTTATTATTATGTAATTATTTTTATTGCCACACAGGTAAGAAAAGGCAGAAACAACTGAAAAAACCGACGCATATGCCTTCAGACACACCTTAATTGCTAAAGAACTGACATATACACACGCTAATAGGAAACTACCAACATTATTGGCTACAATAGAGGGTTGAATGCATGAGACAAGTATGACATAGGTATCAGTATACAGCAAGGTGTTCTTCTTTACCGTGAGCCCTGCCTTCTCAGTCTCAAAGCCTTCTGGGAAGAAAGTGCTCACAAACTGGTCCACGTCCCTGATGTCCTCCATGCTTACAGCGCAGTACTGGTGTAGGAAACGGCCATAGCCCTGCCAAAGCGCCAGCCTGTACAGCTGAGGAAAAGGGTTACACAGACACCTGCTAGAAGGTGTGGCTGCATGGGGGGACTGTGGGGCACGCTGGTCTCTGGGGGACTGATGAACCAGGATCATGTGGAACAGAAGAGAAACCCTCTGAATTTTATTTATTAACAAATAAACTAACAGCTAATACCCACCTTAATTTCAGAGAGAAAATCAGCAATTTGCAACAACTGCTTTTCGTAGTAATACGCAGGCAGACGAACTTTATACTTGTTCCATATTTCAAAAAGCTTTTTTGACCTACAAACGTATAAAAGATCAAAATGAACATGACCATTCATGTAAGTTAATCTATTTCTTTATAAATGGGCATATGTGGTGGTCGCTGATCTTTACCTACCCTTTTGCATAAGAGCGGTAGTCGACTCTGGGTGAATTAGTGATCCGTCTCATGTACAACATAAACTCCTTTATCTCAGCGTTAAAAGATGAGATGACAGGGTTCTTTTTGTCAAGTTTGCCAAAAAATGTTGCAGGCAAGGGATCCATCCCCCCCAATTAAATGGTTTCGTTTAATAAATTAGTTCCTTTCTCAACCGAAAGTCAGTATACAAATACACAAACATCACCCTCGCCGAAAGCAAAGCGGGGTGGTTGTCACGGCAACACTAAGACTAACACCCACCCCCAGTCAAACAAACTAACAGTATTGCGCCATGGTGTTTGGAAGGTAGTAATGATCGCAGCTTATTGGTTTAAAGAGATCCGGAAGTAACTTTTAGCCAATGAGATACAGTGGCCATATCACATGACCTACCAAAATGTCCGCGCCGGATGAAAGAATTTACCATTTCCTCACTCGCTGGTATGTGAGTGATCGAAATCTGAATCAGAAGTCTGAGTATTTTGTGGATAATTCTCATCCTGATTAAACGTCTAATCGTTGTCTGATGAGCTTTAGTGACGTGAGACTGCAATTTTATAATTGCTAAGTGGATTAATTACATAATTTTTAAGTGAATATTACTTTATAAAAAGTAAGTAACTTTTATATTATTCAGTAAAGAAACAAATGAATTACAATTCTGGAATTATTTTATCCCTACTGGTTCATGCTTTATTTATTAACCAGGTTGCTGAAATTGTAGGAGATGCCTTCTGGGACTGCTCTTATTTATGATGAAGAAATGACTCGCTACAAACTTCTCTGGGTGGAGTGAGTCACTGTTTATAACGTTTTGCGTTTTGTGAGTGAAATTTTGATCTAGGGCTTCATCACGTCTAACCGGTCTTCCCCTGATATGCTGTCTATTCCTGTCAGTCCCATGTGTAAGATTGAGGTTCCCGAGCGACTGGTGGTGAGCTACGCAGCACTGCAGAAAGCGGGTTTAACTCAGCGCTGCGTCCCGCTGCCCGTTCGCGAAGCGACGGATGAAGATATCCTTCTGGCACACAGGTAAAGCATCTACCGATGACTGCACGATCACAAACCTACTAGCATGCTGTGCTGCTTAAGGCTTATCGTTTACCTCACAGCACCGAATACCTGGAGGCTGTGAAGAAGACCCCTTACATGACCTTGGAGGAGCTGATGACTTTCACTATGCAGTATGGAGATGTTTACTTCCATCCAGTAAGTACTGTGGTAGACAAGTTCTAACTTGATTCTTATGCGGAATGTATGATCCTTGCAAGGCCGTATTTTATAGCACGTTTCCTCCAATATTCAGATGTTAACTCCATGGCTTTGGCCTTGGATCTCTCACTAGTGCTATCTGATTACAGAACATCTACCACTGTGCTAAGCTGGCTATTGGTGCCACCTTAAATCTGGTGGATGCCGTAATGACTGGGAAGGTGAGGAACGGCATAGCTTTGGTCAGGTGAGTCTGTTTTTCTTTTCTTCATATGAGAAGCTTTGGTAAAACTGCCAAGTGAGTGGATGTGATAATGTGTTAATGGGCTGCCCCCTTTTCCTCTCTTCATTCCCCCAAAGACCTCCAGGACATCACAGTCAGCGCAGTGCTGCAAATGGCTTCTGCGTATTCAACAACGTGGCCATCGGCACTCTCTATGCCAAGAAGAAATACAATGTCTGCAGGTTGTGGCCCCTAACGACCGAGTTAAGGTGTAAATCAGGGGTGATGAACCTGATCCATGGGGACCTGGGGCCTGTACTACGAAGCTGGGTTACTGGCTTATCGGGGTAACTTGTCGGATTTAAGGTACCACAGTTTAAATGGACTTCATATTCGTTCGCTTACATTTTGCCCAGACTACCTTAAATCCGACAAGTTACCCCGATAAGCCAGTAACCCCGCTTCGTGGTACGGGCTACTGATGTGGGTTTTTGGGATGACCTCTCAGTCAGCCGATAACTGGAGTTGTGAACCACTGCTTTATTAACGGCCGATTGAGAGGTCAACCCAAAAACCTGCACCCACAGGGGTTCTCCATGGATGAGGTTCACCTCCCCTGGTGTAAATGGGTGTGGTAACGGCATTCGTTTCATATTTGGTTGAATCTCCCCCAGGGTGCTCATAGTGGACTGGGATATACATCATGGACAAGGTCTACAGTACTGCTTTGAGGAAGACCCCGAGTGAGTCTTTGTTTTTCCCGTTTGTAATGGGTCCCAGTACGGCCTGTGATCCACACGGCCCCTTGCTGATCTTTCGTCATCTTGCAGTGTGCTCTATTTCTCCTGGCACCGCTACGAGCATCAGAAGTTCTGGCCGAACTTACGAGAGTCTGACTATGACAGTGTGGGCAAGGGCAGAGGGGCCGGCTTCAACATTAACCTGCCGTGGAATAAGGTCTGGCCGACTGAAGTTAATAGATGTCACTGTCTGCTGGTCACATGACCACCTGCTGACCACCTGCTGTCCTCCCTCGTCCCAGGTTGGAATGGACAGCAATGATTACCTCTCTGTGTTTTTTCATGTTCTTCTCCCTGTGGCCTATGAGGTGGGTAAGACTGATCAGTCTGCTTCTCCTGCACTGAGTTATTGCCATATTTTTGGTCAGAGGTGGACATTTCAGGTCCAGAAAGTAAAAATCCAAACCAGGATTTTGTTTCAACCAACCAATTGAGTATAAACAGTTACAGAGTACTCAACTGGTTGGTTGAAACAAAATCCTGGTTTGGATTTTTACTTTCTGGACCTGAAATGTCCACCTCTGTTTTTGGTTCTCTCGTATTTACTGTTATTTTCCCAGCACTATACCAACTAACCAATTAAATGACAACTGAGACAAATCAGTACTAACAGGATAAGGATGTGAGTGTGTTTTTACTTGTCACATGCAATGTATATAGTCAGACTATAACCAGTGCAATGAAGAAAATGAAATGAAGTAAATTGCACCATAATAAAGGAATGATAAAATCAATAAAGAACAAAACAGGAAGAAAATACCAATATAAAACATGTGTTACGTTGCTCAAATAATGTTATAAGTAAGGATCAAGTATAAAATTATGACTGTGGGTATTTATTAATCTGATGGCTTAAAGGTTGAAGCTCCGTCTGAATCTCTCAGCTCAGACACGCTTTCCAGACCACAGTCTGGTGAAAAGGTAGTTGTGGGGGAGGGTTGGTGGGATTGTACATGAAGCTGTGACAAATTACTGCATCTTTAAATATAACATGGTGCTGATATTCTCTTCCTTTTCAGTTTAAGCCAGAGTTGGTCATGCTGTCTGCGGGGTTTGATTCTGCCATTGGGGACCCAGAGGTAATCCCGCATGGGTGGAAGGCAGCGTTTTTCAATCCGGTCCTCGGGTCCTGCAGATAGTCCAGGGTTTTCTCCCTCCCAGCTCCTGGTACTGACTGTCAGTGTTGCCTCTGCTGTATATGTAATAACGTCTGGCAGAGAACTGGGAAGAAGCGAAAACGTGGACCGTCTGTGGGTCCCCGAGGACTGGGTTGGAAAACACTGTCATAAGGAACATAGTGAATAAGTCACAAATAAGAGGACGTGTACAAGTCAAGTGCAGTGATATTAAACCCTTCTTAATGTGTGTCCTCCTAAGGGTGAAATGTGCGCCACGCCTGAGATCTTTGGCCACCTGACTCACCTCCTGATGTCTCTGGCTGGGGGACAGCTCTGTGCCATCTTGGAGGTGAGTCCTCTCCATCCCAGCAATAACACACCCCGTGTGTTCCTAACCCTGCTTGTGGTTTTGGCTTACTTATGGCCTATTGTCTTAGGGTGGCTACAACCTGACGTCTCTTCCCCAGTCAGTGTGTCAGACTGTACAATCTCTACTGGGAGACCCCGTCTCTCGCATTTCGGGGCTGAGCAGCCCCTGTAAGAGGTGTGTTGGCCTGTCTACCAATGGGGCATCTCACTCGTTCGAGGCACTACTTTCTGGGGCGCAAGTTTTTAAATATACAATCAAATGCTGGAACCCAGAAAGGCTGAAAAACAAAGCTATGTTGTTCATAATTATAGGTGAAATCCAGCTATGGCGATTAATTATTCAAGAATGCGTTACTCTGCTAAAATAACACTTAAAACCTACTCCCACAGTACTCTGGAATCTATTCAGTCTGTCCGAAGTGCACATCAGCAGTATTGGGACTGTTTCCGACATGTGGGTAAGTCCTTCCCGAACCGCATTCCCAGCTACGGCACGGTAGTGTCTTTATTGTTTTTTGCATTGATTATTGACTTGGACTTGGGAAGGTGCACATCTTCGTATATTGTTGATATGCCCAGCTTCATTTCTAGGGCCTGCCTTCTATGCTCAAGTAACCAGCTTCATTTCTAGGGCCTGCCTTCTAAGCTCAAGTAACCAGCTTCATCTGCTGACTTGTGCTGTTGCTTCTCCTAGACTGTGGAATAACCTGCCTGCTCATGTTTGGTTATCCCCCTTCATTGTGATACTTTAGTCTTGTTTAAAAACAGTTTTATTTGTTGGCTTTTGGTCCTTTGGGCTCTGCTTAAATCGTGATTTTCTGTTTATTTATTTTTTATAATCTGTGTGACATCTGTATACCAGCAGATAATTCAATCCATACCTCCAAGCAGAGATGGGTAATTCAGGTCCAGAGAATCCAGACCGGGATTTTTTTTCAACCAACCAGCTGAGTACTCTGTGACTGTGACTCTCTATGCTCAACTGGTTGGTTGAAACAAAATCTTGGTCTGGACTTTTACTCTCTGGACCTGAATTACCCAACTCTGCCTCCAAGCTTCCATGTTCTTCTGCTTATCAGCGGTGTTCTCCATAGCTGCTGAGCCAGGTTATGAGCCTAGCACCAAGCACGCTAAACTAGAAGCTGGACAGGATGGCCTGCAGCCAGGGGAGGAGACCAAGGAGATTTTATGGCCAGAGCCTCTGCCCCGGCTTCCCCCCCCAACTCGGACTGCAGTTGCGTTACCTGCTGGCCTGGAGGACTCTGTTCCTGAGGGCTGCATGCGTGTGACTGAGACCCTGCTGACAGCAGAAGAGGCTGCAGAAAAACTCAGGTCCGATTTATCTACAGGATTCTCTCTCTCTCTGCACATTAATTGCCCGTGATTAGAGTCGCTCGGCACTCGGCAAATACCAGGGCAGCCACAATGAACTTCCCTTTCTCATTAGGAATTCGAACATCCAAGAGCTGAAGAACGAGAATCTTCTGCAGTCTCTGGGAAATGTGCAGTGTCTTGTGGATAAAATTGAGAAAAAACAGGTGAAACGAGACTGTAAATATGAAATAGCACATACAGTATATGGCCAAAAGTATGTGGACACCAGCTTGTCCAACATTCCATTCTGAAATCAAGGGTATTAATTCAATTCAATTTTATTTGTATGGCACATTTTCACCACATTACATTGTCTCAAAGCTCTTTACATTCTTCCTGCCCAAAGCCCCCAGTGGCGACAGTGGCAAGGAAAAACTCCCTAGAAGTAAAAAGCCTTGGGAGGAACCAGACTCAAAGGGGGGGCCCATCCTCCAGGGGGCAGCAGAGGAAGCCGTAACCCTAACCAGACTCAAAGGGGGAGCCCGTCCTCCAGGGGGCAGCAGAGGAAGCCATAACCCTAACCAGACTCAAAGGGGGAGCCCGTCCTCCAGGGGGCAGCAGAGGATATCAGTGAGCCAGATAGCTAAGTCCCAATTCACACTGTCCCAATTTTAGGATTTAAGTCTCAATGCAGGGGGCAGGCTGGTGCTGGTGCTGCTTCTGACGGCTGGATGAACAGTGGTACAGCAGGGCATTCAGGAGAGACGTCACAGGCAGGAGAGATGTCACAGGCAGAAGGGTGAGCAGGCTGGAGAGTCGCCCCAGGTAGTGGAGACACCGCAGGCAGCAGGGTAGGCAGGATATCTTGTTGTTTATTTATTTATTTATTTATTTATTTTTTATTCTAAAGGCAGCTTTAGGAAGCTCTGGCAGATATGGCTATGGAAGCATAGGTAGGAGGAGCTAGAGGCAGGTGGGAATGCAGGCATGGGGAGTCCCTGAAACGTTAGCACTCCAATCCCACAAGGGGGTGTGAAGCTAGAGTGACAGCATTGACAGATCAGATCATCCACAGCCAATGGCACCGATCCCCACCCAGCTCTACACCTCACACTATAGGTCTAATTGGGAGTGAGCAGTTAGCTAGAGCTAGAACTAGAATCCCTATAAGCCAGGGATCCAAAAATGTGGACGGCTCCACGTTTTTGTTTTATCCCAGTTCCCAGCACACCTGTAAGGTATTTAAGGCTCCTAATTGCTTGGGTCAGGTGTTCTAGAATTGGGATAAAACAAAAATGTGGATCTGTCCATTGCACCCAGAGGACTGGTTTGGGAAACACTGAGATGAAAATGATCAATGGGTTTTTAGTTAAGACGTTAGTTAAAAATTTAAAAAAGATTTAAGGTTTAGTTAAGAATATTGCGAGAAGCCTGAATTTCACACATCTGCTGGAAAACTATTCCACAGCTGGGTATTAATATGAAGTTGGTAGTCCTATTACTGATATAATAGCCTGTACTGTAGGGCTTTTCATTACCTCTAGGAACAATGCTGGTGAGATCTGCCTCCATTGAGGTTGGGTATTGATGTCAGGTGATCAGGCCCCTTTCTGTGAGGTGTCATTGACCATTTCACAAATAAACTTGTTCCCAGTTTCACTTCACAATCACTTCACTTGCGGTTGACCAGGGCAGCTCTAGCAGGACAGAATTGTGACGAACGGACTCGGTGGAAAGATGACATCCTGTGATGGTGCCAAGTGGAAAGTCAACCACCCCTCTGTTATGCCAACATCTGTGCAGGAGATCGCATGACTGTTCGTAATCGTACCCAGTGATGGGCGTGACTTTGGTGCCCACATTCTTTTGGCCAGTGTATGCCTGCATGAATGCTTGTAGAAGATTGACACAGCATTTTATCTCTGGTCTTGCACGATAATGTGCTATTTCAGTCTCGGCAGTCCTGCTGTGTCTGGCTAATGTCTTAGTCAGTAACAGACTTCTTGTTGTGTGCCTGTCTAACCTGTATAATTGGCTGGCTTTTCCACATGATCGCAGGTGCGTAATGGCCTGATTTTGGTGCCAGACCTCCGCAAGACCCTGGCCTTTGCTATCCAGCATGCCCTAATCTCCCTCACGGACAGGTACTCGAATCAGCTGCAACTTTTAAGATTTACGGGATTCGATCAGAAAAGGGAACTTCAAGGCCGCAGGGTTTTGCTGTAGTTTATTGCAAAAAAAAAAAAAAGGCAGCACTCTTCATGATTGTCTGAAGGCAAAGGGCCTTTTGTACTGGATAAGATAATGAATGGGAGATTGTAGGAATGCTTTAGATTCTGTTGACCTGAGATGGCACACAAGTCACTCGGTACCCTCTTGCCGTTGCTATTGCAGAGTGCTGTTGGTTTTCCTGGGGAACGAGGCGCCAGTGGAGGTCCGGGTGGATGGGTGAGGCTGCCCTGTACGCTCACTTGCGTCTGGTTCAAAGGCTGGATACACTCCTCCACTTAGCTTCAGTCTGTGGCTCATCCTCCGGCAGCGAGGGGTTGACACAGACTCAGTTTTTCCGGTATCATGAATGAATGGTGCGTGTTTTCAATGACGATGGAGGTAAGCAGACTGATTTTCATGAAGCGTTTCCTCTTTACACCCCAGTAAGCTCATGCTGGTGCAGTTCTGCAGTACAGAGCCTCCTGAGCCCATGTCCAACCATCATATTCCTGTGATGATGAAGGTAGGCCAGTCTGGATATATGCTGGTAACAGGTGAGAGCAGGTGAGCAGATTCTCACAGGAGGTCCCTGTGTCCTCCTGCAGGGCTTCGGTGACGTTCCAGGCTTTCTTCATGCAGTGCTGACCCTCCTGCTACCTCTGGCTTATGGGTATGACCCTGGTCTGATTCTGGTGGCCATGGACAAGGGCAGCGGTGTGGGGGTGGCAGCCTGGACCCAGCTGACCAGCCTGCTGCAGGGACTAGCCGAAGGACAAATGCTGGTCCTCATGCAGGTGGGGGGGGGGGGGGGTCTCAGATGGGGGAGGAAGTATTTTCTCCAGCGCAGTTACCGCGGGGGGGTTTTTGAGTGACGCCGTTTTTATTCAGCCGGGGGCT
>JAODKE010000001.1:4510585-4524485 GCA_026779605.1 Mormyrus hasselquistii
GAGGGGGGGGGAGGGGGGGGGTGGGGGGCGCCGGGGGCCCGCGCGGGCGCGAGCGGGGGGGAGGGTGGGAAAGACAGAGGCGGCGGGCTCGGGGGGGGGGGGGGGGGGGGGGGGGGTCTCAGATAGCGGAGGAAGTATTTTCTCCAGCTCAGTTACCGCGGGGAGGTTGTTGAGTGATGCCGTTTTTATTCAGCAGGGGGCTGAGGAGGAGACCATAAAGGCTACAGCTGCCTCTTTGCTGGGGGAGCCGGCCCAGTCCCTGGGGGCCCCGGGCCGCCCTCTCCCAGAAAGCGTGGATGCAGTTGAGAAACTGAGACTGAAGCTGGAGACACAGTGGGGCCTGTTACAGACGAGAGGTCAAAACCTCCCGAGAGAACCTGAATGCCTTTAAGTAATGACATAATGACTGGGGTTTGTCTTATTGATCAAGATGACCTGATGACCTCGGGGTCTCTCAAACATAATGACATCATAATAGAGGTTTCTCTCTTTAAACAGCGGAAAGAAGAAGTGGGCCCTTGAAGAACTGAAAGTGGTCCTCTTCATCTAAAGAGCACAGCCCCCTGTTCACCCTGGAAAAAGAGTTAAAGAGTAACGCCTGATCTTTATGCCCCACAAGAGGCTTACTAAAATTTATTGAGGTGTCCGAAGCAGATGTAGTGGACATTAGTGGACATGTTTTACCACGTGTGCAGCATGCAGCAAGAACCAAAACAAACCAATTGTGTTGCCACTTCATTGGGTTAATTAGAAGTGTGTGATATTGTATCTTATGCTATACGGTGTCTTTGGCCTCCTCCATAATAATCAAGATAAGTCAACATTGACTTACTGGACAAAACCCCCGACGCAAGGGTTTACAACTTTGGTCAGCTGGCTGACGTGAGATTTTCAATTCGAGACAAGTCTGCACACACATGTTTACATGTATGTAAGCTTTATTACTTTGTAAATAGTCCATAGGGTTTGCAAACTGCCTAAAGGCTCTTGACGTAGCTAGTTTTAGTTTTATAATGGAATAAAATACATTTGCCGTAAGAGTTCTCGCGTGAGTGAGATTCTGAGAACGTGAGTGTCATCAGATGCCTGACAGTTGCAACTCTGTGATGGGTTCCTTTATTTTTTTAAAGTCTAACCAAAGTAATATTTACCTCATTAATACAGATTCATGCTCACTGGTTGCCACAATTCCAAAAAAGTTATTTGATATTAAAATCACTGTTGCTCAGTTGCTGTCTCTGGTTTATTGCTTCATGTGTTACCACTACTGGAATATTTACTGTTTCAAAACGTGGCTTTGACCTTAACGTATCACTGGGGAAATCTAGTGAAAACCGAGAAGCGCAATAAAATCCTTAACGTAAACCAATAAGATCGATAAAACCGACTAAAGGGAGAAATGCAGATGTAATTTGATAAAATGACGCAAGAGTCCTTCTGAGTACATACCAGTGATTAAAAGGCTTTCATGTGATGAGATGAAAACAAATAATGCTCAACATGTGATTGTCCTCGCGGTTCAAGTCATGACAGTGATTTGATTTCGCATGGCTTGGTTTTGGTGTGATTAGGGCTGACCTTTATGCTGACCCACGTGGTTCATGGTTGCTTTTACATCCGACTGAGCAGTAGGCGTATTCAGGCTCCTTTTAGGGTGCGGTGATTTACCCCCGACAGACATCCAGCCATTGACGGGCGCGGTGGGGGGAGAAAGAGGAAGCACTCCGCCTATTCAGCCGGTGGCCGGTGCTGGATAACCGAAGTGATTTCACACCCTGCGCGTATCGTACGCGACGGTTTGCGTCCTGAACTTTTTCCCCCACCGACGACATCCTTCTCCTACCGGCTGCCAAAAGGGTCTCCCTTCAGCTGCATGGGGAGAGACAGAATTGGGGATCTCGGTGGACTCAAACAGCTGTGAAGACAAGCAGCATCCCAGCGAAGATGGCTACACCCCCGATTAGATCATCAACGCTGCAGCATGGCAAGATGAAGAAGGACGAGTCCTTTCTCGGCAAACTGGGTGGCACGCTGGTGCGCAAGAAAAAAGTCAAAGAAGGTAACTGATCGTTTTCTGGCCAAAATAAAAATCAGAACATGACTATACCAACTGTTACTGTCCATGGTGCTGCAGTACCGATTTATATATTAATTTTATTTCCATTGTGATTTCCCATTGTAATTGTATTTTATGTGGGATGACACTGCACATGTGTACAGTGCGACAGCAAATGATGTCTATTATTTAACTTATACAGGATCCTAAAATGTATATTAGCGGACTTTGGTCCTGCTTCGCTGGGTTATTTCTTTCGATTCTCATTACATTACCGCATGCAGGATCCCGATTTGCAGCTTCTCTCCCGCGTCTATTGTTCAGGGGAAGGTTTTGAATTGCACTAATTATATCGCAGTAATAGCTCAAATTTGAAGGAAATGGGAAGCCAGCGCAGGGGGATAGATCCAGATGAAGTGGAACTGACGGAGGGGGAACATAATATAAGGTTAGAGTAGCTTTACTTTTGGTACCTTAAACGATGAGAGAGGTCACTCGTGTTACGAATGCAAAGTTATCTAAATACATTTTAAGAGGATCACGTTACCCAGTGGCTGTTTTTTCTAAAAGGTTTAAGGACATCCTTCAATTGTTTTTTTAAAGATAAGTACAATACATTTTCAGACATTCAAATGACTTTTTTGTGTCTATTTAAAAGCCACCCGTAGCTTCCCGGCCCCTGTATGAACAGCTGCGGGATTTGGCACCTGTGTGTGTTTGTGTGCCGATGTCTAAATGAGGAGCACAGAGGAATAGCTGCGGAAATTCCATTGCGGACTGGGCTGCAGCCGCCGTTTGTTTGCCTTGATTATCACTTACACTTGCGTGACATAATTACACACAATAAGGTCATACTCAAGGTGTATTTAGTATAATTGTCCCGCTGCAAACGTGTCACAAAAATGCGGCGAACTTAAACTTACGTAATTTTCGTTCACTTTTTTAATTCGAATAGCACTCTCCATCTGTTACATTTGACCATTTGCACAGCTCAATGTATGTTGTTAGTCATGCATATCAAGATGGAAACGGCAACTCTAACAATGAGGTCATTAAACGCAGGTGATTCATCGCTTGTGACTCATATGCTATTTGGAGAAAATTTCGTTGAGATGTTGTATGGCACGTTGCAGTTGCTCAGCCCTGCAGAGGACATCTGGAGGTGTAGAATCTGTGGTTATTCCTCATTGTATGGCAAAATTAATATCCGGTGTCACCTATAGTCCAGATAAGATAAGGGAACAGGCATTGCGTCCCCACCCACTATTAGGGAAGTGACACTTTATAAAGTATGAGAAAGGCTGTTGCATTAATATGCAAGTCATTTTACTGAAATGCCTTGAGACAAAGATCACAGATCCCTTCAGTTTAAGGGAAGGTTTGAAAGACACGCTCTATCACTGATCATATTCAATTCATTGAAGACTTTCTGGCAAGTAAGTTCCGGGTGTTTTCTAAATATGACAGGCTTGAATGTAGGTATTGGCTACAACATTTGGAAAAAATATTGTTAACTCTGAGTGGCAGCCTTGAGCTTTTATCAGGCCGATGCACAGATGAGTGGAGCTTGTCTATTTTATGTGCTAATGGTTCAGTTTGTATGATGCTGTTCTGATATTCTGGAGCTCGCATTGGCTGTCTGGTGCTGTTTTTTGGAGAAGTGTCTGCCTGCATGCATGGAATGGTGTCCTGCACTTTGTTTTTGTAAGCTATGATCCTGAAGAAGTGAAATGTTTCATAATCTCTTTCATACGTGAAATGTTGTTTTTCCCCTAATTAAGTATATCCTGCATACCATTTTCTTTATTTAAATTTCTATGAAACTAAGTAGCTATAACATATTTGAAGGTGTTACTAGGATCTGGTTCGATGTCTAAATCAGCTCAGTTTTATTAAGCTGAGAAACTTCTCTTGGGTGGTGTCATCTGCTAATGAACACTAATAGCGAGTCGTTTTCTTTCCTGCTCAGTATAAGTGACATGTTTTTTTTTAAAGCATAGTTCCGGCCTTAAATGTGTGCCGTCTTTCTGTACGCTGCACTTCACTTCAGAAAATAAGAATGGGTGTGACGCACGTAGCCAGGAACCAGCCGAATTACGATATCCAAACATTTGAAAATGCGCAGAAATTTGCAGCATAGACGTTACATTTACAGTTCTCCCTTTTGGTTTCTTATCAGATGTGTCTTTCACTGAGCTGGCTCAGTGTTTTCATTGTGGTTAATGCGTATATGAGCTGAAAATGTGTGAGGCATTATAATTACAAGGAGAGCTACATTTTCAATTATGAGGACTCCAGTTCGTCTGCTCTGTCCACTGACCTTTAACACGCGTGTTTGCACCGTTTTAAGGGGACCTACGTTACGTTGGTAGGAGAGTGAGTGAATGCGCGCCTTCACAAGACTATCCTTGTCAGCACAAGAAACAAAAAAGTCAGGAAGGTTACAAATACAGAAAAAAATAAGATGAAAAAATATAACATAAACAGAATACACACCGGAACGGGCTCCGGGGCCCCGGACCCTGAACTGGACAGGCAGCTACAGAAAATGGATGGATGAATGTATGGATAACCAGAAAACAGAATATAAAAAAGTAAATAGAGTATAAAATGCAATATAAAAGAGGTATAAAGAATAAAAACGTAAAATAATTTGAAAACGACAAAAAGTATTTAAATAAAGTGTCATGTTAGAGATATGCCGCTCCTTGTGATTCAGTTTCACAATAAATATGAAAATATTGCATATGTATTTAAAGTGTAATTAAGAAAATATTGCACATGCTAATAGGTAGGTATGGTCTCTGTATTAACTGAAAGGGGCCCAAGTGGACCAGGGTCATGTCAGAGTCAGACCTGTGATTCTGTGACACAAGCGTATCGGCAGGTCACAGCCCACCTGTGCAGTCATCACTAACAGCAGGTGCATTTTTGGGACGCCGCTCTCTGTGGAGTTGAGCTGCCGCGACGGGGAGGGAGAGCTTGTGACTGCATGATGCAGTACAGGCTGTTTGGCCAGCTATCTGTGTGTGTGTGTGTGTGTGTATTATGTTTATATTACATTGTGGGGACTCTTTCTCAGGTCCCCACAAACATCTGTCATTGCAATCAAAAAACTAAAAATGCCAAAAAGAAGTGATTACACAACCGCGTGTGGGCGTGTGTGTGTGTGTGTGTGTGTGTGTGGGCTAATGTCAGCCATTATTTTACATTTGCCTGCCTAAGCGGCTGTGAGCCAAGATATGGCATCATGTCGACATTCCTCATCCACCACTGGTGCATAAAAAAAAAAAAAAAAACAACTTGGCAGGAAACCGATCTTGCGGCTTTGGGAAGATTTGCAATTCAATTAATATAATTAGGAAGCAAGAGGAAGTAGCTGTGAATGCAACAAAACCGGATCTCAGCTGGGCGGCTGGCAGAACCCGGAACGGGCACGGGATGGGGCAGTCGAACCCTGTGACAGAACCGTGTCTGTAGGGGCTGAAGAATAACACTCTGTGGGCTTGAAGGAATAAAAGAAAATGCCTAAAAACCGGATGAGACTGCATGCGTATAATGTATGGAGACACCAAGCTGACTGCATGGTTAAATGCCTGTAAGGTACATATGGCTGGCGTCCACAGTCCCACCCTCCTATTGGTCACTTCTCTGCTCATTAATATCTTCGTTGGCGTGCAGCTCGATCAAAGCGCTGTCCCGCCCTCCCTGCCCCCTTTATAACTGGATTGGGGGGGGGCGCGCAGGAATACGTGACGTCCCCGTGACGTGCCCGGCATCCCGTGCCGCTGTCACTCCTCCCCCGTGATCTAGATAGATGCAGGGCTGTCCGGCTCCCAGCCTCAGTCTGCTCAGAGCTCGCTTTCCAGAGGACATGGCCGGCTTACTCTGTGGGACCAAGCGCAGGAAACAAGGTAGTTTTATAATGGGGGGAGGCGATGCGAGATGTACCTGGCTGTTAGACTGCCCTAGCTTTGGGTATTTTTGGTGTATTATACAGATCATTGTTATTTTTTTTTGTGTCTATTACACCTGTGTTTGTATGGTCCATTTTTGGCTTTTAGGGGAGGGGGGGGTGGAAGGAAATAGCACTATTTGTGATGAGATGCTGTTTCACAGGAAGAGCTGATCTCCAGGCTGATTAATACGTTACCCAACGGCTCTGCACTCTTGCTCCTTTGATGTTGTATGTTTGTGTATTTTTTTCCTCTCTATGTATCTGTCCTCTACAGACATGAATATCTCCATTTCTGATAAGATGTGTAACATCCCTGTGGCATTAGGGGTCTATGGATGACTTCATGCCAGTGCTGTGTGAAATCTATAGGGTGTAACTGTGACTTTCATCTGTAAGTTACCATCATGACCGACAGGAAGTTTGGCGGGTCCGCCCAGTTCTAAGTGCTATGGTGGTCTTGCTAGAGTCATATTTGGATATGGTGGTATTTGATTGGACGAATGGTCCGGGAATGTTCTGCGGGTTGGGGAAGGTTTTGCCAATGCTTAAGTCTTGTTCCCGAGTGGGTTGTAGTGCAACGTGTTCCAGGCTAGCTTGGTCCCGCTCCCTGTGGACATGTGCCGACTTCCCATCTCTCTCTGTGGTCCCCGTGCAGTGAACAGCCTCCACGAAGAAGGAAAACATGCCATCAACACCCCCATGCTCCCCTCCGGCACAGACCTCCACCCTGAGGACACCCTGCTGGGTAATTTTACTCATCCCTGCTTGGCCAGCAAGCATCGCTGTGGTGGCCTTTCCTGTTCAGCCCAGTGGTCCAGCATGCTTGGCCTTTAGCTGACACAGTTTTTGCATTTTATTGAAAAACCAATCAGTTTTAAGTGATAAATGGAGCGTAATGGCAAGGGAAAGACGGCAGCATCCCACTTAGCTTTTCCTGGTTAGCGCTGAATCATCTTTAAACTGAACCCTTACTAATAAAAGAATGGAGAACTGTGTAACAGTCACCCATGTGATCAAGTGATCGCTTGACCCGTGTGCTGGAATGTGTGCTCCCCCCGGTCGGACTGTGCGTTCTCCTGCCTCACGCAAGGAGTCTCTTCACAGAGGAGAACGCCGAGAGAACCATGCT
The DNA here is from genome assembly GCA_026779605.1 of Mormyrus hasselquistii. Taxonomy (NCBI): domain Eukaryota; kingdom Metazoa; phylum Chordata; class Actinopteri; order Osteoglossiformes; family Mormyridae; genus Mormyrus; species Mormyrus hasselquistii. Next base: position 4,517,729 of record JAODKE010000001.1, read on the forward strand.
GGATCCCACTTCTAGGGAGGACCCAAAGTTCAAAGATCTACAGAGGGTATGTTTCACTCTCCTTCACGCTCCCAGAATTCCCATGATGCTTGTGTAAGCGTTGAGGAACACCAGCTGACCCACGAGAGGAAGGATAAAACTCAACAAGAGGAAATACAGGTGTACCAACATGAAGTGATATCTGTAAATGTCTAGGGATGGACATTTGGGATGAAAGCTTCAGTCAAACGTAGATGTTCCTCTTCCCAGGTTCTGATCGACTGGATTAATAATGAGCTGGAGGAGGAAAGGATCATTGTGAAGGACCTTGAAGAAGACCTCTATGATGGACAGGTGCTCCAGAAGTTGTTTGGTAAGAGTGTCAAGTATCTGCTGTGGGATGTTCAACAAAAGTAGTAAAAAAAACGGAAACACTAATGGAATGATTAACGCAGCTATATTTTGTCCAAAGGTGCATGAAGTTGTATAGCTCATTATTCTTGTTCAAATAAGGTTGACTGTTCCAAAGCATTCTGGTAGTAGAGTTACAAACTCTTGCGAACTGATAACTGCCATTGTGCAGTAATGTGTATTAGAAACATAATCCTCAAATAATTAAATTCACTTTCATTGTGTGCTTGATTTCTGCTAACATCCAAAGGTAAATTTCTAGTGTCACTTCCAAGTCTGATTTGGTCTTTGAGTCTGAAAGCGATTTTGCCTCTCTAGGGTCTGTTAGCTTTAAGCTACATGCTAAATCTCGGTCTGCATTTCCCCCTTCCAATCCCTAGAGAAGCTTTCTGGGCAGAAGCTGAACGTCGCTGAGGTGACGCAGTCAGAGATTGGGCAGAAACAGAAGCTTCAGACCGTTCTGGAGGCCATGAATGAACTTCTTCAGCATCATGGCAGCTCTCCCGAGTGGCGTGTGGACGGTGAGTCCCTGGCGGTTTTGCGCCCATGTGTGATTTGACTGTCTGACCCTGTTCCTTTGGTAGTTCCTTCATTTGATAGTTGGTGATTCACAATCTCCCTCCACAGACAGAGGTTACTGCTTCATACTTTCCTTACCCTTCTGTTCTTTGCATTTACTCCGTCACACTCTGACCTGCTTGCCGTTCTGACATCTGATGCTCTCTATAAATATACATTTTTAATGTTTAAATGTTTTTTTTTTTTTTTTTGAATGTCCAGTTTGATCCGGAGTTGCGATTTCCCTGCTGTGATTGGTTGAAGGAGAGCTGTGTTTATTCTGAAAAGGGCTTTAGAACAGGATCAATAATTACCCATTTAACGTTGCTAATTTTAGCTTGACATGACTTTTACCAGAAAGCCTCCATGTCAATAATCCTTCAAGATGCATTTTTTTGCCTTAGGTTAATTTTATCTGGAATTGCATCCTTCTAAGGCCAGTGTTTCCCAACCCAGTCCTCAGGGACCTGCAGACAGTCCACGTTTTTGCTCCCTGCAGACAGTCCACGTTTTTGCTCCCTCTCAGCTCCCGGTAATGTGGACTCTCTGGCAGGCTGCTGTGATGGATCAAAATCGTGGGCCGTCAGTGGGGCCCCGAGGACCGGGGCGGGGAAACGCTGCCCTTAGCGTCTGGTTTATCATCCCCTGCTTCTTTCCTTCGACTACAGCCATACACTCGAAGAATCTGGTTGCCATCACCTCCCTGCTGACGAGCCTGGCTGTTCACTTCCGGGCTGCGATCAGGCTACCTGAACACGTGTCGGTGCAGGTGGTGGTTGTTAAGGTGAGGGAATGAGCTCGTGGAAATCAGTCCTGGTGGGACCTAAGTGGTACCCCAAAGGGCAAAGTCCTGAGCAGCAACACTGTTCAAGACCAACCATGGGGGAGTCGAGGATACTAGCTTTAGTAAGCCTTTAAATCAGGATCTCAAACTCAAATAACCCGGGAGCCAGAAGCCAGGAAGCCTTATGTGTAGTTTTTCACAATCCAGTTTTTGCATTGATGTTTTTGTCCACTGTTTCATTGAATTACAAGAGGTATTATTCCTGTATTGTGCTATATTGTGTAACACTCATATTTGCTTTCATATGGGCAAATGGACGGTTTCTTTCTAAAGTGAATGTTTTTATTTTCAAAAGAAGAGAGAAGGCATCCTGCACACCAGTCACGTGAGAAAGGAGCTGACGACGACCACGGAGTGAGTGCCGGTTTTCCGCTGATTGCTGTGATTCTGAGTATAACTGCTTCATTTATACTGATGTGAGTTTTTGGCGCCATCTAGTGTAAAATTTGTAGAACGCTCTCCGCGCAAATGCTCTGCTGTTTACCATAAGTCTACTTGAATTAAATCGAAATATAATTTAACTAAGACCTATAAATTCAGGTAATTGTATTTTTTTGTAGGTTGATGATGGGAAGATTTGGTGAGTAAATGTTTCTGATATACTTATAATTAAGGAGTACTAGATTTTAAACAGCATGTACTGGATATACTGGGTTTGCTGTAGGTAATTATTTTCAGGCTTAAATCGTGCATCAGTCATATTCATTATAGTATTAATTGTGATTTAAAATTTCCAGAGAGAGACGCTTTTGACACTCTTCTAGATCACGCGCCAGATAAACTCAACATTGTAAAGAAGGTATAAAGAGCCATTAAACTCCGTATCAGGCTTTTGTGTTTGTTCCCTGCCGCATGAGCTAAGTAAACCTTTGAATGTGTTCTTTACCCCCTATGAAGTCGCTCATCACATTTGTGAACAAGCACCTAAACAAACTCAACCTGGAGGTAACAGAGCTTGAGTCACAGGTGAGATCCTTCGAAACAGACCTTCTGACCTCAAGAAGCGCAAAAGCAATGCCTTCCCGCCCAATTAGACTGCACACAGCTCAGACGGAATGTCTCTCTGTCCAATCAGATGGGATTTCCCTCTGTCCAATCAGATTGCACACAGCACACCCAGAATGTACTCTGCACCCCGAAGGCATAGCACAGTTTTCTGCATAAATAATATCGCCAAGATGTAGCATGGAGAGAAGAGTCGAGGGCCCAGTACTGATTCAGATGAAGTATATTTCTTAGTACATTATTCAGCAAACTATCAGCAGGCCCTCTTGCTATGGTCTCCCCAGTTTGCAGACGGCGTCTATCTGGTGCTGTTAATGGGACTACTGGAAGGCTACTTTGTTCCCCTGTACAACTTCTACCTCACGCCCGAGAACTTTGAGCAGAAGGTACATCCCCGGATCCTTGTTAATTTCATGTTTGTGCGGCTCTTACCGGTGCTCCGATCTCACACTGGCGCACATCGCTGTCCCTGCTAGGTCCACAACGTGTCCTTTGCCTTTGAGCTCATGCAAGACGGAGGACTGAAAAAACCCAAGGCTCGGCCGGAAGGTACCGGAACATACTAGAAAATGTGAAAGGGCATATGGCAGAAAACGTCCAAATGCCAGTTCCAAAGGGAATGTGTTTATATTAGTGATCCTTAACCATACCCTGGTTAAAAATGCATCTAATAAATGTAATCTGTGTTTATAAATCTGATTGGGGAACCACACTTGATATTTGATATTTTGGGGTATAGAAGGTTTATACTCTAAAAAGCAAAGGAAGCTCACCAGCTAATTGTATTATCTCTGAATTCAATGCTGGAGTCATTTCTCTCTATGTACCCAGATATTTCTATGCTAAAGCCCCCAAGGTTGCTTTTTCCTATACTGGAATTTGTATGCACACTAAAGCCTCCGGCTGTGTAATCAAAGCCTCCCACACAGCAGCACAGCAAATGTAAACGGGGGAATTTAAACAGACAAGGGATGAGTTCGTCATACCAGGTTCGGACCTGGGGGGGGCTTTGAGGTGTAGGTTTGATGGAAACACTGTTATTACTGGGGACAGAGTATACTTTGTACAGATTATCAAATATTATTACCTTTTATCTTGATGAATAAGTGAAATTTTAAGTATGCAGTGCAACTGCTTGTGAGGCAAATATAATTTGTGAACCACTAAGTGTGTGTTTGTCTGTGTGTGCCTAGATGTGGTCAACCTGAACCTAAAATCCACCCTGAGGGTCCTATACAACCTGTTCACCAGCTACAAGAACATGGACTAGAGGCTGAGAGGGGGCCTGTGTCACTCTCAGCCCTGGATCACGGAGGCTGGCTTTGCTGGCCGCTCCACCCGTTTCTCCTGCCGCAGGTCACATGATTCGCCGTCTTTCACGGCACTTATCTGTTGCTGGCGACGGCACAGCTGCATGACTGAGAGCATAGATCTGTCACTGAGGACCTGGTGTAGAATAGCAAAGCCAGGCAATACCATCCTGGTACATGAACTGTAATATCCTTAATCTCTCAGTGTGCCAGCGACTCGACGAGGATTTTAGGTCTTATCACTGAAATGAACAGGCTGTTACCCATGTATGCAGGATTGGACAAATTCGCTTTTCTATGCAAAAATGTAACCCTTTATTTGTGACTGGATTTTTTTAAGTGTAATTTAGCCTGATCCTGCTTTTATGGTTTGTATAAATAATCACACTTGCCTTAAATAAAGTATGTTTGTTTTTAAACCTGGAGCTTTCTGGAAAAGCAAGAGATTTTTTCACTGCAAAGGTCACACTGCAGTAACGGGGTTGTTTCAAAAACGAAAGTTTATGCAAATAGCTGTTCACGCGAGGAATTGGTCACGCATGCTTGTGACAGATTAAGCTGAAAGTGATATATGGTTAGATCGCAATCGGGCCGGCCTTTCATCAGCCGTGATGTCTGTTCGACAAAATAAAACCGTTAAATGACAATGTGGATTAGTGATATTGAAAAGCATTTCATTTCATACTGTATGCTGATGCATTTTTAAATTCTTTTTTTAAAATCTTTCCTCCTTTCTTTCTTCATAGAAATTGTATTGCACGTTGCTGCTAACATCAGACATAGCGTAGGCAGCCCTTTGATTCAATCAAAAACCACATTCATCCTCCCCATGACTGTAGATCACAGCCCATTTCGTTACAATTGCAGAAGTTCTGTTTTTTGGTTACGGTCTTTGCTTAGCAGTGGGATCAAATTAATCGACATTAGTTATCTACTATGATCACATCATCTATGTGACGATGGCTGTTTCATTTGTACTGTGAAAGACGTAGCTTGTAAGTGAAATCTTCTGAAGTGGGTTTCTCTGTCAAAATTCACAGCTCTGAACCACAGGGTGTCTTCTGGCTGTGCCTTGCATATGGTGAATGTGCAGCATGCAAAGAGGAAGTGGTCACCCCTCTGCTTCTGCTTCCTGCGTTTCCTAAATTACCGTTTGACATTTCTTGAGTCACGCTTGCGAGACACGGCTTTGCGTCCCGCCACTCTGCAGCCTGCATTTTCCTACCGTTTGGACTTTTTTCCCGCGCTTCACGACTTCTTTGAGTCAGCCAGTCAGTTTAGTTCCCTGTGTCTTCGCGCACCTGTTTCACTAAAGGTAAGGCTGTTTTATTCTCGTCGGATGTTGAGATTATGGAATACACATGAACACGCACGATGACAGGAAGTCGCACCGATGTGTTCTTTATACCCCAGATAGCGATCAGTGTTTTAAATCTGAGTTACTGAGTTTTGAAGGTCTTTCTGAAAGAGCCCCAGCTCCTATACAGGGACAAATTGTTCCCAAAAGGCACTGGTTGTTGGAGGAAATGGTCATTTGTGAAATGCCCACATGGGGGCAGTGTTCGTGCTACAGAGGCAGTGACCGCGCCGTGTTTCCTCCGTCTGTAATCTTGATGCAACTGGTGCTTTAAGCTGCTTAATATTTCAAACATCAAATCATGGGAAACGTGTTCAGGACAAACTCAGCTGAAAAGTTCTCATTAAAGATTCCCTTGTTAAACAAGTAATTAAAGAAATATTGGGCATGTATATTAAACCCTAAGATTATGGCCTCAGCTAAAATGAATCCTTTCTGGCTCCCAGCTAGAAACCATCCCATCACCAGCACCGATGTTCCTTCCTCCCCAGTTACAGGCGGCAGTTCCCAGCATGCCTTTGTTCACCTGAGTGTCTCTGGCTGCCGCAATCGGGAGAAACTTTAAAGCCCTTGACTTAAAATTGAACTTGATACACATGCTTAAAATATTAAATGGAACGGACTGTGTTTTTACCGCATCAGAGTGCCAGGAGTTTGGAACGTTAGGAAGAACAAGCGGCCGTGAGATTAAAAAACAAAAAATGTTAAGATGTTCAAAGATTGTTCAAGAAAAGTTGACTTCTCGCCTGCCAGAGGTGGAATGGAGGAGTTCAGGAAGAATCAGCTAGAAGAGGAAGGCCTTGGGGTGGCCCCAGGTGAGACGTCGGAATGACTGGCACCTTTTTGAAAAGCTGCCTTCACGGTCAGTTCCTTTGTGCCATCCTTTGAGCGCTAAACAACCACAATAAAACACCCAGTTAGCCTCTTTTGTGTCTATTTGTGAAAGGATTAGAGAATTAAAAGCCGGTCGTCCTTCCTGCAGTTTAATGCAGCCTCCTAAACTCTCAGCCTGTCGCTGAAGTCTGCCTCACGGCGCTGAATTGTTAACTCAAGATATATTGGTGAAAGCTAATTCTCGGCTAAATGTGTGAATTTATAGGTGAAAAAATAATCAAACTTCAGCCGTCATCTCTACAGAACCCTGAGCTTCAGAGGCTAAAGCAGGTATGTGACCACAGTGTCTGCCCCAACCGATTAACGTCACGCAGGCAGCCGTTATCAGGAACGCCTGGGTCAGCTTATTCAGGATAGTGCCCCCCCCCCCCCCCCCCCCCGGGGTCGAGCACGCCCGCA
>JAODKE010000001.1:4542178-4566310 GCA_026779605.1 Mormyrus hasselquistii
CCTGAAAATAAGACCTGGGCATATTTTGGCATTTCAAAAAATATAAGACAGTGTCTTATCATCGGGGAAACACGGTAACAATTAATCGGACTAGAACCAGGGCCCGTTTCATTAAGCAGAATTTCTTGCTAAAGTGGATTTTAAGTGGTCTGGGCTAAATGTAAGTGATCAAAGATAAAGGCCATTTCCACTGGACTAAATTAAATCCGGCTAAGAAAGAAATCTTGATCTTTGAAACAGAATGGCTCCCCGACTTTCTGCACTGGAATTAATATGTGACATCATTCCCCGCTCCCAGTTCCGACCTCCGAGGTAAACAGAATGTAGTATACATCCCCTTATTATCCTAGAAATCCTGCTCCTGTCTGTTCAGCAGCAAGACATACATTCAACCCTATACGGGCTCTAGAACAGTGGATCTGAACCGGATAAGCAGCCTCAGCGTGGAACACAAGGGGGGGGGGGGGGGCGGGGCACACTATTTATTTGAACAGTGTTGAAAAAAAATTACGTTGCTAAAGCCAAGCCTATATCAATTTTTTAACAATAACCTGGTTAGGGGGCACATGGACGGACACAGGGGGTCCTTGTATAAAAATAGGTCGGGAACCACTTTTGTTGAGTAGTGTCTATGGTCAACTGAGAGAGTTAAAAACTGACATCCAGCCATAATAGGCAAATTATTTATAACTAGGGAATACAGAACACTAACATGTGATGAAGGAAACTGAGTAACAGGAGTGGTAATTAAGTAATTAAGGCTTCTTTAAGTAATTAACATTACGTAACCACCTTTCAAGTTGAAGGACCGTCTCTGAAGTGGTGACAAATTTCAGGCATTTTTTTAACAAAGCTGAACACAGATTTAAATCAATAGCATGTGATATAAAATGCATAGTCTGAGGACAAGCAAAAGAGTCTGAGGACAAGCAAAAGAGTCTGAGGACAAGCAAAAGAGTCTGAGGACAAGCAAAAGCACAAAAGGGTTTTGGGCCGACGTCTTTATTCTGTGAGGTTTCATTACCAAAAAGGTTTCATTACTTTAATGAGTTTGCATTTGTGTTGGAGGTTTCAGGATCGTTACCGCCTCAGTACGAGCCCTGGGACCCCGACGAAATACGAAATTGCTTTTATTTTCTTCATTTATTAATATGCCTGAAGTATGGTGAGTCATTTATTAATTTAAGGAAAAGTGACTTCAACATATTACTAAAATAGAACTGAGTATTTTTGTCTGGATTAAAGGAATTTGACTAAGGAACCATAAATGCAACAAATTTACATTTTTTAGCGGATGCTTTCATGCAGAATGACATACAGTTGAGAAAGGGGGGTCAGACAGTTCCTGGAGCACTTGAGGATTAAGGGTCTTGCTTAAGGGCTCGACCCTGGGCTTTGAAGCGGCGACATTCTGATTAGGTGCCGCAAAGGGGGTCAGTCAGTAATAAAGACTCCTATAGGCCCCGATAATCGGACGCTGAAGTAGTCCGATCACCAGCCACCATGGAATTCAATCGATCGGCAAGTCAGAGCAGGACGATGTCTGTGATGCGGGAAAGCAGCCAAAGCTCCTGCATTAGCATGCGGGCAGTTAGCTGCAGTCCGTGGGGAAGGTAGATGCAGTGGTGCTCACTCTCTCTCCTCCCCTGCAGACAGCACTCTGAATGAAAAGGACGTACCTGGTGCTTCTGGTGCAGATTAATGATCGACTGAGAAACGACTCAGGTGTTCACGACCTCGGGACGAGGGTCCATCTCCGTGGAAACCCAGTTACCAGAAGCTCATGGGACCTGCAGTGGTGTGGTATCTCCGGCAGAGCTAAACGGGTTGGAACTCGTCCCAGCCCTCTTGGCGTCTCCGGTCGGACGCTGGTGGTGACGGATCCGTGGCTGGCACGAGCCGCTTATGAGACCATATTGAGTGTCACGGCGGAGGTGAGTCACAGGACGCCTCCTGAAGGCGGGTCACGCCGTCCTGGCACCCGGAGCAGGAGAGTCAGGCCACAGATGCCCTTTCATTAGGATCTGCTGCATAGCCAAGCCAGGCAACCTGCTGCTTATACGGTCCAATGCACACGCGGCCTACCGCTTACTCCCCCGGCCTGCCGTGCCACTAAATACCACACAATCTCACCTCTGGACTGTACACACCATCAGACAGATTCCACTACATGCCTCCAACCTGTTTCATCTTTCCAAGTCCTGCCAATAATCCCTTCGGTATGATCAAACAACAAGTGCTATGTCTGTATCACACCAGGGAGTTTATCCACCTGATCTGCATATTTGCGGCTCCTGCTTAGATTCTGCAGTGGGAACATATTTCCGAACCCCATGACAGAGGTCAGTGTCACAGAGGACACAGGTGAGAGAACACAGGTGGCAGCGACATTCACAGCACGCTAGCGCCCTCCGTATGCCATCTGCTGCCATGCCACCCATGTCTGCTGTAATTCTTACGTCACTAAGGATTTTATACCTCCCAGTTCCGGCCTAGACACCAAGGTAACAGGTTTCCGAGGCTCCATTCCTTGCTGTTACGGCAAGTTAACCAGCAGAAATGCATGTAAATAAATGACAATAAGCAACTACTGTGGAGGAATTCTGAACCCCAGCTCTGGCAGGGGATCGTATCGCAATGTGTGACGGATAATTCTGCAAAGAGCAACTTAAAATGATATTTAAACAGTCCTTCTTGGGTTAGGACTCAAATACCACGGAAGAACCCCTTTAAGACCTCTGCATTCCACCTTTAAAATTTTCTCATCTTGCAGCTACTGGACAACAGGTGGCGCAGCAGTTAAAGACTTGGGCTTATGCACAGAAAGCAGCTGGGCCCAGAACACATTGGGTTCTTTTTTTTATTCTGCAAAATCTCTGGGGAAAAAACAACAGCTTCTAGTAGCAAAACTACTAAACCGTGAACCTTAAGCTGTCACCCGCGCTCCCAGATTCATCTCCTGTTGAAGGTGGCAGGCTTTCACATGTAAACATCAATCGCAATTTCTGTTTAAGAATCGCTCTAGGCTTTTCAATTACCGAGCCCTGAGGAGAAAGAGTTGGGTATAGATGCCGAGGTAGTGGCGTCTTGGCAGATCTTACTCTGCTGAAACTGAGGTATTTGTGACAGCGAGAGGCGTCTGAAGGAGAGACACCGATAGCTGACATCCTCCATTCAACCTTAGCGAACACCCAATTGCATGTAGTCACTAGGCATCAATTCACGACCAGGACTGTGCCTGTTCTTCACGCAAACTCCTCATATGTGTGCAGTCATTAGCATGTTGAGGGTGCCGCATGCCAGGGTGGGGGCCAGCCTGTGACTTCTGGAAAGCAAAGAGGGATCAGAAGAATGAACAGCTGGATTAGAGGAAACCCCAGAGGAGCTCCGAGCACAAAGGACGTTTGGGGAGCATTTCACAGTTTCTCCATTAAAGCGCAAATGGGCAGGACTGGCTTTGGGGCTCTGGGGCCGTGACTGATTTCAGAGGCTGCTGCTGGGTGGGGGTGCTGTTTAGTAGAAAAGGGGGAGCATCTGAAGGAACGTGCATGAGAGATACGCCCCCCCCCCCCCACTCATGCCAGCGTGAAGCAGAAAGGAAGGCAGATTGTAAGGTACTTAGACAAAATCACACGTGAACAATGCGTCGGTAAAAGTCGATTTAGGCATCCAAGCAGAATATATTTTTGAGAAGGAGCCTGGGTTTTGGATGGGAAAAGGGGGGGCTTGGTGGCTTACAGTATATGCAGACTGAAAAGCATAAACTGCTTTGATTCTCCACTGGAAATGGAAAGACTGACACAGGCAGATCACTGTACTTCACCATTCTGTTTGGTTAAAAGGGTCATTTGTTCTGTGCCTCAAGGATTTCACATTTCCAAAGTACAAACACTTGTGACTCTCCTAAAGTAGGGCGACAAGTCTTTGCTGGAGCAAGACGTTGTCCTCGGCTACGAGGGGGTTAAAGGCAGTAAAGCGGCACAGGGTCCCTAACCAGCTCTTCATCCTTCCCGCCCCTGCGCGCATGGAGCATCCATCCTGAACGATTTCTACATCGGTCTCCCGATGTCTGTATGAAAAATAAGCGGGGGAAGAAAGTGCAATTGGACCGTGCAATCTGACGGATCTCCAAGTCCCGACTTCTATCAAAAGCAATTGAAAGAGAAATTACAGGTTATTACAAACAGATGGACCTCCCCTCCCCCCATAATTCTGCTGAGAATTTATGATGGGATTCTAAGTATGAGAAGCGGGAAAAGCAGGGAGAGCAACGCAAACCTCAGGCATGCAGAACGCGGCCTGGCGGCCTGCCAGGGACTGTGGTGCCACTGAGAACCACACCAACAGCTACGGCAAACGCCATCATAAAACCAGTACGGCACATGTTTAAATATACACCATCTTTTGGGCAAGTGATGACAAATGTTTATGCCAATAATTTGTAGAAAAAAAAATACACAAAATAACAAAAAATAAATGTTTAACAAAAATCAAAGGAAGAATGTTCCAGAAATAAAAATTCTAAGAAGCTGTTTTTCCTTCTGAAAATTTTGTGAATGTGTTGGTATGGATTACTTCAAAGGGAAGGGACAGTATTACCACATTACCCAGTAAATACCCCATGCTGGCTTCCAGTGAGGCATCTCTGAACCGAGATGACCGCCATGAGTCAGCTGCACGAAGAGCTGATGGGAGCCCGCGGATAACACACTGCCCGCTGCAGTGCACATCCTCTTGTAATGGCTGCTCTGTGTCCCCCTGGGTGGCAGTTAGGGCACAGGGCAGAGCGGAATAGCGGAGGCACAGAGCAAGACATCCGCAGTGGGGAGTCTGAGACGCGCCACTAGGCCTGGCAGGAGTGAAATCGTGTGTCAGCGTGATCCTGTCACTAGGGATCTGTTTACCCACAGCAGATGACACGCTACGTCTTTCCCCAGGAAGATCCTGGCAGAGCCTCAAATGTGTCCCTTAATGCACGTTTCATATAAGCAGGAGAAACAGATGCAGCTCCATTTGGGTACTTCAAACAAAGACACGGCAGTATACGGTAGGACTACAATACACAGCAGGGTTACAGTATAGCTCTTGGGAGTTTTACTTACACAAAAATGTTCTAAGGGCGGAAAGAACCTATATATAGAGATATAGTATACAGCTACAGGGCTATGATTTACAGCGGGGCTACAGCATACAGCGAGCTACAGTACACAGCAGGATTACAGTATACAGCGGGGCTCCAATATACAACGGGGCTACAGTATACAGTGAGGCTACAGTATACAGCAGATCTACAGTACACAGCAGGGCTACAATATACAGCAGGGCTACAGTACACAGCGGGACTAGGCTACACAGCAATGCTATAGTATACAGCAGGGCTACAGTATACAGTGAGGCTACAATATCCAGCAGGGCTATAGTACACAGTGCGATTACAGTGTACAGTGGGGCTACAATATACAGCAGGGCTACAGTACACAGCGGGACTAGGCTACACAGCAATGCTATAGTATACAGCAGGGCTACAGTATACAGTGAGGCTACAATATCCAGCAGGGCTATAGTACACAGTGCGACTACAGTGTACAGTGAGGCTACAAAATCCAGCAGGGCTATAGTACACAGTGCGACTACAGTGTACAGTGGGGCTACAATATACAGCAGGGCTACAGTATACAGTGGGACTATGGGTGGGCAGAGGCTGGTCAGTGCCCACCTGAGCAGATTGTCTGCACTCTCAACAGAGACCAATTTAACCAATCCTTAGTGATGTAGTAGAACCATCCTGGCACACTTCACCTTCAGCCCAACATACCCCAGATTTCCACCCAAAGTTGGTATCCTGGTAATGCCACTGCTATACAGTAATATTCGATTATGGCTTTACCTCTGTTGAGTCTTTCTGCATGTTTTAAAGTGCCCTCACCGGATGAATGATATCTGCAAGGCTATGCTAAGGTTAAGGCTAATCCTCTTTGAAGGGATGATACCAGAGACCAGGCCCCATTAAGAGGAACCAGGCCACGGACTTACCAGGCTGTGGATGTGTGGTAGGACATGGCGGAAGGACTCTGGGCCTCCCCTCTCAGGCTGTGTCTGGGATGATGAGCCAGAGCAATGGGATGTGACGAGGCCCCGTCATCCGCCTGCGCCACACTGGCCCACTGGCTCCTGGCCCGCTTCAGCCACCGTCCACCCAAGCCCCACTTCTCCAGGTAGACTCGGCACAGCTCGTAGTTCATGGCCGAGTAGTAGAGGAAGTCCAGGGCCAGCAAGACCATGACGAAGAAGCCGTAGATCCACACGCCAACAAGAGCCGTGTAGTTGCTGTTGGCAGAGGCAGAGCAATGTGTTAGAATAAAGTCTTATATGTCATGGAAGCCAATCAGTCTGTCCCTCTAAAATGACTTATTTCATCGTTTCCACTCTGGAAACACTGATGGACATCAATCAAGCTCTACTGAGGCTTGCGGTTGAATGTATTGCAGGCTCGCCCTGAAATCACATCCTAGGGAATTTTATTAAGAGGTTACAGTAACTGTCATCTAAAGATATCAAAGATCTGGCCCAAGCAGCCCCTTCAGCCCCCCCATCAGATTCTTGGAGCAGTGAATCACTTCGAAGAGGTCAATCTGGTTGAGTGAGTTAGACTCTAGCTGTGGGCTCCTCTGAAGATCTTAAGAATTTATGGAGGCACTCAAAGACATTCGATGAGGTGAGCAACTTTTACAGTGATAACAAGTGCCGAATGCAGAGAGGGGCGATGTTAACACTTTGATGTTAACAGTACAGCCATCTTCATACATATAAGTGGGCGCTTTACATCCCACCTTACCAATGGCGGAGCCAGACAGCCTGAACCGTGAAGCAGATACAAGCACATATAACAACTATTTGTAAATGGAAAAAGGTAACAGTAGCATTACAGCGTGATTCTGTCATTCGTTTGCTCATTCCTCTTTACAGAGCTGCCACAAAACCATGTGACTCAACACAACAACTGCCTTCCATTTCTCCTCTGAGCTGGTCTTATCGAGGGGCAGAATGGTAGCCATCAAAGACTGACTCGTATTAGACGATCCTGATCATGGTTGGCCCAAGGCATAAGCAAACTAAGCAGCTGCTTAGGGCCCAGCGGCCACTAGGGGGCCCTCTATCTTATCAAGATGTAGATGAGAACTACACTGGAGATCAAAATCAGAGAACAGCCTACAATTTCCTAAATGTCAAGGTCACGACATAGTCCTATTGGGAAGTCATCCAAACAAAAGTAAAAGAGCAGTATTTTGACCGTATGTCATGAGTTACGTAAATTCAGAAGGACAGTATAAGAAGGAGATATTTGAAAAAGATCACTGATCAAAATTAGAGAACACGTTCAGGTACCTCCCAGTAATTGGTGTTAATCTGGCAGCTGGGGCCAATTTCATTAATTATCTGACAAACCTGGCAGCCTATCTTTCCACTTTGTAAGATGTTGGGCCGTTTGTGACTGGAACCCACCGGCAGCAGGTTGTCCAGATGACGGCCAAAGGCATGACCCTATCAGCCATAGAAAGAGAAGTTGGTCGTTCCAAATCTGTTATTTCTAGAATATTGTACCTTTACAATGTCACAAACTCATTCAAGTCCCTCAAGAAGGCTGGTCGTCCACGAAAGACAAATATAAGAGAGGACAGGACAATGCGGAAAATGTCAGTGGAGAATCGTTTCATCACTGCAGTTGGAATTCCTCGCCAGCTCAGTGCTGAATGGGGTAAGGGTCTGTCTCATCATACAATGTCTACTCTGCCTATTCCGCAGTGACCAAACCTCTCATAAGCAAGAAGAAGCAGAAGGCTAGACCGGCCTTTGCTGAGGAGCATGTTGTGTGGACAGAGGAGAACTGGGTCCAAAGTTAATTTTAGTGATGAAACCAAGTTTAATTTAATTAGGTCTGAAGGGAAACATTATGTTTGTCGTCAAACTGGGGAAAGACTGAACTCCAACTGTGTTAGGAAGTCGGTGAAAGGTGAAGGAGGACGTGCCATGGTCTGGGGAATGTTCTCTGATGCAGGAGGTGGGCCTCATATACAGCTACATGGCAGAGTGAATGGAAATGTTCATCAGAACCTTCTTCGACAACATGTGGTTCATCACCCAATCAGCCAGCAATTTTTATGCAGGACAATGCGCCCTGTCACACAGCAAAACGGGTAAAGCAGTTCCTTGAAAGTGGAAAAATTGAAATTATGAAATGGCCAGCCCAGAGTCCAGATCTAAGCCCAATAGAAAACCTCTGGAAAATCCATGGCAACAAAGTTATGGCTAAGAAACGCACTACAGTCACGAAGCTGTGGAGGAGACTGCAAGAAGAGTGGAGCAAAATCACAGCAGAGCTGTGTGAGAGAGGAGTGATGGTCTGTGGCCGCAGATGTGCTGAAGTCATTCAAAGCTGTGGCCTGTACACGTCCTATTCACTTTTCATTGTTGTAACCTTCAGAAAATTTAGTTCTGATCTTTCTTGATGCTACAGTCATTGCAGTTCTCTAATTCTGATCTGATTTTTTTTCTTGTTCAATTTTCTTTTATTTGCTCTGTTATTTCTGTTATTTTGTATAATGCTGTTCGAGTTGCATGATATACTGTAGCCACAACAGTCATTCCATCAAATGATGAGCAATGAAAATGACATTATTCCTGAAAAAAATCAAGCGTTCATAAACTGTTCCCTAATTTTGGTCTCCAGTGTAGATTAATCAAATTTTGGTTAGTGTTCCAAAAAGGGTTGGATTTGCCCCATTCCTGATACAGAAAGATATAGTTTGGTGTTAAACCCTCCCCTTCCATGAGGCACACAGAACTTGAAGTTTGAAATGATACTTTAACATCTGGACATCCGGATCTGACATTGGCGATTAATATTGATGTCCTTTAGGAGTCAGAATTGGGCAAAAGGTAATGGGACGGATGCCAGTTTGCCGGTGTCTCAGTTATCAGACTCCTGGGTCTTGGTATTACCCAGAATGCCTTTCCACTCAAGCGATTATCTAAAGCTCAAATCATCACCTACATACCGTTTTGACTTGCATGACTAATCTATAGCCCGAGCAAGGGTGATTAGCCTAATCCATATCAATATTAAAGCCGTTATTTTTAGATTTAATGGGAGCAGGCCAGAAGTCTGGAGAAGACTCAAGATGGATGGTGAGACGCTGGTAAATGAGACTGACTGAGCTACACAGCAAATGTCGATTTTAGGCAAAGCTAGCTGATCTTAAATATAGTGGAGAGCTAAATGTATGCATGCTTGCGGTTTTAATTACAAGCGGTTTTAATTACTTGTAATGCTCATTTAAGAGTACAGTATATGCACCGGTTGACTGAGAGATAGCTACATCTGAACTACTGTAATGTAACTTGCATTTTAGATATTTTGTGTGTATGAAAATGTCATCAAAGGGTATCAAGGAAGAGCAGAGAGTTGTTATGAGAGAGGGTGTACCCATCTTGGGAGGGAAAGTCATGTGACTTTGTCACGCCACTTGTCCCTGATTAAAATCTACTGATAGCATTATTTGCACTTGATTTGTATCACTTTAGTATTGATTATTTGTATAATGTTCTGTAACTGGTGCTGATGAAAGGATATGCATTACAATACACTTGTTCTAACAATACAGTTGTTGCCCAATAAAATATCTTGAATCTCAAGATGATATGATATAAATCTGTCTATCTTTGTGTCCGCTTAAGGTGCAATTTGCCTCTCTCGTGGGTTTGTGTCTGAGGGCTGCCATAGCGATTAGCATTATTCACAGGTCAGTGTAGCTCTTCCAGCGCATGCTAGGATTTTCGCTCCCAGCAAGTTGACACTGGCAGTGTGACTGACATTTCAAACCTGGAGCCGTGGTGAAAACTGCGAGCTTTATTCACCAGGCTTAGGCAGAGCACAAGGTGTTCTGCATAGTTCCCCTACAGGATCTAGTCAGGGCAAACAAAGGAACACTCAGAGAGCCTCAGAGAGCAGTTGTGGCAGGTCAGGAGAGAGGCATGCTGGGATATTGCCAATTTGGGGCACCTGCCTGTTTTTGTCAGTACTGCACTCATGACAGTAAGAGCAACCGATGATGGAGTAGTATGAAAACCAGTCAAGAAGGTGTAGATGCAGCTTCCCAAACTTAAGGCCTCCTGCTAAGCAGAAATGAAAGCTGAAAGTCCATTTCTCACAGTTCCCCCACCTCTGTCTCAATTAATCTGAACTGGGCAGAACCCACTGGCAAGGAGGCAAGTGTTCACAGCCCCGACTCGCCTTGTTGTATGGCTTTAACTGCTCTTTTGCTTTTCTCTCCTCCTGTTGTGGATTTTTTTGTTGAAAGCTGTTTGTGGCAAGGAGAGCGACAGGAAAGAGCAAGTTTGTTTCCTGGAAACCTGGCAACTGCTTTCAAAGAATAAATGATTTTATGGCTGGGGTTTGCTACTTCATACTATTTTACTTCTTCTTCCAGGAAATGATCCCACCAACTGTTGAAATATGGTGTCTGATATTCCTGATAAATCCTGCAATCTACTGATTCGGGTATTTTGCCCGGATGTCCTCTTCCCTTTTTTGACTAGAAAACACGATTTCCATACAATGTTGTTTTCCCTTCTGCTATTTATTAATGAGCTAAATCAAAATATATCCCTCTAGTTACTATGTTTTTTTACTTGCTGAAATAGATTTATTTATGAGACTATATGTGTCTGTGAGGAAGACCATAGATAAACTGGGACATGACTATGAATATGAAAAGGGTCATTAAGGGGTATCCAGGACGACAGGATGGTTGCTATGAGAGAGGGTGTGGCCATCTCGAGAGGGACGGTCATGTGACCGGGATTGTTTATACTGAGATTCTCCACCTGTCCCTTGTTAATGTCTACTGGTAAAAATTGATCTGTTCTGTGCCTCTTTGCCAGCCCAGATGCCTCCCTGGACTTCTGCCTGGTTATTCCCCAATGCACATGCTCCGATTCTATTTTTTCTTTCTCCGTGAAACAGCTTGTTTCGATTTTCATATAGGTCTTCTGTATTGTTTTCACCGCATCGTTGCCTGTCCCCGTAACCCTGAGACGGAAAACCCCGTCCCTGGTAAACTACAGCATGTGTTTCTAGTTGGACAACCCGACTGGAGTGATTCACACAGTTATTCTAACGTGCCGCTTTGCCTGGGGAACCGTTCCACATTTTCGAGCTCGCTGCCATGTGACATCTTTCTAATCAAGGTCACGTCTCGACGGGCTTCGATTGTGTGCTGAAAGACACTCCATTCAAAAAATGAAGTCTTAACTCTTGCATTATTTGTTGAGAATTCCCCCCTTTCCAAATCAACAATAACACTACACAGGCAAGAGCCTTTCAGACCTGATCTCATTAAAGATCAATGTCCTCAAAGAGGCCTCGTATATAATCACTGTCATTTGGGTCGAATCACAAGTAGTTTATGAGGAAAATGTGTGCATGATGTGCAAAAACCAAGGCAGAATTCATCCCAAAAACGCTATAGTATATTGAACATACTTCAAAATATAGACATTGCAGCTAGTCTGGCGTAGTCAAATATCTATCACAACAAGTAACACTGTCCATTGTCACGCTGGCTGGTTTGCCAGTTCATTCTAGAGGTGCGGTGAAAGAGTTTGACAGGAATGTCAGCATTAATGGGCAGGACTTAGGGAAGGTCTACTCGGTGACCTACTTGTGCGTGAGGCCGTCGGAGGTGCTTGTTAGGTTGAGCTGCATGATGTTCTGGAACTCTGTCTCGTTGCAGCAGTACTTAAACGCCGTGTTGTTGTGGTGGCAGCAGAACATGTAGGTCTTGTTGTCGGACAGGCGGGGGCAGTGGAAGCCGAAGTGGTAGCGCCCCTTGTGGTCGGAGTAAGGTTCACACACCCGGAAATGTGCTGAGAGAGCTAAGGGGGAAATCAGAAGAAGCGTGTCAGGAGCGATGACATAACTCAACGCTGATTTATATTTCTGCATGGAGCCTATGCCGTGACCTACGTGAGAGGCCAACGCCGTCGCAGCATTTATACTTGTGCGCTGGTGCGTCTGTGTCGCTCAGCAATTATACCGACGAAACGCTAGATGATACAAAGTTTTGGATGTTGCATTATTTGTCTTCCGATCCTGCATGATTGTCGAATCACACAACTGAAAAAAAAACAAACATTTACCAAGGTACCCGTCTATCGAGTCCTGATTACCGAGCTGCTCCAAACGTTCTGTAGACGTCGAGCATTTTGTGCATTTTCCTGTCTAAAGTTGGGGTCTAAACTACATTTTTTAATCTTGTAAAGTACCAATGAACCCAGTGGAGGTAAGTGAAACTGGCACTGGCATCTGGAGTTTTTTGCAGATCTGAGGTTACGATGCCTATGGTAGGTTATTTAATGATAGATATAAATAGTGCTTCAGTGTCAATAAGCGGTAGAAGTACACCTGGGATGTACGCTTTCTTCGCTCCCATAAACAATCGCTACCAAGCCGACCAATCATAACTCTTGTGGTCTGCAATCTGCAATAAAATCTACATGTAGATTTTATTTCATTTTATTTTAGATATTGCGTGAGCCTCAATACCAAGAATGCAAAAACTGTACTTGTGGTCTTGGCAAGAACGGTCTCGCTAACTTGCTTTCCAAGAATGAACTTGGGGCTCAATGAATCATGGGATTGGCCTCGTTTGGTGAGGATGCAGCCAATGTATCCTTAATATTTGGGGTGGAGCAACCAGACCAACACTAGGGGATTCTTACTGTCCACTGTACTTCTGTTCTTGAGTATTGGAACTGATCTTCGGCAATGGAAGATGACATAGAACAGGTACATGAGAAGACAAGTACAGTGAAGTACACATATTGAGATTCACCCATTATTTTTTGGGGAGGTGCGTGTCAGACTACAGCGCAGGCTACGCTGTACTTATGGTATCAGTTGGACACAGTAATATTATACAGCCTTTAGTTCTGCTTAAAGGAATAAGGCAAAGCCTTAAGACCTAGACAATATATGCAGTTTGTATATGACAGCTCAGAAACTGTAATATATAACCCGTCATATCTATGTTTTAATTTTAATGTTGTATTTTTACAACATTTTGTACTGGCGATGAGATATTGTTGTGGCAGCTGATAATTCATCTGTGATTATCTGCCTGACAATGAAACAAAAGAAGAGAATTAAAGGCTAAACCACCAGACTGTGCGCTGGTGCTGGGGACGTGATCAAAACTGGTGCATTTGGACCGGCCAGTTTGGTTACCTCTCCTTAATCGGGAAGTTTTAAGAAGGTGTCGCTGTCATGGAAATAGCGGGAAAAAGAGACAATGCACCTTCTTTTCCTTCACGTCTCCTTTAAATCCGATAGTCTTCTGATGGCATATAGACAATAACAACATTAGCTGTTTGATCATTTGTACCAGGATGCTTGAATAGACGCAGTCAGATCTCCGTATTCTGTACAGGTGGGGCAGGGCTAATTTAATTGTGAGTAAGAGGAAACGTCCCTATTTTTCAAAATTTCTCCACTTTCGTGTTAATGAGTGCAGTTGGAGTTTAGTGTGACCTAGGAAGTAGTAACTTGAACCATTTTATTTGTCTTCTCTGTCTGCAACTGCGTACAAGAACAAATGACAAACAATGCCTGAATGAAATTAGTTGTAAGTGACTTTAACTGCTTGCATACTGGGATAATTTATCGTCTATTGTACTCTTAACTGCCTGTTACAGATCACTTAAAGCAAAGGGCTGCAGAGCTATTTAAATGCACACTTGGATATATACGGACAAACGCACAGACTTATGTAAGAGTTTGTTTTTATGTTCGCTTTGTCATCTAAGTTCATCTAGATTTATGACAGCAGCTGCTTTTTCTGAGGCTCTTCCAAGGTTACAGATTCAATATACTGGACTTATTTACATAATGCGATAAGCAGAAGATTAAATAAACCCCACAAAATCTATTTTGCACCTGCGAAACCAAAACATGACTGAATTTAGTTGCATGTTCGCTGTGTAGGAAAGGCCTCATCGTGGCACAAAAGCTAGTCACTCATTGTCACAACACTAAGCCCTCAGTATCAAAGTCGGACAGCAGCAGTGTTTTCCACCACCGAAACATTAGATTGCCGCGGGCCTCCTTAGGATATGCCCCTACTGACCACAAACAGTCACTTCTGGGGAACAGGAGAACGGCAACAAATTCTGGGCCCCTGGGTAGGACCCCTGTAAAGTGCTGGTTCCCCTGAATCTGCCAGGATATCCGTGCCCATACTGTGCCCCTGGGTAGGACCGCTGTAAAGTGCTGGTTCCCCTGAATCTGCCAGGGCATCCGTGGCCCTTCTGCATCCCTGGGTAGGGCCCTTGTAAAGTGCTAGGCCCCCTGAATCAACAAACCTTGTCCTGTGAATGAAAGTGCTGCTGTTCCCCCCTACTGATATTTCAGTGCCCAGCCAAATGGGTAAAGTCTTCAAGCTTGGATCTGGATTAATTTCACATCACTTTCACACCTTATAGAGCCAAAGAAAAAAGTCAACAAGTTCATTGGCAGAAGTGACGCTGTGAAATATTACAGATGCATCATTGATGCAGCTTAAACGCTTAAGAGGAGGTGCTCTTTCAACCTTTATATCCTTAACATATCTGACAGGCATGGATGCTTGACTTGGCATTCAAGCAGGAAGCTCTGCTGTATAATGACAGACTGGATCGAGTTTTAGCTAAAAGGAGAACCTGCTGTCATTTGCATATAGATGGATGTTGCAGTGATTCCCGTAAGCAGTTATGGCAGTAGAACGTGGGACGTCTTTCCAGAGGGGCCTGATGCCCACTGGGCCACGTTAAAGACAATTCCACCCCGGCAGGAACCAAGAAGCCTTTGCAAGAGGCAGGTGTTGACTATCTCTGCAAGTTTTTTTTTTTTGAGTTATATCTCCCCAACATCTTCAGGTGTCACCTCCCACACGAAAATGAAAAACCATAACGCCATCGCCAGCTAAAACAACACAATTGCCTCCAACTGACTGATCAGTCATACGAGCTGAAACGCACATTTAAAGGCCGGTGTGCGAATGTGCAACTCCCTTCGTGGACTGCAAT
Source organism: Mormyrus hasselquistii (assembly GCA_026779605.1). Taxonomy (NCBI): domain Eukaryota; kingdom Metazoa; phylum Chordata; class Actinopteri; order Osteoglossiformes; family Mormyridae; genus Mormyrus; species Mormyrus hasselquistii. Next base: position 4,557,299 of record JAODKE010000001.1, read on the forward strand.
GCGTTTCAAGTTCTGTTCTTTTTTTAATTTTTGGCTTGAAAGTTGAAACCGGCAATGGGCTACTATATTTCTGCTTATTAGATGATGTTGAAAGGGCTTTTTTGGCAGTAAATTTAAATATGTGTTTTTGATGGCAATCAGTAAAGGCACAGAGATCACCTAACAGCCAGAAAATTCCTTCGAAAAGGTCTAAAACAATGAAAATCATTTAACTGGCCCCTAGCAGGACACTCTGCCGCGGCAGAATATAATGCAAGACAGACATTTATAAAGTTTTTTTTTAATCATAGGCTTATGAAATAGGGTGAGTCATAACACAATTACAAATCTTAATAGCTAGCAGCATCGTTCTTTGAGACCACCGTGACTCCAACTGTTAGCAAACAGAAGTAGAACCTTAGGTTTGGTGCGCTGAGTTTAATAGAATTACTACTAGATGCCACCCAGTGTTGTTGATGTCCATGTGGGGCCCTAGGCACGCTGTATCACTGCCCCCCCCCCTTGCCGTGGCACAGGTAGCATGTAAATTGGTGTGTTAAGTCAGTGCCACCTCAGTAGATGGTGACTGTCTATGTCACCTAATTGGTCACTGATGTGATGTTTGACTGTACCCAATAAATAACTATAAATAAAAGATTTACTGTCTAATCTATCTTTAATTAGTTTGTACATAACAATTCAGCTTATAGAGGGCATTCTTTGCTTGTATGTAGGCTTGTATAAAGGTCGTCCTGATATGACTGAGCCTTGCAATCCAGCTGGACACGACTCAAGGCCAAGTCATCCTCTGTTTGTGGAAAGCACTTAATGAAAGAAAAATCCTGACGTGTTCAGCGAGAGAAGGACAAGTGAAGGACCTAGGAGGAGGTCTGAACCACTCGGGATAATAAGCACCTTGGTTAGGCACAGAGAAGCTTCTGGCTTTGAGGGCAAGAAGCTCAGAGTGGAACAACCAAGTGTGAGGAACTCCTGTTTTTCTGGGGTACATTCCTGAGGAATTTCTGACAGGACAAAGTCCTCGTATTTCCCAAGGAGTCCCCTTGACTTTTTTGGCAGACATGTGATCGAGAAAATATTATCATGAGTGTAATTATTACCAGAGGCTTTATATACACAACTTCAGAATCAAATATTATTAGATATTTTTAAAAAGAAAAATGTGGGTGTATTTGACTTATGATTTAAATATACTTCATTAAAATTCTAAGAATAATTCCAAGGTTCCCGTGCATTTAAACTATTTTAGTTAGGTCAGTTTGAGACACAGGCGATGAACAATCCCTTTGTGAACAAGCCCTTTCTGTAAATAACCAGTGTCCCCCATTTCTCATAGCTCTGTGTGCACACTGTGTGTGTGTGTGTGCTGCCTGTGCGCGCACTGTGTGTGCACGCACTGTGTGTGTCTGTCTTTTTGTGTGTCCCCCCTGCCGTTAGCCTGAATACTAACCTCAACATTTTCCAGCCAATTTCCTAGCTAAATGTAAAAAGGGCCGTTTCCCTTTTTCTTAATCACATGTCGAACAGACGGCTTTTTGTTCCGGCTCTCCCACCTGCCCCGCTCCTATTTTTTCCCTGTGTTTGTTCTCGCCCCTTGGGAGGGAGACAATAACTATAATAGACTACTTCTGTGCACCTCCCTCTGCTGTGTGGTTATGTTAACTGGAGAGAGCAGAACAGGTCTGCCACAAACAGCGCTAGCAGGCCTGGAAAAGCGGCTTTAATATTTCATTGCTCTTTTGCTTTGTTTTGTCAGTCTAGGTCGGATCACTGACACTGCGACGGCCAGTTAACCTCAGCTGCATTCACTGCTTCAATCGCACTTCCTCCTTTGCAGCAAGGCTACTCGGGGTCTCGGCTACACAGACACACCAAAGTCTTTTTGCTTTTAAATTGGTCCCAGCTGAAAGTTGATTGGCCAGTACAGTGCTGCTCTCCTGTCACTCACCAATTCAAAACATATCATTGGCTAATGATATGGTTGGCCTCTCTGTATGAATTACGGCCTCTCTTTTGCCCCCTAACTTAAAAAATCTAGAATTGCGCCAATACAACAGGAATATTTTACTAAGGTGTGTTTGGTAAGAACATTTGGTCAAAGGCTCAAAAGCAGAGCTATCGACCTACAAGATGTCAAGAGACCCATTTTCCGAGGAGAGTGCATCACACAAGAATGTTGTATAGTCAAGAAAGGGTTAAAGAGGCCTCTGCGTCACAGAGTGATTTGAACAGGTTTAACTGGTACCAGGTGGTAGTAAAAGCCTTGGGATCTCTAGGTAACTGAGTTAAGTCAGGTAATACCATGATCAAGGAGTTGGTTTCATTTGTGGGAGGATTCGATGAATTAAAGAGCAGCAAGTAAAGCATATGCCCAGATATCTTTCTGGCTAAGGCGCCAAGGTAAATGTAGCTAAAAATGACAACAGGTATAAATCAAATCTTGCCAAGGCTCCCAAGCATGTAAAAACAGCCAAAAGGTAATTCATTATAGTCCCCTGCAGTGCATTTTAAAGAAAAGGAACAATTAGCAATAAATTGCCAGCCAGGTGACTTTCAGACCAACAGCCAATCAGGGAGCCCCAATTCCCACCGTCTCCTGAGCTCATTAAACCCGCATTAATCAGCAGCAGCAGAGACATACAAACATGCTGACAGGTTACTGTCCACTTAATTGTGTTTAAAAGCTTTATTTTTATTGCAAATGCTGCATTTGATGTATTTTTCATTAAATGCTAGAAACTCATATCAACTAAACATTAGTATAGATTTTTTTCAGTTAACCGATTCCCGTTTTGTTAATATATTACTGTTTTGTGTCACCCCAGAGCCTCGTTAAGCCATAACAAGCAAACCGATGCAGCATTTCTACCCCACAAGGGCGGGTTTATGTGTATATGCCCTGAAAATGGAAATGAGAAGTCAGGTCTTGTGGTAGATGGCTCTGCTCACCGCCCTGCTGATTGAAAGAACATTCCTGCATGAATTAAAGGCACAAGAATCAACACAAAAGAGGAGCACAGAGATACAAACTAGAACCAATACCGACTGTGACATCATTTTGGTGTGTTTGCTTTGGTCTGTCGCAATAGCTCATAATGAAGCTTTGGAACTTGCTTTGATGTATATAGACAAAATATACAAACATAAATGGGCAGGACAAAGCTTTTCAGTGTAGAAACATTCTGAGGTCAATACCTGCACGAGAAAAGTCTTTGTGATGCAGTCGAATCCTTTCTAGTTGCTTTTATTCTTACTTTTGTATCTCAGTCATGACAGATCATATAAAGTTGGGTCTAATGTGAGACGCCATGTAGTCGCCCCTCTGTTGGAACTTTTGGGTTGGCAACATGGTCCACCTGGACTGTGCTACTGGACCAGTCTGCTTTTGGGCGTTTCCACTTTGAGAAGCTGTGTATAAATGCATTTATTAACCTCGCCCTAGATGTAATGACAGGCAGTGATGCAGCCCCCCCCCACCCCACCCCACCCCACCCCCCGGAGCTGGCCACGCCCACAGCGGGAGAGGGTCTCACCTGCGGTGGACAGTAAGAGGAAGATGACGGCCAGGACGTTGAAGGGACGCCGGCCGGGGACGCTCATCTTCCCGTCGGCATGCGGGTGGCGGCAGGGTGGGACTGGGGCGGCTGCGGGAAGCTCTAGCTAGACCTGGTGGGGGCTTGGAGTGTCTGCTGGCCCCCCCTCATGGTTACAGCTGTCCGGCGCTCTACCTGGAAGAGCCACATGGACAGCCATGGGGTCAGAGCACTGGCAACACTGTGCGGAGTGACCACCTTTCACAATGTGACTACTGGCCGTGTGCCCACTGCGATGTCACGATATGCATACCCCCCCACACCAGCAAATTCAGTCACCCCCGGTGTCAAACTCCTTCTTATTACCTGGAATTTTCCATTTTGGCTGCAGTGAATTTGCAAGTGTTGCTGTAGATCGGTGTTTTTTAACTGGTAGGTCAAATTATGGGTCCGCCCCCACCCCTCGTTGACAACTTTTACCATCGACCACAGCCCATCCCATTGGGTAACAACTTTTATCATTACCAAAGAATAAAGTGGATCCTGAGGCTCAAGCAGTCCAGATCCACTGCTGTAGCTGCTGTAAATAAATTGTAAAATATATACTAAATAAATGCAAAAATGTGGTCCTTTCATTATACATTCAGATTTATTGTAAATGATGAAAAGAACAAAAACCATCTCAGTAAAAGTTATGGGTCCTGTTTTATATCACTTTGTAGAATCTGGTCTGTTAAACGTGGGGTGTTTCAGTGAAGGTTATGACAGGCTTCGTGGCCCTTATGGCAGCTGTCTCTGCGCCCAGCCGAATGAAACCAGGACGTGCTTGACTAGCGTTTTTTAACTCCATTGGACGGCAGAAGATGTGCGGTTCGAGTCATTATTCAGTTAGATCACCCGTGATGTTCCTGGTGACAGTCTTTGAGAGGGGGAAAAATTACTTCACTTTCTGGGCTCCCCGTTTCATTGGCAGTTTAACAAAAAGAGTCGATCTCTTTCTCGTGGCCTCAGATTAATCATCCTCACGCTGAATTATGTGTTTGACAAACTGGTGTAAGCTGGGTAGCTGTACCAAGGAGCTACAGCGCAGAAAGTGTGCCTCCTTTTTGGAGAATAAAAAATATACAGAACTCAGAACTTCTTCATCAGTATGTGATGGGACATTGACTCAATAACAAGAAGACTGTCATATCAATTCTTTACAATGTTGGTACTGTTAATGCAAACTTTATGAAAGGGGGCTATGCTTGGCATTTGTACAGGTACAGGGGAATGTGCTTTCAGGTATCCCCTCATGTTCTTTTTTTAAAGACATTCACACTAGCATTTACATTTTATTTATTTAGCAGGAGCATTTATCGCAAGCAAAGTACGACTGAATCGGCAGGTCAGACAGTCCCTGGAGTAAGTGGGGCTTGCGGGCCTTAGTCGAGGCCTAAAGGAGAAATCATTCTGCTGAGCTTGGGATTTGAACCAGCAACCGCCCAAAAGTGCCTCCTCCATGGTGGACTCAGTTTCCACTAAAGTCCTCCATTCTACCGACTGAGCTATCAAAGGAGATAACAAACAATGATACGCAGGTGAGGGTAGAGCTTAGGGGTCAGAGCAGAGCATCAGTCATCCATCCACCATTCCTAGAACATTTTTGGGGAATTAAGAACATTGTTCAAGAATCCAAAAGAGTTTGCAATTCGAACTGGAATCCCTCTGATCAGAAGCACAGAGACCTAGCTGAGCTACACACCAACCCCCCCCCCCCCCCAGAGATGTGAACTGGTGCTCCCCCCATTTTGAGTCTGCTTCTAACCCTATTCTCTGTCATCTGTCTCTTTCAGACTTCCCCCGGATCACCCATCTCTGACAAACTGCGGAGCTCAGGCTTCCTCTTATGAGCGATGGATTCATCTCATAATGACGTTTCACATTCAGCAACCTGGATAATCAGCTAGAAGACAGATGGGTGGACACATTTAACAACATGAGCTTACTTTTATGGTCCTACCTGTTTAGAGAGCTTGGTATTTATCGGCACACAGGTCGTATCACCACAACACCAAATAATGAGTGTGATCAAATTAAAACCAGGTAAGTCAAAGGTACATGCACCTACCTCTGGCTGACACAGAATACGCCTCACTAGTGTGTCTGAATTTACCAGTTTCAATTCTTTTAGGAAAAAAGGAACTCTAACCATTATCTTCTTGTTTGTTTACTCCCCAGACCTCACTGATGCATCATAGTCAGCAAAAAACTTGTATTTAGGGGAATTGTTGGTATACATGTGTGTCAGAACACTTTGTCCTTCCATAAGAACTATTTCTCCTGTACTGTTCCTCCAATAACAAGCAGGGTGATTCCCCTGAGTCTAGTTAGAGGATAAAACTCTTCTGCATCCACACGCATTCATCTGCTGAACTGAAGGCTTTGCTGGACTGCGCTGTTTCTTATTGGCTAACAGCCCGGTTGAAGATTCCGCAGCCTTTTTCTGTGGAGGCCAGCGATAGAAGCTTGGGAGGCTGTATTCCAGGCACCATCGCCTCCTCTATCTGCCATTTGCACCTCGTACATTTCATATATATGCAAATGTAATCCCTCATCCTGTGAGGCGACAGCTTATTCTCCAATGCCAGACAGAGCCACTCGCATGCATGCAAGAATGACTCTTGATTTGGTGAGCCTGAAATACCTTAATGCATCCCGCCCTGGACAGGGTGATGGTGCTTCGCGAGCTTAAGGAGGTCCTGGAGGTTGCAGGGGAGATGAGACGAGACATGAGTAGTGTCCCACAAACACCAGGCGACAGTTTCGGGGCCAAGAAATGGATCACACAAGAGGTTCATCACGTCAGAAGCACATAAATCACCTCTGTTATTCAGAAGGTTATTCATCTTCAGCCCAAGGAAGGTACAAAGTTTGAAATTTGACACATCTAGACGCTTGAACAATTCAGTATTTACTGAAACAAATCATTGGACAATTCAAGCATAGCGGATCGTCTGGGACCTGAGACCTTCTGGTCACAGATCCTGCATCTGTCAACCATGGCATCACGCCACTTTGCATAGTCGTAGCAGGCATTTGGAACGAAGGTGTGGGATGTAACATCTGCTTCTTGTAGCTCTCATCCACTTTTCATGAAGCTGCTGAGATGCCGGACTGTAACGTACTGTAATGGATCTCCAGTGGGAGTAGGAGACCTGGATCTGCCGACTGACTCCGGGACTGGATGCTGGAAAGAGCAGGGAGGCTGCCTGCTTATTTATACATTTCCATTTTCTTGATGGGGGGAGGGGGAGTATTTTGGATGTATTTTTTCCCCTAAATCCCCCTCGGGGTGTAGACATTACCTTCTCTGAACCGAAAGGGCTATGATGGAAGGTGAGATAGTGCCGCCCCCCCTGCCAGTTTACTTTTCACACACAGAGTAACAAACCGCCGTAGATTCTATGTCTGTCAGTAACATCTTTTTTTTTTTTTTACTGGTATTCTTCTTTAGGAAATTCCCCTGCTGTTCGTCAACATAGGATCTGCGGCCATCTGGCAGGAATAATTTGTATTTTTATGCTGCTGTTCTTTGCTGTCATCACCAGGACCACTCTGCACTGTACTCCTGCCCTGAGGTATCATCTTCCCCTGGTCAATGCAGATCACCCCTCCTTGTGTCATGTGAGACCACGCCTCCAAGTGTCATGTGTGGCCACGCCTCCTTGTGTTATGTGAGACCACGCCTCCAAGTGTCATGCGACCAAGACAAAGTTTTTTTTTTTTTTGCTCAAGGACAGTTTTTATCAGGCTGCATAAATCTGCTAATTCAGCCCCCCACCTCCTGAAGCTGGCTGTCCATCATTACATCGCTTAATGCATTCCAAAAGCAGGAGGATGTCAGAACTTCAAGAAATTACGCCCATACATCCGGTGGGGGTGGTGAGGGGGGCAGAACTTCACCCTCTTGCTGCAACTGTGCCAGCACCCCAAACAGTATTAATGTGCCACTCACAATTATCTCTGATTGACGCCATCATTCAAAATGATAGCAGGGGCTGATGTTAGCACGTCGTTTAGGTTGATTAATTTAAGCAGCCTGTGATGATCCTTTTCAGTAACAGCCGTAATTTGCGGATTGAGACAGGGAGATGCATGGGGGCTAGAAAATAACTGGCAGCAATTAGAAGTGTTGGGGGTGGGGCGGTGATTAAGCGATTAAGACACTTTCCCTGGCTGCTGCTTTAATGTAACTGTAAGACAGCTGCAGGCTGCCGGAATCACGGACCCTCCTCCATAAGGCCCCGACTCGTCTGTTTGCTCTGTTTCTTTAATGCCTATGTATTCTCTTGCTCTCACCAGAAACCTCAAGTTTGCATTGGCTAGGCATGGAGAGTGGCAGGCGATCTGCCAATCAGAACGCTTGCTCCACCCCCTTAGCATGGTATGGCTCTCTCTCATCTCTACGACGTCCTGTGGCTCCACAATGCAAAGAATGCAATATAGCAACACAGCAAAGAAAACTTCAGTGGTTATTTTCATTCTGCACAGCTGTTTGTATTCAGCTGGGTTCATCCTTCACCGTGACATTTGGTTAGAAAGGATGGTACCGTTTGGCCTTTGGAGAGGTCAGCCAGGAAATCAGGCAAGTAAAGTTAATTCAGTATAGTGCATTTTCCAAGTAAGCCTTCACAGACAGCAATAATGGGAATTAGCATCTAATGCCAATGCAGAGAAAAATCGAATTACCGACAAATGCAATTGCAAGTAATATTTATAAATGGCTTGATTGTGAACGAGAGCATCTGACAAAAGATGGACGTGTCTTCATGAAAACATTTTTCATGGACTTGAATAAGCTCTGAGTTATAAGGGCAGGCCTAGGTAGACACTTGAATGCTCCAGAGCTCACTGGAGATTGACCATTGACCCGTAGTGGGATCCTGTCCACTGTGGATTTCCTGGGAGATTTACTGTAATTCATCAAGGGAGCCACTGGTTGGTAAAAGCGCCTTTTAAATGTTTGAAGAAATTAAAGCAGTTTCCACTGAAAATCACTGTAAAATCGCTCAGTGATGGACATCTCAGGATGCATTTTAGGTGCAGCTGGACACAGTCTTGCTCGGCATTGGGGAGAAAGTGTGCGGGTCCCAGCAACATTTTAACAAAGGGTAGACTTGTAGTCAAGACCGCCTAAACCAAGACCAAGACACTACCAAGACCAGAGGGTATCAAGACCAAGACAAGACCAAGACCACGACCAAGACAGACCAAGTCAAGACCAAGACAAAGTCGAGACGAGACCGAGACCAGAAAAAAAAAGACTCCCTTACCTTTTATGTGCTGTTGAGGGCTGACATGACGGATACTGACTGGTCCCAAAGCCACCTGACAAAACAACTAACACCTCCAACTGTCTAAATAATGGGAAATATGTAACTGATTTCAATTATACTTAATTTGTAGATAAAATTGTAACATCAAATTGAAGATACACAAT
>JAODKE010000001.1:4573753-4587923 GCA_026779605.1 Mormyrus hasselquistii
AAAATGCAGTTTGGAACACTTGCAGAAACATTATAAAAGTATATAGTAAGCAATGCTGGCAGTTTGTTTTGATCCCACATATCTGATCACCAAAGTCTTGGCTACGTGAAGACTAAATGGTCCAATATAGGGTCACAGGGGTTCCAGAGCTTATCGTGGAGGCTATAGGCGCACATGGGCGATTTGAAAATTCCAATTCACCTCGACCCCAGCCTATTGTCCTCCACACCCAGCTGCTCAATGGTCACTGTGTCCATTCAAAACAAATGGCAAGAGAAACAGGTAACCGATGAGACACTGGGATGATGATAGGTTCAATGACCCTGGAAATGAAGTGCAAAGTACTTTAAAACATGACACAAACAGAACTAAAGCACACGGGGCAGCCAAGCCCATATCAAACAAAACAGAGCCACCTGCCCTTATCATGTAGGCCTCTCACAGGGTACTTCAAGATTGAAGTGAAGTCACAAAAAATACGTCCATCATCTCAGAGTCAATGAGGTGTTAGCGTCTATGGTGATTTAGTCACAGGCATGAAAAAAGTTTTCATTTCACGTAGTTAAACAAAGAAAAGGAAAGTACAGAAAAGTCAATTCCAAAGAAAAAGAAGGAAACTCCAGTAAGGGTTCCCACACTTTTAACTAGTACTATAGTGGTTTATATAATATTTCCAGAGATTAAAGTTTAATATTAATCAAGATGCAATTAATTAAAATTGGTATTGTGGCTTAGCCTTCCCTGTTAAATCGTGGAGAAAATGTTAAGCATTATCACATTCATTGACAGTTCACCTTTATCATCTCATTTAAATATAATGTAAGGCTTTGCTTTTCAGGAGGAAAGATGGCTGACACCAGTATAGTAAATTAGTATAATTAGGTATTAGGGGGCAAATTCTTGTCAGCTCTTCTAGCAATCTTTGCATTTCCGTTTAATTACTTTAACTAATTAGGTATGAAGACCATCACATCCATCCATTTATCTTCTAAGCAATTATCCTTGACACATTCATGAAGGGGCCTGGAGTCTCTCCCAGGCAACGCTGAGCAAAAGGTAGGGGACAGAGGTACACCTTGGACAGGATGCAATCTCATCAAAAGACATACACACATGCACGCACTTACAAAAGAGTTGTCTTTGGACTGTGGGAGTTTACTGGAACACGTGATGGAAACCAGAGCAAAATTGGAAAGGCACTGGAAGGACAAAAAGCCACAGACATGCAGCAGAGACAAGATGTAAACCCACAAATATGGGCAACTGTGTTACCCATCATATGATTGTTATGAAGTTACGAATGGGAGAATGCAGTCAGTAGCACACACCTTATGCAAGTATAAGGGTTAATGCATGACATGCCATGTATTATAGATTTTCTAAATTCAACACTCTTCTGTGCAATAATATTTGAGAATTCAACAGGGCCGTGGCATAATTAGGCTTTAACCTATGTCTAAAATTAATTAAACACTTGGTGATTCATTAGCTCATATGTATATAAGTCCAATTTATATTAAAACAAAAAGTGTATGAAATGGTCACCAAAAGAACATGATTTAAATTAGTACCCAAGTTATATATATATAAAACAATTGTAGCATTCCTTTGATATGCATGTATGTATACACACACTTCATTAGGATGACCATTCTAATACCAGGTATGACACAATCCTTTTTGTCTAAGAACAACAGTTTCTGAAATACTCCACCTATCCTTTTCAGCAAAAGCAACCATGCCACAGTCAAAGTCATTTAGATCACCCTTCCAAAGTTTGACCTGACCATTAACTGAAGCTCTTCACCCATGTCTGCAGCTACTGCCACATGATTGGCTGATTAGAAATTTGCATGAATGAGCAGGTATACAGGTGTTCCTAACAAAGTGGTCCCTGTGTTTATATGTCTTCTAGGCCACTTATGGAGCCACTGCCAATCAATCACAGAGCACAGTCATATCATCGCACATGATTGGCAATTGAGAGATGCTGGTTTATCCAACCGCATGTTTTTGGGATGCAAAATATGTATTTCTATTCTGTCATGCAATTTAACATGATTTTTCTTTTTATTTAAATTGCTTTGTTCAGACAGTATAACAATTTGTCTGTATTCTGCTGTAGACCTGTATGTAGTGCATCTTGTTTTACACTTGCAGTGCTTATTCCTACTCACAATAACACTTCTTCAAACCATCCATCCATGCATGCATCCATCCATCTTGTAACTGCTTATCTTGTTCAGGGTCACACTGGGGTCTTGCTTATACCAGAAAGCATAGAACAGTGTCTTCCAACCCAGTCTTCATGGACCAACATACAGTCCATGTTTTTACTTGGGAGCTAGGAGGGAGCAAAAATGTGGACTTATCAATTGTAGGGAGCTGGGAGGGAGCAAAAACATGGACCGACTATGGGTCCCAGAGGACCAGAATGGGAAACACTAATATAGAGCACAAGGCTGGGATCGGAGGTGAATAGTTCATGTCCAAAAAGTTCAAATCCAGACCAAGATATTGTTTCAACCAAATAGTTGTGTACTCTGTGACTGTGAATTCTTACTGAACTGGTTGGTTAAAACAAAATCTTTGTCTGGATTTTTACTTTCTAGACCTGATCAGTCCACCTCTGGCTACGATAAACGTTGGTTGAGATGCAAGCAATACATTTTTTTTTACTGTAAATTATTGGAGATAAGATGATATTTCCAAATACAATCTAGCAACCCCAGGTAATAATAATATTACAGCGATATCATGTTCATCCCTGTGGGGAAATTGGATAGTTTATCTCATTATATCTCATCTTGCTCTTCATAAGTCCCACAGACAGCTGAGTCCAAGTCCTGGGGTCAGAGCCCAAGGATCCAGCACCCTTAGTGCAGTCAGGCTAAAGGCCCTCGCTCAAGGAAAAACAGTGGCATTAAGGTCAAATCATACTTCACCTTTCCACAAAGTGCTATGGTCCAGCAAAAGGGTGAGTGACGTAGATTTTGTGATCAGGGCTGTACGGTGGACTGTGCACATGGATTCCAAATTTTTATGTCTGGCAGATATTATCGACTGTGCATTTGCAAAGAAATTGTTTAGCTATTTCCAATAACTGGCAGGACTAACTGTCACAACCAAGAATGAGTTGAAAAAAAATAAATGTTGACATAGTTGTAGTTATGAGCATCTACATGAGGAGATGAGGTGCGGAGGCACCTCCTATCTAACAATTTATTTTATTTATTTATTTAACCTTTATTTAACCATGTTTGTCCAATTGAGATCACAGATCTCTTTTGCAAAGGAGACTTGGCCAAAGTAGCAGCAACATAGTGTCAGTACAAAAGCTGACATAAAATTACATAAAAACATATTCAGACCATGCACTTGCATGTTAAATCGCATGACAAAATAAAAATACATATTCATACCGCCCAGTCATTATAAATGGAATATAGTATTTACAAAAGCAACACTGTTCAACCACGTTGAAGTGTCAGTGATAAAATTTGGCCTAGCAAGGGGGGGTACTGGTAATTTTGTCACGAATATTTCAAAATACTGCGGTAAGCCGTATTACTGTAATTCTGCCCAAGCTGTTCAAACCATAATACCACCCAAGCTGTTCATAAAAGTTTCCCCATTACACTGCACTGCTTGTATTTGTGCTTGTTGCAAAATATATGCCCTGTCCTGGTCTGGTGGAATGTAACTGCTGTATGCACGCATCAACTGTGACCATCTGTGTCCACGGGCAAACGGCGTTTGTACATGAGTCTACGCGTTTGGCCATGTGTGTACCATAACGGCACGTGGAAAAGTGAAATATGAACTAGGCTTTACTCCTCCAAATCACATCGAAGTCATACCTACCCTAGGAATATTGCAGTAAATCTGCTGCAAGCCTGCAACAGCAAACATTCACTTCATTCACCACATATAGCAGTGTACCAGTCTGTGTCACTGGTATTCCAGTACCATGTGAAAGGTAGCAGATTGCATGTTCTGTATCTAATTAGGTTCTTGACTGTTGTCAAATCATCTTTTTAATTGGTCAGTATCTTATGCAGATCATAAAATAGCCAGACTCAGCCATGATTAGCAAAATATGATCTATTTTAATTCAAATTAAATTTTAATGCCACCCGAAGACTATTTCAGGAGCACAATATAACATGTAAGCATTGTTTTATTGACAGCTTGCCACATAAGACCTTTTCAATAAGAGGAATGTAGCACATTTAATAAACCCATTATCATACTGTAGTCCCGTCCATTCATTTCAGTCATTCTGAAAATATTTAAGATATAAAGGAGTTAAAAACTGGTACGACTGCAGGTTTAGGTTTAACACCAAGGTGGCATCGTTCATAGTGTGATTGTTGTGTTTGACAGCCATGTATGATATCAATTATTGCACCAAAAAGTGTTTTATGGTGCATGTTTTCTTTTATGAAAATATTTAAAGTTTAAATTCTTCACCTTCAGGACATTTTCCTGACTTTGAAATCTCTAACAGCAACTTTCCCATTACTAATATTTGACACACATGCTCCCTAACAAGCCCACATGAATTTAATTTAATTAATAAAAATTATGTATTTGAAGGTATTGAATTTTCTTATTGCTGTGCTAGTGGTTTATCGTGTTCCTGGTTTCACATGTTTTTTGACCCCATTTTCTGAATATGGTTCGCTTTACTCTGGATTCTTTTTTTTAACTTTAGCTTGTGTTTTCACTCATGTTTTTGCTGCTTATCTGTCTTTGTTGTGAAGCATTACAAAGCTATTTAAATTTTTCTTGACATCAGTAAAAGCTTTAAAACCAATTTTAGTATATTTCCAGTTGCATGCTGAGACAGTTAGGTCAGCTTTATAATTATTATTATTATTATTTCATTATAATTTTATTATTATTATTATTATTATTATTATTATTATTAATGATAATAATAATAATAATGATAATAATAATAATAATAATACAACTGGTTGTTGGTGTTCTTCTAGTCTAATACTGTAGTTCTCATTCAAATCATTTAGGCTTAGGTTATGTTTGCTTTCTGCAACAGATAAACCTCAGTACATTAAATGGAACTGCTCCATAACAGCCACAAGATTTATTTCACTCTAGAGGGTTTAATGTAATATGAGTCTCCATGAATATTTACAGTATATTTTCCATCGGAGTTAATGAACATTAGTAAAGTTCCAGGTACCTTAGATCTGTATAGAGACTTACTACCTAACTAGGTATAAAGGTTTTCATTGGCCATGATATTAGTGGCGCTAACTTGATCTCCTAAGTATCTTCCATCTCTTATCCTGGTCCAAGCCCATGAGTATTGTTGTTTATTTTATTGTTTGTTCATTTATTTGTTTGTTTGTATTGTAGTTATGTGATGTCCATAGTGTCATTTCTCAGGGGGAAAGGAGCTGAATTGTCACTCACATATTTTTCCCTATGACTCCTAAGCAGGTATCCCCACCCCATTTTCATCTAACCCTAACATGTTGACACTCATATCCAAGACATTCAAACTATTCTAGATCAGTAAGGTCTTCAGAATTGCTTATTCAAGTTTAGTTGAAAACAAAAAACCTAGACAAATGGAAAATGGACCATCTGGTCTTCATTAGCTAGTATTGTGCAACACATCACACAGACAGAGGATTCGAAGCAACCCGACTCTTTCACGGGAGGGATGGACGGGCAGGAGGGCAGGCAAGAGGCGCATGCAGGAGGCTCAGAGAGGACAAGGAGGACTGAACGTAACTGTGGGGAGAACAAAGACGTAAGGCGCTCAATATGTGCATAGCAAACAATATCGTGCACTGACTGACTGCCGGTGTGAGGCTTAAATACCATTCCTGCCAATTATCGGCGTTCATGTGGTGAGTGTGACAGCTAGGCGGAGAATTTATTAGATTTTTTGTGATATTCTTAATATTCTTTGCCAGCTGTTTATTGGGTAATTGATACTCACAGAATGACTTAATTTCACATATTTTTGGTTAGCCAATAATTCATATTTTAAACACACAATTTTTCTCAATGAAGTGGCCCTAAGATGGTCAGGTATAGCTTAATATATGCAATTTATCTTTTCAGAACTGATTTCAATTAAGCATCTTTAATGATATTGTATTTCATTTATAAATTAATTTTTCATTTTCCAGTAAATTTAACAAACTGAATGCTGTTATTGCAATAGTTATTATAAAATATAAATTATGATTGAATGCTGTAAAGCTTTATTTATACATACCAATCAATTTTACTGACTTAGAGGTTAAATCAGCTGTAGAGATGATCAGAATCATGAGACAAAAAGGGACTGCCGGGCTACGATGTTTCACGTGTCATTTCATATAGTGAAAGAGGATGTGGGTTGACTTTGTGTAAGTAAAGATGGTTTTAAATTAAAAAGGTACCACTGGAAAGCTCTCAAACGTGATGCTCAAAGAAGGGGGGGGGGAGGACTGAACAGAAACAAGTAGCATATGGGTCTGTCAATTATAGTATCGTAGCAACCCGCACTAGATACATCGGCAGCTTTGTTTGATGTGTAGGCAGTGAGTTCAGCCTGTAGATAAAGTAGCAGCCCAGAGCTAGGAAACGAGAAAGGCCAGCAAAATCGCCAACCGCTGGCATTCTAACTCCCAACGGAAGGAGATGAGTCTAACAGGAAGGCGTGAGGGTGAGGTAAGAATCAGCCTTCCTAAATTAGTGAGGGTATCTGGAAGGAGAAAGGCACAACGAGATGAGCGCAACTTGCTATCCTAAACTCCTAATGAAGGTGTCCATCAGGAAGCAGAAAGTTAGGGTGAGATGACCTGCAGATGCTTTCTGAGCTTCTTGTGATGCTGTAGAAGAAAGCAGGACTGGATTAACCTGCTGGGCCGGAGACCCCCTACCATACAACCTTGGTCCTTCTCTTGACCTCCTGAAAAGATGTCATGGCCCTTGAAGTGGTAGAGAGGTGAGAAACCCGTCTTCACATAGAGCCAAATGTGCAATGCACCTCTAAGACATGGGCAGCACATGCTCTGTAATAGAACCACGCTGGTCCACAGTTACAGGTGAATGGTATAAAAAAGCTCAAAATAAGGTTGCTGCATTTTCATTTACATGCGGCATGAGCTAATAGCAGCTAAGACGTCTTCAAACTGGCGCCATGGTCCACAGCCTGTAATGCTCCTGTGATCCGTGCCTTCAAGCCAGTCTGCCAGCGCTCATACATATTAACATTTCAAATGCACGGGGAATCCAAAATTCAAGCTCATATTATTTGTGATGTTGGCTTGCAGGAATGAGGAGTGGAAAACCTGCAGCGCTTAAGTATCACATCCTAGCACTAAGAAAGGCCTTCTGGAAGCCCCTCGCAGGTTCCAGTCCCCAGGTTTTCAATGCATGTGACCAATAAAACCCGATGGTTCTGTGGTTCTCCTGACCCTCTTTGGAGTACGGCTTGAAACCCATGTGGCACCCTAGGTAAACTCCACTGCTGGCAGAACCTTTCTGAGACAAAGTGGAATTCATTTGCTAAGTCTGTGTCCCCCCAAAACATTGTGCCCTTGGTAGCTGCCTGTTTTGCTTAATGGGTTGACCGGCACTGCCTATATGGATTGAGGGGTTTCCCCTACACTGGAACCAGAGAGCATTCGATGTTTCTTATGCCAAGCAATATGGAGGGAAATCTAATTGAGAAGACAGAGTGTAACAGGTAGCGCACATAGCTGGCATTTATAATATACATTTCCCTTTAACTGTTCCAGGTGGAATAATATTTAATGTATATTACTGGTTGACTCTCTTACTGAAGTTATGTAATTAAAACTTGTAATCCCAGCACTAAATGAAATTTTTGCTGCTTTTGTGCAACCATGCATTGTAAATTAATAATTCAACTATATTAAATTCGGTTGAATTGAATTTCCCCTCAGCGAAGGCTAGCGAATACTGTCATATTTTCCTCCATGACTGAAGGCCGTGCTTTGGAGTCCTTGAAGGGCAGGCCCATGAGCATAGCATCAGCTTACAGTGTCCCTTATTAAAGACAAGTGTGTCCTTGGCAACTCCGTGCTTTACTGCCCATGAAAACATAAGCCCTGCAGTGTCACTCTGCAGCTGAAGTAGGGGCTTTCTTGTCTTGTATAGATGATGTCTTCTGTTAGTCGGTCTGGGCACTAATAAGTGAATCCCTCCATATCCAGCCCTTGACCTTTGACATATCCTGGCAATATCTCCCCATTGCAACTCTCTAAATCTTTCCCCACAGTAGTGCCTCCTTGTGAGTCACAGCCACCAGAGTCATGCTCCTTTCTGTAACAAGCAGTGATACGAATCTTCTGTTAGTAAAGCATGCGCCTGAAGACGTCTCCCTGACTTTAGACACCCAGGAGAGCTAAGTGGTGGGAGAACTGTTACAATGAGCAGTTACCTCATGGGCCTCAAACCGGGCAAGGACCGAAGAGTTCCCTGTTTGGTACGTGCCATTTGAAAGGCTAATATGAAACTTCTATATTGTTTTTATGGCTGGACTTGGGGTGAGCATGGTCCCCAATGAATCCAGAGAAACTGGATTTCTGTTGGCTGTACCTCACGGAGATTCTGAGATCAAATTTGACCTTGAAAGGGGGGGGGAGCATTTACTCAAATACAACATAACAGCTGTATAACCCCATTATGACACTTGCGTGGTCTCCTAAATGTCAACCATTACTAGGTCGTAGGTTTCGTTCCAGTACTGGTAGGGACCAAACAGCCCAAAGTCTCCCTGCCGTTAATACCCAAATCTACAAATTTGACAATCTTAGCCCCAACAGATGAATGGACCAATGAAAAATGTCAGCAGAGATTGACAAAGCAAACAAGCCCATTACAAACATTTGCATAATATTTGATGTATCCCTGGAGGAGAATAATGCACAAAGTCATCTTTGGTTCTTAACTTTGCATTGAAAGGGTCAGGAGTGTGAAACTCTGATTGAATGATAGGGCTGTCACACCTTTGGTCACCTAAGACATGGATCTATATTCATTACAACAGACATGTTTCCTCTCTTGGTGCTCAGCACAGCTTCTCAAGGTCCCTCAATAAAAACCTCTGAGTCCTTGGGCTGCAGCAGTAATCTTCCGGGTGACATTTGATCTCACGCCGCCCGCTCGACTGAGACCCCACAGCTGCTGTTTAATGCCATAGTGTCGCTGTTATCAGCGCTGGCAATAGACAAGACAATGTCCCGTGAGACACAAAGGTTCAGAAACCAATAATGTCAACCCCAGAGGTAATTAAAAGGAACCGACAGTCCTTGACTGTGCTTCGCTGAATTTCCTTTGCTGTTCTCTGTTAAACTTTGTTTACCCTGATTAACAATGTTTATGGATTTTTAATAAGATACATATCCACGCAAATCAGACTTCTGTGCATTTGGCATAATTTATGTACTCCTGGGACTGAGTCAGACATAGGAATCAGCTATGACTAAAGCATGCTGGAGAATGCTTTTTTGAAAGGCCATCCACAAGAGGCCACGCTGATGTGAAAGCTGACTTTACTGTGTTTTTGTGTGGTACGTCAGTGTTACAGAACCTGACATCCAGTCTACGTGGCCCCTCTCCAACGCCACATACAGCTGCAGCAGATGCATCTGGAATGATGGAAACAAACTTGCCCGCTCTGCTGCAGTTCGTAGCTTTTTCTGTCCCATCGTCCTGAAGCTACAGGCAGCGCATCATGCAGGGATGACCTGCTAGCTCTCTCCCTTTCCCTCCTGTTTCTCCCACTCTCTGTAATCACCATCTTTAATTTTCTGCAGGCACCAAAAGTCAATTTTTTCACCACCGACGTGCAACACGCACCATTTTTTTGGTGGGCTGGTCATTTTACTCCAAACCTTTATGAGAAGTTCTAGTGCCCAGAAGCAAATGTAGGCAAGATAACAGAAGAGAAAGCATTATTACATCTGACACATCAACAGCAATGTTCTAATCCAGGGATCCCCAGACAGCCCACATTTTTGTTGCCTCTCAGCTTCCAGCTAGTCAAGAACATCAAATTCCTGATACTAGCATGTTGGGAGCCAGGAGGGAGCAAATGAACACTATCTGGGAGTCCTTGAGGACCAGGTTGAGGAATAATGCCCTAAACAGTTGTACTAGATCAGGAGAAGGCTTGAGATGAACACAACATGACACTGAGAGCTGTGGCCTTCCATAAACATATTTCTCAAGGCTCATTTCCATAACAACTGTGATCCTACAAGAGAGGAAACATCACTGTCGCACAGAGGTGGGCAAATGCTTGTTTTGTAGAGTTCTAAGATAACACAGGTTATGCAATCGGAGGAACCACACAGTCTGGCTCGATAGAATATTCAGGCAATATAATACTAGAATTCTTCATTCTGACTTTTATTATTAGATATTATTAGACTTCAGTAATATTTCTGTTTATATGAAGTCAGGAAGATAAAACATATTAGACAAGGACAGGGCAGAGAATAAAAAGCATATTGGGATGGGGATTCCCTTTTGGGGTTCCTGGGACAGGACTGAACCAATGCTAATACAAATTAGAAAAACAGAAGGCTAATATGTGGATGTGTTAACAAATATTATTGCAATCACTGGAATAGGATACTAAGGAGCAGGAGGAATTTTTTGGTTAGGTTTTCCAGTGAGCTGACATACTTTACAGGTCTTACAGAAAGGAACTACGTCCTTTTTCACCCCAGGCCAAAAGAAGTGTCGTAATACACAATTAAGTGTTTTAGTGACAGACAGACAGACAGCAGCCCGGAGCTTAGGGCTTAGTGTTAGGTGTCCACAGGTCCACAGGCCTGCCTGCCCCCCACTACTTTCATGTGACTCTTCTCTAGAACACCTGCAGTTTGGTGTGAGCCCCCACCGGTCCCATCTGATCTCAGAGAACATGCTGCTCCCCCCCCCTCTCCCGGCAGCCCCCCCCTGCAATGCGGTTACATTTCTAGCAAGAGCGGCATTCGTCTAATTGGACCCCACTCTTCCAAGGCCCTCCCGGCGAGAGGTACGCGCTCTCCAGCCTGCCACATCTTCACAGGCGTGGGATGCTCCCTTAGTGGTGCGACACAGGCTGACATCTTGCCACCCGAACTGTCATTCACACGCATGTGGTCCTAAACACGGCCCTTCGCAGGGTTCAGAAACCAAAAGAAGAAGCATACTGGTATGTTTTGGGTGTTTCTTGGATGTTATTTTGCTGCCAGATCAGCCAGTTACATCAGCTGGGGGCCGGGGGCCAGGTGGTGAGTATTTTCACAGCGAGCAGCACCTTTTGAGAAGTGACACGACCATGTACAATAAATGAAAAAAATACAAGGGAACAAAAGATTCAGGCTGGAAAGGGACAGCTAAGACTGCTTGGGCCTCAACTCTCAGATGAAAAGGTGGCAGTTTTACTCATCATATTTCGACGTGAGCTGTGCGTATGTTTCACCGGACTGAGTGACAACTTCCCAAAGTTAATACGAAGCACCCTATGGACAGGTTTATTCTACATCTCAAGAAAAACAGGGAGAATATGTACGCATACTCGCTCCCTTCCAGCGTAAATACTCTACGCTATAACTCAAACAGAGACCGCAGTACAGCTGCTCTCAGAGTTCCCTTTAAAACTCTGCCATGAACGACGACGCAGAACACACCTGCATCGCAAACAAAACAGCAAAGCTTGTCTACCATCCTGTAGCGTAGAGACAAACAGACACTGCAATCGTGTCTCATCAAGAGTTTAAAATGAGAGGTGTGATCTGAGCAGACCCTCAAGCGGGAATGACAAAGTCACTGTTGTGGATGGGCATGGTAAAAGGCTAACATGCCGGCACAGACAGGACAAGGGACTCGGGACAAGGGTCAAAAACAAAGTAGGTAGGGAACAAAAACTAAGGCAGGGAACAATACAGGAAGAAACACAAAGCAGCACAGGAACAGCGGAACAACTACAATGACCAACTGAAGACTGAAGCTAGGGCAGTCGAATAAAGTACAGACATGATGAGGATAAACAAGAGACAGGTGTGGGCAGTAATGATCAGTAGGAACAAGCACAGGTGAGAACAATCAACAGATTCAAACACTGAGAGACACTGGGAACATAATCAAAACAGTACATAACAGGACTGCAAAAGCAGCAATAAACAAAGGTACAAAACAAGGAGCCATGCAAAAATATATGAGGAATAAATCAAGAACCAAAAACAGCCGCACGCATAGCCCATTAAGCCGCGGGGCAGCCAGGTGAACAGGGAAATGCACTAGTTAAGGACACAAGATGGCCAGTGACACCTGCTGGCCAAACAGAGAAGTGACATACAAAAGGGGGTAGGACAGGGACAGATCCCGACAGTCAAATACAGGAATAAGGACATGACTGTCTGATGTTTCCTACATCATTTTTTGTTACCTTGGAAAGTCATGATAATGCGTGATCATTCTCTGGATCTGTTCCAATTAAATTTGCATTATTTATCTTTTAGTTAAAACTTCCAGTTGTAGCTGGAGGATCATCATGCGATTTGAGGTGAGGATCCCATCCATCCATCCATCCATCCATCCATCCATCCATCCATCCATCCATCCATCCATCTTCTAACTGCTAATCTTGGTCAGAATCCCAGCAAATGCCACAGCCAGGATGGGTTTCCAGCTTTAAATTATTAATTTAAATTTGACTGATTTGACTGATTTCTTCCATTGACATCTGAGACTAACGTCGTCAACAGCGTCTTCCGGGTCAAAGTGTCATGCCCCACTCATCTGATCCTCCCGTGTGCCACGTCCCCTCATCTACCCCGTGTGGAATCCCCATGTTCACCAGCTGTTTCCTGTTGCTGTCATTAGTTCAGTGTATTTAGTCCGCGTTTCAGTTTGTTTCCCCAGTCCGGTCATTAACGTCACATGTGTTCTGAAGTGTGTTACCCCACGAATAAAGTCCTTTGTCCGTATCCACGCCTTCCTTCGTCTACTTCCCTGTGCTGGCTGTGACACAAAATTTGCCGCATCTCGAAGAAAGGGTGGGAGGGCGTGGCAGATGTTAAACTCAACGCTGTCACACTCATCCGACAGCTGCGGTTTTCTCTTCATTACTATTAGTCTCAGGTGCCAACGCTGTCAAGTGGACAGACAAAGGTCATCCTCCTGAAAACACAGCGGCATTTATTTTATCATATGTGAATTCAGCCGGCGTGTGGAGACCACTACACGAGCAGCTATTCCAACGTGATGTTTTGCAAAATGCAAAGGTCTGCCTATTTATCATGCTATAATACTCTGTAAAATGCGGTACGTCGAATTACAGAGTCGTCATTTATATTCCAAGCCTGCTCCTGATCTCACGCTATTCAAATTTCTCAGTGCCGTATTTATTTGCGCCAAAAGGTGCTGGGAACATGTACATCCTTTAGCCTCGGTGAACAACACAAATGTTTACGCAACATAAATCACGCCATTACTGTAATTTTCACCGGTACTTTAACAATGCAAAGGGTTGTCATAGGTATAATTATATCCTGAATGGGCATTTTCACAAGCAGTGATGCTCATGCACTCAGAGTTACATTCATAGGCTGTTTTATTACTGTTATTAGTTGTTATACGTTCTGGCTTC
Source organism: Mormyrus hasselquistii (assembly GCA_026779605.1). Lineage (NCBI taxonomy): Eukaryota > Metazoa > Chordata > Actinopteri > Osteoglossiformes > Mormyridae > Mormyrus > Mormyrus hasselquistii. The sequence goes on from JAODKE010000001.1 coordinate 4,587,393, forward strand.
ATACTTTGGCTCGTTTTCAGTAGAAAACAGCGACTGGTGTTGACACTGTCTGTTGTTTATGTGAGGCTTTGCTCCCCCTAGAATCAGAAGGGGTCTCTCTCCTCGCTCGCATCAGGACGTCCAGGCATTCCCAAAGGAATTCTCACAAAGCCACAGATGTTTCCTTTAGCTGAGATACGGAGGGACCCTGCAGCCTGAAGTAATCCCGCGGACAATCTGAGACTCTGGGGGAAAACAAGGACGTCTGTCTGACCCCGGTGTTTTTTTCTGGAAATCAGGTACTCAGGGACAGCCGGCTGATTAAATTACAGACTGTAGCGAAACAGTCTCCTTCTCTATATCTCCCAGTTCAAAAGTGAAGGGCAGCTTTATAAAAGCTAAACCGACCTCAGGTCTCTAGAAGGACACAATCACAAGAGACTGACAGTCATACACCAGAGCAGTATCTTCAGAGCCAGTGCAAGGCAACAAGCCAGTTAAGGCCACAGCGGGGTTTACTGCAGCAAATATTTCAATACAGATTGTACTGAG
>JAODKE010000001.1:4590925-4610947 GCA_026779605.1 Mormyrus hasselquistii
GGGGGGGTGTAAGGCCAGGACCGCCAGGGACCTTGTGGGGGGTGGGGGGGGCACTTAATCTCAAATTGAATTGGCCCACAACAGACAGTAAATGGAAAACAAAACAGCGGTTGCTACATAGACATAGAAAGATGCATTTTGAATGCATGTAAGGGTCATTAATCCTCACCCCCAGCCCTGGGTCAGTCTTATGTAAAAAGACTGTGCTATTATTTATCGCAGTCGTGGATATTTATGCACGCTTGGAACGTTATCGTCATTCTGGATGCACATGGGATTTAATGTTGCGGCGGATCGATTTGTCCACGCGTCGTTGAGTCTTAATTGGCCTTAGTCTGGCAAGGCCGACTTCGATCAGATTACACGCACACCTCGTCCCTGGCTTCCAAGCCTGTCACACCCCGCCCCGCACCCCAACGGAGCAAAGGGATGCCGTGTGATTCTCCAGGTGAGACTGAGAGGAATGGTTTTCTGTGATTACCATGAATGAGAGGCGGAGCTTAAGACTGTTATTGTGACATGGCACTCAGGCAGTTGGGCTCAGGGGTGCTGCCAGCTGAGCATAAAAATAGCATTTTGTTACTGTTATCTAATAATTCATTTAAATGTGTGTCGATTTATTTGCAGTTGGCACTTCAATAAGCATTAATTTCTTTTATCATCATTTTTGGGGGTGGGGGGCAAAGGTAGTCATTTAGGGGGTGTCCACCCTCACATTTAGGGGGTGTCCTCTCCCGACAATGAACAGGCTGACAGGGGAGATAAAACCTTTTCACTCCCGTCGCTGCCGCCTCATACTCACCGCTGACAGCGACCTGACGGCAGCGGATGTGCACGAGTCGGCTTCTCCTTTGGTATTTTAATATTTTAATAAGGGACTGTTTTGAAGCCTGTTGTGTCGTCAGAGGGAGCCGGTTGCCATGGTTAGCCCAACGCGACGTGACTCTCGGAATGTGGATGCTGTTATTTTCAGCTGCTGGAGATTAATTGGACCCCGGTGCTCGCAGCTGGCCTGTTGTCCTCACGTGAATGACTCCCAGTGGGGTGTGTCGTGATTCTCCACATGGGGATGATGTCATGCGGTGCCGGGCTGAGGTCAAAGGGTCGAGTGGGGAGGAATACCTACAGGGGGATTCCCAGTCTCCTTCCAAACAGGCAAATAAACTAATGAGGCTTGAAAGAGCTTGGAATCTCTCAGCAGTGTTTGGTCATTAGTGGGACCTGTTTAAATCTGCATTATTTATGTATCATTTGAATCATCCATTTATGACTGAAAGATCGTTTTGTGAGTATGGAGCTGAGGCGGAGTCAGGGGAGGAGTCCATCCATCCATCCATCCATCCATCCATCCATCCATCCATCCTAAGCAGGGCTGTGTGCAGCGGGGAGCCGGGATCCAGTCCCACCCTGGATAGGATACCAATCTCTTATTTCCTCTGGTCCTCATTACTGATACTGGTTTTTATGTTTTTTTTTAGGCCCAGACCACATGACCACACTTTGATGTCCAATCCCGTGTCCCTCTGTGTCCCACAGCTCACAGCACATCGCCTTTTCCCGTACAGTTCTTCTGTCACTGCTCCGCCATCCTGCTAAGCCTGTCTCTGCTCCCGTACCAAAATACAGCTTGCCCTTTACTTCCTCCCATGCCTTGCTGCCCCCCCCCCCCACCCGGAGCAATCGCTGTGCTGCTGTAAATGAAAGGTGGCATTCGGGGAGAGGCGCTCTTTGAATCGGTAGATCTGCCTCGGCTTCAGTTCTGGCCTTGAAACAGGCGTCATTAGACTGGTGATTGCTCTGGTGGGTAGACGGGCCGAGAGCAGCGTTCCTCAGGGTGGCCGTCTTAATCCCATAACCCCAGACAGAGCTCCTCCGGGTGTCTTGGGTGACCTTATGACCATCTTCGTGATAGGTCTGCCCTGTTCTCACACGGGGTCCGCTTTTCTAGACCAATCAGGGCTGACAGACACACAGGGCTGGGCTTGCGAACCAAACCGTGAAATTGATTCCTCTCAGAGGTCGTTGGCTGCCTCATTGGCTCCTACTGGGTCTTGAAAGTGCCACCTAGTGGCCAGCCATCATATTGACACGGTATGGCCACGTAGCTAACCATCGCCCCCTGCCCCACCCGGGAATATATATGCAGAAGTCCACTGCATGTCCCCCAGGCTATTCTGCCAGGCTATGAGGGGGGGGGGTTACCTGTGATGTGCTGTCTTTGCAGGTCCTTGTCTGCGCATCTCCACCCGTTCCCCCTGCGCCTGCGCATTCCTTCTGGGAAAGGCCGCATGCTGGACCGATGCCGAAGTCACAAACACGAGCGACGGAGACACGATCCGCAGACAGCTCCCGCTAGCAGGATCCAGCTTTCCCACCCCAGGCGCGTTCAACCACAATCTGGGAAGCCCATTAACGCATCCACCTACGGGGCTATTTTTAATAATGTCTTATATTTTGTTTGGCTGGCAGTTCAGCAAATGGGCTTAAACTTGGACTTGAATTTTATAATATATAGCAAACTTACTGTCGTCAAATCAAATCAAATACAAGGTTATTTATCAAACGCTTTTTCTGTGAGACCTCCCTGTGCTAAGTGATTACATATAGTAAGCAAAACAATAAAATACTAAATAAAATAGTGCATTTCACAGTGCACAGCCCTTTATTTATTCCCTGGGACAATAGTGCCGGTATGCAGGCAGTGGTCAAGTTCCAAAAATATTTCAAGGAGGATTGTATGGGTCACTGTAAAATTTGCCGAGCGGACTGCTGGCTATAAAATTCTGATTGCGCGGTCCCGATAAAACCGTGTTTTGGTCCGGATGAGGTCGGGGGCGTCCGCCAGCTGAGTAGCCCAGATACTCAGTACATTTACCTTTATGTCAGAAACAATTACAGAGTACAGTAGGAGGATGACGATGAGGGCAAGTGTATTTTCCAGGCAGGTGGTTTTTGTCATTCTTTCCCAGAGGGGGATGGCATTTACATGCACGGCATGACAGCTCAAACCCTGCCTGTTCTTATTACTACCCAGAACACACTGTGCCCTCATACACCTGGGTGTGTCAGTAACACACTGTGTCCTCATAAACCTGGGTGTGTCAGTAACACACTGTGCCCTCATAAACCTGGGTGTGTCAGTAACACACTGTGTCCTCATAAACCTGGGTGTGTCAGTAACACACTTGAGCTTCTGCCACAGACCCGGCTGCCAGGCTTTAATTATCACAGCCCTGAGAAAATAAAATAAATAAGATTAACTGGTCCCATTCAAATACAAGTTAGGATCTTACAAATGAAACATCAAACATTCATGAATAGATGTTTTAAATAGTGCGCCCTGCGATGGGTTTGTGCCCCGTCCTGAGTTATTAATGGCCTTGTGCTTATGTGACCCTGCAAAGGACAACTGGGTACAGAAAATGGATGGATGGATGGATGGATGGATGGATGGATGTTTAAAATATTCTGTTGTTGAACTTTAAAAGTACCCACTTGAATACGGCTAAATCTACACCATTTCGCTGCACTTATCTTTATGTTGTAAGGACAACATTTTTCTTTGAACAGCACAGCTTTTAAAGCTTTTTGACTGTAAAAATGTTGTCCCTTTTACATATTTATTATGGAGGATGGGGATGATGTTTATACATGACATAATAGAGGCTGTTTTTCACCTCATAGAATTTGTCCAGGACTATCAAAACACCAAGGCCTCCATGCATATTTATGAGAAGCTTGATAAGACATTCCAGAACATCTTCAAAGCAGTTGATATATTTTCACAGGCACTCACAAATGCCTTTTTATGTGACTAGCCAGACAGAAAACGTCACCATCAGCCCTTTCCTGAAGCAAATCTGGCTAAACTGCACCTCACTACTGTGCTGTATGACTATTCCTCCTTACGCATGAATAAAGCAGCAAGCAGCCGCAAATGCTTCCAAATGCGAGTTCAAAGGTGACGGAAATAAGATCCAGCTGTTCTGGCCCTATCTTCCTACTCACAAACATTGTATATTTTTTGTATATTTTTATTTTTGATAACCAGGCTCAATACGCCATGGGCCATTTCGAGGTGTGTTAATGCCCCTGGCACTGGTGAGCAGACTTCAAGGCAATTAGGAGAACAGCAGAATGTTTATGAAAATAAACACCTAAATCATTTACAAAAAATGTACAGATGGGTTTTGGGAAGGCTATAGTTGAATATAAGTCTAGACACATCTGAGTCTGGACATAAACTACTGCTTGCCTCAAATCACTGTTTTCTTTCACTAAAAAGCAAGAAGATAATGAACTAGGAATATATAGCTAGAAATTAAGAAAAACATGTCAGTAAAAAGTTCAGAGGTCCAGACTTTCCTGGTGAGGTCAGTTGAGAGAACATTACTCCATCCTCCATCAAGGCGATGTGGTGGAAGCAGTTTCCATGGCGACCGTCTGGCTGATTGCAGCCACTACTAAGAAGGTGTGGCTCATTCTCCATGAGGTATAAGCTGAATGGGGCACAGTGAGCGACACTGTGAAAGCGTGTCCTTGGAGAGAAGGTACTTATTTCTCTTCTTGATTGGCAAGAGAAACATCTACTTACCTTTTTGCAGAGCCCTGACTCAAAAGGATAGTTTTTGACAGAGTGCAGCCTCTGGAGGACCAAGCAGATGAGAAACATCAAGCACAAAGGATACAAAACCTAAATGGATGAGGTCCACAGATCTACATATCCCCCAGTGTATGTGTAATCTATGTGTACACAATGACTAACTGTGACTCAGTATTAGGAAAAATTGCCCCAAATGGCACCAGTGGAACAAAAGAAGCAGTCACAACGAATTCTAATTGCAGAAACTGAAGATTTGACAAAGCTTTTAAGTTATAAAAAGGTGAATTTTAAAAAAAAATGATAAAATAGAAAAAAAATGGATAAAAGCATTCAGTTGGAAAAGAGATGAAAGGATGTGCAGAAGCAATGAATGAGAATGAGTGTCTTATAAAATTAACATTAATCATAAATAAACTCGAGAGAGAGAGAGATATAGCTTCAAAGGAGACATAGGAGCCGGGGTCTCCTCTCAAAGAACACGTCCCCTGAGGCTGCACCTCAGTGTTAGCCATGCTAACATAGCAAACAGCTACCAGCTCACCCCCTACCCCTGCAGCACATACACCGGCAGGGGCAATTCTAGGACTGTTTCAAGGAGAGGCAGTAGAAGAGGGGGGCATAAGTCATACAAACAGGCCAACCTTGTCATTAGCCAATGATATGTCTTGAATCGTTAAGTGACAGAAGACGGGGCACTCCAGAGCCAATCAGCTTTAAGCTGTGGCCAGTACCCCTGTGACTCCACCCCTGTATATTTGGCCATTCACTGCCCCACCCAAACTATTTGCTATCGAGTACTGAGATCTGCCCCCTCCCCCACCTATTTTCCTGTATAGGGGCCTCTGGGGGCTTGACTTTTAGCTAACTAGGCTTTCTGCCCCCACTAGTCACGTCAGGGAGACATGATGCATCCTGGCCATAAAGAGACGCCGGCCCGTCACGCACCGATCGGATCTCCGCTCTCTGCCCACCAGCGGAGAACCTTGAAGTGCGGGGACAAGCTAATTTAACATCGGCGCCAGGACACCGTGTGTTTTTTGCCCATTCTCTGAAGAAAAAAAAACCTATAACCCTTCAGGTCAAAACTAAATCTGCTTTTAATTGCACACAGCAGACTTGAAGTGCGTCATGCCTGGGAATATGCATGCAGAACGCCTTACATAACCCGTTATTACACAGCACCTCGTCTCCAGCTTCAGAAACGCCCGATCGTACTCTCTGTGCGTGTACAGCTAGCTGCTAATAGATGTCTGAAGGAGACCAGTCTGTTAGGTGACTAACTAGATCACCAGGGGCTTGATTAATGAGGGTTCGATTACGTGGCAATAGCTTACGCATATTGTGTGCAGACAGAAAGCAGTCTGCGTTTTTCTTTGAGTGGAACCCCAGCTGATATAAAAATTAGGTAGGACAGTGGGAAGTTTGTAATCAGCAAATTAATTTGTATTTCTTTCGCTTGGAAATTACCAGCCTATGAATAAAGGCTTGGCGATTTGTTTTGCATAAATATATAATAAGTGGATAACACCTCCCTGCCTCTGCAGTTTAGGGTTAAAAGGCAGGGATTCCTGGCTAGAAATGCAATATAAAAGGACTTGCTTGCGTCTAGACTACGCATTGTACTGAGAGCTAACACATTTAGCTTGAAAGGTCAAAGCTATTTAATTTGATAATTATAAATACAGTGTTGATCAACATCTCGGCAAAGTAACCCTGATGGCTTACATTGTGCCCGCATCACCGGCCCCAGACCAAATCTAGTGATAGGTCACCATCTGCTAAAGGCTAAAGAATACACATCTGGTTAGTCCCAGCTGCAAAATGGTGGCATTAGATGCAGGTTTGAATGGAAGATTCCAGAAAAAAAAAGGTTTGGGGGTTTGGTCTTAGCCACGGTCTACAGCCTTTTATTTTCTCATCACTTTAGCGGGGCGTCCTACTGAGATGATGCTTCTAAGCAGAAGGATGGAGAATCACCAGAGCGAAGGAGATCCTCAACATTAAAAACGTCAAATATCTACTATAAAATATGATGCAAAGGCCATTTATCTAAAAATAGTTTATAGTGATTATAAAAAGGTAATATACAACCCAGTAAAGGTAGATTATTATATAAAAGAACCTGTTCAGAAGCATATTTTACAAGCTCATAAACTGAGGTCATCTTAACAGTCTGTCAAGTACAGCCTGCAGTATATTTTGTTTTCTAATTACATTTTTCATGCTTATATATAGAGTAAATAACAGAAAATTAATGTATTTCAAGACTTCCTTCCTGTGCCTCCCCTTGGTCTCTGATATAAGTTTCCATGACAACAAGAACAGAGACTGGGTTGTCACTGGAAAACTCCTAGTAAAAGCAAGGCTTTCCTCTCGCGCATCACCCAGAATCCCCCTTGGCTTTTCAGCACTGCTTCACTGTGCTTCACGCTTCATTAGGATTTAGGGTCCTTGCCACTCGAGTGACCCCAGCAGTAGCAGAGAATCAGTAGGAACAAAGGAATCTCCTTGGTGTTCCTACAGCCCCAGAGCACAGTGACCACGGGGCTGCAACCCCCGAGTGTTTCGAGTCCATCTTCACAAGTCATAACAAACAGTACCTGGCCATGGAAAGTATCTGAACGGTGTGTTGCAGGGGAAACATGTAGAGATGAACAGACGTTGCATATGAACAGATGTGCAAAATATGCCTGCAGTGAGGTACCAGCGAACCGACGCACTGATGTCAGAATTAGCTTAATCGCAAACGAAGCCAAACAAGAAAAGCATAACGTTTGAATCAGACCAACAAGAAGTCCTGCTTGTTTCCTGGTTTCCCTGTTCCTTGCACTGCACCTGTAAAAACACTGGAGAGCGTCAAAATACAAAAGTAAGATCCACAGAGATCCAGCATTGATGGTGCTTGGACCCTTAAAATACCACTGAGATAACCCTGTTTAAACATTCTGCAGGCTTAGCACTGATTTCTCAATAATACTATAATCAAGTCAGTCCTAAAGATGTTCTGGTTCACTAATCAAGACAAGGCAAGTGTGCCTTGAGGAATTATTAACAGTATCTTTGACTCTTCAGATACCTGGCAACCAAGGTCGATTCCAGGATTTTTTTTAAGGTGGGAGCCGTATGAGGGGCTATAACTCATACAGAGGGCCTACTTTATTTTTAGCCAATGATATGGTTTGATTCAGTGAGTGATGGGGAGGAGACACTCTGCTTTAAGATGGGGCCAGTGCCCTGGTGGCCCCGCCACCACTTATACCCCTGCTGGAAATTCCTAAACTCCCTTCTCCATCTTCCAAATGTGCACACACATGGGCCTGGTCAGCCATGTGTCCGAGGGTAACCTCCACCTCATCCAGGTAGAAAATATCTTACCACAGCTTGCCTCAGCTGCAGACACACCAATGCATCATGGGCATTGTGGGCGGTGCCTGTCTTGACTAATGACGTGTGACTCAGCTTCCTGTGAGACTGAACTGACACCACAAACCAAGATTCAACGGGAACTTTAGAAAACCACACCAACACTATTCACTCAATCGCTTATTTCCATCAGCCCAAGGATCCTTGATACATGTACCATAAACATCTTTCTTCTTCACTTATGACCCCATTGGAGTCTAACAAAAGCATCTCTAATAGGAGTTACAGCCTCTCTTGGAGGGTAGGTAAGACAATTTCTTTAATTCAATTGCATGTCACACCTCAACTTGACAGAATTAGCGTTGAGAAATGAATTGTTGCTGTATGTACTTTGTTTTTAAGGTGACATGCTGGATTAGCAGTTAGCACTGCAGCTTCACAGCCAAGGTTGTAGGTTTAATTGTCTCTCCTTGGTCTAGTCTCTGCAACATTTCCATGTTCTCCCATACTTCCATCAGGTTCCCTCCTGTCCTAGGCTGAAGGCATTATGATTAACTTATTAGATAATATAGGAAAATAAGCTTCTCAGAATGATCTGAAGTTTATGAGAGAGAAAACCTTCAGCCTTGTGCTTCCAGGCATAGGTTCCTACGTTCCTTGTTGATCGTGATCCTCTACTGTGTTGTCAGCTCTCAGTAGGTAGGGAGCTGGGAGGGAGCAAAAACTTGCACCGTCCGTGGTTCCCCAAAGACCAGGTTGGGAAACACTGCTCTGCTGGAGTATTAGCTATTCAAGATGGATGGATGTTATTTTTATTTAGCTTTTAAACATGGGCTAACTTAGTCAACAATTCTGAAAGAGTTATTCCTCTTCTGTCCTTGTGGATCCCGGCAACCCCACTGTGCCGTTTTCAAGTCCTCAGATCAGCAGAATGAAAAAGTTCTCAAATGATGTGGAGATACAGCAGGACCCATGCAAGGAAAAATCTGCGTGTGGAACAGACAGAAACAGCAGGAGCAGAGAGGTGAGGTGTCATGACATGCTACCCTGTTTCTAGGCAGTAAACACAATAGACTTCAGGTTCCTGCAGTTTTTCTCTAAGTAGCAACCTTCGATTATACACCCTGACAAACTACAAGCAAACCTATTCATTTCATTTGCATTGTGTCTAAGCCTAAAGCCAGTGATTGGTCAATGCACAGCATAAGCTCTCAGAAGAACCTGTGATTGTACCTCATCAACAACAGTTTAGAAAAGATCACACTTTTGCTGACTTTCGTGTAAGCTAAAATTTCATTCAGAGACGGGGTAGGACAAGTAGGACCAGCAAAAAGTCCCTAACCCCTTCCCCCTCCCACCAACACACCTAAAAGAGAACTTTGGGGTCTTGGGGTTATTTTTAATTCATTTTTTTTGTTGGTGTTGTACAGGGTTCTCATACAACAGTCAATATCTGGTGATCAAATGACAAAAACAGGACTGCAAGTTCATCTGCTGAAACATTCCTCAAATCTCGAAATATATCATAATATTCATTGATTTCAGTTCTCAGAAAATGCAGTTCATACAAAGACATTCATAAAACATTGTAATTCTGTCGTTCCCATCCATGCAATAAATCCTTCACTGAAATTTTAAACCTTGAATGCGGTTTCATGCATTAAGAGCTGAGTACCTGAAGCAGCACTTACATTATATGGAGGGCAGCTGCAGAGACCCTTAGGAAACCTCCCTCACCCTCGGGATTTAAACAAAATCTGTCCATAACTAATATACATCTTCTTTGGAAGAGTGAGAGCGAATTATTGAGGATAGAGTGCAGCGTTTGCCATTGGTATTGATGACAGATCCAAGTGAGAGAGTTAGCGGCGCTACCTTAGAATCCCTGTCATTTTCGGATGGTCCATTACTCCAAATTACTGTCAACATTAGTAGGATCGTTACAATATAAATAGAAATGAATGGGATGGATCTATTAAGGCTGACAGAGAGGTAGGTAGATACCAAACATTGGCTGGTCATACATAGTAGTATTATAGTTTTGCACAAAGTAGAATCTGTTTTTTGTGCTAAAGATACACACACACATAAATCATTCAGAAATGCTTCCAGGACGTGTGTTTACAATTCTCATAACGTGTCACAAGAAGTAAATATTTCCAATTGACGGGTGGCGCGTGTTTGACTGGATTTGGCTCAGGGGCCGCAGGCATGCGTAGGGGTGTTTATAAATGTTTGTGCCGAAACGTGCCGGAGCGGAATGCGTGTGAGCCGACTGAGCCGCGGTGTGGCTGCGTCTGTGCAACAATACTCACGCTCTGCGTGCGTATCAGCAGTATGCCCTGAGACTCGATGACCTGTATCAAAGCTCCCGGAAAGCCAGACCTCCGTGATGTGTCCCGTTAACCGGGGAGTTGAGCCACACAACCGACATCTGCATTCAGGGCTGGTCAACCCATCAGATTAGTGTTTCTCAATTGGCCTTGGGCCATGAGACTATTTTCGGTTCCCGGAGAGTGTGGTTTACAAATCGAATTAACACCACTTCAGCCCCCTGCCCTCTCCCACTATGTCCCACAGGGGGCTGAAGTCGCTGAACCCACCAACGTCAGAGACAAGCACCTTCATGCTCAGGCTCTTCCATCACAAGTAGAGGGATCAGAATGGTTACGGGTTTAGTTCCAAGTTCGGTGACCAGCACGGTGCACTAAGGAATAACTAAACTGAACCTCCGAAACAGCTGTTTAAGACGGCCAGTGTTGCGAGCTGCGAATAAAATAATCGTCTAAACACATAAAGCACAACAAATAAAGCGCATTAGGTCATATGAGAATATGAGGCAGGACTTAGCATGCAACCATCTTGGCAAACCAGCGATCAGTGTTTTATGGCTGCGTTGGATATTTTTGTGGTAATTTGTTGGTCTTGGATCTGTACTTTTTTACTAATCAAATCTGGCAGGAAATGTTGGTCCTCTGGGGCTTTCAGTAAAAAGAGCTGCGAGGAGTCAAACAAAAAGCAAGAAAAGCCAATAAACCCTTAATAGCTTCTAGCTCTGTGATCCGCAATAGTAGTGAAGTTAATTGTGCCTCATAGTGGACAAGTTTCACCCATGTTACTGCAGCTTTTTGATAGCTATATTACCATGCTTGTTTTGTTGACTTGGATGCAAGAGTTGAGTTGTTCAAGCATACTCATCAATCATACATAAATGTAGCCTCAGGTTACGGAAAACATTAATAACTTTCCCTTTAATGTTCCATCATATGTGAACATAGAAATTTGGATTATAGACTGCAACAGGCATTTTAAACCTTCTGAATAATAAAATGTAATAAGTGTCTGTTATGATTGTCAAATGTCTATCCTGTATTGTGAGGGAGCGTCAGTTACGGCTCTACGGCCATGTGGCGCATTTCCCTGAGGGTGATCCGGCTCACAGGATCCTCATTGCTGGGGACAAAAAGCAACTGGATCAGGCAGAGGGGACGCCCAGGTAACACCTGGCTGTGGCAGATGGATTTTTATTTCCAGAGGGTGGGACTGGACCACCTATCTGCCTGGGGGATTGCCGGCCGAGACCTCGAGGAGTTTTGCCGTGTGGTGGGTGTGACAACACGCTGCATCAACTCCTGCTCCCCAACCTGACCTGAATTGTCTGTTAACAGATATGGTATTAATTGTATAGCAAGTTGTTAAAACTGATATCTGGCGGTGCTGGATTGCATTTTATGTGGTGCTGCTGACTCCTTTGACAATAACTATTAGGTATTTGACATATTACCTTGCCAAAATAATAGAAATACTTCTGTATGTGACACACTTATATATGATTTTGTGTATGGGTATTTTAAGCTCACTAAAAATGAAGCGGAATCGTCAAACACGTAATCTTTATGCAGACAGAACATGATGAATGTTAAATTTCTCAGCAAAGTGAGGTAGGTGATTAATTTGTTGAAAGCCCCAGTCTAAGAGCAGGACAGGAAGGGCATTCATAGAAGGCATCCCATATTTTTGGATTGAAAAATCATAGACCTTTATATGGGAGCACCCTGGAGTCCAAACGGCGGAAGGAGAAACCCATTTTGAACGTTTTTAAAATAAATACAGGTGTGAAAAACAGGTGGAACAATGGGAAAGAGGCTAGCCTGACATGTAATAATGGATGAACATTGTGGTGGAAATGTCAGAGTTTGGCCCAAACCGCGAGGTATTGTGGCCTTAGATAATGGGAAGAGCTTTGGGTCCCAGTTCTCCTGTTGAAAGGCGCTGCAGCTGGGATCAGGCCGTTTAAATGCCACACGGACCCTGCCAGGGCACACCAACTGCGCATCGATAGTGCTGCGTTGGTGTAGCGTGACTCGCTAATAGATGTGCACTTTCTATCATCGGGCTAATGCACACACCACACACAGCACCCCACTCTCAAACCCTGGGCAGAAATGCATCACTGCGGTGTTTGAACCCTCAGATATAAGCCGGCTCTGTCACAGAGGACCATTCATTCAGCTCACATCTGCCACTAGGTGTTGACAACCTGTCAGAAGAGGCAGCCCACAATTGGCTTTTCACCTCTACCTGTGGTGACACGTCACGAGAGCAATGCAATGTAGGTCTGCGTATTATCCCAGCATGTGTGATGGTACACCATTAAGCTGATTACAGGACACTAGGGGGTATGTAATTGTGCTGTGATTGGTCTACATGAGAATGTGATAGGAAGCAGGCATGAAAACTGCATTTGTTTTAATGTCACAGATGTACCTAATGGTCTATAATCACTTGTGCCTTTATTCCGGGGTGTGAGCACAGTCCAGGTAGCAAAGTTCAGACACTGAGCGACAAATTTTTGGGATGACATGATAGCGACATAGGTTTTTGAAATGCATCCAACGCAATAGATAGTCAAAACTTTATACTGGGCAGGCCGGGCAAATTGGCAGTAGTGTAATGAATGTTTATACTGCAGAAGGTTCTCTCCAAGCACATCGTAGGCGGTCAGAAATCTCCAAGCAGGGACATTTATAGTGTCTGTAGTGTGTTTTTTTTTGTAAATGTCAAAGTCCGTACATGCAATCTTTCTGCAGATTGCCTCCCTGGAGCAGGGAGATATTTAGTAACAGGGAAAAGCTTGAAGATGCAGATGGGATGCTTAATTGTGTTTGCATTTGGATGTACGTAGATTAAAAGACTTTACCCTTTGGAGTTAAATTCTTCTTGTTATGTTTTAAGCTGGGCTGCTGACAGGTACATGTTGTACAGTATCAAACACCAGAGGATAGATCTTCTAATCAAATCTCTAATCAAAACGGACACTAACTTCATGCTGTGGGAGGCCAACCCTTCACCTTTGGCATCCTAATGAAGAAGTTCTAGAAACTTCCATTCAGTCTTTGTGTCTTTTGTGGGTTAGAGCCTCATTATTTGAAAAAAGATTATATGGAATACATATTAAGTCAAGCAGATGAATGATTGCCTTCTTCCTTTGGTTCCTTTCATGGTTTTTGACTCTCTCATTATGCAAAACATAAAAAATACCATATGATTGGGAGCTCAGGTACCCATTGTGCATCACACTGTCTTACTCGTGTTTACTGGTAGAAGATCAAACTAACTCAGTGTTCTGCCCCTTCTGCCCAAGCTCTAGGATTTCTGTCCCAATTCTAGGATTTGTTAAGGTGGGAATGCATAAGCAGGGCCATAATTCACACAGAGGAGCCTTTCAATGTTTTGAAACAGTGAGTAGCAAGAGAGAGGGGACTTTGGCCCCGCCCTCTGTACATGTCAAGAGAGGGGGGACTTTGGCCCCGCCCTCTGTACATGTCAAGAGAGGGGGGACTTTGGCCCCGCCCTCTGTACATGTCCCGGCACCCACAGCTCTGGAGGTCAGCTTTAAAAGTGAATGGAAAACGTTGCTAAAAGAAATATATGGTGCTCAGAGCAGTCATTAATTGCCCAAAGCACAGTTTCTGTAACACTTCTCATCTTCAAAGAAGCTTCATCTTCATAGAGCCCTTGAGATAGAAGATGTGCAATTTATGATTTGACCTCATCTTCAGAAACATTCTTGGAAGAGAAATATCTGTTTTCTACAGCTTTCAGCAATGCATCTAACTTATAGATCCTTCTAAACACTAGAAAAAAATCAAATGTCAAAAATAACATTGCTCGCAATATGGTAAATGCCATCCAAGTTTCATTGCAGCCTTAAACTGATATTAGGTAAAAGGTAGTTTCAACTCCAAAAATAATGAATAAATGTTGTATTCATTTTATGCACAAGACAGATTATCTTAGAGCAAAAAGATGCAAACTACAGTATGAGAGATATGTTATAACACTTCCAGAAGCCTTTCATGCTAAACATGCAGCTTGGCCAGAAGAAACGGGAATTTGTTGACATCAAAGCTACTGCAGAAACAGACGCCCTCGGCAAGACTAACACATCAGCGCTGACATCTGGAAACGCTGAATCACACGTAATCGTTATCTGGTGAATGCTCACATTTTGAGCCAAATCACTCGCTTGTGAGATTAGTTTAAAGTCACACATTTCATGCCCCAGCTTGCACGTACAACAATACCGACACAGACAAGATTCAGGGCTCGATTTGATTGACTTCAAAGAGCTTGTTAAACTGCACATGACTTATCACAGATGTCGAAAGTAACCAGTATTGCTTCACCAAATGTTTAATATAACCCCAGCCAACCACCCATAGAGGAATCTTCACCCTCCTTGGGTCTGACTTTTGTCATCCTTCAACTCCTTTTTCAGTTCAGTTTTGGTGATACCTGTGGGTGGTCCCCGTCGTGTACAGAACTGTCCTCCAACACATCCCTGAAAAGCTACAGTGGATACCAGTGTCTTCACAGGACAACATTCCTGCAGGTTAAAAGCTAAGAGAAACATGATTAGTGCTTATAAGATGCAGGTTAAAAGCTTACAGATACAGGTCAGGAGCATATGGGTATAGGTTCGGACCTCGCGGATGCAGGTTAAAAGCATTAACCTGAATATTAGACCTTACAGATATAGAATAGAATAGGATAGAATAAAATAGAATAGAAAAAACCTTATACTCAGTCTCCACACTTTGTCATTAAGACCTCTCTGGGGTCTTGAACTAGAAGACAAGTCAGCTCTTAGCCATGCAACTGACTCTTCAGATCTTCTTAGAAAGATTGATGTTTCCTATCTAAACAGCACCGATTATGCCATTGCATGCAACCACTGTATTTTTACTATATTGGAAAGATTGCAATATTTATCCATTTTCATTAACTGTTTATCCGGTCACAGTCAGAGTGATATAAGAGGCTTATTTTCGGAAGGAAAGGGTGTACGGCAGGTTAGAGCCTGGATGGGAGGTGAATCTGATATAGAAACACTTGTAAATTACATTAAAACTGCTTTTGTGTAGGGATTTCCAGGGAATGTCGCTCCTGGCAGACACGCTTCACAGTCTACCCCGCCCTTAGCCGTGTCCCGGCTGTGAGATGTAGGGAGCTGGGGTGGGGTTACGTCTGGCAAGGACAGTGTGTATTTCGGTCTGATAAAATGGCAGAATTACCAGGAGACCCTGGTCACCCACTCGTGACCAGAACATTACGTGCTTTCTGAATGACTTGAACTTCCGCTGGCTCGGCCGCCTTCATCCCGGTCCTGATCTGATGCAACACCTGATCTGTCCAAGTGCATTTCAGGAACCACCTGATAATTTTCTGTATGGGCATTTTAAATTTACTTAGACTAGATCAAACAAGTCATCTATATGCAGACAGGACATAATGCATCTTAGATTTATCAGGAATATGAGGTTGCTGAGTAATTTGTTGAGACCCAGTCTAAGATCTGGACAGCCAGGGTATTAAAAGAAGGCTTACAGTTCACATTTTGCGATGGAGCGATCATAGACCTTTATACGGGAGCACCCTAGAGTCCGAAAGGCGGAAGAAACAATCGATTCTGAATGATTCTGAAAAAAACACAGGCATGAAAAACAGGTGGAAAGGAATAGAGACTATAATTCTGACTTTGGCTGGCTATGCCACCTTACTATCGGTCCTGATTTGGTACAACAACTGATGTGTCCGAGATAAGGGCATCGCAGGGACCAGCTACAGTGTGCATTGGGGACAAAGGTGACTAAAGAGGAAATTTCCAAAACTCACCCATTCCCATTTTTTTGTGTTTGAGATGAGACTGCCAGCGACCTAAAGTCAGACTTCCTCATCATATGTTATGGTGCTGGGAACCAAAGTCCACTCTTTCCCTGTGAAATCCCATGAAGAACTTTTGTTAAATTTCCAAAACTCACTAGGTCCACAGAAATTTCTTTGAAAACATATCCTGTGTACAGAGTGACTTCTCTTCAATATCTTATTGTGTTCACTATTTTCACTTTTTTTCTATTTTTCATGTGAAGAAAGAAAAATCATTTGGTAGAGCTCTTAAACTTAAATGCTTAAGGTCTGGGCATTTAGTAAACCATGGAAGCAGAGGATATCTCCGGCTGTGGTCCATTGGGGTTGTTCTTATGCAAATAAGATGGACCCTTTAAGCCTACTGCTATCTTTAACACATTACCCAGTGATTTCCAGCAAACATTAAAGCAACAAAGGGAATTCCAAGTTCAATGGGATGCCTAACTAAGTAGGAACGCAATTGATCGTTTTAGGTGGGGTTGAATCGTGTTCTTTCATCAAAACTCCTAAGAGACAGCAGATCAGATCCTTGAGGAGCACCAGTGGGCGGCTTCTTCTCCGCTAATGCGCCACTCATTTGTTTTCTGCTCGTGGAGAAGTGAGCTCAGCCTGGAGGATATAGTACCTCCATCAGTCCATCTTATGCTTATCCGGTACAGAGTCACTATGAGCCTGGAGTCAAGTTTAGGAAGCACAGGACACAAGGCAGGGAGCTTCCTGGAGCATCTCATTTACTTTCAGCCATATAGAGATTCAAATTCACCTACACCACAGACTTTAGCTGGTGGGAGGAAACCTCCAAAGACCAGAGGAAAACATTTACATTTATTTATCAGAAAAAAAGTACAAGAGAGAAAGCAGAGTGAGATAATCTCTGAGCAGCTGGGGGTTAAGAGGCTCACTCAGGCTCCCGAGGTCTTTAATTACACGAGATGTTGTGGAACGCGAGTGTGTATCTGGGGTAGTTTGTTTAATGTGTCCTAATTGATTCCTTAATTATATGCTGTCAAGGCGATTAAAAGTGGATATAATTTAGATTTAAAAAAAAAAACACCAAACCACTGACAATATGTTTTGAATAAAAATTCAAACGTTTAGTTAGCGTTAAGTTTACTCCAAGTTGTATGAGGAATCGCCCTCCTTCTCTGATCTCGAGGGGGTCCACATCTGAGAACATGTGCCTGTTATAGCCAAAGACCTGCATCCATTAAGAACAAAATGCATCAGTGGATAATCTGAAGATAAATCATTTCAGAAAATGGCTATGGGCCACAATCCCATTTTAGTGTACCGCCTGACCTGCGAAACCATTTCAACGCGAGATGCATTTTTCATGATCAGCTAACTCAGGAACTGCTTAGTTTGTCATGGCGTAACATTGACACGTTGCGTGGGATCTGTGCTACGGGGCTCCTGTCTGAGGCCCCAGTATCGCTCTCTGTTTACCCACAATCCTCTCTGGTCTCCGGTGGGGTGGGTAGGGGTGAGGCAGTGGGACAAAGAGCCTGCTGATGGGTGTCATCCATTCCTCGCTCATGTAGGCCTTGGCTGTCTGTCATTTCCAGAGTGTCACTCTTCAGCGTGATATAAATGACGGTGTTTGTCTATGCAGGCAAGGACAGAGCATGGCGATGAATAACAATCATGAGACCTCCGGCAAAAACTCCCTGGCCTCTTTTTTAGCTGCTGTTTTTTCGTCTCAGTATGCAGGACGAACAAACAATGCACGTAAATGTATGAATGTCTAGTGAAATTAAAATTTAGCACTATATACAAACGAGTAGAATACGGTATGGAGCGAGTATTACAATCATTTTATTCACCACATTCATTGGGGGTAATTCAAGAGCAAAATATGATTTCTGCCCAGTGCTGGTCAACCCATCAGGTGACATAGGCGGCTGCCTTGGGCACCGTCTTCTGTGGGGGTGTCAACCGGTGGCATCAACCCCCACGGGCAAGCTTGCCAGGTTCATCGGCTGATTCTCACAATAGGAATCAGGAAATGCCCAGTATACCCAAAGCCTCATACAGCCCCAGAAGACCAGGACCTACAACATGTTCTTTTCCCTCCCACACCACCATCCAGTGAATGATTGTGGACCAACTGGAATTTTTGGGATGGAAGGCTGGACCACACAGTACACCTACACACACTTGAAGGACAATTCTCTGAACTGCGTATCTTTGGACTGTGGGAGGAAGCTGAAAGACTCGGAGGAAAATCCTCCAGGGCACGTATAAACATCTAAACTCCACACGTGGCATCAACAAGTACTGAAAATATTTTTCCTCAGATCATTTAATATTTGTAAAATCTCAGTCTGATTTCATCACAGCTGAAAAGAGAGCCACACTGGAGCCTGTTAGTATTTTTACAGTGTTGGGAGGGTATAGAGTCGGCCCTTTTCAATAATTTATTGTCAGGGTTTTTATAAATTCTTCGTTGTCTGAACAAGCGGATGATTCTGTGCACGAGGCTGCTTTGGGACCGCTTTGGATCTTCTCGAGCATCTTGCTGCAGGCTAAGATCTTAATTGTCACGTGAATGTGCATTTTAATTTCCTTGCGATACGAAACGTCTCGAAATCACCAAACAGCAGAGCCTAACAGTCACAATTTAGTTTTTGACTGGATTAAACTGCTGAAAAAAACAGTACAGACCAACATAGCTGGTTACCAGCATAATCAGAATAATGCATACTGGTTATACCAGCATATGTTGTGTTTTGGTGCTGGTGGACCAGCATCACATGCAAGTACACCAGCACAGCTATGACGGTCCACCAGCTTACACCAGCATCAAACCAGCACTATCCAGTAGGTCCATTCTGCTTTTTTCTGCAGCGTAACGTTTTTGTTTTTCAGAACATTACAGAAGCTCTCCAGCATGGCTGTCCTGGACTAGAGCTAAATCAGGTGAAGACCATGTAGTTTATTACCAATTATGTAAGGCTGAGTTCTTTTTACTAGCCCTTTCCGTGACCTAATGCTGGTTCTGTTTTCCCTTCGTACTGTTAATGTGCTGTTAATCCCATCTCCAGTCCCTCCAAATAAGGTCCCCGTTCTAGCGCCCCGTCCATGTCATGTGATTTTGTTCATCTTGCCCCCCCACGGAAAATCGCGCAGTTACGTCAAACAGCAGCAGTGTATATTTTGCCTAAGCGTCCCAGCCTGACCTTGTTTCGATTCCAGTCTCTAAAAAAAAACCTGGTCAGTAAAAAGCCTGAGATGAAGCGGCTGTTTTAGGGCAATGGGGACAGGCACAGGATCAGCTCCCCCGCTGAGCTGCAATCAGTCACTAATCAAAGCATGACTATTAGTATATGAAATACATTAATAATGCGACAAAGGCTAAAGAGAGACTACGCCTGTGCTTATTGTAAGATTAGGGTTAGCTGTGTTAATCCCAGAAGCAAACTCTTGTGCATACAGCAGCAAGTAGATTTTCTTTGCATAGTGGAACTGACTTTGAGTTTACTGTGAGCATGACAAATAGGTTCCTGACTCTCAAAGTATGTAGAGTGCAGATGAATGAATGAACCTACAGTATAGTGCAAATCAGAGAGGGCAAAGACAGGGAGCACAAACAAATTTGAACAATACACAGTGCAGAAATAGAATATCCTGGTAAACAGAATATTGGAATACTAAGAAAATACATTTTTAAAATACAACAACAACAAAAACAATAAATGATAATAATATATCCTTCCATATTCTATATCCGCTGATCCTGTGAATGGTGTGTGTGTGGGGGGGGGGGGGGGGGCCCAAAAAATTCCCGGGGGCATTTACAGGGGCGGGGAGGGAAAAAACCCAGGGGGGGGGAGCAACCCACCAGA
>JAODKE010000001.1:4611047-4621147 GCA_026779605.1 Mormyrus hasselquistii
AGGCAGGAAATAACCCAGGGTGGGGCAGCAACCCATCAGAGAATAATAATATTAATTTAAAGCCGGTGCTCCCTCACTTCCCTAAATGCTGATGCCGCCCTCTAGGAGGTGCTGTTTTTCACAAACCACATCAGGGAAGATTTCTATTTCTGTGTCTGCCTAGTTATGACTCCAAGAAATGATTTCCTTGTCTTAGTCAATGTGACAACAAATACTGTATATTCAAATGTAAATATATTCATCATTTCATTTCAGTAAATGAAACAGTTAATACTTTTTGGGATTTTGTGTGAAATCAGGTTTCTCTAGTAGTCACCAGTGTTGGCAGTTCTTCCATCTCTCCATCTATCCATCTATCCACCCTTCGTCTGTTACCATCTATCCATCACAGGATGCTGGTGAGCCCTGAGTCCAGGTTGGCGTTTCATTAAAGGCAAAATTCCATGCCAGCGTTTGGAAGCAGACTTACGCCAATATGCAAGGTAAACAAACCCAGCTGGTTGAATTGGACCCTGGGTCTGTTCATCGCCATCCAGTCCCTGCATTAGAACTGATCTGCGCCCCCCCCCGATGTGGTATTCTTCTCTCTATCTCCGCCCAGCCTGCCCTCAATTAAGCGTAAAAGGTGGAATCTCATCACGGCTTAATAAAGCACCAACCCTCCAGTACAGCGGGGAGAGACCTTAATTGAATTTGACTGCTAACTCTACCGTGTCTCAAACCAGTTATGACTGGCAGTAATTTCCTGTGGAGAATCTGACCCCAGTATAAATCTGTACAAACTGTTTATTAGACCCTATTAGCATTGTGAGATTAATATGAAAAACGTCGTAAAATGTGCATTATTGTGCTTCTGAGCTTCACTTTGGTATAGACACTTTTAAGTTTTTCTGTCTTCATCTTGCAGATTTCACACTCACTCTACAAGTGTTGAAGAAACAGAGTAGCAGCCCAGCACACATTCTGCTCCACGACGGAGAGCTTATTGTCAAAGCGAATGGAAATGAACAATACTAAAGACCACAACATATGAACAAAGACCCAGAGCGGGCAGAAATGTTGCTGTTATCCCAGTTGCTTGGCAACCGTCACGGTCTCCTTCTTTATTCTGGGGAAGACTTCACCAATCAGCAGGTACAATGGGAACTCTAGGGAGAAGCAGCATTTCCTGTTTGTATTCACACGCCATGTGTTGCGACCATCTGAAGGCATGTTTATTAGAAATAATGATAGAAATAATAAAGAGATGAAGGAGGATGGCAAAAAATACACATCAATAATATGTTATAATAATAATAATGGCACCTTCACAATGCATTCATAATGCATTCATAGAACATTCATTAGCAGCATGCTAATACACCTTAACATCCTAACATCTCTTAATAGCTTTAATTTACATGATTTTTAATGATTATACAATTATAATGTTTGTTATTATTATATATTGTTTGTTATTAATGTATATTACAGCTGTTAAGGATGTTTGGATGTTATGGTATACATACATGATTTTTATGAATGTTTTATGAATACTTAATGAATACTGTATGAATACTGAACGTTTTATGAATGCAGTATAAAAGCATTATGAAGGTGCAATTAATGTAAAGCGTTACCATAATAATATGCAATAAACCCCCTGTCTGGGTTATTTATGTAGCTGTACAGAAATATACTATAAGCACATGGAATGTTGATTTGGTTGCCTTTGAAGTGATTCTTATAAATGCATTAGTTGTTAATGGTATGTTGTGTTTTATTGTTTTGAATGTTGGAAAAAAGTAGGTGCCGTCATATGGCCAAGGCTCAGGCATTAAAGGTGGCCGTTCACTTCAACTGAAATTAATGGAATGGATGTTGTTTTAGCGACACAACGCCATATGAGCCATAATCACCGTTCCGGTGCATCGCCTGTGCAGGATCTCCAAGACAAACTTTTTCCATTTGTTCTGATCCCGCCCACTATACACAATTGGCTGACATAAATGTGACACCGTGGGGTTGGTCAGCAGAACTAATTATGTGGTTACCAGCATGCTTTGCACCACACAGTGCATATTTATGAGTAATATAAATGAATATGTGTATTTTTGTATTTCTGTTAATAGTAAAAGTCAGAACCATGTAATGTTTGCTGTGGAATGCAAATGTTTCGTTAGCGTGTAACTGTGAGTGGTGTTTAAATTGTTGGCTTCCCTGTCTGCCGCTGCTAGAATCAAACCAATCGTGAGATCAGGTCAGGTTGGGGAGCATGCACTGGTGCAGCTTCCAGCACGTGATGAGACACCTCAGGATCCCGGTTTTTGACCCTTCAGGCTGACATGCGATTCAGTCCAACCCTCCAGAAATGGCCGTCTATCTACCACAGCCAGGTGTTACGTGGGCGTCCCTTTTGCCTGGTCCAGCCGCTCCGGTCCTTGACAATGGAGGATCCTGTGAGCCGGATCACCCTCAGGGAAATGCGCCACATGTCCACAGTGCCATAACTGACGCTCCCTCACAATGCAGGTAATGTGCCTCATTCGGGACTCCTCTAGCAACCGCTCATTCGACACAGAGTCAAACCAGCGGTATCCAAAGATTCTCCGAAGAGACACAGTACCGAAGGAGTCCAGTCTTCATCTCAGGTCACTGGTCCACGTCTCGCAGCCAGACAGAAAAACCGACAGGGCTGTTAATAAAGAAAGCAACTTCCATTTTCAAAGAGCTGTCATCTCCTCTATTAAAACACATTAAAGTCACACTCTCACCTCAATATGTTTATTTGTGCTCCGTATGTGGGTCTGCTGCATTGCAAACACTCTGCACCCTCCAGGGTTGTGACATGGCGCGAACAAGGCGTTCTTTCAGGTATGCGAGACATTGTTCTCACCGATGTGTTCAATTTTGTTCAATTAGTCCAGACATCTGCCGCCTTTAGGATGCACTATGCAGAGTATTGATACTGTTTGTTGATCAGTTTTATTTATTCTTTAATGCTCTCCAAGAGACACAGACAGGTGAGAGCAAGTTATAGGGTCAGGCAGTGCCCAGAGACCCTAAAGCAATTAGGATTAGAGGCCTTGCTCAAGAGCACAATGCAGCTTCATTCAGCTAATTATAGGATTTGAACTGGTGACCTTCTGAATATAGGTATAGCTGCCTAACCTACAGAGACACACAGTATCGCATGGCTGATGGTAAGGGCTGCTCAATTCCAGTCCAGGAAGGCCAGAATATAGCACCGTTTGCAGATTTCCCTGCTCAAACACAACTTATCTAGCTAATTACCAGGTTTAGTAGGTGTGTTTTAACAGGGAATTCTGCTAACCGTGTTGCAAACTGGCGCTCCAGCACAGGAATTAGGCAACCCTGCTTTAAAATTATGATGCACCTACTTACTTTCTTGAAATACAAGTGCAGTATGAGAGGTCATGACCCTAGAACCCGCCTATTCAAATCTGGCCGTCGGTTCCAAATCCAGGCCTTGTTTTCAAGTCTCCCAGGTAGTCAGCTTAATAATTCCTGGCTCTAATTGGCCAGCGGCTTCACATCTGGCTCTCAGGTGAAGGAAAGCTGGAAAAACAGCAGCGCTGGGCCCTCGAGGACCGTGATTTGAATGGCCCTGCCCTAGAATAATGCTGCATGCTCATTATGTGCATTGAATAAGCACTTAAAACATGGTTTAGCAGCATCCAACCGGACCATCGATCGGGATCATGACTTATCCTATCAGGACCACACCTGTCTTTAATGAAACACCACAGTAACCAGTACAGTATCTGCTGTAAATGGCCAGAGAGTGTAGATGACCTGTTACCATCTGCTTGGATGGACTCCCTGTTACAAAATAGCAACACTGCCTGACCCTTCGTGCTTACAGTAGTATAGGGTACCTGCTTCCAACTTCCTCGAGCGTGTTACAAGGCAGGGAGTCCTGTCATACAAGACGAGTAACAGCAATTAGTGAGCATGTTAAACAAATTACAAACAGCAGACGTCTCATCACTGCAAGTGCGGCTCACATTTCAAGAAGGGCATTTGACCGCTGGGGAAAACCCTGGATAGAGGGAGGACCCCGAAAATGCTAAATAGATATAATGAATTTCTGACGTAGACACCCCCACCCGTAAGAACTCGTCACATAGTTCAATGAACGATATAAGCATGGTTTGATATAAGCATTTTGCTTACATCCTTTGCCCTTTCATGCTCTACATTCAAACATATTTAAATAAGGATCACCCCGGCAGGGGTCCGAATTGAGCCTTTGTCATCCCAGAATGCCCAGCGGTCACTTACACAGCTCAGCCTTTTTATTCTGGGCTGCTAAAGAGAGCCAGTGGGGTGCAGGGAGGCCAGAGAGCCTCCACCAATGAAAGGTGACCCCTGTGTTTGGTGCACGACGCAGGGCACGTTCTGATTGGTGCTCTCTGATCCTAACCCCCTACCATTCCCCCACTGAGTGTTTCCTAAAATCTGCATAGTTATGTTTCACTTCTGTGTCAACACCAAAGTATTTTGTGTGTTTGCATCCATAGTGTAGCTGTTGCCATGGCGACACCGATGCTGGAAGAATGACAACAATCAATAATTTTCTTTGGTGTCGGTTACATTTCAGTTTTACATATTTTCTTAGGTCTTTTAAGAACCAGTCAAGTGCCTCGTTTCTTAAGTGCCAGCTTCTTCTGAAGCTGTTCAGTGGGTGAGACCCTATGTGTGTGTTTTTTAACCTTTGACCTCCACCTGTTCCAGCCTCAGTCTTTCTACATGGTGCTTCTTGTGGCATTGCCTACACTTAACAGCTAAAGGACAGATCCAACTAACAGAAAAGGAAATAATTTATGCATTTGCACAGAAAATCCACTGTGCCCCAGCAAAGCAGACATGGGATTGAAATGTTCACGGTCATTAAGATGAGGGACCTTTAATGTTGCATGTGACACAGGGTCTGATAATTGCTCGTTATATCAAGGGCTTCGCTGTCTTTAAAAAGAAAGTGAAAATCCTCAATTACTCATTCGCAGTCAACTGAGGTGGGGGCTTAGTCCACTTTTCAACTAACTTTCATGAAAAAAAGAATTTAAAATGATACCTGTTTGATTCTCTCACCTTAAACATCCACCCATGACCATGTCTGCTGTCATAATTGGAATGAACGTGTGACAGCACCTGGCAAAAAATGCACCTTGACCATCATTCTTCAGAATCTCTTTCATTGGCAAACATTAAAGGAATTCAGTGTGGAAATGAACTGTGACATCACTACCGCGGATTATGAAACCAAAGGATGCGCATAGACTGCCAAACGCCACTGTAAGTAGGTGAGAATAGAGAAATAAACACTCAAACTCGTCCCACATATGCAAACTACAGTCAAGCTCACTTCCGCTATTCAGCTTCCATCTGCTGTTACAGACGTCCCCAGAAGCCTGTCAAGCAGAGTCCTGGGCTCACTCACATCAACCACTCCCTGTGGAGGATTACACAAATGTGGGACTGTTTTGTTTTTTAACTTCATCAGTACTTTATAATTACACCTTAAAAAGCTTAGAATAGTGCTCAAACATAAGTAATTATGCTACTTGACTGACTGTTTGATCACTGCACGATAATAAGCATGTGTAGCATAATAAGTATTATACTACGCATGCTGTCGAAAGTTGACACGTGAGTCGTAGATTTAACGCTAACGGGGTCAACAGCCTGTAACGTTTGATGGCACATATCTGAGATGATCATATCTGTCAATCCCAATTTTCCATCTTCTCTAAGTTACTGTTACTCAAAAAAAAAAACAATTGAACAAAGACTAGTCATCATTGTATTGACAGCCCCCATAAATTCCACAGCACTCAGAGAAGAAGCTGCCCTGGGCAGGTTTGATCTTGACATCTTAACAGGAAACCGTTTGTCCCAGGAGCAGGAGTCTGAGGTCATGTGACCCTTTCTGTTCTGTTCCTCAATTTTTCCATCACACATGTTGTCACGTTTACAACTGCATGATGGTTTTCCTCGTATTAATTATAATCACGCTCAGGTTCCGAGGTGTGGCCCAGAATTCATTCTCTCATGTAAGATTGCTTGCCCTGGGGTTTATCTGCACAGCATCTTCCCACCAGCCTTGAGAGGAAAGCCTCCCATTTCTCATCCCTTTGACTGGAGGATTCCGCCCACCATCAATGACAGCCATCTATGGGGTGTTTGTTATCTGCTTTGAGGCAGCCCCCATTGGGCACGAGACGACTCATTTGCATGGAAATCATGAGCGAAAGGAACCGAACAGAGCCGGGCAGAGGCTACCGTGAAATGAGGGTATAATGTCTGTCGGTCTTGTTCGAACTTGAATTTCAGTTCTCTTTTTTTTTCATTTTTTAATTGGGCTTCTTTTTCAGCTGCCCCTTTTATCTCTTTGAGAAACTGCTAGCGGGGGAGTTCTGGCAATGGCTAACAGTGATTTGCCTGGATGGGATTAGGGGGTTTTCTGCAAAACAATCTGTTGCTTCTACACAAACTTCTCATTATTGTTGCTGAAGGTGTAATACCTTCTTTTAGAAGTATTAATAGAGGTCAGACATCAGAATAAAGAAAAAGAACATACTTTAATATAATAAGCAGATGCGGGGAGGGTTGGGAGCAAGTAATTCCTTGGTAAATCCAAGTCACAACGTTGCAGTCCGAGTCAAGACTTGAGTCAAAACATTGCAGTCCGAGTCAAGCCTCGAGTCAAAACATTACAGTGCCAGTTAAGCCTCGAGTCAAAACATTACAGTTCGAGTCAAGTCTATTCAAAGTCTTTCCATCATTTTTGCTGTCATATCACAAGTCATCAAATTTGTGACTCGAGTCCAAGTCGAGTTGTGAGTCATGTAACTTGATTCCCTACCACTGTCAGTTTTTTTTTACCTTTAGTGACTGAAACTTGCTGCAGCAAAAACCAGCCACAGTACGTTATAAGATACGTTCTTTACAGGCAGAGAGAGGTTGAAATGAGAGTGTCCACTCACAGATGTACTCATAGAGTTTTTATGTCCATATATATACATAGTTAGTTGAAAAGATGCATCACTCTATCTCAGGTGACCTTGCATTCAACCAATTGAAAATGTAGATAGTGGAAAATTTATATACACTGAAAGTATAAAATTAACTTTATAGTATCCAGAGGGGGATTATAATCTCAAATCTTCTTGAGTCACAGGGTCCAAATTGGGATTAAGTCATGAGTATTTTCCCTCAGGTCTAGGTGGAGTCCAAGTCATCAAATTTGTGACAAGTCAAGTCCAAGTTAAGTCACGAGTCAGTGACTGAAGTCCCCACCTCTGGTTTAGAGTAACATCATCATACTCCAAAAACAGCAAAGAATTCAACAATAAACAGTGTGAACACTGGGGAACGCAGGTGTGTTAAATGCACTCCAGTTTGGAATCCTACCTCTGTTTATTACAAAGCAGTATCCACTTTGAGTTTTTATACTTTATATTTCTCCAGCGCAGACTCTCCTAGATTGCTAATGCTGTTCCATCCTACCTTTCTCCCTAAGATGTCAATAACTATCCAAGATAAGGGAACTGCTTCTGATGACTGCAGACTTGTCAAGAAAAATAAACGGGGGTGGGTGGTAGTGATGGTATTTCAATCATCTGGGCAGATTTAAGAAGTTTAGCCATTTTTTTGTCATTCATATTTTCATTTGTAATTGCAGTGAGCAAAAGTCAAAAAAGACATGGCTTGAAAATATCTCAGGGGAATATGACTGGAAATTACCTAGCCCCAACCCCAAAGCCACAGCAGTTCGCGGCCCCGTGGAATGCTGGTCACCGGCAGGGGGTCAAGAACCCATGCACTACAGGAAACAAAGAGCAGGACCATCGCTGTCTTTCAATGCATGTCTCAGCCGGCCAGTGGCGAGATGTCTCTATTAGGGAGGTCTCAAAGACCTTTCCAGCTCCTTTGATCTCTGAACCTGTTTCAGTAGAACAAGGCACCGCACTGTTTCAGATCACAGCCCTCGTTATCTGAACTGAATGATGAAGACAACGCTGTGTGAGATTTTTTTGGGTCCATGTATCAAATAGTACTCAGCCCTATCCTTTAACAGCTCTAGAAGCTATGATATTGATTTGTCGATTTAAAAAAAAGCTCTGTTCGGCTTTGCTCTGCTCTGATCTCGCTTACTGGTTGGTCACTCAGCGCGTCTAGAGCTCCACGTTCAATCTGAAGATGGGCAAGTGTTTATGCCTAATAGTTCGTTTCACCTGATGCCAGTGGTGGCTGCCCAGCTAGCTCTGCTGCGCTGGGCCCTGCCCACAGATACCATAAAACTTTATTTATCCAGAGGGAAGTTATAAAAGCTCCAAATAACGGCATTTTTTTTTAAGGTAGGGCAAATTAGAAGGGGCATAATTCATACTGAGGAGCCAACCTTCTCATTAGCCAATGATATGGTTCCTAGTGGTGAATAACAGAGAAGGGGACACTCTGCGGGGGGCAGTCAGCTTTCCGATTGAGCCTAGTACACCTCTGGCCCCGCCCCCGCATACACGTCTGCCTCAGGGAAGGAGCAAAGGTTTCCTGCCCTGCCTACATCTGGTCGGCAACATTCTTAAAACAGACGTAAGGAGTCTGTGCCGATTACAGTGCATTGCTGCACCCACAGCATGACGAAGCACCTCGGGGGAACGGGAACCCGAGTGTAGCCGTGCCGTGGGTGATGCCTGATATCTGAGTTTTTTCCAGTGGCTGGAGTGCCAATCCTGCCACCAAGCCTCAAATTTTCCCTGTAAGTTGGAGGACCTCCTTACAGGTCCAGATGTAGATTAACGTCACACCCAGGATGAAGCAGCTGCAGGTTAAGGGTCTTGCTCAAGGGCCCAGTGGAGTAGGATCACCTCTGGCATTAACGGGTTTTGAACCAACAACCTTCTGATTGCTGGCACAGAGCTCTAGCCTCAGAGACACCACTCCGCCCCCATCCTCAAACAGCATTGAGGAAATTAATGCAGGGTCCACAGACATGACATGTTTTTTCAAATGCAAATTTCATGTGAAAGATAAATCCTTAAGGAAGAAACAACTTCATCTGAAATGTAAATAAGGAATTCAGCCTGCATTAATTAGTAATCATTTGAAAAATCAACTATGCACTCTGCATCTTCACCCCGTTTAATCTCTGTAGGATTCCTACCACTGTTTCCTGCAAGGAATATTCAGCACTTAATTGACCCCCACAGACATACAAAAGACATGGTTATAAAACGTGTTAAAAATAGTGCCTTTGGGAGAGTTTCTGTGTATATAAATAGATACACACAGTCTGTTATATAATGTGACTATTCTGTACATTAGCCTGCAAACATCCACAAAATGTTCAATTTTAATTGATCCAAAGTTCATCGTTCTGCTACTGGAAATAAGAATCATTGAGGATCATCATGAGGTACGTGGGCAGTGGTGGCTTCTAACCAGAATCAGTGTCTTTCCATTTATCTGCAAAATCGAATATTCCAATGGTCCTACTGTACAGGATGTGAGGCGTTGTGCTTCAGCCAAAGAAATATCTATTCCCAAATGCCAATGAACTGAAGTGCTGGGTTTTGGTTGCATTGATGGATTCCAAGACTGCAGGTAGGTTTAGCATCAATGGACCTCGATTTCTACAGGAATACAAAACTCCCAGGGAGGTTAACCTCTATTCACACTTGAAGGGACAAGGAGATTTCTGTTTGGTTACAAGCACAGTGTTATGTTATCACGGGTGCCTGTGATTGGTTACTTTACATTTACATTTGTCCCAGGAGGAGATTAAAGGCGAGCTACATGGTGTCCCGCCATCACCTGGAAGCCAACAATGCCATGCTTACTTTACCACAGCCTCACCTTCACATCGAGGCTTGATGGAACTGGAGATGGGTTAGGACCACTGTAACTGATTCAACAGAGAGCGGACAGGAGCCGAGTTACAGATCTGTCTTTTGTGTTCTAATGAGCTACATTTGCCTAGATGTGTATTAGTGCACTAACCAAGCCAGTGAGTGCCTGGATGTGTATTAGTGCACCAACCATGCCAGTGAGTGCCTAGATGTGTATTAGTGCACCAACCATGCCAGTGAGTGCCT
>JAODKE010000001.1:4622212-4640059 GCA_026779605.1 Mormyrus hasselquistii
ATGGTGTGTGAGTGTGTGGTGTGTGAGTGTGTATGAGTGTGTGGTGTGTGAGTGTATGGTGTGTGAGTGTGTGGTGTGTGAGTGTATGGTGTGTGAGTGAATGGTGTGTGAGTGTGTGGTGTGTGAGTGTGTATGAGTGTGTGGTGTGTGAGTGTGTGGTGTGTGTGAGTGAATGGTGTGTGAGTGTGTGGTGTGTGAGTGAGTGGTGTGTGAGTGTGTGTGAGTGTGTTGTGTGTGAGTGAATGGTGTGTGAGTGTATGGTGTGTGAGTGTGTGGTGTGTGAGTGAATGGTGTGTGAGTGTGTGGTGTGTGAGTGTGTGTGAGTGTGTGGTGTGTGAGTGAGTGGTGTGTGAGTGTGTGAGTGTGTGGTGTGTGAGTGTGTGGTGTGTGAGTGTATGGTGTGTGGTGTGTGAGTGTGTGGTTGTTTTCTGCCTTTTGCCCACAGGCTCCAAACCCAAACCTGCACCACTGAATACGATGAGCAGTTACATAAAATGCATGGATGAATAATGATCATTAAGTAAATAAGCAACAAAATAATGAGTCAAGGGCTGGATTCTGCTTGAATAATCTAACAGGAACTCTCTCAAAATAATAACGAGCCCTTACTCTGTGACAATTATCAAACATTGTTTCCGTTGAGGACATTTAATAAAGCAGGTGCATTGGAAGGAGATACGCCCAGCTGAAAGACCAGGTACCAAGTATACAGGAATCACCCAAGGAAAGCGGTTAGAGTCCCGTTCAGTACAGAAGCAGTACCATCTCGACTCTGCACCCCTGACAGAGGAGAAGGTGAAGCGGCTCCTCTGGAAGGAGAGAGAGCCTCATTTCTAGCAGTATTGTCAGGGGCTTTGGTGAGACGGACGGGTTTGACGCAAACGCAGCATGAGAGGAGTTTTTTTCTGCCACTATACTAATGTTCTCTTGTACAGCGCTGGGTAAATATGCACTTCTGCCATCTAACTGGAAGTGAAAAGGACTGATAACCTTTTTTCCCAGCTCAGCTTTCTGTCTCCCCTGAAAAGCAAGAAGAATAAAAAGTGATTTCAGCAAATTGACCAAAGCCTGATCTATAAATCCGATTCCCTTCCAGCAAACTCTATCGTTCTCCCGCTCCAATTCTGCATCGACAGCCTGTCAGGTTCACCATTGTTCATTTTTGGTCTTACAGTCCCACGAGGACAAGCTCATCTTATCGCTCTCAAGCTACATGAGACTCTGGAACTAGCATTTGCTGTGCCAGCTATTTCCTTTATAAAGTTTAGCATCAAGACCTGCTTGCCACAGAGACCAATAAACCTGTGTTATTCTTCAATGTGCTGCGAAAAAACACATCCGCTGCCCAGTAAAATCGTACTCTTTAAGTGGTTTTAGCAAAGCTCACACAGGATAATGGCACTGTATGGATTATGCAGCGTAAACAATAGTACTGCTGTTATCATACTGTCCATAAAAATGATCTCATGTGCTTAATTTCTGAAGACAAAATGACTAATTCGCATCCAGTCCATCAGGATATGTGACTGCACGAGTACTGATGTGCTTCTCCAAGCCATGAGCCATCATCTGTCATTTCAGATGATAAGATGTCCTTCCTTTTCATGGTGTGGGGGGGGGTATCAGTTTGCTGATTTAAAAGGGGTGGGACAAATCGGTGACACTTCACCTGTGGAATGAGAGATGGAAGACGGAAACAGAAATTATAAGGTTTCAGTGGGTATTAGAATTATAGTCCTCTCTTATTTCACAAGGCCTTCAAAACTGTACACTGACATCGTGCAGTATTCAGTAGAATACTGCTTCTGGCCTAAACGCTCTGCTCATTGAATCTTATTAGGGTTCTTGCTGTGTTTGGGAATGTCTTTGTTGATAATGTTACCTGGACTCTCACTGGAAGCTAAGTGAAGCTGCACCCATGCCTGGTTGAACAGCTCAGAAACCACATGCTTGTAATTTGCTATTTACCTCACTGGTATGTCGCTTTGTATAAAAGCATCTGCTAATTAAAAATAAATGTAACATTAAAAATGTAGCCAGAAAGTGGATCAGGCTTTGAAGGATCAAGCTCACAGTTTTACGGTTATCTGTGGTTCCATACTTCCACGATGGCTGACCTCAGACCATCAAAATGAGCGGATTCATCTGCGTGGACAGATACTGCAGCTCCTCCGCCAGGCTGGTTCTTCCTTTCATTACTATTCATGTGAGAGGCGGCCTCATCCTTCACGTCCACCTAGTCAGGGATATTTTCACAAGCTAACTTGTAATAGTCAGACATTTGCTTTGGAGTTGCTGTCTGTTTCCAATATGACCAGAAACATCCCTTAGGTTACCGACTGACAGCTGAGATAAGCTAAATCCTCCCAGCGATGCATACAGCCAGCATCTACATAGCAGCAACTGAGCCGAACAAGCTTACTCAGCAAATGACTATAAGCAAATCAAGTCATCGACAGTTTTCATTTCTTTAAACCAAGAAGTCACCCAATTCGACAAAGCCTCTGCTTTAAACCGCACAATAAGAACACCCGAAGAATCGGAACATTCTAGAATAACAAACAGGTTATTTCCTTTTAAAAATAAAAAACGTGTGAACAAGAGTAGGAGTGTGAATTGAGCAGATTTTTTTTCTTGGTCCTGTTTTTTCACCCGTGTTTTCAGTGTCTGGTTTCTCTCGCTCTCTGTCTCTTTTTGTTCCTTCTGCCGACTTGTGACCCCTGGAGTCCGACGTACCACCTCTGCCATCAGTCCCTTCTGGAGCTCCAGAGGGTCCACAGTGTTGACAGATAACAGCGCTGCATACATGAATATTCAGTACCGGTCATTATCGAGATAACAGCCATCCCATTTTGGTCTTTGAGTCCGACTTAATGCTGCACAATGGCCTTAATTGTAGGGAGCTGAACATTATTTTCATCACAGATGCACCGCTATGGCCTGATGTGAGCCTCTAACCCACATGTGACTGTGAGGTTCAATGAGCTTCATTCCAGTCACACCAGTCTTTTGTTCATATGCAGTAGGAAACGTGTTTACTCAACATTACCATGGTAAATAGCAAATCTATCGCAGCTTAGTAACACCCTGCCTACGTGCTCTCGTGGAGGGTGGCACGTGCGGCATGGCGGGCAGGCGGTCCTGCCTCTCTCTGGTGCTCCTGCACCTGACTTGGTGTATGTGTGTGTGTGTGTATATGTATGTATGTATGTGTGCCAGGCAAACACTAGAGGGCGCTACCACAGTGGTAGTACAATGTAGACGTGGTAACAGTCTGAACCTTTCTGTATGCAGCTAAGCAAAAATGATGCCAGATACATAAAACATAAGCGTATAAGTTTGAAATCATTGAAATCATGCACAAAGTATTTATTTTTTATTTTTGAAAGACTACTTAAAAAAATGGATATTAATTATATATATTTTTTTTTCTCATGTCTTGCTAACGAAAACCCCAGCTAGTGTTTTTCAGTACACTTACTGTCACGATCCGCTTCGTCCGATCCTCCCATGTGCCACGCCCACCTCATTACCTTGTGTTCCTGCCCGATTGTGTTCACCTGTGTCTAGTTAACCCCTGCTTGTCAGGGTATATGAGTCCACGTCTCCCCTAGTATTATGTCGGTCATTGATGTTGTAGTGTCATGGTGATTCGTTCCGGTCTACCGTGTCTTCAGAGAATAAACCCTGTTTCCCCGTCCGTCTGGCTTGCTTTGCTTCCTTGCCCGCCTGCCTGCCGCCAACCGTGACAGAATGACCCACCACAACGCAAAGACGCCTCACCTAACGGAGGAAGAATACCTTCGGCTCACCGATGAGGCGCTTTATTGGCTCCAGCAACCGGAGGTACGTGCGGACCCAGCTGCTAGAGCACTTGCGTACCAAGCCCGAGAGATCCTGGAAAGGATCACCCCCCGGCTGACACCAGCAAGGCGGAAGCTGTGTGGCTGTGCCTCGCACAGCTCAGAGGCAAGATCGCGGAGAAGATGCAGGGACAGGTGCTTTTGGACTGCGGGAGACTGCATCTGTCCCCGTGCGAGCCGCCCGAAGTCCCCGTCGCCCCAGTCGCCTCTGCCCCGCGAAAGACGCGGAGACGTCGCAGACGAGGGGGCGGGTCCGACGCCCTTCTGGATTCTCCCGCTTCGCCGCGGCTGTCCGAGGACCCCGGAGAGGGTGCCCTCTCTGCACCGGACCTCCCTGTGCTTGCCAGCTTCCCTGCGCCCGCGGTATCTCCCAGGCAGTACTTCACCCTGCAGGGTTTGTATTGCCGGGTACTGCGGGACCCCGCGGTGCAGGATTCCCCACGAGCGGCTGTTCTCCTACAACAGTTGCGTGGAGAATTAGCGGCAGTTACCCCAGCGTCGCCACCCCAGCAGCTGGAGAAGGCAGAAAACACCCTGAGGGAGCTGCTGCCCTTGCTAAGGAAGCAAACCTCTCCAGCAGAGGCGCCCCCTGCTGACTGCACGCCCGCGGCCGAGGCGCCCCCTGCTGGCTGCACGCCCGCGCCCCCTCCCGAGGCGCCCCCTGTTGGCCGCACGCCCGCGGCCCCTCCCGGTGACTCCGGACTCCCCGGTCACAATGGCCAACACTCTGACCCACGAGGGTCTAGTCCCCTTGATCCCAGTATTCCCCGTGGGCTCTTCACCTGAGGACGCCGCATTGCTTGAGCTCCAGGCTCCATTCAAGGCGCCCTCTGCTGGCCGCACGCCCGCGGCCCCTCCTGAGGCGCCCCCGGTTGGCCGCACGCCCGTGGCACCTCCTGAGGCGTCCCCTGTTGGCCGCACGCCCGCGGCCCCTTCTGAGGCTCCCCCTGTTGGCCGCACGCCCGAGGCGTTCCCCACAGCGCCCGCTGCCTGCACGCCCAAGGCGTCCCCTGTTGGCCGCAAGCCCGCACCCGCCAAGGCGCCCCCTGCTGGCCGCAAGCTCGCCACGCCCTCCGAGGCGCCCCCTGCTGGCCGCACGTCCGCTGCCACCGCCGCGCCCTCCGAAGCGCCTCCGATTGCCGGCACGCCTGAGGACCAGCCCGTCCAGTCCGTTCTGTCCTGCTTGCCAGTCCAGCCCGTCCTGTCCTGCTCGCCGGTCCAGCTCGTGCTGCCCTGCACGCCTGACCAGCCCGTCCAGCCCGTGCTACCCTGCACGCCTGACCAGCCCGTCCAGCCTGCGCTGCCCTGCACGCCTGACCAGCCCGTCCTGTCCTGCTCGCCGGTCCAGCCCGCGCTGCCCTGCACGCCTGACCAGCCCGTCCAGCCCACGCTGCCCTGCACGCCTGACCAGCCCGTCCAGCCCTGCCCTCCGGACCAGCCCGTCCAGCCCTGCCTCGGGACTCCTGGCCCCAGGCCCATCCTGGACCAACGCCCGGTGGGGCCCCGACTATCAGTGTCCCGTAAGGGATGGGGACACAGGCGTCGGGCCCAGGTCTCGCTCGCCCTGCCCCCTGGCTTGCCCTTGTGCGCTTTAACTGGGGCTCCGGGGCTGCCTGCGGGTCCTGCGGCTCGGGGTCGCCGGTCACCTGCGGGTCCCCCCTCGGTTCCTCGGTCCCGGTCCTCGGCGTCGCTTCCGGTGCCGTGTCGGCCGCCTCCGGGCCCCCCTGCTCCGCCTGGGCGTCGGACGGCACCTCCCTAGGCTCTGGCTGCGCCGTCGCTAGTGTCGGCTTCCCCCTCCTGCCCGCTGTTGGTCCCTCCTGCTCCCTCCATGTCCCCTTTGTCTCTCCCTCGTCCCGTTCCCTCTGCCCCTGTGTCGTCCCCTTCGCCTCCTGTCTCCCTCTCCCCTGCGGCCCCTTCGGCTGCTGCCCGTCGCCCGTTTCGGCTCCCTCGGGCTCCCCTTTGTCCCCTGTCCCTGCCTGTGTGGTCTCCCTTCGTTCCTCGTGTTCCTCCTCCTCCTCCCTTCGTCCCGCCTGTTTCTGCCCCTCGCCTCTCTGTTCCTCCTGTTCCTCCTCTGTTCCCTCCTTGCCCTGGTGTTCCTCTGTTTTCTGTTCCCCCTCTGTCTCCCTTCCTCGTTTGTCTGTCTGCGTTCCCTGTCGTTTGTCAACTCCTGTCCTGGCTTTTGCCTTTGTCTCTGTTTTGCGTGTCCGTCCTGTTCCCCGTGCCACATTAATGGTCTTGTTTTGTTTTCCAGGTCCAGTTCTCCCCGTCTCGTCCGTCGCCTCTCCTCTGGCGCCCGGTGTGCGCGCCTTTGGGGGGGGGGGTTATGTCACGATCCGCTCCGTCCGATCCTCCCGTGTGCCACACCCACCTCATTACCTTGTGTTCCTGCCCGATTGTGTTCACCTGTGTCTAGTTAACCCCTGCTTGTCAGGGTATATGAGTCCACGTCTCCCCTAGTATTATGTCGGTCATTGATGTTGTAGTGTCATGGTGATTCGTTCCTGTCTGCCGTGTCTTCAGAGAATAAACCCCGTTTCCCCGTCCGTCTGGCTTGCTTTGCTTCCTTGCCCGCCTGCCCGCCGCCAACCATGACACTTACCACCAGCATCAGGTTTTTAATTTATTTTTAAATGTATTTATTTTTAACAGTGGTTCTTAACTAGTTTAACCTCATAACCCACAAATTTTAAAACTTTTGAACTGAATTTATAAAAAATACGCAGTAATAGTGAAAAAAAACATACTGCAGTAACAGTTGCACAATGTCGTCTTTCCCCAATAAAAAAACAACAGAATAAAGCCTAAAAAGAAAATCAAAATAAATTTTCGAATTAACCACATACTCCACAATTCAATGAAAATGATCTCGCAACCCGTTTTAGGGTCACAGCGCATTTCAGTTGAGACACAGTGAATTATAGCGCACACGTCTGTGTTACATTCCATGTCAGCTGTTCCCCCCCCCCCACCCATGCTGTCAAATTGCCCATAGGTGTGAGTGAATGGTGTGTGGGTGTGCCTTGTAATGCGCCTCTGTAAGATGTTTACAAAGATCTGGTGCAGATTTAATTGTCCGTCAAAGAAAACATCGCCTCTTTTTACCGTCTTAATTTTTTTATGGAGTCTTGAAGGCTGGTGCCCGATTGCTTCCACCAGTGAGGTGATGGGGAGGGACATGGGGGAGTAGATGGGCAAATTATTTTTAACTCATACTGGCAAATGAGGTATTCTGCTGCACAGTGTGGAACAGATGTGGACGACATATAACATCCTTTCTGCGCTGTATGGATGCCTCATCTACGGGCGGCTGTCTGATATTCACTGTACCAAAGAGTAAAATATTAAATTTTATATTGCCTCTCACCTATGCTAGGCCATGTTGTCGGGGACAACAGCTGACTGGTGTTTGACCTCTTTAATGTCAGGCACCCGTCCATCCATTTTCTGTAACCAATTCAGAACTATGAATGCAACCCAGAATGGGGGCCAACCCATCACAGGGCACACTCACACACCATTCACTCACATACCACTCACTCACACACCATTCACTCACACACCACACACCACTCACTCACACACCACACACTCACACACCACTCACTCACACACCATTCACTCACACACCACTCACTCACACATCACTCACTCACACACCACTCACTCACACACCATTCACTCACGCGGAGCCTTGACAGACTCAAACCCTGAACCCACAGGTGTAAGGCAATAGTTCTAAGCAGTGCAACACAGTATGAGGGACCATTCAGTGTAACTATTCTGTTTGTTATTATCAGCGAGGTTAGCATAAACAGCTCTTGACTGGATTTATAAGGTATTATATGTGAAAAGAAATTTCAAACATTCCCTAAACTGTATAACTGTATAGCACTGTTCCCCAATCCAGTCATCAGGGACCAGCAGACAGTTAATGTTCCCTCCCAGCTCTTAGTCAAAAATGTGGTCTGTCTAACAGCGAGTGGGAAGTGAGCAGTGTGGTCTGTCTGCTGGTCCCTGACGACCAGGTTAGGACAACACTGCTGTATAGAATCGGTTTCTGTGAAAAACAATGTAAAAGCACAATAACCATGAAAATGTACAGACATTTAGGAACAAACATGTTTGTAAAAGGACACAATAGGTGAGCAGCATCCATACAGCATCTGCCCTGAACCACCTAGTCAAGTCACCAGATTTGCTTCTTCATGAATGAAAAAGTACACATACAAGATGCTTGGTCCTGGTCATTTGGATATTGCTGAGATTTAGGATCACTAGTAAGGAATCCACCTGAATTGTGAGTTTCCAGGAAGGTGTTTGGTTTTTTTCTGTGGGGTGTTATGAATGTATATGAATGTGTGGGTTTGACTCACACTTTTGTCCAAGTGATTTACAAAATAATACAACTAAATGTTTTACTGGAGGATAAAGACTGCACAAACTCATTACCCTGACCAAGACAATCAGCTGGATGGATGGATAGTACAAAGATACTTCAAAGCCCTTCCTGGTACCTGGCCCAACAACCTTCAGACTACTGATCTCCATCCTTACCCGCAACACTACCAACCCCGCCACATAAGCCACCCTTAATGTTAGCTATCATAAAACTAACCTGCAGTGTACAGGCAAAAGGAATGCTCTTGTACCTTAAAGGATTACGTTTCAGAAGGACTCTGCTGTGACATGAAAAGTCTGAAGACCATGTCAGCGATAAAACAGGCAGTCTGCAAAGGAAATCTGCAGCCCGGCTTGAGGTGCACTTAGAGTCCATGTGGTAGCATTATGAAGCGTAAATGGCCAGAAGCTCCACGGGAATTTCTCCACTCTGCCCGCCTCTCGCTGCACGTGGCAGAGCTGCTCTGCTGGGCAGTCGGTGTTTGTATGTGTGTGTGCGGTCATCTTCCCCCTCGACATGCCGGAGATGAATGAATTAGTCAACCATAAAAACAACACATAACATAAATAATTCACGTCCAAACGGGATGTGTTTTTTGAAGCTGAGCACTGTGGGATTCTCGATCGGGTGGCCTTCTTGCCCTTTCCTCCCCATCCATCCATATTTCTCTCTCTGTGTTGTGCCAGTGCTGGGAAATTCGTAAGTATGTAAATACGCCTCTGGCCAATGACAAACCGCAAGTGTTTTCGCTGCAGTAAACATGGCCATCTGGTCGGAGGGAACGGGGCCGTGTTTGTTTTTCACAATCTCTTATCGCGTAGCCACTGGCACATCTGCGAGCCGCCTTTCCCGAGGTCCCCACCGGCACGTCGATAGGTACCACTCAGGTGTGACCTCCTGACCTCCTAGGAGGTCATGTGACGCAATCTGATAGGCCAGCCTCCTTCAAGTTATTCTGGGGAAAATGAACAGGAAGCAGAGAGGCCATGAATGGGCCTGGGAGAGCAATATAGGTTCTCCGATTGGGATAACAATGATGTAATGATCTCACGGCAGTGATGATGTGACTGGCAATGTCAGCTTCAGCTGAGAGAAGTGGGAGGCAATTCAGTCAAAGGGCAGATGAGTGAGCGTGGACATACCCACGCAGCCTCACGCCATAGCAAGTGCTGCAATCAGACAGATTCATCATTGCAGACCTTGAATGTGAATCTGGTCTTCACAGATTGCAAAATCAAGTACAAAAGAATACAGGCAGTTCTCAACATATGTAAGTAATCCTTTCCGCAATACCCTTACTTAATCTAAATTTTCCAAGAGTCAGATTTACCTTTCCATACCATTCGAGACATCTTATAGCAAAAACACGAGCCAAAGATTCTAGTAACACACTCTATAAAACACGTATTGAATAAAGATAAAATGTAAATTTACTTACACACACATCACCTTTTTGCCTTAGCTCTGTAAACTGTGTATCTTGGATGTTTTTTGCATAAATCTAGATTTACTTGAGTTTCACGTATGTCGGGGGCAACCGGTACTTTCAAATAGCTCAGCAGCTGACATGCAACTCTAGCAGTTTTTTTGTTTTTGGAGGAATCCATGTTCCCACCGTTTTCTGTTCGTGAATGACTGTCTCTTTCACCATGTTAACAATGAATGCTGGGTATTTAGCTTACACACCGATACAGCATCCAAAGGTACAAAAGCAGTCATTTCACACGTTGGGAAATCTGATTAGACGTGGTGCGGAGAAGCACTGTTGAGGTTTCCTGCCAAACGGTGACACGGGCGCATCGGTAGCGGCGGTAGGCCGGAGCAGCCAGAGATACCCGTATCTACGCACACGCGAGATTCTGCATGCAGGAGAGAAAGTACCTAGGCAGCTTAACGTTTCAGAATGCCTGAAATTTTGCCATTTTTGATGGAACTTCAGGTGATGCGCTTGTTATAAATACCCTGTCAAAACTACTGGAGCTGGAAGAAGATGAAGGAAAGTGATGAATGTGCAACCACCAAACCGTGACCACACCGAGATGATCTGGGATGAAATGGATAGGATAGAAGGGCCTCACGTCTTTAGTTTCCATGTTCGAGTCTCTACGAGGTTTCCATGTTTGTGGAGTTTGCATGTTCTCCCCGTGTCGTCATGGGGTTTCCATTGGGTACTCCGGTTTCCCCCCCACGGTCCAAAAACATACTGAGATTAATTGGAGTAACCAAATTGCTCGTGGGTGTGAGTGAATGGTGTGTCAGTGTGTGTGTGTGTGAGTGAATGGTGTGTGAGTGTGTGTGTGTGTGAGTGAATGGTGTGTGAGTGAATGGTGTGTGAGTGCACCCTGTGATCCCCCGTGACCCTGAATAGGACTAAAGGTTACAGAAAATGGATGGATGGATGGATGGATGTAATGGTATACCAACAGTCAAATGAAATTGCTGCAACAACAGAATGATCAAGGTAGAAGGATAACAAAATTAAATAACATAATTTAACAAAAGAAGTAATAGAAATATATAAAATGTCAAAAAAATACATAAAAAGTATATTAAAGTAAAAGTTATAGGAAATCATGCGGTGGCAGGTTGCAATTTTCACTTATATTAGCTTTTGGTGGTATTAATGGTCCTAATGACCTGGGGGCAGAAGCATCTCCTCAGCCTCTCAATCCCGGCCATAAGGCTCTGGAGGCGCCTGTCTGTGTGTGTATGTGTGTGTGTGTGTGTGTGTGTGTCTGTGTGTTTGCGCATGCACGCAGCCCCCAGGACAGTGTCCGGTCTGGTTGATGAGTGTCTCTGATGGTATTTAATGCCCTGAAACTACAAAGTTGAAAGCAGATGTCCTTCAGGGTGAGCAGCAACTTTCACAAATATACTTTGAGTCTTTAAGAAATAAAGATTTAGATTCAGTCACTGTAAATCAGCCTAAGATTTATCCTGGTCATTATTACACTGGTGATGGTCATTTAATTCTTTTATTTTCTTGAATTAATTTTAATTCTGTACCTTTTTCTTTTGTATGTGGTGCCCTTGGGGCTTTGACTGGCAGTGTCAGATCTACCAACAGTCCTTGCAGACCATAGATCTTATTAATGCTTCATGCGCATCGCCAGAATGTAGTGTGCCGTATTGTTTTTCATCAAGGCAAACACCTTTCACGTGTTGATTAAGTGCCATTCAAACAACAAAAACTCCCTCAGAAGTGATTCCAACAACTGCTTTGTCCATTTGGTCCGTAACCATGGAGAGAAGAGGGTGTCTTCTCAATATTCTTCAATGATTTTAATTTGTGCTACGCTCTGCCAGGGAAAGAGAGCAGATCTTTCTATCCGCTAACAGGCAAAAAAGTGGCATCATTGGCAGGAACAGAAAAGTCAGTTCGGAGATCCATATACGCGTGTGAGGTGCGAGCACCCAGCTCTCTCAGACGTCTCCAGAAAACTACTCACAAATAACCATATTCCAGCCCTGCAGTCCCATCGCCCTGCCGACCAGCAACCTGGGTCTCACTGGGGTCTCTTAGCAACAGGTTATCCCTGCACCATCCTATTACCAGGTCACCACAGTGCGTCGCACACTTTTGTCCTAGAAAAATGCT
This sequence comes from Mormyrus hasselquistii, assembly GCA_026779605.1. Classification (NCBI taxonomy): domain Eukaryota; kingdom Metazoa; phylum Chordata; class Actinopteri; order Osteoglossiformes; family Mormyridae; genus Mormyrus; species Mormyrus hasselquistii. The sequence continues at coordinate 4,634,073 of JAODKE010000001.1, forward strand.
CTGCCCAGATCCATCCTTCCATTTTCCCCCACTTATCTGGGGTCAGGTTATGGGGGCAGCAGTCTAAGCAGGGATTCCCAGCCCCCCTGTCACCAGCCACCTCCTCCAGCTCCTCCAGGGGAATTGTAAGGTGTTCCCAGGCCAGCCGAGAGTCCTGGGTCTGCCCTGGGATCTCCTCCTGGTTGGACATGCCTGAAACACCTCCCTAGGGAGTCATCCAGGAGGCACATCCTCTGGTCCCTTTTGCTAACGATTGGGACCACCACCCCAGTCTGTCAATCCAAAGGCTTAGTCCTCAACGTTGACATAATGTTGACGAGGCGTCTCAGCCTAGACAGCAAAGACTTTTACATTGCCTTGCTTTGTCGCCACATAATTTTACCTCGTCTTCGAGTACAGATGCCACTGACTTTGTAAGGTCTCGTACATGCAGTTGTTTTTAGATCTTATTACGGGGGAAGTGTTGCAATGCTGGAGAAGTGTGTGATGTACTCTTCATACTCTGATTACCGTCTTCTCTTTCACATGTTTTTACCTTTAGTAATACCAGAGTGATAAGAACTCAAGCAGGACCTTTCAGTCACCCAAGCACACCTACAATAATTTGGCAACTCCAGTTAACCTTAGCATGTTTGGGGGGGGGGCATTGGGAGGGACTGGAGTACCTGGCGGAAACCCACAGGGACGACACAGGGAGAACATGAAAACTCCACACACATGGATGCCAGGTGGAGATTCGAACCCGGGTCCCAAAGGCGTCAGGCAACAGGCACTGCAGCAACACACTGTCCCCAAGCAGGACTTCATTGACCTAAATCTTCCTTTTAAATGCCATGAGTGTTGGCAGGACTTGTGCGTTTTCAATAGGAGAGAAATTTTCCATTCAAACACGTATCTCTCTTATTTTGTTTCGATTAGCAAAAATTGCAATTTTGAGTTGAAAATTGAGCTCATCAGTCAAACCTGGTAGGCAGCTCAGGCACCCCTTCCAGAAATTAACTACAAGTGAAATAGATGTATCATTCGCGGTGGTGAATTCTATGTTTTTCACCGTTCATGGTGTGACGTAGTCCATTTTATAAATGTGAACTACTAATTTATCACATAAGAAACAAAGAATGACTGCTACGAAAAAAGCTGCTTGTCAACTCATCAAATGGAGAAACTCTGCGTATGAAATGAAAATCAATCATCTGTGTGTGACAGTTAGTAATCGATTACAGTAATGTAAAATTTGGAATTAATTCAGGCATCAGCATACGATCAGTTTTGTTCGTTACTCTGGAAAGGATTTTCCCGAATGGTGCATTTTATGCTCGTCATGGATCAATCCAATTACATTCCTCATTAAAAGTCTCACTTTTCACCCTTCAGGGTCTCCAGCCTGAATTTGGTTAAGGTTTGGGGTCTATTAGCGCTGTGCTAATAGACCACGTGCAGCTTGGCCTCCACTTGTATATTTATCGACTGTTTGTATCCTGAAAACGAGGACGAGCTAATAAACAACCTAATGGAAGTAGAACAGATTAAATCCCCACCAGTGTCAAGAGACAGCAGTCATGCAGTCTTGCTAAATGACTTATTAAAACCCCTCTGTGTCTCTGTCTATTCATCTGTTTCCGTTTGTCTGTTCAGCGGCGGGATGCAGGGTTGCCAGACAGCCTCTCCGGATCCTCTCCGCTCTATTCTTTCCCCATTTTGGTGCTCGACTCCGAGGCCTTTCCCTCACATTCGCCAGTTTTGGCCAAATCCAGACACGATGAACTGTAAACTGTATACGTTTTTAGAAACTACGCTGTTTTCAAACCACATGTACTTCGTTTTAGGAAGAGCTGAGGGCAGGCCACTTAAAAGCTTGTGCTCTATTCTAAATGTCAGCCCTTACAGTTTACAGGAGGCCTATTAACAAATCATGCACTGCAGGTCAAATTAAGCATCCACAGTATAACAATTCATCACGTTAATTTAAATTATGAAAATCGTCTTTAAAAGGCACCACAAGCTGTACTGGATAAGCAATTAGGAAAGACGAATGGAAATTTTTAAGAGATTTAGCCTTCAGTGTAGAATTATTACCTTAATGCCTGAAACCTAACTGAACATCCTGTCTTCCACATGACTTGTTTGAAACAAACTGACAACATGGCCACAGTGAGAAACGGCTGCAGTGCTATCTGGATAATCCAGGGGGCGCTCTGAATCTGTTTGCCCAGCTGTGCATGTGATTCATGTGATTTATGAATCAGAAGCCAAAGTGTTTTAAACTAAACAGGGTAATATCTGATGCGTTTTTAATTGGCAGCACGAGGCATTCATTTGATACATTAAAGGGATGTACCCGGAACATTCCACATGCTGTCTTTCCAAGCTTAATTTCTCTGATTATTTAGACAGCCCCATATCAGAAAAGGGTTCTAAAATTGCAAATTAAGGCTAAGTAGAAAATGTCGGGTTTTGAAACAGAACAAAGCTGTGAAGATTTCCCGTATTCTTGCCGTCTGACTCACGAGAGAGCGACTGGGCATGGAAGGATGCGTCAGGCTTTAACAGACTATGCAACACTCTCACATTCATTAGGCAAACAAATCATCCGCACATAGCATTCCTATGCCAGAAAGTTCTCCTCATACATAATTTTAAAAGTGTATCCTGGTTACCAGTGTTATAATTTACAAAGAAATAGTTTGAAGATTTTGTGAAAAACAACTAAAATAATGCCTCCAAAAATACAAAACAAAAATATTATTGGGACAGAAGGTGTTTGGTTTTTGTAACCAGTTCGGTTGCCCAGGTAACACTGCTGGCCTCTGGGAGGGGCTAGCATTCTGCCCGTTTTAGCGGTAGTCATTTTCCTATTCATCTCCAGCACCTACCCACTACCCAGACTTAAGGGTGAGTGACAGATCTGGAGTCAGTCGCAGAGCGGAAGCCCAGGGCGCAGAAGCACGTGGCATGGCAGGGGACCCACAAAACGTACGAGATACAGGCATGCTAAATAAATCAAGCAAACAGGCACAGAATTGATTGGGGAGGAGTCCGGTAATGGGAACTCTGGATTCACATTGTATACAGTATTGCAGAGTGTTCAAAAAGGACCCCACTGAGGCCTAATTAGCGCTTTCCCTGGTCTGACAGGCATCTGGCGTGGAGCAGAGGTGAAATGAGCTGCCCCTTGTGGCCGGGAGGAATGGTTCCAATTGTGGGATGGTTTATGGTTAATGGCCTGAATATTGCTACAGAGGCATATCTGCTATGACCAACGTGTGATCATCCGTATTTTTAATCATTTATCCGGGTCAGGATCCTGGGGGTGGGTGGAGCCTACCTGAGGCAGAATAGGGCACAAGGCTGGGGTAGCCCTTCCAGGGTGAATACGTGCATGCATGCAGTTTGAGCGATTTAGGGATGTCAGTTAGCCTAACAGCTTGACTGTGGACTGTGGGAGGAAACCCACATGAGACGATGAGACTCCCGTCCCTGGAGGTGCGAGACCGCAGCGCCACCCCTGTCCCTACTGTGCCCTCCATCCGGTACATAATCAGATTGTCAAGCAATATTTACGCAATGAAATGCTTTTCAACAGAAGATGCTAATGCGTTGTGTTGATGGTGCAGGGGAGAGCAGGTTATACCACAGCTATGAGGAACACAAAAAATGATTGCATATTTACAGCAGGAAGCACGGCTTGCTGGGCGACACAGAGAAGACAATCACACCTGTCAGCTATGAAGAGGAACATCCGCAACTGCCATGACATTTGCAGAGAATCACAACTCAAACCAAGAAAACTAAAACTAAGTAGGAACGGACCTATAACTAAGACCAAATAATTATCTGTGATTAAAACCTTCAGAACTAAATTAATTAAAACTTCAGTATACATATGAGAAACAGACATAAAAATAAAAAAACTGTCGCCTTGTTGTCGAACAAACTGCTACAGCATACCTAACACCCCCAGCTTGCGTGAAACGCGTCCCCCGACACGATCTCAGCCAATTCCACCTCTACGCTCATCACCTTCTCTTGCCGAGACTCCCAGAAGAGACAGGGTGCCCTGTCTCTCTCCCGCTCCCCCCAGCCCTGCTTCACACGCAATGGCGGCTCGTGCAGACAGACACCTAATTAACTACTAGCTTGGACTTGCCATCTCTGTTGGGGCACGTGTGCCAACTGGATATTCCACTCCTCGGTCCCGGGGGGAATTCGCATTTTGGGGAGGATCAGACTGTCTGCTTATCATCGAGACAATTTGCTGACAAAAAAAGAATCTCACACACACAGGGAACATTAAGGATCCAGGTGCGCATCTACCTTCATCCGCCACGTGTTTTGACAGTCAGTCTCCGTTTGTAGTTCGATGGACCTACATGCAGCGTCATTTATGTTACCCTAGACGTATAAGGGGTCCCTCTCTTTAGCTGATGAGAGTCCTTCTATGTGGATCCTTGACGGACCCTTCTGGCAAATAAATTGCTTTTTTATTTCCAGTGTCTGAATTAAATCTGCTTCCTTGGTTTTCTGACTCACTTTGATGCACTGCGGACCAGGCTGATCAGACCCTGTTTGCTGAGCCTCGACTGTCCCGTTAGTCGGGTGATTACACGAGAATGTCTCTCAAATCGGCCACATTTTGGTTTCCTGTGCCGTTTCAGAGAAAACCTGCCGTAACTGTCAAAGCCCACTTGGTAGTTGCAAAGACAGTCTTCTTAAGCCTTCTCCGAACGTACTGTTTCTGCCCATCTAACCCATGGAGCTGTATGGCCAAGTAAACAATCACACCCCTGAGCTCGACATTTTGCAAAGGACTTCCTGACAATAAAATAAAATCAGAGCCACTCCAAATAAAAACAGTCTCCATGTAATACAGAAGCAGAGAACAACAGGATTCGTGGTAAAGAATTTAGTTTGGAATTTAAGAGGTAATTACCAGTATTACAGCTCTACCTGGACAGATCAGGTCCGGCAGAAAAAGCTCTCAAAGGAGTCTTTCTATGGGGGGGGGGATCACACCCGATGTCTGTTCTTCTGAGGAAATAAGCCCCCCCCAGTGTAAGGTTCTTAGTAACTTGCTCCCAGCCCTCGTAACAGACACGGATTGCTGTTTTTTCATCCTTGCAAATACACAGTGAAGACAGAAGTCATTTTAATAATAAAAACAAACACATGATTTTATTTTTTTCTGCCATACAAAGGAACTGTCAGCCGGAGCCCAGGCCTGCTGCTTCTGCACTGCATCTGAAGGAACTGTCAGCCGGAGCTCAGGCCTGCTGCCTCGCCACTGAGGCCCTTTAGCGCCTCAATCCGAAGAGGCCTACCTCAAAAATGTTATAGTTCTCATCTTGTCAAGAAGAACAGAAGAACAAAAGCCATGCCCCTCCGAAAATAATCTTTACGGCCAGTGAGAGCATTTCCAGCGCTTCAGACAGAGGTGGTTTCTGAAGCCACGTAGCCTTACTAAGGCTAACTCCATGAAGTGGAAATTAATTCAGTTAAGGATCAGACATTTAATATTTACCTCATTCCGGCCAACTGTTGTAGCAGGTGAAGATGTGGCGGTAATTACTCTTTAATCAGGTGTCAGTTAATTAAGCCCCCTTGCAGGCACCCTCTAGGATGAATCCAATTTTCAAAATGAGAAATTCTGTATAAATTATTTTGCGGTTATCTGTGGGGGAGGGGCTGCAAATTCATGTCTCCATAATGATCGCTCATAATTTTTTTCCTGTACCATAAACAACGTGTAGATGGCATCAAATATTATTCTGTTAACTTGTGGAGCCAATTGCACTAGCTAGCCCACGCCACACCAAAACCGAGCGACGTCTCTCCCACATGTGAGAGAGGCAGACAGAGTGGCCCCTGGTGGCCCCGTGCATACTGTCATGTTACACTGGCTTGCCGATGCAATTGCAATGCAATGCAATTTTATTTATATAGCGCGTTATCACAACATTACATTGTCTCAATGCGCTTTACATTTCTGC
>JAODKE010000001.1:4643519-4661891 GCA_026779605.1 Mormyrus hasselquistii
CCTCCCCTCCCCTCCCCTCCTCTCCTCTCCTTGTGCTGTGTATCTGCTGTATCGTTCCCAAGCAGCCAAACATGTCTGCTCTTCCTCAGCCCCCCTGGATGCACCGTTCTCAGCGCAGAAGCCAAAGACTTAATATTATTAACAACAATATGACACATAATCAGGATTCCCTCAAAATCTCCAAAGTAAATAATTGTTTTACTTAGTTGATCTGGATATGTGTGAACATCATTTGGCTAAAATAATTTCTGTCTGACAATGACGTTTGACTGGCAAAATGCTTCAATTTAAGTAGAGACATTGACAAATTCAAATGTCAAAATATTATTCAACATGATTTACATCGCAGCGCTTGTGAATCACACAAATATAGTTACATGTATCTGAGAGCTGAACTGATCTGTTAAATCCACTGAAGCCTGTTACTCTATCTGAAATCGTAATGCTACAATGACCTGCTATTACATTATTATAGATGTTTGTTTTTCTCGTTCAATTGCATGGCTAATAATCCTACTTTGACAGGCAAGTTTGACAGGCTCCAAATTACGAAGCTTTCATTGTTTGGCAATGCGGTTAAACGTCCTCTCCGTGAAATTACAGGCACCATTGGAGAAGAACAGAGCTTTAGCATAATAAGTAAGAACATCTGAATGGTAATCAGCTAAATTCTGGCCGAAGGATTTTGTTTAATCTTTCACAGCGAATTAGACGTGCACTGAGGGATGAAAAGGATATATGCCCATGGGTATGAGATGAGGGAATTACCCGTTTGAGGAATATTTTCATACAAGCTAAATGCTACTTTTCCAGACTAAAGGATCAGGAGAAAAAGACGTATTTTACGACAGCACTCTGAAAGCGACACGCAAAACTGCTCTTAGCATCAGCAAATATATCCCCAATTGACCCTTTTTTGTGCAGATAAATGGATGAATAAATACTTACATGTCTTATAAGGACCTAATGGTTATATCCCAGATGCAGAGGGGAAAAATATCTAATGGTATCTGGAGAGGGAAAAGAATGAGCTGTGACCGTTTTAGTTTCTGGGTGACATATTGTGTTACCAAAACCTTGGTTTCCCCGTAATAATGACGCCAACTCAAAAGTGTAAGCTGCCTAAAGGCCACTGTATACAGTGAAAGGCAGGTCTGACACGCAGGGGTGAATTTCAGCATTTTTACATGGTGTGTAAATGTTCTGTTGCAGGAGTCCCAGACTATTTTCCTCCATGGGTTGAATTCCATCGGCAACAAAAAGCTAAGGTGCACTGCAGCCGGGGGGGTCCACTGCAAATGGTGGGGAAGGGGGGAGGGGCCCACTGCAACCAGGGAGAGAGTTAGTCCACTGCAACCAGGGAGAGAGGGAATCCACTGCAACCTAGGGGGTCTATTACAACTGGGTCCCCCCCACAATAAAAAGTTGTTGAATGGGCAATTGTCGCAGTTTGCTAGTTTGTGGTTACTGCTCTATTGGCCTCTATAAACAGACAATGTGAATTATGCAAAAATAATCACACAAACATGAACACACCCAGAATTATTTTCAAACCACAAAATTTGGTTAACCTGATCTGCTACAGACAAAGATAAACCAAACTACATAAGCAGTGCAATCACGTCTCTCGTGACATAAAAATGTTTTCTCCCCTGAGCTTAACAGAACATAAGCTATTTATTTTACTGTCCTGTTCTTATAGCCCAATAACACAATACCAGAAATCCGTAGAGTCTGCCATTGCCCTGGAATTAATTACAATCATAATCTAGCAGGTTGGTGTTAATTAAGGCGGTGCTGTAAAAACCATCTGTATCACCGGTATGCTAGGCAAGGTAGCTTATGTGAGTCGTAAATTTTGCACAAACAGCGGACAGGCTTTTCCCCCCATTAAAAGTAATATAATTATGCAAACCGTGTGGATCACAAGCATATGGCAAATGTAGAAAACAGGACATTCACTCAGCAGTATGAGTTATCACATGCGCTGCTTTATAAATATTTGTATTAAAAACCACCGTTTTGGACAGAGAATGTTGTGTGTGTTTGGCTTCACAAGCTGTTGCTGTTTTAGTTTGTGTAGGAAGCCGATGTGTAAGTGGTGGTCATTCCACCGCCGCTCTCTTGGTGACTGAATTCCCAGCAAACATAGAAAGGGGCAGGCCCCAGGGCGTACCCAGGGCTCTGTGCAGGCCCCAGGGCGTACCCAGGGCTCTGCCCTACCACCAGCCACAGATGGGCATCTGTACCCTAGGCTGCAGTGCTGGACCCAATATCAGAACAGGGAACTAGGCAGAGACTGCTGTGTGTATGGCAGCTACAGTAGCAGAAGGACGGGCAGGAATTTTGGTCAAATGCCATCATGAGTAGCTCTGTCCGCTAAGTATTTCAGGCTACACAGGGGACAGAGCATGTTTCTTAATTCTGTGGCCATTTCAAGAAGTAGGTGCTGCCTTCTAGTGGGGGGGAGGACTCATAAATTGGACCATTGCTTAATTTTAATGCTGCTATTTTCAAGTGCAATAGGTGAAATGTGCAATATCTTGAAATTATGGGATATGACTGCTTTATCCTTCTGGTCCGTTTGTTTATTTATTGGAAAATTGTATGTTTAATAGGAGATTTATTTTATATTTGCTACAGATACTTGCATTTCAAATCACAGCATGTCGTCTGAATGGTTAGGTAGAATACAGATGTCCAATTTACAGTAGGTACCTTTAGGTGCTTTTGCAAAAAGATTATTACGCTTTCTTCTGATGGACATTGATGGGTATGGGGTGCACTTTGGAAGAGCTTCGCTAATGCTATGCCAAGAGATGATTCTTTGGAGATCACTTCCCTGAAACAGAGGTGTAGTGCCGCCGTCCCTCCACATCTGCCTGACCACTTAATGGCACCCAAAGCCACGCTTCTTGAAAATACAATTAAAAATCAATTTTTCAGTAAAATTACCCCACTCGTGCTTACGTGGTCGACCGTGGTGCAGAGGATCTCCACAACAATATATATGAATAATGAAACTATTACCTGAAGGAGAACCTCCTTAGAAAGATATGGAGTCTGTAGTCCATATTTGAATAGTTGTCTTGAAATATGGGACTGCGATGGGCTGGCCCCCACTCTGGGTTGTTCCCTGCCTCGTGCCCTTAGCTTCCTGGATAGACTCCAGACGCCCCGCGACCCAGAAGGATAAGTGGGTTGGACAATGGATGAATGGATGGAAATATGGGATAAAATGCAGTAACAATACTTTTCTACTTATTTTCTATATTTTCCTGACAAAAGATGCTACATTTTATGTTTTTATTCTATCAGTTTTGTGGGTGAAATTAGTGCCTATATTTGTCCCTATAAAGGTATCTTTCAGAGATTAGGAGTATGCTGAGTTCTCAAGGCTTCTTAATGAGAAATATGAGGCATGTTATGTTCTGTTAAGTAGTGTGGAAAGTGAAATTGAAGTTTTAAGAGTCCAAATTTTTCAGAATTGAAATATATCTAAGGGATCTTTCTGTACTCTAATTTAAATTATTCATTTTATTTTAGAAAGTAGTCCCTCCAAGGATAAGGTCCCTGGATTTTTGAACGCCAAGAAAGTAAATAAGGTTAATTCACCTAATTAACTCAGACTGTGTAACTAAACACTACATATTTAGGCTAATTAAACGTCAGGATTGTTGTTCACATGGCATACCCCTGTCCCATTTCCCATAGCAACAAAGGCATGGTGTCGCTTTATATATTAACAAGCTGTAAATTATGAATTTCATGCCAAGCCATCCCCTAATTTTTCAAAATGGTCTGCTTAAGGTTGTCCAGTCAGAGCTCTTAAATGTTCAAATTCAGGACCGAGGAACAATAAAACATAAAAAACAACCCATGCCAAGCCTTCTTAATAAGGCACATGTGTTTGGAGGACTCCTGTAAGTTTTCGTAGATGTATTATTCATTTATGTGTCATGGATTTCTTTCGATCCACATGCGTAACATTTGTGGAACGTTTCATTAAAGTGAGTCAGTAGCATCATGTGAGTACACCCTGCATACAAAGGAGAAAAATGGTAATAAAAGCTTATTAACACAATATGAACACAAACAGCTCATTGGAGGGTTTAATAGTTTCATTAAATTAATTGATAGATTGTGCTGTCTATTTAGAGTAGACTTTTTGGGCCAGAGGGAGCTTTTGAGTCAGACTTCAGGCACCTTGAGGTCTCCTGTAAAGTCTCAGTTACAATTTATTGATTTTGCTACATTTTTAACTAAAGTGATGTGCAATTGAAAGCAGGGTCAGACGGAGGTTGTGGGCCTGCCTCTAAGCTCCAGTGCTGCTGCCTCTAGGCTCCAGTGCTGCTGCCTTTAGGCTCCAGGGCTGCTGACTCTAGGCTCCAGTGCTGCTGACTCTGGGATGTGAGTCAGGGACTTTCCACCGCTTCCAGGATCGTGGATCTGCAAGGACCATGTCACCTGCCATCTGTTGATGACGCCCCAGCGCGTGCACGTGGTGGGCCGATCACAGTTTATATGCACCCTAATTACAAATTGCACCTTCCAAATGTACCGGTGCCATATATCAGAGCGGCAGGCGAACGTGAATCTCGGCGCACACGGGCTAGATGACAGGCGGCTGCCGCGTAAATCAGCGGCTTTAATGAAGCCCCGGGTTTGTCTGGTAGATGATTCGCTCAGTCTGGTGCCACCCAAGCGCCGGCTAAAGGAGATAAGCCACGAAACGGAACACGCCCGACTTTCCGCACATCTCCTGCCACTTGGCTGGTCCTTGATGTGGGCAGCCTGGAGATTAAGCCTGGGGTGGGCACGGGAGATAGGGGATGTGACTCCTCAGGAGGAAGGCAGTCTGTGGGCCTGCGCGGTTAGCAAGGAAAATGCTTCTAGAAAGTTCCTGAAGAGGAGAATGACGCTGACCCACTCCCTGGGATCCCACCTCTCTGAAACCTATAGCTGGGTCAGGAGATCTTACAAGGCTGCGTGTGACATCCCTGTCATGGGAAATAGCCAATGGCGATCCTACTTTCCTCAAAGCTCCTACAGAAGTAACACGGTGAGTTAACATCAAGTTGTATTAATGGATTCTTCTCCAGACCCAGTGATACATTCTCTGCTCCATTGTGTCAAACGATCTTGTAATCCAATCAAGGCCATAGCCAGGATTTTTTAAATACTGAGGTCCAAAGTGTTAGCCCTTTTGGGACCGAGTTTATTGGAGTTACAGAAAAAATATTAAGGACTTGACCTTGGTGTCCTCAGTGGTAAGTTCGTCCATGAATCCTGTGATTATGAGAGCTTTGTAAATCGGCCTGCTGTCCTAGATTCATCACGCCTCATACTCAAACCTACAAAATTCACCGTCTCTAGAATCATGTCGAACAAGGCTATACGTTCACGCTACTCATAACATTATGGCAGTAATTCTGCTGCACTTTAAGGGGAAAAACATCTGTTAAATAAATAAATAAATGGAAATCTGCATCCATCAGCTTGACGTGAGATCGAATCCGAATAGCACGTCAACACTGATGATCAAAAGCTGTCATCACAATGTCTGAGTAACTGACATCAGGGCTGATGTTCACTCCATACCACCAGTGCCATTGACTGGCTTTGATTTCTAATTAAGAAGAACATCCACCCATGAACAACAAAGGAGCCAACCACCCACCTGCCTATGTTGCAGTGTTATTAGCACACGCTTTCCAAAAGACCTGTGCAGATGACATTTTGGAAATGAATGAAGATGTCAGACTCATCTTCTGAGCTCACTTTCCCCACATGTCTGGAACCTGGATGATGTCACTGGATGATGCCTGCCACTTTAAAATTCATGATTGCAGAGAGCACCTGGCAGGTCAGACTGCCTGAATAATAAATCTGACTGCTGCTGTACTGTACTTCCATCTAGATATGTTTGGTTTGTGGGTAGTAAAAAGCAAGAGGCGCAAATCCTTACAAGTGACTCATAATGTACATGTGGCAGAGGCTAATGACTAGAGGAGAACGTACATAGTGGCATGTTGGAGATGAGAGGCAGTGGAAATCATCAAAACCCAACACTTTCATTTCAAAGGCACATGACAAAAGCCACAAAACAACTGAAGGCTTGTAAAACTTCTCAACATTCTAGAACTTAAAAAACTCACCAAGGCCAGTGTGAGAAAATGCAGGGGGAGACTCAAGCTCCCAGCACCATCAGTGAGCATCGCCTCACCAACCCCCCCACGATCCTCAGCATTCATCCAGATGAGCCCATTGAAACCCCATCAAGGTAAGGGGCCCACTCAGGGCCGGATTGATTTTGTTAATGGAGGCAAAGGAGGCCTAAGACCAGTGATCAATCACCATGGAAATTCAAGATCTCACCCAAACACAACTTTATTGTTATGCTAGCTTAAAAAAATCTGTGAATATGTATATGTATCAGGAAATACAGAAAATCATTGCGGTTTTCTGTCATTTCTTGCAATGTCTGGATTTACGCATATTTGATACCATGTGCGCTTGTACGCGTTTGATCAATACAAGGACACATTAACTCTGCATGGGTGTCAGAACCAGAAAAAACAGCATTTTCCTGCGAAATACAAAGCAGACATGAAGCGAAATGTGTATTTCAGCGAGACAATCCGGGGAGCATGAAGGAACTGCAGATCTGTTTGCTTTTGAAGCCTTAACAACACGTCTCTAACTATAGGCCCTGTGGGCCCTGCACTCATTATTGCCTGTCAAAGCGTTTTTTTTTTCTGTTTCTTAGAAATTGGGGTGAAATGGTGGTTTAGTGGTCGGCACTATGGTCTCACGCCGCTAGGCTTTGGGTTTGAGATTCCGCATTGGGTTCTGTGTGTGTGGGTCGTGTATATATATTGTATCGTGTGGACATTTGCTCCCCATAATGTGATAAAAACCGGCTATTTTGATGTTATGAGGACCATTTTTTCAATCCCCACAAGGGAAAATGCAATTTTATAAAAATCTGTGAAAGCAATCAAAAAACTAAAAGTGTTTTGTTTGGTTACTTGCGGTTGAGGTCAAGCCGGGGTTGGGGTTAAGGTTGTCATTGTTGGGATTAGAGTTTTTCCCATAGTAATGAATAGACAGTCCCCACAAAGATATGAGTACAGGTCTGTGTGTGTAATTTGTATATTCTTTTTTTCTGTGAGTTTCCACCTACAAACCAGCTCCAAATCGCCCATGCGCTCTGCCTGGGAACCAGCTGGCATCCCATCCAGGGGCCCCCTCTCTTGTACCCTTCTGCTTCCTGGGATAAGCTCCAGGCCAATCATATCAATCCCTGGGCTCCTAAGACAACACAGCTCACGATGTGTGCATGGCAGAGTGAAATCACTGTGCTCTTTGTGGTCTGAAACAGCACGAAACGGTCTGTTCTCAGGCTCTTCGTACTGTAACTCTGAGAAGACACATTTCACTGCCCGTGAAAATAAATAAGGCCACGCAATAGTCAGCGGTTAAAGCGCAGCCCAGAATCAATCCAAACGAAACAGCTAGACACAGCGGACAGAAGAAGCAGCAAAATGGATGGATGTATGAATAAATGAGCTCACCAATCATCAGGAGCTCCAAGTTTTCACCGAGGTCATTTTGGGCAGCTCAAAAATAGCCTTAAAAAACGATCCCCTTTTTTTTTTTTTTTTTTTTGCATATAATAGCAGTACTTGAAACTCTGAACATGAGCTGTAGATAAAAGTGACTGAATTGCACAGGCAAATGACTAAAGGTGAAGCTATTGTTGTCACCCTTTCCTCTGGAGATGAGTGCGCCCTGCCGGGTTTCACAAAGGTTTGAAAGGTTTTATATTTAGCTTAAAGAGGGCAGCCAACTCCTCTGTAACCCCTTATCAGTTCTTAATTAATCTTCTGTAACAAAGTTCCGGAGCAGAGTAAAGTTCTCCTCAATCAAATTCTGGGCCCTGGTCCTGCTTCCAACTTTGCTAAATCCAGATGTCATCCTTCTGATATTCTCTACGCTACTAATATCGTCTAGGTGAAATAATTACTCCCCGTTATCGCTGAATGTGTTACAGCACAGCATGACGCAGGCAAAAGAAAGGTGACAATCCACTTACAGCTCCACGACAAAAAGGGGTTTATTAACATAACAGAGGCAGAGTAACAAAATAAGATGAGCAAGAAGGGTCAAAAAACAAAGAAGGAAAACAAGAACCAACTACAATAACCCTAAAGTAACCAAACAAGGTGACACAGGGAGCAGGATTGTGAAACAAGCAGCTTCTCAAACACACAACAACATGCCTGGACAATAGAAACAAACCTAATGACGGACTGGAGAACTGTGCCGAGCAGGAATTTAAATACACATAGAAAACCGGAGCCAACAAGGAACAGGTGTTAGACGTAATCAATTAACCAATCAACTGAGGCACAAGAACAACGAGAAACAGGTGTACGCAGTAACACTAAATAAACACAGAACTAAGAGGCATGGGGAAGATGGTGGCGCAGGAGGTAGTGCTAGCATTTGGCAACCGGAGGGTTGTAGGTTCGAGCCCCGATTCCTCTTGACCCCATCAAGGTGTCCTTGAGCAAGACACTAAACCCCTAATTGCTCCCGGTGAGCAGCCTTGCATGGCTCAGCATCGCCGCCACCAGTGTGTGGATGGGTGAATGTGAGGCATGTGTTGTAATGTTCTGTAATGTATACATTTACATGGAAAACACTGAAACCAGAACCACTAATCATACACTAAGAATTACTACATTAGAAAACGTAACTTGGAACAAGAACACAGGAAAAACCTAAGAACAAGGGAACCAAAATAAAACACAACAAACATCGGGGAAACAGAATCCAAATAAATACTAATAAAGAGACATTCAATACCAAAAGTCTTAATTATAGCACATAATTATTTAAAAGGGGTGACATGGTGCTGTAGTGGTTAGCACTGCTGCTAAGTCTCCGCCTGGGTTACATGTGCATGTGTGTTAGCATGAGTACCTCTGGGTACTCCGGTTTCCCCCCCACAGTCTAAAGACATGCTGAGGAGTTAATAAATTGCTCGTAGGTGTGCGTGTGTGAGTGAATGGTAACAGTCAGTCAGTGAGTGATGGGCTGGCCCCCGGTCCAGGGTTGTTCCCTGCCTCGTGCCTGTTGAATAAACACCTTCAAAAGAAACATGAGAAACCATATACAGAAGTTGAGAATCATGTCATCTAAATGTTGAGCTTATTGCATAAATATGTTTAGAGTGATAATAAAAATGTATTAGCATACTGTGAAGCTTAAGTTATATCACTCAAAACAAGACATCGTGATTAACTGTGTCCATAACTTAGCGAGTAAAATAATTAAATAACATTCTTGTGGGAATGGGATGAATCATGGAAATCGAGTCTGTTGCCTCCCTAAATATGCAGGCACAGGGAGACGGAGAATCGGGGAACGAGGGATTAGACACTGTTGCTGTTCAGCAGCATTACAAAAGAATAAAACGGTCAGCTCGATAGCCACCCAAAGACAACATTAAATTAAAACTCGTCTAGAGGGATGGATGGGCGGATGTTCACCTTACCGTCTGAGAGAAGCTTGAATTTCCTCATGTCCCTGAGCCAGACCGATGTCATTTTACTTCTTATTCCTGATATATGAGGCAGAGACAAGAGGTATTTTTAATTCTTGGACTGACTCATGCCTGAATTACCTTACAGTCAAACAGAATCACCCTGTGTGCCCTTTATAATAAACAATGCTGTGACAATGTTACAGTGTACTGCAGTCTGGTTCTTCTAAAAAAAAAATTGTGCTATACTGGTGTTAATTAACATGCCTTTGCTAAACTGCAGTGGTGTTAAGATATTTACACAGACAAATCTCTGTACTGAGATTTCACAGTTGTGCAATATTCTGGTAACTAAACGCTGAATTTGTATTTCTGACCACTGCATTCTCACTGTCTACACACTGTATGCAGGGCTTGTGTTATGAAACAATGGATTCTCATTTGTGCATACTGGATTGTCATTAGTGCATGCCAGGATTGTGTCACTGCACAATAGACTCATTACTGCACACTGTCATTACTACATCAGTGCACACTGGACTGCTATTACTGCATTAGTGTGGACTGGATTACCATCACTGCATCACTGCACACTTGATTATCATTACTGCAGTAGCATACACTGGATTGTCACCACTGCAGTACTGCAAACGAGATTGTTATTACTGCATGCTAGACTTGTTTACTGCACAAAAGGCTCTCATTAGTGCACACCAGATTCTCATTAGTGCACACTGGATTTGAATTCCCATTCAAAGGGCTCTCATTAGCACACACCAGATTCTTATTACATTGTAGATTTCATGATATCATCCTTCTCAGATGTGAGAATAATTCATGGAAATATAGATGACAAAAAAGATACTAATGACTGAAAGCTCATTTAAAATATGATAATAACAATTATCATCCCCCTGCGTGAAATCTGAAATGGGTCTTATGTGCATTTAATTCAAGATTCTACCATTGTAAACAAAGTTTTGTGTACAACTGTTAATGTTTTCGAGGACAGCACTTCAGGGATGTTTATTACATTTACTGATTTACTTTATAGCAAATTAATTTTTGCAATACAGTTTTGTTACTTGAGTACTTCAATTTCCGTGACAACAGTGATCTCTTAATAAGTTCCCTTGTTCCCCTTAATTAAAAAGTTGATTGTTTCATTCCGCAGGTTTATTCATTTTTCTCCTCGTCTCTTTCTAAAATTAGTACAATAAATAATTGCTATTCAAAGGTTGCCCGGCCACACACTACACACACATTACACACACAATACACACACACTACAACAGGCATCCAGTCCTCTTCCCCAACTCTTCATCTTTAATATGAGGGTGAGGAGGACTTGTAGTGATTGATGAAACATTTCTGAGAACAAAGCCGCTGTTAATTAAAAAGCGGCTCCTTCTGGCTGCAGCTCGCCATAACATCTGCTGTCTATCTGATTTTTGCCTCAGTGTTTGGTTGTGGAACTTTTAAACACCTTTGATTAATACTAAATGACTTTCCTGTGATTTTTCTCTCTGTTCCATATGCAAGCAGTGATCTATGAAACAGGTTTACAGTGTCACAGGTTTACAGTGTCACAGGTTTAGTGTCACAGGTTTACAGTGTCACAGGTGCTAGCAGGTGAAACTAAGTGTCTCATCCAATGGTCATTATTTTCATTTCTTCATGTTTGAAAACTGAGCCTGTATCAGAGGTCTAATGCTTTTTATTCTGCATAGGAGAATCTGTGCTTGAATTTTCCCATCCATCCATGCATCCATCCATCTAAATTTTTATATTATTAAAAGAATATTCAATTAAGGATGCAAGTTTGCCAGCTAGTCTAATTTCAAATATCTGAGACTAATTAATGGATTCATTTCTTGCTCCGTGTTATAAACAAACAAATATCAACTCTTTTCCTTTTGTATTGAAAATTTATCTCAGGATAAAATATCCAATATTAAGAGAGCAGAAAATAAGAAAGACCAGGGGGATTTCAATTATTCGTTCTTACACTACTACTCAGCGTTAGATGGCAAGAATGCTTGCCCCTGAAAGTCAGTTTCAGACTAAATTAACTGAAGAACTTCTCAAAAACATCAGGATGAGAACGGTCATCATTTGAAGCAGTGAGCAATGATGATTCTGCCACATGAAAATAGGAAACGCAGGCAGGGAATCGTGCTCCGCTTTAAAGTCGAGAATAGTCAGGCTGGGGAAATCTTCAAAGAATAAAGAGGGGAAACGGAGTTGCCATAGTGATTGTCTACTGTCACACGGTTACTAAGAAGCAAGGCATGCTCTAACTAATGGTGAAAATCTTTTAATTTAAAGGCAAGAGAATATTAAGGATGTATTCCCTTTATCTGCAGTTTGATCATAAAAACAACAAATTATGGAACACTAGTGCTTCTTATTAATGCAGGTTAACAGCTTGCTAAAGAAATATATAGCGATATTATCTTTGCTTGAGTCAAAGTGTGTCAATGGAGAACCCGTTCTGTTTATTTCAGCATTTTAAGGTAATTGGTTTAAACTGATCAAATCTGTAGCCAAGCTGTTACTGTAAAATGATCCTAAGTAATTTATACTTCCAGTTGCAGAGATTTAACAACTGGGCTTAACATTATGTCTAAATGTGTCATTCAACCGCAGTGACTAGGCAGATTTAAGACATGTAGACCAATAAGGCATTTTGTAACAGACATATATACAGATTTGCACTTACAGATTTGGCAAACTGAATGTAACATTATATCATGTTTTTAATCTGGGTCAAAATTAAACGGTCAGTATCTTCGTTATATCAATGTGTGAGAACGGACAATACAGTGTTTAATATGCAGTGTGCAGACCAGGATAAAGATTTACAAATATAATGTAATTCTTTTTTTTTGCATTAGCATTAGGATTCAAATTAGGAAGCGACAGCCTCACTAATTTTACACACCTGCCCTGACGCACAGTGGAGTGACTTGTAGAGAAAGCTGATTGGATTGATTGTGGAGGCTGCTGATTGGATCCCGAAGAGTCACAAACAAACAGCTTCAATCAGGACACTTTCGGCTCTGCTGCTGATTAGAGTCCTCTCTGATGTAAACACAGCTCACCTGATTCTGCATGATGCGTCAGGATTTTGATCGGGGCACATCTTGACCTTTGTGTGACAGGTGAAGCAAGCTACTAATCAGGTTGTCACAGAGCAATACGCAGTCGCCCAGTGGGCACCCATGGTGCTGAGCAGCAAGCTAAACACAGGGAGTCATAGGGTCTAATCTCACGCTGGGACTAACCAGCTACCGGCAGGTGGGAGTGCTGCCAGCGCTCACCTCATGCTGAGAGTGCTTCATTGCAATGCACTAACTCACAGCCAAGCACTTACTGTAAATTCCAGGTTGAATCACCAAGTAGCACATTTGCAACAATACTTTTGCCTTTTAATTAACCTCCTGGGTCCACACTGCTTTTCAAACTTTTTTTTTTTTGCAGGAGTCCTTGAAAAACACAAACAAAATAATAGCTTAAACCTCCAACAAAAGTAGACTTTCATCCGGATAATTGTTGATTAATGTATAATCACTCTAAAACACATAGTCCTTTTGAGATCACAAAACCTGGCTTCATAGTTACAATATAGCCGTCGCTATTCTGACAATGAGGAAAATCCAGTTATATATCATGTGATAAAATCTAGCTTTTTTACATAAAAAGCAATTGTCTTATGCATATTTTGCCCAGTTGTCATTTTTTTCAGTGTTTCACCGAACAAAAGATGACAAAAACACAGGGCTCATAATATGATTTTCAAACAGACATGTGGAGGAATCTTGATGCAGTTCTGAAGTACCATGGAGTCAATCAAAACGGCAAGCAGGACATGCAGTTTATAAAGAGTAGTTATAACTGCAGTTCTCATTTAATCCTTCTTACATCTTTGGGCATACAGCGACAATGTGTAAAATGATATTGCCCCCTATCGGCTATTATGGGAAATTCTTAATGTAGGTGAACGGCGACCTCTTTTGGTAGCCAGTACTGATGCAACTCTACTAAAATACTTTTATTTCACATTAATGCGTTTAAACGTTTAACAAACACCAATAGCTCGCCGAGTACAAATTAAAGTTTAAATCTACCGTTGCTTTTCCGTATGCTGTTGGAAATTTGAAACCTCGTGTGCAATTGTCCATCTTCACGTTAAATTTTGCAGAAATATTTATTAATTTAGCAGAAGCTTTTATCCACAGCGACGCACACTTGAGAAAACAGGGTCAGAAAAAGGGCCTTGCACAAGGCCCACACGATGAAATCACTCGGACGACCATGAGACCTTCACGGTCTCAAGTACACACCGCCCCGCACGGCTGAGACGTCAGACAGTAACCATCAATGCTGTACTCCAAATATAAAAATACGTTTCTCGATTATACGCCCTAAGAATTCAGTTTCATACTTCACTAACCTTTAAAGTTCTATCATTAATGTAGAACTACCTGCCACAAGAGCCACCAATACTCCGAACAACCACCATTACATTAACTTGCTTTTTACCAGCTTGATAGTCTCCGTAGAGACCTACAAAAATTGCCATCGCCGACTATATTTCAAGTCGTCAAGGCGGGGTATTGGGTAAAGTTTTCAACTAGCAATAATCGCGCCTCGGATAAACCTCATAGGCTACGATACTGCCACTGCGCAAAGCTGCGGGACTATGGGCCGGCCGGGGACGCCAGTCGCGCCCACCGCTGTCCCGCTCACGGGTTATGCCTTTACATCACTTTACAGGTCCCGCTCCTTTACGGCGTGTGATGTATTTTAATTCTGCTCCAGAGACAGTGTAATATTTATTAGCTGTGTTACAAGAACTTCGCGTTTTAATTGAAAATGTTCGCGTTGACTGGGCACCGGTGCATCATGGGATTCCGGAACACAGCATAGCTTTAGCGTGCGTCTAGCCGTGCGTGCGGTTTGCGTGCCACCCAGGGGTCTAGCTCTGGGTTGGTGGTAACGAAACGAAAAGAGCCAGGTCGCATTTCTTAGGGGTTTCATTAAAACACGATGGTTCATGTAAAGAAATGTGGTTCTTTGTCTGGTTAAACGCACGACGCAAAACGTTAATCTTAGTAAATATTCCACTACAATAATACACCAGAAAAGGGAATTATAATTTGTTCGCTTCACAATCGACAGCAAGTGTAGATTTCCGGGCGGTCCTAAAAGGAGTATCTTTAAACAGTCCATTTCCGCGACGTGTCGCTGATAGTGTTTAAATTTTGTTGCTTTCACTATATAAATATACACATTCCCCTTCTGCACAACGTTGTGTAGCATAACGGGTCTGTCTTGTGCAGTTTTTAACGGCCAATCTAAATCTGCGTTAAAGGAGGTTTACAGCTTTTCTGGCGAAGATGATTTGATTGTTTTCCACTAATTCCGCTTTGGAAGAAATGTGTGTTTTACTCATTAAATTAGTTTAATTCAAAGTCACAATCAGTGACAAGGTTGGCAAATCTGGTGTGACAAGCTTTCAGACAACGCTCACGCAAGAAACGGCAAATCTGTATTGTTCCATTATAAACCTAAAATTAGCTGCATCAAATGTGATGGTATAGTTTGTAAATACATATATATGAAAGTGCAGACTTGTCTCGAACAGCCAGCTGACCAAAGTTGTTAACGCTACGGCGAGGGAATGAGAGGTTTCTAAAATAATCTTCAAACGATTCAATTTAATCGATAAATGAGATTTAGTCAATGTTACCCTAAGCATGTCGTAAATAGCTTTTGCAAAAATATTGCTTGTCTTTCTTGGTGTGGGTGTACTCGTTTCTCGTAGGCCTAAGCTTATTGTCAAATATTCGACTGAAGTCAGCACAGTTCCATTTTTTAACAATAATAACGGATTATAACCATCCGTTTATAAACAATTTTCTCTTTGTGTAGGTCTTGTTTTTTTGCAGTAAGACACAGCAGTTTCATCGCAACAGTTCATTCACGAGTCGTGGGAAAAGACCATGGCTTTGTTCCAGATAAATCTATAGATTTACTAAACGGAGCGAATGTCAGGTTATTTCACATTCTACCAGGTTATTTCATATTCTGTTTAATGACATATACATTGTTCCTGTTCGTCCGCTGAACTGTAAAGATATTTTAAGTACAATTTCAGCATAGAAGAAAAAAAATCCAAATGTTTCCAATTTTATTCATAAAACCTGTCGTGAAAATTATTTCCAACATACGTGCATTTAAAATGAAATTTTAGTATAACAAGTCTAACATGTTTTGCAAAAGGGTAAAGTATGTGAAAGGTCAGTGACAGTAAAAAGGTATCCGTTGTATTGTAACCCCATTTGTGATGAATAAAAGCTTGGTTACTTTTAAAAGTGCTGTTGGATGTCAATTATAAGATACTACAAAGCATGTATGTTAGGAATTTGTGCCAGTGTCATCCCTAAGTCCTTATAAGTTAGTACGGTACCATTTTCGTGTAACCTTAAATGGCAATCTCCCTGCAGATATACACACAGTATTCTGACTGTAGAAAGAAAATGTCAACGTGAAATAAAGCGAAATCGCGGGCATTTCCTGCAATTTTAGCAACCAAAAAAGGAAGAGAAAAGGTGTGCATACGGTCACAATACTACATGTATTATCACCTTGGTGTCATGCCTCCATAATGCACACGTGTCCTAAGCTTGTCCTCGTTACTCCATGTTTGTGTCTTGTGTGTAATAAGTGACCCCTGTAAAAGAATTATTAGGTGCCTATACTTGTGTAACAGTACAAATGTTTAATGAAGTGTCTAATATAAAAAATAACACATTGCACGTTACTGCAACCCAGTACACATGCGTTATGTCCGGGCTAGTGAATTTCTAAAGGAAAAAAATAAATCTACAAAGAAAAATGAAAAGCATGATGGGAAATATGCAAATATCAAAGGAAGCAACCAGTCAGCTATCATATATTAGCTTAATGGTTTTACAAAAGACTAAAGAATTTCAATATCTAAACAGTGCATTAAGAACAGCTTTTATAAAATATATTTATGGTTTTCTTGAATGTTAGCAGCTCAGTTACTTTGAATTGGCATTTTTGAACCAAATTAAAATGTAAAATGTTCAAAAACCAATGCCTTAAATAAATTACTTCTGACAGAGATAAAACTAATCTCCTTAAGTACAAATTAAAGTTTAACTGAAATGAATTAAGATTTAGTCAATACACGAAATACTGTGTAGTTGTCAGTACAGAAAATTACAGAGTTTTGTGTAGTGTGCTGTGTTACTTAGTAGAGAGCAATATTCCTGTCACTAAATAACACCAGCGTGATATAATACAGGGGGAAAAAAATGAATCAATCTTTGTCTCTGAAAAGCCAAATATTAAGACAGTGAGACTTTTAGAGTGCAATGTTCATGAAGATTGAGCCAAAACAAAGGGTCAGTCAGGGGCTAAAATGATTCCTGAAAAGGTGTGATAACAGAGGCCAGAGCAGAAAAGTTACATCCAGCTGAACAAAAGGCAGATGAAAGGTCCTGAATGTCCTGAGGCAGATGACGGCCAGTGGGGCCGCGGCCACCAGTCATGTGGCGGCTATGTTCTGGTTGCACTCCGGCGTCACGAACTGCACCTTGGGCATCATGAGGGCGGAGTTGTTGCGACGCATGGAGTTGTTCTTGCGCATGGAGTTGCGTTTGCGCAGTGAGTTCTGGTGCGAGAGCTCGCTCTTCTGCATGGTCTGGATGAGGATGAAGGGCTTGTCGTCCAGTTCGCGCGCACTGCACTTCGGGGTGGGCACCTTCACCGTGTTGCCGAATTTGGAGTAGTCTACAGAGTAGACTCCCTCCTCTTCTGTGACGATGGACACGAAGCGGTGCCCCCACTGGATCTCCTCCGCCACGTAAGAGGTGCGGGCCTGCGTGGTGATGCCCGTGGTCTCCACCACCCCCTCCAGGATGACGATGACCTCCAGGTCGCTACACTGCAGCTCCATGGATGACAGGTCATACAGGGGGCTGTCCTTGTCGATCACGTGGCAAATGATGAGGGGTGCCAGCAGGAACATGTTATTGCTGGAGGCGGCGCTCTCGGTCTGGATGTCGATCTGGTGAATGGGGATGACCTCACCCTCCGGGGTGGTGGTCTTGCGGACCACCTGAAGGCGTACGGTGGCTCCGATGATCATGCTCTTGCGCAGGTCGCCCACGCGGATCATGAAACAGAGGCGGTGGTTGCGCACGGCAATGACGGCGTTGCGGCTGAAGATGAGCGTCTCGGCACGCCGGTGCGACTGCGCCGTCTTCATGAAGATGCAGCCCAGCATGATGGCGTTGATGATGAGCCCTGCTATGTTCTGCAGGATCAGCACCAGGATGGCGGTTGGGCACTGCTCTGTGATCATGCGTCCCCCGAACCCAATGGTCACCTGGACCTCAATGGAGAACAGGAAGGCTGAGGTGAAGGACCTGTGGGGTAACAAGGAAACAGGGGTCAAAGGTCACCCCGAAACAGGTCAAAACAGGGGAAGTGGAGCTGAACTGTACAAATAAGTCAAATGTGTGTATGAGAAACTGCATCTCAAAGTGGGCATTTTTTCCCCATTTTCTCCCCTGAAGATGCACCCATTGGTGATATTTTTCTCTCTGTCACAAAGAGAGAACTTACTCACGTTTGCTCCCTTGAAGGGGCACTCCCAAGGGGACGGAGTTCATTTTGTGCCAAAAGTATTAATCAATTAATCAATCTATTTTTTTTTTGCTTCTGGATTTTTCTCCCAGTTCTCAGCAGGTACCTCTGTCATGGAACTGCATGTATGCTGT
>JAODKE010000001.1:4665428-4676069 GCA_026779605.1 Mormyrus hasselquistii
ATGCATGGTTTATTAATTTATTATGTACTTATGTTTATGTCTTCAGTAAGTCCATCCATCCATCCATCCATCCATCCCTGTACCTGCTTGTCCTATTGACGGTCGTGGGGGGGTCTGGAGTCTATGGGAGCAAGACAGGGCACAACCCAGGTTGGGGCCCTAACCCATCGCAGGGCACAGTCACACACCATTCACTCACACATACACATCTACAGACAATTTAGTAGCTTCAATTAAGTAACCAGAATACCCGGAAAAATACTGTATGTGATTCTCCTTCAGTCATGCATTACAACTATATACAGTAAGTGATCCTACGAGGACTCAAGGCATGTTTTCAAGGGCGGCACAGTGTTAGATTGGCCTCTCTCTGTCTAAAGTAGGAAGCAAAACAGAGATTCTGAGAACTGTGACAGGATACAGCACTCCTGCATTTTTTCACTTGCACGGTGGATTTCTCTTTCACGGCGGCAAATGGCTGCAAAGGTATACATACCCTAGACAGTACCAAAAAGCATATCATTACATATATTTTCTGCCTTAAAAAATCAAGCTTGAGTTTTGAAATTTAAAACATTAAAAGTTTGTGTCTAACCTAAACATTCTGAATTTCGATTCAGACTGAGATTCCCTTCTCAGTGAACAATTGAACTAAAACAGCAGTCAGTAAAACGTCTTAGACAGACAGTACATATTTGGACAGACCCTCCAGGTTCAGTAGGTATGGAAGACAGTGTTTGTACAAATCCAGGATTAAACTTATGTACACCATCTGTACCGGCTGCATATTTCTTCAGAGTAATAGTGAAACACGGTATACAACTTGGCAAAAGTAACCAAAATTTGAGTAAGAAAAGTTTTAAAATCCGTATAATAATATTTATATAAAACATTTAAGAGTCCGTCGAGCCTGAGGGAGGATTTGAGGTTTGGGTTTAGGTGACCCGATCGTCCGTGTTTGTGAGCCACGATATCGTGTGAATTTTACGCTGTGACATAATTCCAGAGTGGACAGAAGGCCATCGGGGTCACGGGATGCGTCTGACAAGCGTCAGGCCGGCTGTTAAGCACAGTTTTAAAGCCAGGAGGTCTCTACATGTCCGCCCGCACGAAGGACGCGAACAGGCCATCCTCATCCTCCAGCAGCGTCTCAGGCTTGTCGTACTCCAGGATGTTGCCTCGCTTCATGACGATCACCAGGTCTGCTGTCAGGATCGTGTGGACCCGATGCTGCGGGACACGCATGTACACAAGCCCAGAGGGGCACGCACACACAGAAACACAGAACACAGTTAGGGAGCTCTTCCATGACAGCATTAGCCCTGCGCTAGCAGGCTAACAGGCCAATCTCTTGACTTAAATTCCTTTATACTTGCTGCCTCTATAAATTAACTAAAACAAAACCTACATGGGTTGTTATACACAATGTAAAGTAAAACATTCTCCTCCTCCTATCCTTCAGAGTCTCAGTGAAGGTGCCATACGCAGACATGGTGCTTGTAAGCATTCTAAAACTGAAGAACGGTGGTATGCATCTTTCATAAAAGTGTAAACCCTCAGCGAAGCCAGGAAGAATGAACTCTGTGTTAATGCAATATTTAGACAATTTAATTGGCTGTAAAAGGCTGTACACGGTGGTGAGAGCAGAAGAGCATTCCATGGTGATGAAGGAATGGGACAGAGGAAAGTCAAGGGGGGGTTTGGTGAAGACTGTACCGACCAGGGCCTGAGCGTTGGTGGCGCGGGACAGGAGGAGGCCTGTCCTGGCTACTTGTGTGTCCTCACTAAGACGCTGAAGAGGCTGTCCTCCTGAGCTAGCAGGCTGGCCGCACTGTCACACTCCACTAATATCCCGGAGGAGAACACTAACACCTGCTCAGCCTCCAAGATGGAGGCCACCAAGTGCTGCAAGAAGAGAGATGCACAGACAGGTGGACAGACACGTAGAGAGGAGAGATGGAGAAGAACAGAAGAGAAAAGGAGTGAAACCAGGAGGAGAACTCTCTGTTGTGGCATGCAGAGTTTAGGCCTGGAAAGTGCTTCCATGAAATTACAAATATATATATATATATATATATGTGTGTGTGTGTGTGTGTGTGTGTGTGTGTGTGTGCAGATGGTGGCTTGTGAGGGCTTAGTGTCGATCTTCAGTGGTTTTTTACCTGTCCTCGTGACACATTACCATCATGGAAGCATAACTCAACCAGAGTCTGAAGCTCTGAGTCCTGAATGATGGATGTCAAGCATAAAAAGCCACCTGAATGTATTCAGGAAAATTCTGTGGTAAAAGACCCACGATTCAAAGCTTGGTTCCAATTCAAAATGTTCAGTGAGCACAAAACAGGGAAGGAATCGGAAAGGTTAGACACAGAAGATGGAGAGTGGACTGGGAAAAGTTGGGAAATTGTGACTGTAGGGAGCGAGAAAGTGGCCGAGAGCAAATGCTGAAGCTGTCACAGTTTAGCATGGCTAAGGAGCGGCGAGGACAGCCGACAACCATCTCAGCATGACTTACAGCAATGGTGACCACCGTGCGGTCAGAAAAGGCCGTCATCACCACCTTCTGTAAGATGTTCTCCTGGAAGGTTAAAACATAGATGGGATTAATAACCATCTTTCAAAGCACGACTTGACAGCGTGAGTGCAGTCGCTGGTCTATTGCTGCATAGATCCCAAGCCATGGGAGAAGAACATGAAAATCATGTTTATAGCCAAACAAAAACAAATTAATAGGATTTACCTGATTCCCATAACACTGGAGAATCTCCAGTAAAGCTTAAACCAAGAGTATAAGAAAACATTTTCATAAACTGAAATTAATCAAGATACAAGAATAAGATTAAAAACCCACAACTAAAAAAAAACTATAGATACTGCTATGAAAAGCCACTAAACCACAACAAAAACAAATGTTATTTATCTTTCCTCCTAAATTACTAAAACTTAAAATAAAATATATAAAAACTAAACTGAAATATATTCAATTCAATCCATCAATTTATTTTTATATAGAGCCTTTCACAGCAGAATCATCCCAAAGCGCTTTATAGGGTTGTGTTGTGATACATACATACGTACAGAAGTAGAGGGAGATTCAGAAAGGGGAAAAAAGGAAGGAAAGAAATTGAATAAAGAAACAAACGGAGGAGAGGAACCAAAAACTCCCCGGTAAGGAGAAAAAAAACCTCTGGGGGTCCGAGGTCAACTGGCTGCCCCCCCGGGCATAATAACATTACCGAAAACAGAAAAGAGTACACATGCTTGCTAAAGGGGTTTATTCATCAATGAGTCTGTTATGCATATTGGCCTCTGAGAGGGGGCCAAGGTCTATGGCGGGTGGCACTGAAGGCTGCTCTCACGATGTCACCCATTTGCGATGTCACCCCTCCAAGGGACTGAACCAAAATATATCTTGAAAATAAAAACTAAAACTAAAACCACACTGAAGATAAGTACAACTAAACTAGATTCCTGACAATTGAAAAACAAAACAATTGAAAATAAATAAAAATAACTGAATAAAATGATGAAAGGTACAATAACCCTGTTTCATGCAAAGGTGAATGCGCCATGGCGACAGCGCAGAGGTGCTCTCACCGTTGCCATGTCGATAGAGGCCGTGGCCTCATCCATGATGAGGATGCTGCTCTTACGGACGAAGGCTCTGGCCAGGCAGAAGAGCTGCCGCTGGCCCACGCTGAAGTTCTCACCTCCCTCTGTTACCACAGCGTCTGTGATACAGGTACACTCAGCAAACAAACCGAACCCAACCCGTTCCTCAGGGACCCAGTCCACGATTTTGCTCCATCCCAGCTCCGGGTGGAGTAAAAATGTGGATTGTCTGTGGGTCCCCAAGGACTGGATTGAGAACTTTCTTATAACAAAGATTACACATGCCACAAATATACTAGTAATATATACTTAAAAACACATATTAAATAAAACGATAAAGTGTACATTTACTTACAGGTGCATATCGCTTTAAGTGCTTCCGTCAACTCTATGTATGTCGTATATTTGTATATTTTTTGCGCAAGTCAACATTTATGTAAGTCGGGAGCGGCCTGTACCATATCGCTTCCCCACTGAGCTTATAGGGTTAACATACAACACGGCTCATCCTAATTTGCGTTTGAATTCTCAGATACCCGGGTGACGTTACAGAAACATCCCCATTCCTTTCTCCTGAGAATGATCTGCCCAAGACCAACCGCTCTATGGCCATATTTACCCAAGCCCCCAGGGAGTGCCTTCACCATGTTCTTCAGCTGCGCGATCTCCAGTGCCTCCCACAGACCGTCGTCAGTACATTTGCGCTCAGGATCCAAGTTAAACCTACCATATCATATATGATTACTTTTATAACAACATTTCTTGGGAAATGGGGTTTGATTTTATTAGACTAGAAAATTTACAATAAAAAATAAATCAAACTTAGGTAATAAACAAATCACTTACTGTAAAATTATTATTCTACATAAAAATAATGCGAAATACTGCTGGTTTTAAATGCCATCCCATTTTGAAGACACACACTGTACAGGTCATTCTTCTAATTTATCTGGCTACAGATAACACAGTGAATAACCATAACAGGCAAAGCTCATATCTGGATAGTTAACGGTTAATATATTCCTTTCAGTGTGCACTAGATACGAGATTCTAACGACCGTGTTTGGTGTGGACAGACAGGACTGCCTGCATTAATTATAACCAACTCCATGACTGCTGATGCTTCACCACACACAGTGGTGATGTCAGCAAGATAGATGAAAAGGGCTCGAAGGAACGATCCTAGTTTGAAGTTTTCCACGTGCGAATGCCGTCTGGATGCATAAACGCTGGGGCTCATGCGGTTAACCGAATTATCAGCTGATTAGGTGATGGACGAGGTGAGCGCTTAGCGTTAGCGAAGGGGCTTTGCGGAAAACGCAACCAGGAGTGATGCTAGTTCTGCAGGGGTTTCCGGATGTTTCATGACTTCTCGAGCAAAAGCAGACAGTGTGTTTGCTATGGACCCAAACATTTGTGGCTCTCGGGGTCGTCGCGATCGAATGATTACGGCTGAGCGGAAAAGCACCGGAATGGAATGCTGCAAATGATACAGAGTATAATCCAGGGTCACCACTAGCTGCAGTGGCTCAGTAGATGGTGCAGTGGCTCAGTAGATGGTGCACTGCGCTTGCAAAACGAAGGATCTGGGTTTGAATCGCCAGGAACACACGTAAATTGTAACCTGTGTCTTACGTGTAAGTATTTTTGAATAAAAATGTCAGCTAGATTAATAAAACTATCTATTGCTTTACTGTCTGTGATCATGGCTGTATATCATAGAAGCAGACATGCTAACTCTTTGCCTGTGATCCACATACCCCTTCTCCCCCCCACAACAACACATACCGGATGGATCCGCTGAACAGAACCGGGTCCTGAAGGATGATGGAGAGCCGGGAACGCAGTGTGTGAAGCGGCAGCTTGCAAATATCAATGCCGTCGATGACGATCTTCCCTGATGGATGGTAATGATAGCATGACAGACATTTATATCCACTGTAGGCTGGTTATTTATACATTGCTTACTGATACGGGGTAAATACTTCAAGAGCTCCCTTAGTAAAAATCTTTTTTTCTGTATGTGAGTATAAAAGATGATTGCATTGTTCGATACTGACACGGTGGATAAATATTTTCAACGCATTCTCGCTGACAGGGCTGTATGGCAACGACGCTCTCCAACATGCCGGAGTGTATCCAGGCAATGGCCTAAATCTGCGTGACGGTGCACAGCAGCACTGTGAGCCATTGCGATCGCGTTACATAATGTTGCCGCGGGAACTGGCTAGACGCGTATAACAGGCGCGCGGCTGAATATAGAGAAAGGGCCGCGGCTGGTGTAAACAGCCCCACGGTGCTCGGAGCGGGATTCATCTCGGCGGGCCGTGACTCATGAACACCCACCTTCAAACATGTCCACCATGTTGAAGAAGGCCAGAGACAGGGAGGATTTCCCACTACCGGTGCGTCCGCAGATGCCCACCTGAAAGGCAGACGACGTGTGGGTGGGCAGGTAGGGGGTATTTGTGAATCGGCAGGACCTACGATCACAGAGCACTCGTACTGTACGCCGGCCGACAGCCCGCATCTCCTTTTGGCAGCAGTTGCGGGCATCTGTGTGCCCACGTTCTGCCCTGGCAGCCAATTCTCCCTACAGTCCTCAGCTTCCCTGCGGGCCGAAAGACCCCATGACCTTTGACCTGCCTTCCAGATCCGCTTGTGAGCGGCGGGAAGCCAAATGACATGGCAGGAACGTCAGAGGAACCACAGGAACCAGAGCATCTGCTATGAGACGCAGAAAGCCTGCCCCAGTTCTGCCACCGTTCAGGTACCACAGCACACCTAATATGAGCTAGTGGAGCTTGACTCTGATCATCTCAATGTGGAAGAAGAAGATTTTAAGTAAGTAGATTACAACAAAACAGGGCTAAGAAAGTACAGTGTATGGTCTAGAAAAACAGCTGTTAAAATAAGAGCAATATTCCCTTGAGCGGCGTGGAGACACCTTTTGTCCTGGCTTGATGAAGGCGTTGACGTGCTTGAGGACAGGCTTCAGTGATGGGTCATAGCGCACACAGAGGTTCTGTATCTTAATCTCCCCACGCTGGGGCCAGTCCTCGGGCACCTGGGCGGTGTCTGGAGGGAACAGAGAGCTTACCGCAACTGCAATGTCCTGTTATCAGCTCCAGCCCCTAAGCTATGCTGTGGTAGCAGCGGTGCAGCCCTAAAGATGGCGTGTTGCTGATGGCATCGGGGGATGTTTATGCGGCCGCATGATGACTATGTAAACATCTACACCAACAGCTGTCAACATCTGTGCCCGCACGGTTCAATCTGTTTAACCGAACACGTTTTTAAAGAGGATTATCCAGATCTAAATACTAGCATGATTAAAGTACTCAGCCTTCCAGCTCCTTCAGTTGTTTACCTTACTAAATAATCTTACAAAACATACCTATCAAGTACAGCTAATTAAAGGAATACATTTTGGATGAATTGTAAATTAATGAGCTGGATTCCACAATTTGGGACCACAGTCGGAGTCATTTTTCCACTATGTCATATAAGCAGGGAGACATTTTAGGGTGAAAATAGACCGGAATGAACCACAAGCTACACTGTGGTTCCTGAGATGATCTTGCTGCACTAGACACTTCTGTCAGATAAGTCTATCCCGTCATCTCAGACATATGTTTACATCCCCCGAAATTGGTCTTATTGTCTTATCATAATGTCATGGTAACGGCTCACGCAAACCGATAGTGTATTGGGCTTTGGAACAAACCTAAAATACACTCAGGATCCCTCCCCATAGTAATACAATGTAAACATTTGGAAAGTAAGTCAGCAGATCAAACTAGCTTGGTCTATAAATGGAGGCAGAACAACCGGCCAACAGAGCTGAAGGTTGTCAAAAAAGTTTTCTGCTGGAGTGATAAAACGTAGGTCACCCGTCTGGGAAGCCAAGCGTATTTCACAAAGTAATATTTACCCATGGAGCCCTCGTAGTTCTCCGACTCTGTGCTGAGGAAGCTGCTGACCTTCTTCACTGCAGCCATCTGGACCTCCAGGTCAGCCAAGTTCCTCACAACCCAGTTCAGGTAATTTGTGACCTGGAGTGAATGAAGACCGGGAGTGAACGGAGATCAGGAGTGAACGGAGACAGGGAGTGAACAGAGACAGGGAGTGAACAGAGACCGGGAGTGAAAGAACACCAGGAGTGTATGGAGACTGGGAGTGAACGAAGACCGGGAGTAACGGAGAGTGAGAGTGCCGAAGACCAGGAGTGAACAAAGACCGGGAATGAACACAGACCGGGAGTGAAAGAAGACCAGGAGTGAACGAAGACTGGGAGTGAACGAAGACTGGGAGTAACGGAGAGTGAGAGTGCCGAAGACCAGGAGTGAACAAAGACCGGGAGTGAAAGAAGACCAGGAGTGAACGAAGACTGGGAGTAACAGAGACTGGGAGTGAATGGAGACCGGGAGTGAAAGAAGACTGGGAGTAACGTATACTGGGAGTGAACGGAGACCAGGAGAGAACGAAAACCAAGAATGAACAGGTTCTATCGAGCTGGATGGTGACACTGAGCGCTTTTAGGGTTTGGCAAGCAGCTGTGAGGAGAATAAAATATTAGAATGTCCATACTGTTTACTTTGCAGGTTTTTTTGGAAATACTTGGAAATTACTTAAAATGCATTTTTTTACTTTGGTTGTAGATAATTTTATCATTTTATTTTTGTAAAAATAACTTACATGCCATATTTTGGCACAGAACAAAAAAGATCTATCTATAGTCTGGAAGACACTCAGTTAGGGCGTTACTAAAGCTTTCCAAAGTAATGACAAATGGCAAATACAGTAGGAGCATCTTAAACAAATGTGATAACTATTGACAGTATATGCCTACTCAGTCTTAAAGGAATTTTCCATAAAGTAATCCTGAAAGAGTAAGACCATGTATAAACACTGACTAGAGTATGGAATTATGGGAGAATGTTGAGTGGTTTTAGCCAAAAAAGGCTCATTTGTGCTGATTGTTCACAATACGCTTTGCTGCTGCACTTCTGTGCGTGAATTTGTGGCAGAGAGGCACTTGTGCGGCTCTGTGTGGGGAGTCTGGACTCACCGTG
The DNA here is from genome assembly GCA_026779605.1 of Mormyrus hasselquistii. Classification (NCBI taxonomy): domain Eukaryota; kingdom Metazoa; phylum Chordata; class Actinopteri; order Osteoglossiformes; family Mormyridae; genus Mormyrus; species Mormyrus hasselquistii. Next base: position 4,674,116 of record JAODKE010000001.1, read on the forward strand.
AGTGCGTACGTCAGGCCCAGCCCGACCAGACCCGACTTCAGCTCACCAGATGAGTGCCATATGGAGGCTAATGCTGCCATCAGCACTATCACCGCCCCCAAGTAGTCCTGCGGGAGACGTAATATACTGACTAAACACCTACGAAATGTCATCAGACCTGATCTTCTTTTCTAGGACACATCTCATTAAACTCTTTCAAAGTAACGTTTACTAACTTATCTGTTAACAAAAACTAAAAGCCGTCCATTTGTTACGATTTAATACTGTAGCATCAAAGCAGCACAAAATTACCACCTTATTTCTCTTGTCTATTGTCACATTGAGTCAGAAATGATCAGATTTTAGGTGAGATTTAATTTTACGTTGAGAGCATGAACCTAGAAAGAGCACTTACCGTTCTGACCTCCAGCCACCGGTTGGCAGCAGAGAGGAACAAGTATGCTGTGTTATTAGTGTCCGTCAGCTCCAGCATTCGCTGTTTAAAACGAGACTCGTGTCTAAGGAACAGAAACATGTAAAAAATCACTGTTGTAGCACAGCAAGTAATTTTTAAAATGGCTAAAATATGTTAATAACAACTGAACATTGAAAGGAAGATCAGCAAGAAGTTCATAATGTTCTCAAAAATCATCTCTGGCTACAAGGGATGCCAATTCATACATTTGGAATTTTTCATATAGTGGCTGGAAACAGAGAAGTAGGAGGTTAGTGAATTATGAATGAGGAACATGGGTTTATGGACCAAATGTGGACACCTGAAGGCCCGGATTGTGGTGAGACCCTCTGCAGTCTCAGAAAAGTGACAGAGCAGAGGAAGCTGGGTGGAGTCATCCAGGTCCTGGAGGTCTCTGGGGAAAGGGTGCAGACAGGATCAGGTCATGTTTTTCTATACTTGCTGGCTGAAGCAGGAAGCTGATGAAGCTGATTCTACTGTTATTACCTGGAAGCAACCCGGAAGTATTTCTGGATGAAGTAGAAAGCGATGGAAAGCGGTACCATGCCTATGAGGAAGGCCGGAGTCACGAACGCGATGACGCCAATGGCGGAGAGGCAGAGCAGCGTGGAGCGTGTCAAGGACTCCAGGGTGGGGGGAATGTGCTGGGGGAGGGGTGAAAAGTACAGAAATCAGCCCCGCGAACCCACTCCCCTGCCCCCCCACAGCGGGGAGGACGTCTCACATGACAACCAAGGCGGTGAAGGACATCTTAATTCCCGCTGTGATGAAACAGGAATTCAAAGAGGCAGAAATCCTCCCGCTTACTTGCCTGATCAATGATGTTAGTGTCAGCTGAGAACCGGTTCAGAATCTGACCAAGCGGAGTGACATCGAAGAATCTGGAAATTCATTTAAAAAGTTCTCATTTTACATGCAGAAACATGGTCAATTTTATGACATTTTCAACTGTCGTGGGACACACAAAAATCTGGACCCTGTAGCTTGTTTTGGGTACAATGAGACAACCGTTATCCTACAAAGATTACATTTCACATTTGACTCACTCATGCAATTTCTGTCTGCTGATGTATCTTTCTGTTGGGCATAAGAGAGGCTGCTTCATTGGATTATGAACACTGGACATATTCCACAAAGCACAAAATCCTTCTTTCACAATCCTATTTTCATGAGTGTCCTACAGGCTCTTTTTGCTGATTTTTCGATGTGTCTGCAAACAGGTTCCTGTGCGAAATACTGTTTATTGATAATAATAATAATAATAATAATGTATAATAATACATTTAATTTATACTGCACTACCAAAAATCTCAAATTGCTTACAAAATCAAAAATCAAAAGGAACAAAAAACTTATTAAAACTAAGATTTCAAAAAGAAAGAAAATTAAAAATAATTACTATAAGAAGGTTTATTAGTTAAAAGGGTAACACTTTACTTGAGGGGGCACAAATAACTTAGTAACTCAGTTACTACTCAAGTACAAATCATGAGCAAATAT
>JAODKE010000001.1:4683320-4697933 GCA_026779605.1 Mormyrus hasselquistii
CGTCCTGACCAAGCGGGGGGGGGATTAAGTGCGGAGGGTGGCAACAGGGGCGGGGGGGGGGTCAGGGGGGGGGGGGGGGGGGGGGGTGTGGGGGCAGGGGGTGTTTGGGTTGCACTCAAAGGAATTGAATAAGAGTGGGAAAAGTTTCAGGGGACATCTGACAGCCCAAGCACCCGCAAGGAGGACAAAAACCAGAGCCACGGAACAACTGGGCGGGAATCTAGCTAGAGATAGGGAAAAACCCAAAGAACCATATAGCATGATTGAAAAGACCTGAGAAGAAGACGAGGTACAGACAGACGCTCAAAGGAAGCAGCCTGTCACCTCCCGGTCCTATCGACTTTTCTTAGCAGCGTTGACGTCAAACAATTGACACCAGTTACACAAAAAAACCCAGTGAGTCAATGACTTCATATTTCCAAAGAATGACTGTCAAGATGTATTACAGCTATCACCACTACTGCGCAGATCTGAAACGATAAAATCTAAAGGCTCTTCTTTTATATTTCCCATCTGTAACGCATAGATCACCACCAGCAAGTGGCAGAATGAAGCAGTTGCAGCTTAGGTCCGGTTTGCGTTCTGAAGGAATGTCCACTGTCTGCACTCGATCGACTTGAGATCAGTGGAATCGGGCAGCACTTACTTGCTCCAATACACTTCGCCTCTGACAGTCTGCATCTCCCCAAGCATGGCCAGCAGGAGAGAAGACTTTCCACAGCCCACCTGGCCCACGATCATGGTCAGTTGCCCTGGGGAAGAAGCGGAGCTTGAAATATGTTTTTGGGGAATGGAGGATTATTTAGACCAAAGCAGACCTAGACAGAGGAAAATAAAGACGCAACCCAATAAACATTCTAGTTTTTTTCACCTGCATTTTGAATACAGGCTGTCATTTTAATTCTGCATCAACCAGAACTTCTGGATAGAAGTTCTACCTACTGAAACAGAGGCTTGTAGCTGGGTGTTGCAGGATAAAACCATGAGATTCTGCTGAATGTGAGTAAACATGAGGGAGCTGTAAGACAGTTGGGAAGGACTGTCTGCTAGCTGGTGTGGTAGAACGGTAACACTTTACTTGAAGCTCTATAATGCACTATAGATATCGTCATAATGCATTACAATGCTTGATAAAGAATTGATAAAGCATTACAGTGTCTTCTACTGACAGTCATAGTGTCCTGCCCCGATCGTCCACTCCTTCCGTGTGCCACGCCTCCTCGTTAACCTTGTGTGGAATCCCCGTGTGATCAGCTTGTTGTTGTCATTAGTCTTCTGAATTTAGTCCACGTTTAAGTTCATTTCCCCAGTCCGGTTATTGTATTGTCAAATTGTATTTGCTGCTTGTTTGTTCCTTTACTCTTTAATGAAACCCGGCACTTTCCCATTTCCTGGCATCCTCCGTGTGCCATGAGATGTGACACATAGGGCATTATAGCAGGGCCATTCAAATCACAGTCCTCAAGGGCTGAGCGCTGCTGTTTTTCCAGCTTTCCTTAACCTGACAACCAGTTGTGAAGCCTCTGGCCAATTAGAGCCAGAAATTATTAAGCTAACTACCTGGGAGACTTGAAAACAAGGCCTGGATTTGGACTTAAATATTTGTAGCCATGTTTATTATGCTTTATGAATGCCTTATAATGTGTCATGAATGTGTTCATAGATTCTTGTACACATGTGATTCACAGAAAGTGTTATTGGTGGAACATGGAAAGCGAGGTCTTGTATGACCCTCATCAGGAAAAATGGTTGGAAAAAATACCACGGTAAACTGAACTTGAAAGTGTCTTTGCATTTCCGTTAACATTCCCACAGATGCCCAAATGTCACAAACTTCCTCATCAATGGTCTGCTTTTGCTCAAAGTCAGAGGTCCGGAACAAATTTCAGTAACAAAACAGCATTTTATGAACTTCAATGAATTAACAATAACTATCCATACAGACATCAACATATAAGCATATTGATTCATCAGGTTCATGATCATCTGGGTCCAGATTAACTTGCAATTCTGTCTGCACCTGGTCCACGGCCAGGACTTCGAGATCCCCTGATCTATATCATATTACGTGTTCTGGCCCTTTTAGGCAACGTCAGTATCGTGTCAGTGGGCTTTCATCTTAAACAATGGAACTGGATATGCGTCCAGAACTCATGAAACGACACCAGAGCTGAGAGTGCACCGCAGGCAGACCGCTGGACAGCCGCCACCCCTCCACGTTACCTGTAGGGATGCAGATATTGATGTCTGACAGCGTCGACAGGTTGCCCCCCCAGGTGAAGAAGCCGTTGGTCACCTGAGAAAATAAGGAGGGTGGCAAAGGAAAAGACATTATGAAGTATGGATTTTTAGAGGGGAAGTTCTGCTCATCAAAACCTACTGTGACTCGTAAGTCATGCGAGTCATGTGAGTCATGCGAGTCATATTGATAAATGGGTTTTGTTACCTCCTTAAGCATTTGAATTACTTGTAAAACGTAAAACTGGATTTAATTAAATTAAGTTTAATCTAATCAGAGTATTGTCGGAAACAGGCTTCCATTCCAATGAAAATACACAAATAAAACCCCGCCGATTAACAATACGATGCAGTAAAATGACAAGCATCTTCTACTTTTTAGTCTGAAAAAGAAAATCTGCACCATTTTCACTGGGCTTTTATTTATCTATTTCATTTCAGATCCAACCATCTGCCTAAACTCCATCCTTTAATGTGTAGCACAGAGTTTGTACTGGGGTGAAGAACTTACTCAGATTCCCATTATCGTGTTTGTGAAAGTAAAAAAAAACAAGCTGAAAATAAATTAGGAACAGATGTGCAATATCCTGAGAAAATGGACTGTGGTTTTTAAAAGTCAGTGGAGAAACTGAACAAAATGTCAGAACAGCGTGTATTATTATAACAGCACGCTGGGCTGACATGTCGCTAGGCACTTAAAGCTCGACCGGGGTCACTGAGTTCATTGTCACAGTCAGGTTTCCATAGGGAACAGAGGTCAAAGACCAGCGCTTATGTCAAAAACAAACAGTCGTCGTAATTATCTCCTTTCTCATGAAACCCTGGACTTGTCACTGTGGGCACTTAAACACACTGACCCAGGGAAAGGATGGACTTCCTGTTTGCCAAGGAAAGGGCGCTCTGAAGATATCAGAGTTATATATACACATCATCATGCACTGTATGAACCAGTGATAAGCAAAAAGCAAAAGCTCACTCTGAGTAATTAAAACAGGCTCACGGGACAAGCGTGTGCGTCATGTATGTGCGCTTCTGCGATCGCCCAGTGTGGGACACGGAGCCTGGGAATGACCCCCGGAAGCAACGCACAAACGACGGTGACCTCTGACCTTGACGGCGGCGTCCTCTGTCTCGCTCGGGCGCAGATTCCTGCGCGCCGGCTGCTCGTAACTGTCAAGCTGGTAGCGGAGAGGCTGCTTCCTGTTCACCGCTTTCGTCTGCCATGGGGGGGGGGGGGGGATGACACAGGAGAGTAGATACGTGAGAAGTCTGGGGCCGGAAGGAACCCCCCAGCTCAAGAGACCGTGCTCAAGAGGGGTCCCCAGTCTGGGACGTCCCCCCCCCCCCCTCTTGACAGTGCTTAGGAGACTTTTCTTTTTTTGCCTGGGAGAAACTTTAGAAAGGAGTTTGTTTCCCACTGAACGCAGCTCCTGGCTGAGAGCCCCCAGCTGAAAATCGATTTGATTACTCGTCAGAGCTAGAAGGCAGCTTATACGAGTTTGAACATACAGCATCTGAAAACACAGCCACACATTGAGCTATATGTAATGTTTACCAGAGGAATGCTCACGTAGCCACAAACCGAATAAACAATTTATCCAACTAAATGAGTGAATAAATTATGATAACGACCCCATCAGGCTTGAATCCAAGCCTGCTGCTGGTCTGAGTTATTCAAAACTGAAATGAAATCCAGTTCTTCTCGAGTGAGTCAGCAGACCCAAATTAGAGGTGGCAAAGAAGGGGTGAGGGGGGGGGAAAGCCCAAGGGGGGGGGGGGTGACCCACCCCTCCGGGATGCTTCTTGCAGGAACCCAGGGAGACGGACATGTCCCCGTTTCTCCAGCTGTCCTCACCAATCTCGTCACTCTGGAGGAATTCGCCCAACTTCTGCACGCTGGTGAGACATCGACACGTGGCCATGCTGTAATCACGACACGTCTCTTCCGGCTGCCCCCCCCCCCCCGACGAGATTCAAAGTCGGACCCACGCCTCAGGACATCAGCTAGCTTTTCTCGAGCCTGCCTTCAGTGGATTTATTAAAGAAAATCCTTGCGTTTTTTCAGTCCTACGGCTCGAAAGTCCATTAGAATTCAAGCTCTACCATCAACTATTGATGTCCTCCAGTGGACAGCTTATTATAGGCAATTTCTGCTGCAGAACAGAGAGTTTAATGATACTCAGAGAGGAAAAATGCCACAGGTGATGAGATTAATATGTGCTGTCAATCACTGACTCATCACCGCCTTAAACAGCTAGTTATTGACAGCACACAGCAGTCCTAAACTGCGCTGCTGCTGCCTCTAACTGAGGCCCCCGCAGCCTTAAAGGCAGGCTCGTAGATTTCTGCTGACAATGAAACTTTCATACATACAGAATATTGCTGCAGACAGTAAAAACAGCTGGAAATGTATGTTTTGAAGGAGTTTCTGAGGCATCAATAAGGTGTATTGAGCTTTGCAAACAGATACCAAAACAACCTGGGATATCAAAGCTAAATAAAGTTTTACAATGATTGCATGGAGGCCGTCTCACCTGACCAGGGCCTTGACTGCGAATCTGACCACGGTGGAGAGAAGGAAAAGGGGGGTGACCAGAATGTGGAAGAGAGCCAGCGAGGCGAAGGCCACGGAAGGGCTGAGCACGTCTCTGCTGGTATAAGCGTGCGTGACGAAGGTCTGCAGCCAGGGGGCGCCGCCATGGAACCCGAGTCCACAAAGTCAAATAATAAATGAATGAACCTCATTCACACCGCAAAGCTGAAGCATCTCAAAACTGCTATGAGGGCGGAAGCAAACAAACAAAGAAACAAGCAAACGATGGACAGAAAGAAGATTCTGAAATCTAAGATGCAAGACGGGTCTTACCGCGAGTACTGCCGCTATAGGGATGGCAGCGTTCATGAAAACTGTGTGAAGAAGGAGACTGAGGGTTACTGATGCTTAGCGCAGTGAACCGTGTAAGACAAGGGGGCTGCACTTTTGCAGCCGGTCATCTGAATCCATTCCCCCAAACTAAGTTGGCCAACTTTGAGTTCATCAAACCTACAATATACATGTTCTTCATGAATGGAAATCTCATCATTTGTTAGGTTCAAGGCAAGAGTGGTGAGCATCCAATGTGTGGTGACATTAGGAGAATGTCACAGGTTTTGTTAATACAGTAATGAAGGGGCTGCATTCCACAAGGACCCCTGTGTTAAAGCCCCTGATATTCAGAAAGCCCCTCACTAGACATGGAGGTGTAGAGGGCAAAGGTCTTCAGGCTGGTGAGCTCCTTCTTCCGGGTGTGTTCCACGCTGTCGCAGAAGACGTTCTCCCAAGCGTAGAGCTTGAGCAGCTTAATGCCTTTCAGGATCTCCGTGGTCTTCTTCAGCCGATCTGTGGAATAATCCTTGGAAACACAGCACAGGACCGAGTGGGCAGGGGGAGTGGCTTAAAGGTTCAGCAGGTCACATGGGAACATCAGGGGATTCTAACGCCTCCCCCAACAATATGAGAGCTGTCAATCATCTTTTAAAGAGAACACAGCCAGAAAAGCCAGTATGGAGCAGCCAGGGTATGGAGCAGCCAGGGTACACACCAGTGTGCTCTTCTGCGTGTCTGCCAGCTTGGTGGCGATGAAGTACTGCACAGGAGCCAGCAGCACGATGACTGAGGCGCCTATTAATGCACTGTACCCCAGCAACTGGTACAGCAGAATCACACCCATGATGATCTGGGGATCACGGAGAACCAAACACAGCTCAAATCCACAGCACCAGCCAAAGAACCACCAGGTTTGACTAATATGATACTACATTCATCTTAAACATAGTAATATTTCCTAAATGTGATAAGTTGCTCATTTGATCTGGTTGCTTTATGCACATATCTCCTTTAGATCCATACTGGACCACAGGAGAAAAAGGTACTATGATCTGATACAGGATGTGTCCAGTCACCTGCACTGGCATGGCCCAGAGGTTGGGGCAGAGGAACAGGAACCACATCAGCTGGTTGGTCTCTATAGCAACCAGGTTGTTGATCTGGCCCAGGGTCATCTCTCCCATGGACATGTTGGATGTAGACAAGCGCAGGATCTTGTTGTAGATCATGGCCTAAGACAAAGCAGAAACACTGGAGTGACTTATCAACCACACTTAACATCTACTTTACCAAACAGTTCTCTTCGGTTTTCTTCCAAAGCACTCCCAGACTCGGAAAAAAACGTTGTTTAGTCTTCGGTTAATTGTATGTGAAATTTGATGGCTTTATACTACACCCACATTCATAAGACCACTTCAATGGAAATATGTCACTCTCTTCAACTGTAGCCCACTGGAATCCCAGACTCTTAAGTGGGGCGCCTGTTTCTGGCCGTGTTTTCACTGAAGTCTGGCTGTCTTGCGTGAAGGAAAATGGGCCCCGCTCACCAGAAGCGCTCCCCGAAGGTTGATGCCCGTCTCGATAGTGACGTAATACGAGGCCTGCAGGAAGGTCCTCTGCAGGATCAGGGCCAGGAACAGTAGCACGGCGAGGACCGTCGTCTTCTGGAGCAGCTCGCTGGTCGACAGGAAGTAGACCCCGAAAAAGCAGCCCTGACACAAAAAAGCAAAGGCGAAGATTCATCACAGAACAGGTGCCACATAAAAGGGCCCGTAAAACTCTGTCTCTGGCATTCCCATGGAGGCCCTGGGAGGAGGGTGGGGAACCACTGAGAGAGTGTGAGCTGATAGGGGAATTTTCCATGTCACACAGGTATGCGGGTCTGCTCGGCCTCTGCCTCCGCGCCTGTTTACCTTCTAGCAGTCTGGCTTCTCCGTGCTCAGCCTTGGAGGTCACTCCAATCCAGACATGGAGACAGTGCCCGGCCCCATGAGCACAGAACTGCACTCACGACACTGGCTGAACTTGGATTGCTCACGTGTTTTCCAGACTTATACAGAGTACATAAAACCTTCTTTACTGCTCCAGAATCAAATCCTGCTTCCTTCTATTGGCATCAGAAATCAATAGCAGATTTGAATAGAAGCAGTGTCCTGGGAAAAATGCTACACGACAGGCTCGTCAATTCTTGAGCGCTTCCCTTAGTTGCACATTACTCATTTCTCTTAACGGTAAGCAACTCTGGTAAATCACTGTGCAAGCAGTGAAATTACCGTCTGCCAAGTGTGAGCGAATAGTGAGTCAGGATTATCCGAGCAGCGCTGCTGAGGACAACTTCTGCAGAATTATGGTGAGAACGTCGGTGCAGCTACTGGCAGTGAGGGCTGCTTGGCTCTACAAATCACTGACTCTTTGACCTCAAAGATGAACTCAACAAGGGAAAAAGTTCAAGTCTGCAAAAGACAGCTCCAGAGCAAGGAAACACTGATGCCATATGACGTCGCTATTTAGTACGAAAAACATCACCATATGACCTACACTGAATCCCCAAAAAACATTTGAGTTAGACAATAAAAAATTACATTTCATATTAATCCTTGTTGTCTAACCTATTGATAACTGACCTCTACCCTTGTAATGTAGTGTAGTGGCCGAAAGGATCAGATATACGCACTTTATCCGCATCCAAGGTCGCGGTTTCATTCTTCAGGCCCTTGACGATACCCAAAATGCACAGCGGGCCGGCGAAACCAAGCAGGTCAGCCAGGTAGCGGAAGGTGCTGCTAAGTAGGATGGCCCTACCGAAGGCTCGGTATATAGACCTCCAGATGGAGGGGGCCTTCTCGGGATCATCGGAATTCTGCTGTCAGGATAAATAAAGGGGAGAAGCCTGTATCTCTGCTCCTATGGAAGCTGCTCTATGTTCCGTATTAGAAACTTTACTGAAAGAGCATCTTTGATAACATGGCTGCCAACCCATTCTAGGGTGCTTAAATTTTCTTCAAAGAACAGATTTTTATCACAGCAATTTTCGTGCAATTTCCTGTACATAGCAAGCTTTTCTCTTCAATGACTTAGCTATACAAAGCTTACAATAACACGCTCCTGTCCATTTGCATAACTGGATTCAGCCGGATGCTGAAGCAATTCAGGGCAAGAACCAGAGCTCAAAAATCAGGGCTTGAACTTGCAGTTTTCCGTTTCCCAGGGAAAAGCTCGAACTGCTAAGCTACTTTCATCCCATGGATGAGAGCTACTCACCCTCTGTTCCTCATAGGCGTCCTTCAGACTTAGGTAGTTGGTCAGAGCTCGCATGGCAATAGGCAGCTTGCCAATCTTTTTCAGCTCGATAGGTCTCTTGTGGGCACCAATGATGAGAGGATTCATCCACCAGTAGGTGGCTTTGGACAGGAGGTTGACAAAGGGCTGCAGAAAACGCACCCCCAGGTCCTGGAGGTCCTCGGGTGGTTTGACCTTCTGGGGGTTGGTAAAGAAGACGTATTTCTGCAAGACAGAGTTGACGGCACAGGCCAAATGATGTGATATGCTCTGCTGAATGTTTAAATGAGTGGTTTCATGCAATTCATGGAACTTATTCACTTCGAAAGAAAATGTCTAGTCTTGTCCTTTGTCCGTTAACCAAACTCAAAGACCTACATCAAAGTCAGAGTCAACCTTACTGTCATTTTATCGCATTATCAATAAAACGACGCAGCAGGCTCTCTGGTTATGAGAAGAACACCTTTCATTTTATTACGATTACGGCATCCAGCCCAGGACACTGGGAGTGTGGATGACAGCCAGAGAAAGGCAGGCTTACCCTCACTCGGATGACATTGATCTCCACGCCCATCAGCAGCCCATACAGAATGACCAGCAGCGCCGTGATGCAGAACCTGAGATGCTGGATGCCCAGCTCGTACTCGGCGTACTTCCACAGCTTGATGGACTTGGTGATGAAGGCCAGCACCCAGTAAATGAAGAGTGCTGGACAGCGTTTGCAAATGGAATTCACGGAGAAGGTCATTATTTCACCACTGAAAGCTTTGTTCTGAAGTGTTTTAAACACGTCACTGATGCTGTCTGAATTATTACTGCAATTGATTATCTATCCGAGGAACTGAAGACTCAAACTCAAACTGCAGAAACGAGTAGCAAGTAGCTGGCCGAACAAAAAAAAAACCACTTAAGGAATCAGGCAATACTTTATGTAATGGAGTGATGTATAGAGGCAGCCTCACTGATCTCATCACCATTTGGCATCTCTTAAAAGAAAAGCTGACATTTTCACATATAGAGTACAGCCTATGGTTGACTTACCTAGAAGTAATTTGGGGAAGTTGGAGGTTTCGATGTTGTGGTAGTAAATCACTGACGTGGTGGCAGCTATGAAGCCCATGAATGCGGGCATGAAGAGATGGAGGTGGTTCGTGGTCATGTGCCTGGCAGTCCGTGAGAAGAACAAAAACACCAAACATTTGTCATCACACAACGGATCATCCTACAAACAGAGATATTTTTTACACGTTGTCCTTTTCAATATATGGCAAACTAATAAGTGCCATAACTATTTTATGACTATTTCTCAAACTCCATAACCTCAACAATGGTCACAGAAGACGTGGAGTCTGGCTATAGGGAGACAAGTTTATCTGGCCAAACACATTTTTGTTCTTCAAACTACTAAGTAATACTGTCTTCAAACTCATGAATGGAACATGCCAATGTCCACCCAATATATATTGATCAATTGCTGAAATGAACCAATAAGTAGTGATTTACTTATCTGAAGTAACTATTGCAATTGGTGACATTACAAATAAGGATAAAACGTGAATTTGCCACAGATATTAACCTCACCACATAAGGCTTAGAATAGCCCAAACAAATTCTTAACACATAGGATGATTTGTGAGTCTCAGGCCAACACCTCATCTTCTCTGCCTTGCTGAGCATGACAGAGCTTGTAAAACATCTATCCAGGGATGGTAAGGACAGCTGAAGCCCCACCCGTTGGAGACGATTCCCTCGGCGATCTCGCACACATGCACGAACAGCAGGGTGAACGTCAGAACCCATCGAATGTTGTGCCCGGGAAAGTGCAACCATGTATTGTGGTGGATCTGCACCTTGGAGCTCTGGCTGCCCCAACCTAAATGGAGGGGGGGGGCAAAGAAATTCACTGTCTCTCTGGGTACATATATAGGTCATCGCTAGGCCTACATACAGTCATTCTTAAATGAAAACATGGCAAAATGGCTTAAAAGCTGCAAACTTTTATCGGTTTTTGTTTGATGAAAAAACTGGTCACTTTTTCATGTTAAATTAAAGTAATTTCCCTTTCCATAACACCGAAATAGCTACGCAAATAGGCAGTAGCTCTGGGAACTTCGGAATGCGCAGAGCTCATCAAAACAACATCACGATAGGATTTTTCCTGGAATCGTGAATTAAGAAGTTCTGAGAGCGAAACAGACTGAGTGCCTATAAATGAACCCCTGATTTCAAAAGAAGGACATTTCCAAAATCTCCGTAAACCACGACCATGCATAGGCCCTCAACAGTGAGAGAACACAACATGACCGCAGTCCCATGAACACACTCCCGTTGATGCAGCCACATTTGTAGGTAAGTGAAACAGTGACGGGTTATACTGAAAAACCCGCTGGTTACTCTTCTCATTCCACAGACATGGAGGACTTACAGTAATGTACTTCATTGTGTGCTATGATGGCTTAGACCCTCAGAATACCAGAACACCTTTCAAGTTTTAAAAATAAAAATGCTTCATCACTGCATATCCATGCTATACCGCGTGACATCAGAAAGAGGTGGAGTCCAGATCTGAGCTACACTATTGCTAATGGCTTAACCAAAGACTCCCACAGTTATCTGATAGTACTTTGGAAAGCAAATGTCTGCAGCTGCACATTTATAAGCAAACCTCAAATGTATTACAGACACGTCTGTGAGGAGTTACATTCATCCCTCCTACAGCTGCTTATCTAATAAAGCCTTACACTTTTAGGGCGGACGCATGTACTGGCAGGTGCAGCAGGGCAGCTTAACTGACGTACCGATGAAGAGAATAGGGAAGGTGATGAAGAGGAGGAAGACATGCGGGACCAGGTTCAAAGCGTCCACAAAACAGGCGTTGTTTAGGACCCCATTGTCCACGCTGTAGGAATCATTCCTGTCGTCACCACAGAAGGAGAGAGCCAAGGCGACTGATTGGTCCTAAGGAACCCAGAGGCGGGGCCAAAAAAACAAAGCATGACATCAGCATCATGAACCCTTAACATATTTTCTAAATGCCCCAAAAAATGCAAAAGGATATGAACACTAATCAGGTATTTAAAGGAAGAGGCACAAACAAGCTGATGTACAAATGAGAGACAACATCTGTTCATCCTTGTATTAAAATGACCATAATATGAAGAATAAAACGTCATAATTCATAAAAGATAATTGTTTTTGAAAGTGCTTGAATAGTAGAAACAACACAATATATACTAATATCACAAGTACTGCTATTGCTGCTGCTAACAATAATAATAATAATAATAATAATAATAATAATAATAATAATAATAATTAGAAGAATCACAAGGCTGTGTATAACATGTAGAACAAGGCTGAACAGTGTTTCCCTTGACTTTAGAGATTTCTGACATCTACATTATTATCATTATCCTCACCCTCAGCTAATATAGAAATGAACTGCTGTTGTATTTTTATTACAACAGAACCATTGGCCAAAAAAAGAAGGCATGCACACATTCATAACACAAGGCGTTAGTTAAACTAAACAGCCTTTGGCAGATTAGTAATTCACCTAAATTGAGAGATGCTGAGAATTTGTAAGGCATAAGAGAGAGATAAAATTGCATTTGTATTTTTATGTACATATTTGTTATGCATGCAATCACAATTAACTTCATTTAAAAACTATAACTAAAAAATCGAAACAATACCAGTTCATAATGCATAATGCACAATGTGGTCGGTACAAGCATTAAATTTATTACATATTTATTCATTTACATTAATTTTATTATTTATTTTTTAACTTCTTTCGTTTTGATTATTGTCATATTCTCGTCAGGACATACATATATGAAACTAATATCTACATGGATACTATAAGACCTTCATTCAATTTACTGCACTGCATACGACACAAAATCAAAATTCCAGTAACAGCTACACTGAAAGTGAAATAGTGGACAAAGTTAGCCCAAGTGAAGTAATGATATCCAGGTAAATGTAAATGTGAAGGTTAAATGAATCTTACCTTATGTACCTTTGGACAGTATTCCATAATTTCTTTGGGATTTTTAGCGAGTGCAGACTAGCGGAGTCGGTATAGCAGACGCTGGGTATTTTTAGCCCAGGCGAATCAGCTGCTCACACTGCCGTCTCCTATCAGGTTTCCAAACTTGTCCAAGTCTACTGGGACAAAGTTTCCAACAGCATGGAGCTTTTCAGTCGACCAGGGAGGTTCTGTTTGGGAAAAGACACCTTACACTATCTGGCATGGGAAGAAAGGACAGATTTCTCCAGTAAAAGATGAGGCATGTCGCAATAATGACATTCGTACTTGCGCCATTCTTAGTAAAAATGACAACACATTGTAAGAGACCACGTAATGGCTCACTTTAGAAATTGTGATACTTAAAGAAATCCTTAATAAACGGCAGTTTTTTATCACAAGAAACTGAGAAATCGAGTAATGTCCTATAAAGGTGAGTCGCTTAACGCACATGCGCATTTGTGTTTACATCCAGTGTCACCCGCATTTTAAAAATGAAAAGCGGCGCATTTCTAAACAGAAAGGAAGAAAGCGTTTAAACCATTTCGATGAATGAAGCACTGCAGGATCTCCTGCTTTTACAGCAGAGAATCACACCGAAGGCCATTCATCGCCGGATCGGGCTGTGTGACTTTCAGCAGCAGTGAATCGTAACACCAAAAATCGCCATATTCTCCATCGCACTCACTTAATTACATCCTGGTCTCCTGCCTCAGCGATCTAACGTGTTCAGCGTGGTCGAGCACCTTCACTCGGCGTTGCATCGCTGTGCAGTGATGTTGCGCGCATTGTCGAGATGAATGTAGTTCCGAGGCAGTTGGAGCTGAGAGCCTGCATACCCGCCCTGCATCAGCATCCCGCCGAGTCCTGAGCTGCGGAGGATCCTCCGGAGCTCGGGGGACGGCGATGAAACAGCGCCGACGGTGCAGATATAGGTCATACGTACTGTAAGAGTTGGGGGCAATGTTTAACAATGCCTAATACACTTAAATTACTTTCTTGGGCAATAGAAACGAAACTCTCTAATGAATATTTATTTATATGTATTATATAGAAATGTAAATAATAATGCAAGTGAAAGATTAGTGTACTGTTCTTTACAAATAGACTTGAATAACGCAGAGCAATATATCATGTAACATTTAATTGATCACTTTGTCTTCTCTGTCATGGGGGTGAGAAAATTCATTTGTTATGTAATGCACACTGGTCTCTTATAATATTGTATTACCAGGGTAGAATGACCTTTTTTGGGTGTTCCTTCTATACCTGGGACCTGGTGCCCTTATTTTTATAAGGTTAGTGCAGTTTTAATGTACTTAACATTGAAACCATAAGAAATGTATCCCAGTGGCCTTTGCATGTCCTCCCTGTGTTTATGTGGGTTTCTCTCGGTACTTTGGTTCCCCGCAATTCCAGTGACATGCAGTCAAGCAAATCGGCGTCTCTAAATGTGTTACAGCATGTAATTGTGTGCGAGTGCTCTGTGATGGACTTGCAAACCCTGCCATCAGCTCTGAGATTCCTGAGATAGACCTCAGGCTCATTGCAGCCCTGTACTGAATTAGTGGGATGGATGGACGGATGGATGGATGGATACATTTTATAAGGTTTTCAATAGGACTGGAGGACATTGCTACACCTGTAGTTGGACCTAGGATCTTCCGTTTTGTTGCTTTCTGCTAGTTCAGCATAGGGGAGAATTTGCACACCTCTAGTAACCGGCTGAACTAAATCAGGTGACCAGACATTTTCAAATACCGACCAGTAAGCATTGTGCTCATACGTGACCTGAAGCCCATCTGGCTCAAATACCCACAGGTGAGACGGATACAGGCAAAAGAGTCATAGTCATTAGTCTGCGCAGAAGTGAGTCCTAAGCGAAAAGTCACAGTCATTAGTCTGCGCAGAAGTGAGTCCTAAGCGACGAGTCACAGTCATTAGTCTGCACAGAAGTGAGTCCTAAGCAAAAAGTCACAGTCATTAGTCTGCGCAGAAGTGTCCTAAGCGAAGAGTCACAGTCATTAGTCTGCGCAGAAGTGAGTCCTAAGCAAAAAGTCACAGTCATTAGTCTGCGCAGAAGTGAGTCCTAAGCAAAGAGTCACAGTCATTAGTCTGCTCAGAAGTGAGTCCTAAGTGAAGAGTCACAGTCATTAGTCTGCGCAGAAGTGAGTCCTAAGCGAAGAGTCACAGTCAT
>JAODKE010000001.1:4714414-4734732 GCA_026779605.1 Mormyrus hasselquistii
ATTTATATATATATAATAATTTATTATATAATAATATATAATGTATAATATTTTATATATATATATATATACACACAAAACAAATATGTAGTGTTTGTCTAAAGTGATCCAATGAGCCTGAACAAATCTTTTTGCTGAATGAACTCAAAAGGATTGATGAATTCTGAAAGAATAGCGATTTCCATCTGTACCTGTGGTTTAGTGGTATGGTACTGTCATAAATGTGATTGTAATTTGCATTCTTTCAGTGCTATAGGCCCACTATACAATTCTGGGTTAATGATTGCACTTAGATGACGCAAACATTCATCGACTCCACATGTCTTATTGCTGGACACAAAATATTGGGTTCTGTGTTTTTCTCAGCGTAGTGCTTCATGCAGCATATATATATATATATATCTACAGCTATTGGCAGACATTGCTTTTAACAAAGCATGCTGATAATGCATTCAAAAGTAGTACATAGAAAATATAAATTGTAAAAGGATCGGACATGTAACATGATTCTTCAGAAAGTGCTATTAGCATTTACTTACGAGTGTGACCTTCTATGAGAAGTTCCTGTGCTTTCTTCTGATACGGAAGATGACTGACAGACTAACCATTATCATTACTATTAATATTGCATATGATGACTGGAGGGACTATGAATGTTCCTGATGCCTATTGATTATATACCTCGCAGCCTTGAAGATCGATTACAATTAGCCGTCAACATTAACAGGCAAAAGTTTTGAAAATCCTTGGTGTTGTCTGTAAGCGACAAGCAAAACCCCTGTAAAATATATAACAAAGTTGTGCAGAGTTAAGAGTGTATTTGCCATTAAAGAATAGCCCTCCGGTTTTCTTTGAATTCCTTGTTATCAGAGCATGGTTATATGACAAAACTGAGTTTTCCAACTGAATTTTTTTTATGATAAGCGATACAACATCTATGCGATGATTCCTCTCCAAAATACAGTTAAAAGATCAAATGCAAGCTCATTCTGCAGGCAACAGACTTGTTCATGATTTGTAATTTTGCAAAATCTGATTAAGGTCAACATGAATTCTCCCGTGCTCTGGGAGAGTACAGGAAATAAAAAATAATTTCCAACAGGCTTATCCGTTGTATGAGGGAGCCCTTCGTTTTTCTGCAAGGTTGAATGTATCCGGGTGAAGGCACATAGCTCTAAGAAGCATCAGCAATGTATCAGGGTGAGGGCACATGGCTCTAAGGAGCATCAGCAATGTATCAGGGTGAGGGCACATGGCTCTAAGGAGCATCAGGGTGAGGGCACATGGCTCTAAGGAGCATCAGCAATGTATCAGCACTAACATTTTTCACAAATTTACAATTTTGTTACAGAAAAGAAATGGTATAGTGGTTTAGCGATTAGCGGTTAACGTTATCCCTGTATTCTGCACGTTCTCTCTGTATTTTTTAGGCATATTTTGGATCCTCCTACAGTCTAGTAACTCATGGTTAGATGAACAGGTGTCTCAAAATTTCCAGCAGTGTGATTTCCTGCCACAGACTGGCACCCCGTCCAGGGTGTCCCTGGCCATGTGCCCCGAGTTTCCTAGGACAGGTTACAGGGACATTGTCACACCGAGGGGCGTAGCTAGAAATTCTGGGCCCCCTGACAAAATGTCACCTTGAGCCCCTCCTGCCAAATAAAATTAATATTTTTTTGTATTCAATGGCCCCTGTAAAGTGCTGGGCCCCCGGAATTTGCCAAGGTACCCATGCCCCTACTGCACCCCTGGTCACAATGCATTGGATTATTGGGTATGCAAAACTTTTAAGACAAGGTAACTTTCCGGTGGAAATGAGTAAACATTACTCTGGCTATAGATTGTAATGTTCATTCTGTGCTCGCTGGATTTCCTGGAGAATCCAGTTGACCACGGCCTTTTATGAGCTAATATCGGGTGAAATTCATGTCCCGACCTGCGAGACATGCTGGCCTTATAGGATTTGCTACCCCGCCATGGGAAACGCATTTGCTTATTTTGCTTTTTCGTAACGACGGATAGAATTCGCTTTCGCTTTGGTGCAATGACCCGGAGACGTCCGGTAAGAACATGCATTCAAATCAACTTCACAAAGTCGTAAACCCAGAGATGACGGCTAGGAGTTTCATCCGGAAGACAGACGAACTTTGATTTGGTTTCACGGCTAAGATTGTTCCTGTGGATACGGACGGTAGCCCTCTGCCCTAAAATGGGGCCTTTCCTCGACAGTGCGAATTCGCCGGGGCGGGGTTAGGAGGGAGTGCGACTCTGACGAGTCTGCAGAGGATTTTCTCTTGTCGAGGAAGGGCTGGCAAGTGTCTCGGTTTAAGCTGCTAGCAGAATTACAATAAATCAAGCATAGGTTACAGGTATGCAAATGAACAGATTACACAGGGTTTGTACAATAATCCTCTCGGAGTTCAGACAGTAACAGCCCACTGTGTGCTACATAACCCTACAGGCATATTCTGGGATATTTCTCACTGGGTTGTGGCAGCATATATGTGGTAGAAAGGTTACATGAAGAACAAGAGTTTTCCGTGAGTTGCGTCATTTTAAAGCTGAGCTCAGCATTTCAGAGTTTGGACAGCACCTATCCTGTCTTTGCCAGTCCACAATTTGGTCCAGAGTCTGACTTGTGATGCTACTGATTCTGCTGTTCTGAACTGAAGGGTCATTCACTCCGTCTTTTGTTGTTTTCTGAGATTAGACCAGAAGTGACCAGGCTTCCTCATCATATGTTACAGTACTGGCAGTCAAAACTCGTTCAGTCCTCATGTAATATAACATATAACTCCCATAAAATTTCCAAAACTCACTAAGTCCATAGAAATTTTCTGAAAAATTTTCTGACTGAGAGAGTTCCGGAAACGTGCTGCTGCAGAGTCACCCGTGTGCTGATAAACTTTAAAAAAAAAAAAAATGCTTAATTGCAGCATCAGCCACCAGCTACGAGCTGAAACTGACCACCAGGTGACCGGGCCTCCCCGGCGCGTGTCACCGTTACCGAGACACGGGACTAGCGGCGAGAGGGAGCCGGAGCCTGCCATCGGGTCGCGCGCCGTTGAGCTCTGGAATAATCTAGCAGGGCGGCAGATGGCTCAGCGATGGCGCAGTTTCAAACTGGACGGCGGGGATAATGCCTGAGCCCTGTCCCCGGCGACTCCCCATCATCTCTGATCGCGGCTGGTGGCGAGTGCCGGGGTGTTTTTTTCCTGCCCTGAGGAGCTGTGCTGTTTATTGCATGATCGAAAACCCCCCGCAGGCGTTCACTTATATGTCAGAGAGCCTGCGCCCGTTCCCCATGGCGTTGCACAGGGCTAACTTGTCCTGGCATAACCTGTTTACATCCGCACAGCTCACCCCATATGCTTTTTTTGCAGTAGTTTTATTTAGCATTACACTTTCACTATTACTTCTGACCACTCGCCGCACGTTGCTGTGCGACCGGCTTATGTAATTACTGACCAGGCCGTTTAATTGCTAGCTAAAGGGTGCGGGGGCGGTGGACGCGAGCGTGTCAGCGCTGTCCCAGACACCGCAAGGACATAGACATTTGGGTGACAATTGGTGCCACTGCGCTCCTGCTTGAAGCTCGGCGAGGCCACTGGCTGGACAAACTGCGATTATGCCCAGGAGGACAAGAACCGTGTCAAAAGCTGGTATTCATCATTATAGCCGCCAAATGGCTGAGACGGCAAAGATCAGACATTTTGGCCTGTCAGAAGCATCACTCTGCAGCACTGTCAACCACCTTTGACTCACAGGTGCCGGTAACAGAAGCACAAATGCCATCCCTCGACGGGGCCTCAAAACAAGCCTGTGGTCTTTCTCCAGGAAACCTCATGCAACTCTCCTCCCAGTTTCAGTCATAAATACACCAGCTTCTCCCCCGCGACCAAACGGACTTCCCTGTACAATGGCGTGACTGCAGATTCGCACAGATGGCTGAGAAGTGAAACAGCCATTCGCACTCCTAAACTATCATTTCACCGCAGATTCCCTTTTCGCGTTTCACATTAGTCATGAACCGCTCTCTTTGAGTTTATTTAGCGGGGTGTGATAAGTAGAGTAATAATAATAATTAATCACGGGCGACTATGTTTGAGCCAACAAATCTCATTAACGACCGGCTGAGAATCGCCTTCAGTAAGTAACGCGCTTTTTTCCTTCTGTGATCCATTAATAATGCGTCCCATTCCACGGTGCCTGTTGCGCACCTGATAATTTTGCGATTGCATATCTGTTTCCTTGTGTCTGCCTCGCATCCTAAAGCGCTATGTCCAAGGAACCGTCAGCCTATTTGTAGAAAAGAAATAAGATGGTTACGGCTGTCAAAACAATCTCCAGTTTCATTTCAAAGGAGCTGAATCGGTGCCCTGAAACAAATTATTTAAATAAACTGTGAGATGGTAAGATGTGTCCTTGAAGACCAATTTATGGTGATCCTACAATCCAAAAAACTACAATCACTGACCTTCAAAGGCCACATTTTACATATATGAGAGCTTTCTACGTTCTGACCCTCGGCACTGACACCCCAAATACACGAACGTAACGCACAAATTCTCTTCTCCTACAGCGGACCGGCAGAGGGCGCTGTGACCACATACCACCTGTCAGATTAATACGGAGCTCGATTTACCAACTTCCCAGTAAAAAAAAACACTAGAAAGGATTTCTTGCATTTGCATTAAAATGGCATTTTATCGCTAACGATTACCAGTCTTTCGAAGTAACATATTGCTACTGTATATTTTATGACATCTCAACATTGTAAACAATTTAAAGGAATTACTTTTTGTTTTTCCCATAATGCAAAGTGCCAGCCGTATATTTTCCTATTAATTTCACATACCTGTTCGCTTTGTGATTTGCAGCTGATCTGCGCCAATGTTGACACAATGGCGTTCGCGATAATAGCTGGGAGCAGCAGGCCAGCTACTGTGGCACCAACACAATTGCTTTAATTATTTCCTTGGACGAGTTTCTCTACCTATTAGCCAGTTCAGGTTCTGTGGTTGCCCCCCCCCCCTCCCGTCCATTGTCGAAGCCATCGTGTGAGCTGGCCCACTTTCTCTGTCCCATCAGTCAGTGTGAAAGACTGTGGAAGGCCAGACCTATTGCGCTATGATCCGTATCTGCGGGCCCACGACATAGGAAACAGGCATGGGAAATTGCAACAACACTGGGGAGACCAAGAGGCAGCGTCAACAACGAGTTAGCTATGTTTTTTTTTTTTTTAAAGACAGACCCCTCCCCAGGCTGCCCAAACAATGCAGAGAATAGGGCCAGCTTTTCATAGGATGAGCATCGGCAGACCTGGGAGGATCAAGGAGTCAAGGCCCAGCCAGGATATTGGGGAACATAATTAGCAATATTGGCTGATTTAAAGAGGCTGTTAACTTAAAAGGCCCCTCTACACATCTCTAGTTGTGGTAAAAGAAATCGATGTGCGGATTCTGGCTCTTTGTATATAAAAATAAACTCCAGATTTTAGTGTCCTACCAGAAAAATGTGATAGGCTAACTCAAATGTGTTGCACCAAGAGTCCCTTCCCCACACTCTCAAAAAAAAGAGTCCCAGTCTGTACCTCTGCTTGCCACTGGGGGTGTACCCCCAAGGGTCTGCCAATTGTACCCTTAGCTTAAAATGTACAGAATTGTAAGGGACAGCCCCAGTGACAAACAAACTAGTTCCCTTTCTTCTAACAGTGCAGGATAATCCCGACATACAGATTGTGTTGCTTTATATTTGGCAGATTATGATATTATTTTAGGGCCTGGAGTTTGAAAGAGCAAAATCGCATGGATGGAATGTGAACATCAAGGGTCTAAATGTGACTTTTGTCCTTTATGTTCCTCTTTCTCATTAGAAATGAGCTCTGAGATCCAAGTTTGAAACTGCAGGTATGTCAAAGCAGAACGTGAAAAACGTGGTACCTACAGGTTCTGTAGAAAAAAAAACAATACTAAACGAAAACCAATAGTGCTTTATCCATGTTAACCACAATGCTAGGGACGCAGTATTTTTAATGAAAATGAAACGTCAATAATACCGTGAAAAAATGAGAAAAATCCGGAATTGTGAACGTAAAAACACCGTACATGGCCTTACTACACGTATCTACACGTACAGATGAGGCAGTGTACATTTCTTTTTGTAATCTTAACCGCGCTGACATATCCAAGGGGTGTGTTCGATTTAATTTGATATATTAAGTAACAGGATTTAGCAATAGTAAATTCCAGAAGACTAGGCAATGTGTGATTATGGTAATTCTCCCCATTTTTACGCCCATTATATTTTCCACTACTTGGTTATAGTGCATGTTTACTTTCACGCTGCCATGAGAGAGGCGGCCACCGCGCCAGTATTACATGCTGATTGCATTTTTAATACAGTATAATCCGACCCCAACCACACGGTGGATCCAAGCAGGGCAGTTTCTGTGCATAACCCAGGTGTTCTTACAGTTCCTGTATTAGTAATTCAGATTTCTGGGAAAAATAACGCCCACAGCCTGCCTCTTTCAGTAATTTGAAACGGGATAAAACATCGTCTGGTTTTAAAATGTGCACGAAACAAACACCCAGGAGATTGTGCGTGAATCACGACAGTAGTCTGTAGAAGGTGCCTTTATTACTGTTGTTTTTTTATTTTTATTTTTACTGGGAAGCAAACAGGAGTGAACGGCGACGTGGATTTTTTTTTCCCCCCATCTAGCTTCCTGAGAGATTTTTGCTTCTTTCCCCAGCTCGTGTAAAACGATCTCCTCCGGGCAAAGCCTTTTGTACTGAGTAAGGGGGAGGAGAAGCCCCATTCTCTCCTTCATCGTCATTTTTTTCCTCCTTCTCCTTCCCCGTTTCCTGTTCCCGATGTAACTCCGGGCGGATGTCAGCCGCTCTCACAGGTGTGCCTCGGTAAAGTCGCGGGTTTCAGAAGAAACACACCTGAATTAATCATGTGATTCGGTACCTGGGCGTGGAGAAAGTCCTCGTCGTCTCTCCGCGGCGTTTCGTTCACAGCGCCAGTCTCCTTTTCTCACTCGCCAAGTGCTTTTTAAGCTGCCCCGGTCCCCGGGAATGATTCTTTCCTGTTGTCTTCTGCTTCGCTTTGCCAGGAGAAAGATGTGAACTTTTTCCCCAATCCACATTGTTCGTATCTGGAGGATTACATTTTTGATTTTTTTTTCTGGGGAACAAAACAAAACTAGGACGACAGTAGTGTTCACGCACGAATAGTGTTTCCAAGGTGAGTTCGATTATATTTGTTTTTTTTCTATTGGTCACATGAGGGTGTCTGGGACAGATTTGGGTGCCTTTTCGGGGTTATCGTGGCCATCAGCTGTATCCATTGCCGAAGTTTTTTAAAAAACGCCATGAATTGAAACAATCTGAGGGCGGAAACACAAACTGGTTACAGAGTAAGTAGTAGGAGCCGTTACGGCGGATCGCGGCTGACCTGCATCTGCAACAATGTTGCGATCAAAAGGGACTCCAATCCAGCTTTGTTTGTCAACAGCAAGCCCCCGGTACGCCGTATTTAAAGGTGTGCAGGTCGTATCTCAACCGTACAAGTCTCCTCATCCGCCATGCGATCCCTCCCTATTTGTGACAATTCGGAGAAAATGTTTAGAGAAGAAATGCTGGTTTCCTATAATATGGGTAGAAAGGATTTCGAGTAGTGCGGACCGGCGTGTGATCAGGACGCTCCCATCAGTTTTTAAATAAATGTTTGTTTAGTTCCTAGCAAATC
Organism: Mormyrus hasselquistii; assembly: GCA_026779605.1. Taxonomy (NCBI): domain Eukaryota; kingdom Metazoa; phylum Chordata; class Actinopteri; order Osteoglossiformes; family Mormyridae; genus Mormyrus; species Mormyrus hasselquistii. The sequence continues at coordinate 4,722,173 of JAODKE010000001.1, forward strand.
AGAACGATTTACCACATTCTATTGCGACGTGAAAGTAAAAAAAGAAACTACAGTATGCATTCCCAACTACAACCGGCTGTGAAAAATCGCTGGAAGCAGAAAACCAGATCGCTGTTTTGTGCCGATCGTATGTGTTTTAACGATACTTTGCTTTCGTTATCACACGGAGTCCTGACAAAAGCAGGGCGGCGTATTTTCCACACTGTTGCTCTGGATCAAATTCCACGTTTCGACATATAGCTTGGATTCTTAAGATGGACTAAATGGACCCGATCCCTTTGTCGTACTGTATGTAATAATAACATAAATAAATGTGACTTATTTATATGGAATGTGGGTTTCCCTCGAAAGAAGTTCTTGGTTTTATCACGTTTTAGGTCGTCAACGTGACTGTAGTCCTCGATTTAATGAGAACTGTTAGCACCTGAATTCAAAAGCCGTAACTGATAAAAGGGACTATGTTTAAATGTCTGATTTTCTAGTGAGTAACTCCGCTGTTTGTTTTTCTTCGTGTTGAACATGAAAACAGTGGGTCCATTCATGTGCTTCCTGGGTCTCTTGATCTGTGCTGTCAATCCGTACCCCCTAGTTCCTGGACCTGTATCTCTCTCACTGTACAGCCTTGTCTTCTCCTGAATTGGGTAAAGAACCCCACCCAATCATCCCGTATCTTCACATACAATCCCTATTATGGGAAATGCCTTACCGTAGGGATTATATTCATATAAATATTTTTGAATGATGTTGAAGTAATTGCTGCTGTACAGAATGAGAGTAGATCTCATGAAGGGGAAGCGTGGTCGCATGGGTCCGGGTTGGTGGACATATCATTGCCAGACATTGGTCATGGATGGACTGGACTCTTCAGTCTTGTCAATTGGCCCGGATTGCGGCTGTGTAAGGCAGGTCTCTCTGTCCAGCCGTGCAGTTCTTGGTAAATTCCTTTTCCCTAAATTGAAATGAACTTAGGCAGCATTGCTGGTAATTGCCATGCAGTTCCCATGAAACGTTTATTAGTCTTGAAGCTTTTTGCTGCTTCCTGGTTTGTGGTCATGAGTGTGGGAAGTTCAGCAGCTGCAGTGTACATCAGGAACATGGATTATCATGTAAATTTCGACTAATACAGTCATAGTACATTTCATTAATAAAGTGGTATTTGCTTTACAAACAGGTTATGGCGGGTGAATCACCAGTTTCCGTATTTGTTGGGATGCATTCATCTCTGTGGATTTTTATTTATTTATTTATTTATTTATTTATTTATTTATTTTTAGAAGTGTTCGTTATACAACTTGTTTCACTGAAGGTTGTGAGGACAGTTGGGTCTCACCTGAAAATAGCTCAGGGGTTCGGTTTGTGGTCTCATCGAATATCGATCCCCGTCACATTCGAATGTTTGCGGCCCATCGATGTGCTTCAGAAGCGGGCTGCTGTCTTAGATAAGCAGCGTAATGCAGGCTGGCTGTAGGCCATCAGAGTCACCACTTCATATCTAGTTGCTGTTTACTCCTCCGCTCCTTTTGACGCAAGCTTGACTGAATCTTTCGGTCCACGAGAAACCCCGCTTGGGGGGGCACCGTTGGTCAGCCTCTTCCCACCCCCATGCCGTGACCTTATTTTGGGGTGAGAGCGGCTCTCTGTGTCGGTGTGCGTGTGGCGATTGCGGCTGTCCGGGTGGAATGCCCGTTTGGTATGTCGCTCTGTGGTGGTGGTCAACTCTCACGAGGTTGGGTAGACGTGCTTTTGGTTATGTGACCTCTGAGTGATGTGATTTGATGGTGTTAGCTGTGAATGTGTAAACACTGAACAGGAAGAGTGTCTGTGTGTGTGTGTGTGTGTGTGTGTGTGTATTTATTTATTTGTGTGTGTGTGTGTGTGTGTGTGTAGGCACACACACCCACGCACATACATGTGGTCTTTCTGTTCTCGGGTTTTGAGTGACGTGTGGCTCAATGATCAGGGGGCCCCTGATTCAGCAGAACGGCGTCACGGTTGGGCCCTTGACGGAGGCCTTAACCTGGAATTTCTTCAGGGACCGCCCGACCCAGATCTTTTTCCAACATGCATGTTGCTAATCAATTAAATGAGCGTATGCGCAAATCCAAGATTAGCCTCAGATTGGGGTGCAGAGAGCAGCATAGGCTATCCTAGGCTGCAGCCCAGGGCTGTGGCGAGATGGAACGGTGACACTGTTCAGTCTGATCGGGCCGCTGGCAATAACCCCCCCCGATCGGCGAGTTTTCATTAGAATATTTTTACTGTTCCATCTTTTTAAATTCCTCCTCGATTCTCTTTCGGCTCCAAACAATAGGTCAGATTGGCCACTTTGGGGGGGATAACTCTGCCAGATAAGGGCCCTCAGAGAAGATTGTGCATTCCTGCTGTCTGTGTGTGGATCATGTACAAGTTACATAGGGGTGCGGGGACCAAATGTTCTCGTAATGCGATTAAAAACTTGTTTTGACGTTGTGAGGACTGTTTCTTTGCTCCCCACAAGGGGAAATTCAGTTTTATATTATATTACTTAAGCAAGCAAACTATATATATATATATATGTGTGTGTGTGTGTGTGTGTGTGTGTGTTTGCTTGTCAGAGTGATTTTACCTTGAGAAGGACCCTTAATCCCAGTCACATCAGCGCCGGGTCAGAATTCCTCATATGTCCATCTCGTATGTCCTTCGCCTTTATGAATGTCATACGTATGATATTTGTGTATTTGGATTCCTGGCCCCCGCACCCCGGTCTCGGCCGCACCTGTGGGTTGCCGGCTCTAAGCAGCCACACGCCGCCGCCCACTCACCAGCTCCTTGAGCTTCATTACCGCGGCTAACGAAGGCGCCGTGGCAGAGACCGGCCCTTAGGTGAGATCACACTCATTCTCGCGCCTTCTAATGAACAGCTGTTGGCACTGCGGAGCCCGTGGGCCTGATCTCGCCTGTGTCGTCGCATCACCCTCGCAATAAAACACCTCTTCCCTCTCCACCCTGGTGGGTCCATCTTCTTCCTCCTTCCCCCATGGCTGCACCCTCCCCTCCCCAGGCCGTATGCGGGTGTTAAATCCCTGACCCCGGGGCAGGCTTGTCCGTATTGTCTCCATTCGGACATGACCGGGCCCAAGGACGTACTGAGGTGGTTTGGCCCCCCCAGCCCACGCACAAGAGGTCGTCTAGGACTGAGATATTGGAGCTTTTTATTTGATATTTTTTCATGCTTGCTTGTGAAGCGCCGAACAGACTGACATTTAGTACTTCAGATATTAATATGACTCTGTTTAAAATCCCATGCGGGGTGAAATAAAATTAAGTTGTCTAATGTGTCAATCAAATTCAGTGTTAAAATGTCAAGGAATGATTGAATTCCAGTGTTGGACCAAACTGCTAGTGTAGTTTTAGGTGTTTTTTTTTTTTTTTTTTTTTTAAGGTGCTGTGATGTAGCTGCTTCATTCAAATGAAACTCTTAAGTTGGTTGCTATAGCTCAACAAGCACAGTCTCATGCTGAAGACGCAAAGGATTGTGGGTTCACATTCCGGGGAGCACAGATAAACAGCAGCCCTTTCCTCTACCGTCGGTCGATTTGGATAAGAATGTCAGATAAATGCATAAATGTAAATTGATGGATGGTTGATTTTAGGCAGATTTATTTATCTTCTTCCCTGGAAGGTGAACGCTTGTCTCGGAAGTGGTCTGTCTTTGTGAGGAACGACTGAAAAATGAGGAATCCCTGGCGCTTCCTGTCTCCTTAGTGCGTGTTGGATGTTTTTTAGGAGTGTTTTTGACTGAATGTTGCGATAGAGGCCAGTTTCCACACTCCGTAGCAGAATACCTTAAACGTAAGAGGAAATGTTGTTAGTCCTGGAAGGGGCCGGCTGCCACGTGTCAGGATCATGTAAACTTATTAGCTATATTGTACTAATGATTAACCCCTGCTGTCTTTTATGGCAATAGCCCAGTACTTCCCTGTTCTTTTTTTTGCTCCTTCACGTGGACTTTTGAAGATAAATTTTGACAAGGTACTAACAAGTGTTGGCCCAGGCTTTCATCTGGCCGTGCGGCCGGTGAGCGCGTGCGGCCATCAGCGAACGTCAGTCCAACCTGTGCGATTGCCACTGCAGCGGTTGCCAGATCTTGCCTGGACTTGGAGTGTGTGCATCCCAGTCGAAACGAACTGCATTCAGCTACACTGGGAGATCACTGCCAGCTTAGTAAAGCAGCCATAAAATTCAGCTGGCCGTACTTGCGGTATTGCCTGTCTGTATCGGTTATTTATAACCGGAGTAAATGAGTTTTCGGCGCGGTTGCAGCTCTTCTTTGACTCTGTACGCCAAGGTTCGAGATGGGGGTCGTGTTCTCCAGCACTGACAATGAGTTTTAAGTCTGTGGTGCAGAGTGCAGCCTAATTAAGGTGCTGGTGCTTTTCTGCTGGATCAAGGTGATTCATCTGCTGTGTGTGTTTAATTCCGGTGACGGAGCGGTACTGTGGAGGCTGCCGGCCAGCGCATTCCTTTCTATGTCTTGTTTTCGTTTAGTCTTCTCCCCTCACAAAAATGCGGTGGGGGAGGGGGTGTTTTGAGAGTGCTTGGCCCTCATAGCCTCTCCCCCCCCTCCCCCCAGCTGTAGGGGAAGGCCAGAGAGGGAAGCAGATCGTCAGTTTTGTGACTTTGTGTCATTTCTCCTCTGCCGCTCTAGGTGGCGCTATCCTTGGCAGGGCGTTTTTAAATTCTGGGGATCTCAGACAAAATGAGACGACTCATGCTCCAGTTCCTGTGACTGTCTGGTAAACTTTTTCCCAACCACCCCCCCTAACTGCTCTGACCAGAATCCACTCGCATCTGAGAATCGATCTAGTTCTTGCCCAGCGCAGCACGCGAACCCGCTCCTAGGTGGCTCATGTGCCTTCCCGCTTCCTGGGCCTTTTACCGGACTACTGGACTTTGCCTCCCCTCCCGGAGAGGCGATGACACGCATTCATTCAGCCTGACTCACCCGTCCCAGCGAAAAATAGAAGAGTTTCTTTAGAGGGGGGCAATTCCACTCAGGTTTTGTAAATCTCCGCTTTGTGTAAACATACCCAATGGGTTTTCAGTTGGACGGCACCAGCACATTCTTTTTTTGTTTATTGGGAGGGGGTGGGATTTTCAATAGAACGGCATGTGACCATTGTCTTGCCATAACTGTCTATATATCTATTGTATGTATGAGAGCCGTTGAGAACATACTTGCTGAATAAACCTGATTGTGGTTTTTGGGGTGCTTTGCTTTTAACTGGACTGGCTTGTCTGGCTGTTGAATTCAGTTTGGGCTTTAACGTCACGCCACAGCCGCTCTGCACCGGACTGTAGCTCCCAAACACATATAGACGCTGTTCCTATACAAAGTGGTATTTCCTGTTCAGTTACTTCCTCTCGACCTGTCGCAAAGCTAGCATTAATTTTTCTCCTGTTCAGACCTGTAATTGCAGGCTGAGACCGGGGTCACAGACCTTTCTAGAAGCTGTGCTCTTTTCTCTTTGCAGCCGTTATTGGGCCCCTTGGAGTCGTGGTGTTTATCGCGAATCCTCTGGCAAATTGGATCTCTAAATTGCTTGGCCGTCCAGAGCGTGAAGGGGGGGGGGGGGGGGAAGGGAGATTTTGGGGGTTTATGTAGTTTTTTTTTTTTTTGCTCAAATACATTTTACCAGAAGGCCTTCAGGGTCTCACCTCAACTTTGAAGGAAATCTCCAGTGGAGTCTAGGTGTCGTGGAGCTGGGCTGGAACACCGATTGCTGTCCTTTCTGTTCCTCTGTCTAATGATCTCCAAATCCTGCCCATTTTAATATACTTGACTGACAAAGAGCCACCCCCCCCCCCTCGCCGTCTCAGGATTTTGTGTGTTTTCCATGTTGCGCGTTCCTTGCTGTTTTATGGGTAATCAGTCATATGGAAGTTTTTTTTTTTTTTTTTTTTTCCCCCTCTACTGGAAAGTCCCTAATGACTGCATGGAATTTTTTTTACCTTAACCTCCTATTTTACCCTGAGAAAAAAAATAATGGATGTCTCTGCCGTTGAAGTGTGTGACGGCTCTTTTAGAAACGGTGGTCCTGATTTTCTTTCTTTAGCACGATGTTCCTAAGTGCTTTGAGGAGTCTGCCGGAGCGGTAGTAGCATTTTGTTCTAGCGTGGTTTGCACGTAGACAAGTTTCACACGGCCGTCTGAACATGAGATTCGGAGAACCAGGAGTGTGTGGGGGGGCGGCGGCAGGCGTCGGTGACGAAGCGGCTGGAGAAACCTTGTAATGCCCTGGGGGCGGAAGATGTAAATTTCGGCTCTGTAGCTGAGTTTGCGATTGAGCAACGATCACACGTGTGATCACGTCATACGTGTCGACATGTATGACCGCACGCCTTTGTTCTCCTCCTGACACTCTGCCTGCCATGTGAAGGTCTCTATCCGCGCCACCTGTGCGACGTTCCGACTGACCCGTCTGCAGGCGACCGGAACGTGAACCAGGTCCGATAAGGACCCAGCTGCCAATCCCGACATCTCGTCAGGCCCCCGTCTGATCCAGGTTCTGCCGGGTCGCTCTCCCGGTGGCACGACCCTGGCGTGACCTCTGCCCGTCTGATTCATTGCCAGTCCGCCCCCTGATGTGCTTTGGCGGTACTTTGGGCTCGGTGACCTGAGTGACCTTTAGTCGCCCGTGTGACTGGCTGGGAAGCCTGCTGTCTCTCAAACGGCTGCATTGTGAGAATTCATGTCCTTTGTATGCCTGCGGCTCGTGAGGAGGAGAACACTAAAGGGAGGATGGTAATGGGGGTAGTGTTGAGAATATTTAAAAATGTAAGTGTCAGGTTTTGAAAGTGCTGATGTTTTAAACTTGGCTACTGATTTCTGAACTCTGAACAAGTCGTGTGTGTGTGTGTGTGTGTGTGTGTGTGTGTGTGTGTGTGTGTGTGTGTGTGTGTGTGTGTGTGTAATTTTTTTTTAATATATTTTAAAATGTTTTTTAATAGATCAAGTGAGGGAATATGAATCATTCCTCATTTAAATGCCAGTGATGGATGTGGGGGGGGGTGGCTTCAGCCCAAAGGGGCCCAGACATGAAAAGCTACGAAGGGGGGGAAATAGTGTGTCTATATAATACATAATAAGAATAATTACACAACATTAAAATAATTATTAATTTAAAAAACAAAATTTTATGCATCAAATTAACATGCTTATGTGCAAGTAGAAAAACCAGAGTGTTGACAGGAAGGGGGGCCAAAAAATATTTGCTGCCTAGTGTTCTGTGATGACTTGATTGGCGGGGTGCGGGGGATATTTTCGGTTGGGTGCGTGCAGCCCCGCGCGAAACCTCTGATCAGGAGCCACCTTTCCCGCGTCTGTGATTCCACACCCGCGACTGCATGCCGGTGCTTCCATGTCAAATTGCTCTCCTTTTGACGGAGGCGCTCTCGCAGGTTTGTGGGGAAGCATTCTATTAATAGCCCCGAGTGACCAGCGAAAAGTACCAGCCCGCGTCTTTGACGCTCAATTTCCACCGAACACCAGTCCAGCCTAATGTGCTTAATGGTATAACTGGACCCTGTCTGTCAGGTGGATGGCGGAGCGGAAGGCTCCGCTTATTGGCTGTGCTTGCTTGGCGTTATGGCTGGTGGCTGCCGTTAATTGGCAGTGAGCCTGATCAGGTCACATACATACTGTGTGTGTCTGTGTGGATTTTTTTTTTCCTTTATCAAAGAGCAAGCCCACATCTCTGCCCTTCCAGAGAAATGTAATCCCAGCCACTGATACCAGTCCCCGATTTCTTCATAATGCAATCTGTCATGTGATCAATAATTTGATTCCGCTGGCGAGTCCTAGTGTCTGCCTTCAGTCACACCTGCTCCTCCTGCTGCTCCCGATGCCTGTCAGCCAGGTAGGGGTGACGTCCTTGGGCTGGCAACGTCAAAAAATGGTCCAAAAAATAAAATAATACCCCGTTTTGATTATTTTATTTTATCTGAGATGAGGGGCCGCTGAGGCGATCTTGTGTCTCACCCCGCTGAATGGCTGGGTCTGGGGTGTTGGCAGGTGGCAGGGATCGGTTTGCACGTTGCTCCCGGTCACCGTCATGCCTTGAGGATGGAAATGGCCGTGAATCCTGCCCTCGGTGGGGGAGCTTATCAGCGACCTGACATGCTCAGTCGTGTTTTTTGGTTTCTCGTTAGGTTTGTGGCGTTTTGTTTTTTTTTCTTTTTCTTTTCTTTTTTTCTTCTTTTTCCCCTCCCCTCTCCGCGGGAAGCATGACTGTGGAGAGGAGCTTTATCTCTTACCCTCGTCCTCCATCCGAGCTGCAGTCGGGGGAACTGGCCCGAATCTGCTGTGCATCAGTATTCCTGGGGGCACAAAACTTACCCAGCAGGCACCTCTTCGGGGTTGTCGCCAGGTCAAAGAGGCAGCTCCTTCCACAGACGTTAACGGCCACGATTCTACCAAACTGGCTCTTATCATGCCAGCACGCTTCTTAAAAATACCCTCTGCGCCCATTTGTTTTCCCAGGTAATCTCTCTCCATTAGTGTTGCAGCCTGCCAACCTTATTTCAAAGAGCCAAATTTCGATGAGGACCACAATTAATTTTTTTGTTTGCAATACGGTCAATTTAATAATTGCCTTTAAAGGGGCGCAGCCAGATCTGGGGGTTTTAAAGACATTTGGGGCGTAATAAAGAGCCTTGTGTTGAATTACATCTGGCCGAAATATCAATTGGATTGAACTCCTGCACAGTCCTGTGATGAGGAGGAGTTTATTAGTGACTGGGGGGCTTGCCTGAAGTAACATTGGTGGTGGGAGGGGTTAAATTATCCTCATCTGTTCGCCTGGTTCTCTGCCCCCCAGAGCCTCTCTGGAATTCTGGGCTCTGTCATCCAACCCCCAGTTGCCCCCCTCCCCCCCCCCCTTCCTTGTGTTTACTATGGCTTTTGTACTCCAGTATAAACAGGAGATCTGCAGGCCATGTCTGTGTTTTTAGGGGTTCATTGCCTTTCTGAGACCGGAGAGCAGAACATGGGCGGGGTTGCATCTCCATGTCCCTCTCGAGATCCGGTCTGACCAGACGGATCCCCCTTCTGATTCATCTGTTGTTGTTCAGGGCTGCTTTGAGGCAATCACGTGACCCAGGCTCTGTTGGCATTTCCGTTTGGTAATTGTCTGACTTTTTTTTTTTTTTTATTTCTCCCATTTCTGGAATTTTCTCCCTCTTGCCAAAGGTGTGCAGTTACCTCCCCCTGCCTCCAGCCCCTTCTGATTCATAGCCCCCGCCTCAGCTTTTGCTTGCCCCATCATCGTTTTTGTTTTGACGCCGTCTGATCGCACGCGCCTTGTCGGTCTTCCCAAAATCACGTTTGCTGACGCCCGTGAACCGCCCGAACCTGCTCTTAAGATCGCCGCGAAAGGCCATCGGGTTTAATAAACGCTTTTATTTATAGCACTCCCACAATTCACAGTCGCTTCTGAGAAGTCTCACGCAGGAACCAATTAAAAAGGTGTCGGTTCCCCGCGTTTAGCCGCTTAATTAGGCACAGGATGGGTTTTCGATCGTTGTTGAGTGAGCCCCAACGCCGGTGGGCGTCTCGTGCCGCTGTGTTTTGGGGAGGGCCTGCCAGAGGGCGTCATCCATCCGGGAGAGCCGGTACAGTGATGTCATAACAAGACTGACCAGAACCGGTCAACCACTTAGGGCGTCATCTTCTGAGGGGGCGCCGACCTTAGCAGGCCGGTTCCTCTGGGGGGAGGGGGTGTAAACCAACTGTGCCGGTTGAAGTCTACACGCTGTAGCTGGATCTTTAAAATCCAGTCGCGGTAACAAGTCCCCGAACCAGGCTTCCCCCTACAGAACTGGACGTTAACCTTGCCGATTAGTCAGTTTAATTGTTCATAAAGAGATGTTCTAATGCGCCTCTTTAAACGAGCCGAGATTTTTCTCATTTTAGTGCTACATGAGCCATGCTATTAATTTAGTGCCTGAGTCATGTCGGATGAATGTTAAGCCTCGGTGACGGCGCTCCGTCACCCATCATGTGTGTCCTCCAATCCCCCAAGTCTGGGAAGCCATTAAAGTGATAACTGGAAGTGTTTATTGGGGGGGCGGGGGGCAGTTGTACATATGACGGCACGCGAGGTGGGGTTTATTGAATTCCCAGAGTGCTTCCCATATGTCTGTCCTATCTCTTCCTAAGGTATATGTACAGATCTGATGGTTATCTTCCCAAAGAAATATGTGTGATCCACTGTAGCTTGGCTTAAGTTTGTTTTAGTCTTGATGTGGCGTGGCGTGCTGGTTCCACGTTCTCAAGAACATGTCGAGCTCCGTCTTTCTCTGTGTAGGACCTGGGCTTGTCCCGACTCGTATGTTTTTGTGAGGTGTGGAAGACAAAGGAATTTCCGAATCCGGACTCTGCTGCGGAATGCAGAGAAGCAGGTCATTGGTACATTTAAAAAAAAAAAAAAAAAAAAAAAAAAACCTTATGAATGAAAAATTATGAGTTGTACTCAAAGCTGCACCCCCTGGGAGGAGGTTACATTAATCTGAAAAGGCAAACGTTTTTAATGGGACATATTTATCAGCAGATGTGACATATATTAGCCGTGTCACTCCGCGGCCCTTCCGACTGACTCTGACTGGCAGTAAGCCGCTGCTCTTTGAGGCCCCTCAGTTCACTAAGATTTCACTTACGGTTCTGACTGTGATGAAAGGTGACTCTGTCACTTATAAACAGGTTTATAGTCTGCCGTTAGGTCAAAGGTCAGGGCTGTGGTCTGCACCTGGCAGGTCATGCTCCAAGGAGATACTTTGATCAGCTCCGTTTTATCTGGTTTGTTTTTTTTTTTTATTTTGCTTTTACCCCCCCCCCCCCCCATCTCCGAATCCCCACCATTGGCTGCCAGCTATCTGCCAAGCTAATGCATCGCAGACTTTCAAATCCGTATAGACGGCTTTATTTTTAACATAAAAAAAAAAAAAACCGTTTTGAGTGGATATACATTTCCTTTGTGCCAGCCCTATCTCTGTCCTTGATATTTTAATGAGCCTTTTAAGAAATTGATATGTGTTGCTGGCAATCTAGATGAGCCATTCATCGTGTCTTATGATTGCTATTTATCTTGAATGCATGTATTTATACATCCATCTGATTTTCCCGACAGATGCTCACTTGTCTTGATGTGTGTGACTTTCCAAGGTCTTGTTATGCTATTGAGTCTTGGTCTTCCGGCTGGTAACCTTTTGAATAGGATTTTCATATGCTGTTGCTTTTAAATAAATATGCTGGGCTCTGTGCTGTCGGCAGACTATCATGTGACACGTAGCCTGTTTTGGATCCTCGCCGGGCTGGTTATCTTGGGGAAGGCCGGTGACGAGGCTGCCACTGGCTGGCCACCACCCGCCGGGCGCTGCGGCTTCTGCCGGTCCTGGTTCCGCTCAGCTGTCTGCTTTAAACTCTCTGACAGATGTTTATCGGCGCGACGCTGCCCATGTGCTGCGTTTGTTTGCTTGTGCTGTCAGAAGCTCTACGGATGGAAATCAGACACTTGTTCAAATAAACGCTCACTCTTTGTTTGTTTGCTTCCTGTGTTATACATTTTTGCCATATTTAGCCGTTCGGCTGGCCAGACCCAAAACAATGTTGAATTCCGTTCGTGTTTTTGCAACATTTTCGCTATTCTGCCAATTGTCATCTCAGAGAGGTTGGTGGAGAACCGGATTTCACAAGAGGCTGTGGGGGCTCTCTCCGCTCTCGGCTGTGCACAGTTCCTGTAAGGAATTTCAAAAGAATCTTGTTGGCTGCATTTATTTTTAGTCAGATGCTGGCATGTTTAATTCCAGTGCTTGACATAGTGGCAGGTGGCAAGGTAGCTCAGTGGTCACCGTGTGTGTGTGATGTGTGCTGTTTATATATTACGTATATTATATGTCACTATATGTTGTGATAACAACATGCTATTTTGACATTATAGGGACCATCTTTTCGGTCCCCACAAAGGTAAACAGTTTTATAGAAATGGAAAAGAAAAAAAATGCAGACAGTTCAAAATTCTGGTGTTTGATTGGATCGTGAAGAAATGTATATCGTGTATATTGAAGTAAGATCTTGTCACGAAGATTTGAAAATGCCACGGTATGTCCAAAATGTCTCCGCATATCGTATTACCCCTAATATCAACTAAGCCTGGGTGAATTACCGATGTACAGGTGTCTGCCTTGGCTAATCCTGCGGGCTCTGTGTGGCTCGCTGGTAGTGGGTTAGTGCAATCCTGCGTTGGCTGGGTTTTGAAGCCCCATTTTTGCTTTCATTACTTTGGCATGTACACGGCTCTTTCCCGCCGACCGGGTGCCGGTCTCTGTCTTCCGCTCCCACTCTGCCATCACTGCCCTGTGGAACTCGCCGTCCACTTCAGAGACCCATCTGCCGCATAATTAATTTCAGTTGGTTTGACGACCACGCTGGAATCCGAGATGTTTAATAACGTCCAGACAATGGTCTTTTAGAGGGAGGATTTGAGTAAATGTTCATTTCAAACGGATTGTAAAACTATTAACAC
>JAODKE010000001.1:4746324-4760482 GCA_026779605.1 Mormyrus hasselquistii
CTCTCTTCCACTTATTTCATGTCTGAATCATGAAAGTGGAGCCTGAATTAATTGGGTCACAGTTTCATTGGCGAACACGTGGCCCCCTGCTGCTCAGCCCAGCGTGTTGCGTGGCCCCGAGTCGCCGCGGTCCCCCAGCAGCCCGTCTGGGGCCCGTGGCTCCTTGTGGCGATGATGTTGGTCAATCTTGAGCATGCGTTCTGCCCCCAGAGTTCCTGCCAGGGGGGATTTTTTGGTTTGGTTTTTTCCATCACCGCCCCTTGAATTTTTTTTTTCTCAGGGCCTGTTTCGTGTCGCGCAGGTTTTTGCATCCTGTCACCTCCTCCCTCAGGCTCCAACATGGCAGATGAAGGGGTACGCCTGGACTCGTCCCGGTTAGAATCTCCCACACGGCCTGCCTGTGAGGGGCGCTCCTGTACCAGACAGGCTAGAAATCCCTTAAACGCAGCGGTCGATCCAAGCATGTCGGTGGTGTGTGGGGGTGGCAGACCCCCTTAAAAGTAGCAAAAATTAATTATTCCTTGAAAGCAGGCATGTTAACGGTCCTCTGCGAATCTGTGCTCTACTCGAGGCCTTCAGTCAGTGTCGGCAGTAGTGCAGCAGCCCCCGCTAGTGCTTTAGCCATCCCCCTGAGTGGGGGTGATTTATTGGTGGGGGTGGGGGTGGGAGTTAATGACACAGGGATGGGAGGGGGCTCTGGCTGGATCCGTGCCGGCTCACTGGGGCTGTTCCCCTGTCCCTGCCCCCACTAGTCCATTAATCTTCATCCCTCCACCAGATGGACACGGATGCTGGTGTTCTTACCTCGAGACAAGGCCGCTTACCAGACTGTGCTCGGCCCACGCCCCAAACTCCCCCCCCTTTCCCCAACCTGGAACCGTGTTAATTAGCTGATGAGCCTGGAGCCAGGGACGTGCTGCCCAGCAGTGCCCCCTGCAGGTCTCCAGAGAGTCCTCCCCAAGCCACTGTGTTTGTTGGGGGCCGCGGTGGATGTCGGTGCAAGCTGTCTGAGCTGTGGCCTCCTGCCAAGTCTGGGTGTTATGGTGGCTTTTTATTTTGCTCATTTATTAACCCATTTCCACGTATTTATCCGTGTGTGGGCGAGCAAGAGAGAGAGCGAGCGAGATGGAAAGAGAGAGATGCACACCATTGCTTGGCATGTGCGCGAGCTGTTCTGCTCCCGCGGCCACACCCTTGGCATAGCCTGGCACCCAGGGATTAAAGGGACGGCAGGAGAAGTATCGGGCTCCTAGCCCTGGGCTCGCACAGGGCGCCGTTGCCTGAAGAAAGTAACAAAAGCGTTGTTAAATGTATCGTTGGCTATATGAGAATAGCAACATTTGGCGTTTAATATCTTGCTAAGAGATTCTGTAGCTAAGATGCCCATTTCCTGCATTTCCCCAAACAGAGCCGCAGGAGGATAACAAACGCGAGGCCGTCTGACTGATTACCGACCCACAAACTCAGCCCATTTCGGTTCAGTACCGTTGAATTGCATTATATATTTTGAAGGCGCATAAGTGCCTCTTTGATGGAACCCTGGTCACACATTAATCTGTTATCGCTGTTGCAGGAGCACTGCTGCGTTTCCATCGGCAACGGTCAGGTGTACTTAGGCACGTCATGTCGCTTTTAGTTTTTTTTTTTTTAAAGGTGCAGTATACTGTGGGAAATACCTCGGTGCGAAATGGCCGATAGCCAGTGGCTCCTGTTTTCCATGGTCATGCAAATCACCTATTTTTTTTTTAATTATTATTATCGGCTGGATTGTCCAGAAATTGTCACATTTCCATACGTAATGGGACTCGCTGATAAGTAAAAAGACAAAAGGTTGTTGTTTGACAGTTATGGTGGGGGGGGGGGGGGGGGGCCTGGGTGAGATTGCACTCTGATTTCACTGGGTCGAATCTGATGAAAGGAACCTGGTGGGGGAAATTGGATGGCCGGGGTCTCGTTTGTGGATCCATTTACTTTAATCCCAAAGTGAGCCACGGCTGATTACACCTAAATGGCAGCTTACCTGCTTTGTGTGTGCGGACCCCTTCACCCCAAAGGGAATCTACCCCATACACGGCGGATTCGTCTCACAGGAAGGCTCACGGCTCGTGTTGTCCTGTCGGTGGACACGCCCATGTGGAGAGCAAGCTGCCGAATCTTCTGTAAATGACACTGAGCCACTGGTCATCTGTCCACAAGGATATGGCTGTGCTCGAGAAAATATCTACCTGAATGGGCCCCCTCCCTTCTCTAAACCATATCTACCACTTGTTAAAAATTGAAATTCGCTTTTCCAAACAGACTTCATTCAGTGATCATTTTCCATGCCGTGTTGACCAACTGCAGCGTCTCTCATGGCGCCCTCTAGTGTCTGGGCTGCTGAATGTCTTCCCCTGTCTCGCCCTTAATGAGCTGCACTGCCTATGTCATAACTCGCCCTTTGAAATCACTCTGTCTGTTGCCCGAGAGTTAATCCGCCGAATTCCAACCGTTGACCCTTGACACGTTGGGGCTTCTGGGACCTGGTGTCTGAATGTGACTCTAGTTCTGCTTGACCTGTTGACACCTGGGACTCTGGACTTGTCCCCTACTACGAAACGTAATCGCAACACCTTCGTTCTGGCTCAGAGACGGGTGACATTTCCTCCCTGCCATCGCCGCGGTGCGCCTCAGGTAGACGCGTCGGCGTGCAGTTGGACATAAACTTCGACAGCTGTGACAGGGAGCTTCAAACGGGTTCTGTCGCTCTGTAGGCATATATCCAGTGAACGCGGGAAGCTTGAGGTGTTATGTTTGGTCATGTTCTCTTTGTGTCCCCAGCTCCCCCACCCCACCCCCCAGAATCTGCTCTGTAGTCTGACTGTGACCTTATGTTGTTCCACAAAAACCCTGCAGTCCAACAGTCAGATAATCTCTCGATTTATTGCTGTCGGACAAGCAATCGGTTTGCTTTTCAGCTGCGTTTTTGCTCGGTGCTGTATTTGTTTTCAGATCACTCTCATCCAGGCAAAAGAGTGCTATATTAATTAGCTGGAGTTCTGAATAACATTAAAAAGTTTCATCCAGTTTTCTGCTCTGCATCTTTTATTGAATAAGCCCCAATAGTTTTGAGCTAAGAAATCTCTTGCAGACATCCGTTTGTTGAATTCCAAGAATCCAGTCTATTTTGAGACATTCTCTGGCCTCCAAGTCTGTATCTGTATCAGAAATTCCGACTTTTCTAACTATGGAGTGGAACTGCAGCCATTTATCGCGTCTACATCTTGAATGTCATGTTCCTCACTTTTTAAATCGCGTACCTAGACATGGTGCCCCCCCCCCCCCCCCCGCCCTTTTTTTTTTACGTCTGACCATGAAACTGTCATTTTGGGAAGCCGAACTGCTGTCAGCCGAGTGTGTTTGCCTGAGTCCTGCCCTTAAATGAGAAGGGGCGCAGAATGAATATAAATAAAAATTTGATGCGACGATACACACATCCGCTGCTTTGACGCTGGTCTGCATGCTGCGGCCAGCTTGCCCTTAATTCCGTGGTGCGGGAAAATCTGGGAAACGCTTTTCAGCAAGCTGCCATTTCGTCTCATTCCTGTTGCCACTGCTGTGAAATGAAATTACTTTCTCATGGGGTGTGTGTGTGTGTGTGAGAGAGAGAGGGAGAGAGATTGAGAGACAGAGAGAGGGAGAGAGAGAGATTACTTGTATATCTTGTGTGTATATATAAATGATGTAAACTACCCCTTTTGCCCTGGAGTACAGGCTTGTGGAAGTCCTTTGTCCTCACTTGGGGGCTGGCCAAAATTTGTGAAGGAGTGTTGATCTTTTTTTAATTGCTTTAATTATAGTTGTTTAATTATAGGTCTCCCCCCCCCCCCCCCCAACAACTAGTAAATGAATTTCAGTCACATTGTCATTTTACATTACAGCATGACACATTCTCAGTCTACCCGGGACAACGGGTTCTCCCTGTTGCTATGGTACCATTACCTCACTGTAGACTTTTGGGTACCTTCTGTAGTCCTGTTTGCCAGAACTCCTGCCCACTTATTTCGTGTATCTGTTTGGGGGGGGGGGGGGGGGGGATAAAATGTGCCCTTTCAGATCCCGTCTGCAGGCTATTTATGTTGCATGTTACGATAGATTGTTTCGACACACGTCTGAAAAATGCCTGCTTCCAGCCGCCATCCCTTTGTCGTCCGCTTCTTCTGGGAAGCCGCTGGGGGTGTGCAGGACACCGTTAATGGCGGGGGGAGGTTAGTGATCTCGTGACTTGAGAGGCCTCCGCCCCGGCTTCCTGCGAATAAGCGTGCATTTCCCAGAAGCCTTTGCTCCCACCTCGACGGGGCCAAATCTGGCAGCGGCAGGTGGGAGCTGCGGCGCATTAGCGGCGGCCCCCTCTGCTCTTAATCACATCCCAGGCAATGCACCTGTGAAAACAGATGCTGCGCGGGGCCGCATTCTCGGGGGCCGGCTGCGATCTTCTCTGGCCGTCGCCGCTGGTGCTTGATCCCACTGTGGAAGCTCCCAAGCAGAAACAGGAAGTGCACTTTGCCCTGCTTGTTTGGATTCCAGAAGCTTCTCCTGTTACTCATAAAAGAACCGCTGAGTCATATCTATGTCTACAGCTGGGGCTGATGTGGAAGGGAACAGAAAATCATTTTTAATCTTAGCCCCCCCCCGTGTCGGCCATAAATCTCACGTCTGGGTGTCGGGGGTAATTAAGGGGTTTGTTTTATTCCATTTTATCTATCAAGATTCTTTCCGGAAAATTAATGCATTGGATCCCATAACTGTTTAATGAGAACTGATTGCAAAATATCTATTATTTCCTTCTGCTATAAATCTTGGTCCAATAAGTGGAAATTAAATGTGTTGGCTATCCCTTTATAATCGATCACAGGCTTCTCCATTCACATGCATCCACTGCATGAAACACACCTGAGGAATGGCCACATTCACACTGATTTTAACTTTTTTGTCTTTTTTTTTCTTTGGCGTCGTAATCCATGTTTGTCAGAACTTTCCACAGAAATACAAAAAAGAGACTGTTATATTTTGTTCTTTTGTCTCAGTCTCGACCAACGTCTTGACAAAAGTGCTACCATCTGCCGCTGGGACTGGCAGGCTAGCCTCTCTCGGCCGTTTTAGTTGTGCCCGCATCGCTCAGATGTTGATTTTTACTTGGTTGAACTCGTGTGCCCGTCTCAGCCGCAGTCCATTTAAAGCCTGTGGAGATAGACGAGGCCTCCAGAAAGGACATTCAGTTCATTTTTCGAGGTGCTGTCTGGCTACGAGGCTCATATGAGTCTTGAGATTCTGTATCTCCTTTCCACACCCAAAAATCCCCCTCCTTCCTTCTACGCCTCACCTAATCCGTGCCGTCTGGCCTGGGGGAAATCGCTTCGCATGCATGCCGTTGAGTCACTGCTGCATGAGGCCGGCCTTGTTAAGAACAGCCCACACGAGCCACCAGACCCAACCCCGATGTCGTGCTGCCTTCATCGTGGTGTTTTAATTTCCCAGTCTGCTCACCCAGTGGCTTTGCCTACTGATCAGATGACTATCAACAGCAAAGATTAAGATTTTTAAGATGGGGGGCATAAGAGGAGCTACAATTCATATAGAGGGATCAGCCTTATTAGCCAATGACATGTTTTGAATCGGTAAGCAACAGGAGGAGCACTTCGAAGGCCAATCTGCTTCCAGCTGGGGCCATTGGCCCATTGGCCCCGTCCCTTATGTGCCCCAAGACGTGTTTTAGAGGCACATCTTATCCTTCTACCCCTGAACTGTAAATAATATTTTCCGTTATGAGGAAGTTTCACAAAATAATTGATTTATAATGGAATTTAAAAAATGCAAATTGAGAGAGGAGGGCCTGAATTATTTCCTGACCCTTCGAAATGGCCTATCAAGTAGCGGTAACCATGGAAGACTGACTGGGGAGCTGGCCCCTAGCCACCCGCTGAATTCGACTGTATGAATCTAATGCTCTTACTTTCTCGCTCTGCTGGCCGACGCTAAATCCTGCCCTTAGCTGAAATTTAATGCTGCCTGGGCACAAGAAGATCTCGTGGTGTTTATTTAAGACCACATAAACAAACCTGGGATGAATTTTGAAATTCATGAGATCTGTATCTTATGGGCTGATGGGAGAAAGCGAGGAGGCTGCAGATTTGTGGATTAAATGAATAATAACTAAGCAAAAATGCCTGTGATGGTTAGCAGATGGGAGCTGACCTTTGACCCCTGCCATTTCAGACAAATTGCAAAACAGCTGCATGGTGGTGGATTATTAGGAATTTGGTTCATGTTAGATGCTTAGCCAGGAAAATGGGTGTGGCATTTTCTATACATCTTATATAATTTTCCATTTCCTCAATCTTTCCATTGATTTAAATGTGAAAAAATATTAAAGCCGCTGAAAGCTTAGTCAGATTTTGACACCATTTGCGTGTGACGTCAGGGTTGGATCTTGTTCGTTTCCTTTCTGATCCTTCTGGAGTGAGTGCCCTTCTGGGTTATTGTCGTTTTGGGGCGGGGGCCCCCGCTGTGGCACCTCTCCAGGGTCCTGGGCGGCTCCCCGTGGCTGCTGGTGGTGTCACCATGTGAGATGGGTGGGGGAGCTGGACTTCCCAGCATGCCTGTGCACATCTGGATCCTGTTGGCTGGAGTGGGATGGTGCCAGAATCCTACTGGCAGTGCGCACAAAGTGTGTCGAAGGCTCCACCCCCGCCCCCCCAGCTTTTCAAGCTTTGCCATTTCCCATAATCCCCAAGAAAAGCCCTTAGCTCTGTTTCCAAGTACTGTATCCACGGTGATGTTGTAATCATGGCCTGGGGGGGGGTGCATGGAATAGGCTCTTAATACTAACCAGGCCTAAATTCTGCTCCCCTGAATTTGAGGTAGACCATGAATATTAAAGGTATGAAGGGCTTTGAAAGTGAACTTCACTCCCTCCCTCCTTTGTGCAAATGAAAAGAGCCTTTTTTGTTCTGCTGCTAAGTCTTGGCCAACGGGGAGAAGCATCAGGTGTCTAACATTGTCCGTCATTGGCTTGAAAGGTAGGCCAGTGCCTTTCTTTTGAAGGCGGGGCCATGGTACCCACCAATCAGAGGCAGCTGGTGGCCTGTGGGATGCTAAAGGGGCGGGCCCAGCTCCCAGTGGAGTGTCTAAGAGGAGCATGCTTAGGCTTGTTGCCTGGCGCAACTGCCTGCGATGTGGCCTGCACTCAGCTTGCCCCGATGAGGCTTTTGAAGTGTCAGGGGCGCTTCGTCAGCACCAGCCTCCCATTTTTCTTTTTTTCTGGGAAGCTTTACACTGTCCGTTGCTTGTTTGCCAAAACCCCGCTTCCCCAAGCAACTTGGAAAACGTCGGCCTGGCTTTTTATCCCCCTTTACTCCACGGAGCTCGTTCGGTTGGCCCAACCCCAGGGTGTTCAGCCTTGTTCCGCGGGCAAGAAGACGGCCCGTGGCAGGAATTGCTGTATTGACCCGTGCAATCCACAGCCTCTGTAAAACAAAGATCCTGTTATCACAGCAGCTGCATTAATATAGCTGCTGACTCCATACTTTCTAAATACTTAGTGTAGCCCTTAAACATGAAAGTATAAAAGTGCAATTTACGTACTGAAGGTGATTTGGATATGAAGCTGTAATACTGTGTTTAGCATGGCTAGAGAATGGCTCTCTACGAGCTCGCCAGTGCCCCTTGTGGCTGCACGGCCATCCCTGTTTCTTTTTATAGCATTGGTTAATTAGATTTCATGTGGAGTAGAAAGCTGGGATTTCAGAACGAGTGTGTGTGCGTTTGTGTGGCTGTGCCCCCCCCCCCCCCCCCCAGTTCCCAGTGCATCATGGGTACTGCCCATCAGAGCAGATACGCCAGCATGGGCCGAGAGGCTTGTTAGCCGCTAACTGCTCCGGTGTGAAGTCCTAGCGTGGATGTTGAGGTGCTTCCCCTGGCATTAAAATGGGGGAGTGGATGGACTCAGGAAATCGATTCTGGAGGACCAGCTATCAGACAGTCTGTCATGAACCATAGTTTTATTTTTGCTTTCAAGATGAGCTCTTTGGTGTAAGATGTTATTCGTGTTAATTTTTTTTTTTTAACCATTGGATGCCATGAAGTCTGGCTCTACATACCCCAGAGACTGTGTAGATTCTAGATTAGGTTTTCGTCTCCTGTGTGTCATTACACAAGCAGCATGTTTGTATGGGTCAGGGTTATCAACTAGATTGATTTGCATACCTTAAATGCTGTACTTCTGCATATTTTATGATTTTATTCTATAATGTACCTGAGTGGTACATCAGCCCCACCCACACTGGGGGCCTTCATAATCTCATTGCCACCTTAGCTGCCTGTCTTTTTATTACCAGCAGATCTTTGACTGCCTGCTAACCAGTGTGACAAAAGCAAGCAGTTTTACCGCTCTTTTGACCCATCTAGTTTTGTTGGCTCGATCGAGAGAGGTTTCTCATTTACGATGGATTTGGCATCAAAACCTGGTGGTTAAAATGCAGCAGGCATTATCCTGGACAGCTTTCTCCTGGCAGGCTGCTACCGTGAACAAGGGATGGGTCTTTGAGGATGGTTAAGTAGAACGGCGTGACGTGTGCTGAACTATCACATCGCTTGCCACTCAGTGCCACGCGGCTGCTTGTTTCTGTAATCAGGTAAGGCTGATCGCAAACCTCTTAATATGTGGGCCAGACAGTCAAACACTGAACAGTGTTTTCTCAAGCAGATCTCATTCTCCCTCTCCCTCCGTTCTCCCCAAGGGTGACTCTAAGCTTTTTTTTTTTTTTTTTGCTAAATACGATGGGTGGGGGGGGGTGGGGGGGTGTAAGAAGGGCCATTATTCATATAGACAGGCTAATCTTGTTAGCCAATGATATGTTTCTGATCCCGTGACTGACAGGGGAGGGGACACTCCAGGGGTCAATCAGCTTTCAGGTGGGAGGTCCCAATGCACCTGCTGCCCCACCCCTGTGTATGCCCCTGGCCCTACCTCTGATTATTCTTGTACCTCATGCGAATCGGTGACTGTGCCCTTTGTGCGTGTGCATGTCACGAGATGAATTGGGCTGTACTTCCCTGGATGGGTTCTATAGTGACTCTAATAGAATAAACTGTAATTTGAAAATGGGGTGGGGTGGGGGGGGATTGGGATAGATTGATGGGTACTCTTAATATAATGCAGCTCAAAAATCAGTTTTGTGATTGGCTCTGAATTAGTTATGAAGGCCTCTTGGATCATTACTTACATGGTGAAACAACCCAAGTCTCTAGGACTGGACATTTTAAGACACCCCTCCGTTACTCTGTTGTCCCAGCTGCGAGACATGCAGGTTTTTTAAGGCACTTACTGAGGGTTCGGGTTATCGGACCCGTTCTCTGATAATGCTCTATGCTCTGTTTGGGAGCAGCAACCCTCTGGGAGTTGGGCCTCATGTTTGAAACTTCAGACAGCAAAGGATTTATATCCTCCCTCTGCAGTCATTTGTGGTTCTAGGAGAAAACCCTCTTAGGCGTCCCTGCTTAGGACTGGAGATGATGAGCCCCTCCCCACCCCCCACCATCCTTACACCGCTTCAGACAGCCCTCCGCTATCCTCTTTAGTACATCTCGTTTTGATTCTCATAACCTAATAAACCCAAGATAACATGACTTAAGATCTGGGCTAGAAAGTGCCCTTAGACTAATTCACTTCCTGTTTCGCTATTTTTGTTAATTTATTTATAATCTGTCATCAGGTTTTAACTGTGTAAGAGTCTGATATATATTTTCTAATTTAAGCTGGAACAGGGCTTAGCTTAGCTGAGCAAGATTTGACCTGCCAAATTTTTTGACTTTGTTTTAATGTGTTTGTTATTTAAATGATCTAGCAGCCCGTGTGTCCCGAAGCTGATGGTAAACATCCAAGGCTCTATTAACACACAGATTAAGTAGGTGTCAGCGTTACATACGCTCACAGAATAAGAAGCTCTGAAGGGGAACTTCTCACAAATATGAATGAACACAGCAAAACGGAAAGAGGAAATCAATTAATAAAGTAAATACTAAGCAATACTTGCCGTATGTTGTGTATTAAATTGGAGGGGGATCCTTGCAAACCCCCTGGGTAGCACACACACACACACACACACACACACACACACACACACACACACACACACACACACACACACACACACACACACACAAATCACCCTAATTTGGTGTGACCTGTTTGTAAGCATCTTGAAATTCTCCGCTTTGCTGATGTCTTCAGCTGCACAGATGTTTTGGGCTCTCGTTTCTCTACCCTCAACTTTCCAGCCAGTACTGACAAAGGACATCATCACACTTTGTTGGCAAGCGGTGCTGAGAGTTCAGGACCCTGGGGCCTGGTTCCGTGGAATTCATCACCAGACCGGAGAACACACAGAAGAGGGAGGCTGTGTCTGACTTGGACTTTCTGATCCCAGGGCTGGGAAATCTCGTTTACACGAGACTGGCGGATGGCGTAGTGGGGCACCAACCTTGCGTGAAGCTACCTTTTCTGCGCCAGTGAAGGAAGTGAATCTTTGGTGACGGACTGGGCAGCATGCGGAACGCCACGCTAGCAGGATGACACCGTCCCGGGCGAATGCCGCCGGCTGTCAACCGTATGTTCCTCTGGGAAGATGGTCCTCCGTCATGGGCCTAGTTGCCTGGAACCAGGTGCATTCAGATGGCGCGGCGAGAAGCCGTCATCGGCCTTGGCTCAGGCAGCTTGCCCATCACCGTGACGACGTGGCTGCGCAGGCTGAGGTGGGGGGGGCGTTTGGCTTCCTAGATCATACCCAGCTGTTGATTTCATCTCTCAGATCTAACCCTGGTACCTCGTGCCGCTATCATTACCCAGAGGGAAGATGATCCCAGGTGTATATAGCAACCCCTTCAGAAATAGCTAGTCTTTGCTGTCTCTGGCCAACACGAATCACGGCTTACAGCAGCATCGATGAATTAATCCCTAAACCCATCAAGGGCTGTGCTGGACATATTCAAATGACGTGAATCACTGAGAAATCTTTGAGTCCTGTTGTTAACCAGAGGGACCTTTGGGAGAGATGTTCTGTGCTCCTGCACCAAGCTGTAGACTTATGCATTTTACCAGATTAAAGGGACCTTCGATATCCTCTGATCCACTTACTGAGGTAGCTCAGAGTTCTGGGATTTTCATTTATAGATGTGGATTCACAAGGCACTGCAGAAGAAAACCTTTGTACCAATTTCAGTATCGTTTTCTCGTAATACCTATATGATTCTTTCGAGAACATTCTGCTGGTTATTTTAATCTGCGGGAGTAAGCTGCTGAATGGTGTCATCTCTGCACACTGAAATACAACAGGATTTATTTTTTTAACCAACAACTGCAGTTGGTACAAATGGTAGGTCAGCTACATCACCTTCTTATCCCAGATCAGGTTGTTTAGGAGTCCAGAAGGAGGCCAGTCACTCGAACCTAAGCTTTTACCGAGTCTCCACGCAAGTGATCTGAAGTGCTCAGAATTCAATTATAAAGTCGCCGAGGAGCGCCGAAGACCTTGTCGCTGCTCTGTCGGAAAATCCATCTGGAGGAAGAAGCTGTTTGTTTTTTCTTGTGTGTGTGAAGTCAAGTCGTACTCCCTTCAGTGCTGGTGATTTGCCTGCCGCTGGGGAAATTTTATGTGCCTTTCATAAAAGAACGGGAGCTTTGGAAATCTCCTTTCTTCCTCCATATATTTGTCCTATTAACCTAAAGCTGTAATTAACTTGACTGAATCCACCATTGAAGACTGTATTTGTGAAGCATAGACAGACACCTGGTCCCTTCTTGTTCATTGGAGTCTGATGTGCAGAGCATCGTGGGTAAAGTTAAATGCCAACTGTGATGCCTGTGACAGAATCTCTGGAAAGGGTTATCCAGTCAGACAGGGAGGCCAGCCTTGCTAAGTGACTATCCTTTGATATATCAAACTTATTTCAGAATTAGTCATTGTCCCCCCTAGGTGCTTAGCATGCTTATTAAGGACTTTCAAAATGATGGTTGTCAGCTTTAAAAGATGGGTGCTTTTGCTAAATACTCTGAATTGGTCTTGCAAAATATCTAGGCGTTTATAGTGGTAAAATTGTCTCTGTCAATGTTTGTGGACTAAGTAACAGAATATACACATGTTCCACAATCAATGCTGTTTCACATCAGTTGCCAGCTGTGTTATTTATCAGAGAGCAGCTTGAATCAATAGTGATGTTAAATATGAAAGGGAGATACCTGCTAATGCAGCCTTGTCGTTATCAGATTAGATGAGCTGGGCTTCCAGGTGTCTCCTTTTTAAAGGGCATCTGCCCTGAGAGATTCTCCCAGTCAATTGATGGCCTTCCAGGTTAACGTTTAGACAGTCTGGCTGCTTCTCTGTGGTCACACAGGTTGCCGTTGCGTTTATGTTCCTGGTGGGTCTCCAAGTCTGCCCTAAAATTGCTGGTGCCCATGAAATCTGTCAGTTGGTCGGTTTGGCGGGCTGCCCGGCCATTTTGACGTCCCCAGCGCAGCACCATGCTCTGAATGCAAACGTCTCTTTAAGCTCCAATCCGCGCCAGCGCCTCCATCTCTCACCTTAAAGGGATGAAGAGGTTATGTATCACAGCTGTGGCCAAAAAAAAATGGAAATCCACTGGGAAGGATGAGCTTTCAGCCTTAAAGTCAAAGTGCCCATCACCAATTTAGTTGGGGGCAGTTTCATTTTTTTCCATCTGTCAGAAGGGGGGTGGGAATCTGGCCCTGGGGTTTGGGAGGTGGAGGGATTTCTTTTATCGGACTCAAGACCTTAGGGCTCATGTCCGTATCTGGGCTGAGAGACAAGACACTGGAGCAGAGAGGCCAAAGATCTGAGCAACTGGAGTGTAAAATGACTCCTCTTTTGGCACCGTGGAGGAGAGGTGAGGCTCAGCACAGCAATCCGCTGCTAACTGAAGATTGGGGAGGGCTTTTTTCCAGCTACAGTGGGGGGCAGCGTTTTGGTTATTAAGACTAGATCTTCTGGAGTGATGGCATCCACAGCAGTTTGTGGCTTTATTTCCTCCTGAGGAAATTATTTATTTCCTTTAATCTAGCAAAGCTAAACAGGGTGGAACAAAACTACAAAGACGATCTTCAAAATTAAACTGTGTGCTCCCTTTACAATAAGGGGGGGGGGGGGGAGATATTTTTATGCCCTTTTCTCTTGCTCACCCCTTACTACTCGGAAAAGAAATAGCCCCGTATGGTGAAAATTGTGAAATGGGCTAGACTGTATACTAGATGCATTATACTATAACTAGAAAGAAACGGCAACTTACTTTAACCTTTTTACTGCATTGAACTGAGCTGCATGCCAAGTGTACAGATGATACTATGAAATAGAGCTTATTCTGCAGTTTACATATGGTGCAAATAACCGTAAATGTAAGTGTATAGGATCACACCAGAAAGATGACACACACGATCTTTGCCTACTTCCGAGAACAGTATAAAGCATGGGTTTATTTTAGAGACTTGTTGTTTGTCTTGTACAATGGAAATCAAAATCGTAACTTGTACTGTTTTTGTTTTGCTGTAAATGTAAATAATAGTTGCACTGTTACAAACGGGCATCGTCAGGTCTCATAAATCACAGATTATGGTGGCAGTTTGATATTTTAAGGACGTCCTGGTAGGTTTCCCAAATCTAGCTGCGCCTCGCATTGTGAAATCAGGCAGGATGATGACAAAAGGTGCAATAACTCTGAGTAATACTGTGCTGCTTTAAAAAGTGGGCTAGACTTGTTGGACATGTTGAGTCAAATGATTTCTGCACATGAAGTCATTTCTGGTTTTATGTTATGAATAGACCTTTTTTTAATTTCACTTAAAAGTGGGGAAATAATGTTTGCTTGTTTGTTTTCTTGCCGTTTAGTTTTCTGGGTGAGCTTAATTAACTCCGTAAACATTCCGTAGGCAGGCTATTTAAATCAGATGCAGGCGACACAGACTACATTCTCTGACTTTCTGTACTTCCTAGATATGAGCTACACTGTTTTGGTTTGCTGAGCTGTGAACCAGTCACAGCTTTGCAGTCCCGTACATTTATTTATAACATAAAAATAGTGTGCGTGTGTGTATATACACAATAACTAATATATA